>CM076575.1:493917396-494547242 GCA_034641835.2 Pinus albicaulis | reverse complement strand
TTATTTCTTCTCCTAGTATTGCTCTTGCATCTAAGATAAGAAAGCCAAAAGTAGTTTCCTGATCATTGTTAACTTTCTTTCTCATTTTCTTGTGTTCTTCGATTTTGGGTTTCTCTTCCTTCTTCTTCCTCTATTCTTCTAAGTTCTTCAGTTCTTTTGTCTTCCTCTGCTTTTCTTTCTTCTTCTTGTTTTCTCCTCCATTCCCTTTGTTGTCTTTCAAATTCATATATTTTTTCAAGAGTCATGTTTATTCTAGTTGATCCTTCTTCTTCTTCAGTCATTTCTTGCTCAGAGATATGTAGTGTTTCAAGATGTGGTTGACTTTGTATTTCTTCCACTACTTTGATTTCTTCAAGGACAGGTTGCTATAGTTGTTCAATAGTTGATTTGCTTATATATATTTTTTTCCATACGAAAGGAGGTTCTTTAGGTGATTTCTTTTTCTTTACCTTGAAAGCTAACAAGATTTGTTTTTCAACTGAATTTAATCTCTGTGATGATCTCTATTTTTCCTCTAACTCTTATATAGTAGGTCTTCTAGCAACTAGTGTTGTTAGTCGTGTGGATGAATGAGTTGTTGGGGGGTTTTGTTTCACAAATCTACCTTTTTTATCTCTCTCTCTAGGCATAAGAAAACATTACTTGAAAGAAAAACTATGTTTTTGTTTTTTTTGGTGATTTATGTTTTTTTTTATATTTTTGTCTTCCTATTTTGACCATTTGAAATATGCTTCCTCGACAACGATGCCAAAATGTTGGGTCAATTTACTGTTGTAAACTAACGCAAGTATTTATTATCAATCTGGGTTAGTGGAACTTATAAGCATCTCCAAAGTATATGGGTTTCAGTTATGATCAAATTAGAAGATGGTTTATTAATGATTTAAGAAAATTTATATTACAAATATAAATCTAACTTAAATAATTTCTAAATTCAGATGTGTAATTAGAAGCAAAAGAATCTCCTAACTTAAGAGAATGGTTTGTCCTTCTCTAACAATATTACCATATGAATTAGAAATCACAATATACTTAACTAAACAATAGATTCATATACATGAAACAGTAATTGAAGAGGCTCTTCAGTGAATAGGTCCTGATTTTCCTTCATCATACATTCATTTATCAGTCATGGTATTGTTAAAACATGAATTCAGGAAAGCATGTAAAAGATGAATTCTAGTTTCTAGTTTCTTGATCAAATAAAAGAAGTATTTAACTTAAACACTATGTTGACTCTTCATATTCAGGATAGAAACAAGATTAAGATTCATCAGCAATCATGTAAAAGTGTATAAAAGCATTTAAAGGCATGTAAAGATGAATTCTAACTGAAGATCTTGATTAGATAGAAAGAATGTCTAACTTAGACATTTGTTTGTCCTTTCATATGCAAGTTAAGAATGATCATTAGATTCATCAATACTCATAAATAATAAATATAAACAAATTAAACATAAACAAGCTAATTCAGAAATTGCAGCTACAAAAGAAACTAAGTGGTGTACTTAGCTCGGTGTGGGGGCCTCCACCCTTGCCTTGCACACTGAAGGTGAATTCAGATAATTAAAACTTCGATCAATCAATAAACATATAACAACAAAAAATATGATAGAACAGGTCTTCAATTATGTCTCCAAGTCTCATAAATAATATTAAGTTTTACAAGTTCTACAAACATTTATATTATTCAAGCATTCAAAGTTTGAGGCCTAAATAGATAAAGTATCTAACAAAATCATATAAAATAGTTCAAATATTCATAACTATCCTTATCTTATCATATCAAGTCGAATTCATCCATTAGATCGAGAAAAAATCTAGAAAATCCCACAAAATAAGAGTTTTGACCTAGTTTCTAGGGATCCTCCATAAAGACTGGTTCTGTTTGACCGCCTTTGACCGTGCCTATTAAAGCTCAGTCTGACTATGACAATAGGTGTACTCTTATTCTTAGTTCTCGAGCTTTCTAGAAACATATCCATCTCAAGCCTAAGTGTCCTGCACATATGCAAACCATAAGGATATTATGGGAATTTCGGATGCTGTCAAAAAATGCACCTAGACTTCAATTTTTACAAAAACATCTAATAATTGAAAAAAATAATTTAAATACTTGTATATGCATCTTTTGATCAATATAAGGTGGATAAGATGGTGAATGGATGAATAATATGTCAAAATAAGATTTATTTCATAAACAAAAGAGATAAAAAATGAGGGCCAACAGGGTTTTTAACTTAACAAGAATGAGGGTTTCTACTGTGAGGAGGAAAATGATTGATGATGAGGTGGATTATTCCTCAGACCATTTGGAACCATCCCAAATATGGGTTGGTTTATCTCCCCATAGGACTAGTGGGTCGACTACTGAGGTGGACCTTGGGAGAAAGGAACATGTGGCCATGGAAATCGGGGAATCCTCCATGTCACAATACACATCGTAGGAAATGCTCCTAGAATCTGTGACAATTATTTTGGAGCCTATTTTGATGGATTTGGCATCACTTACCTACTCCATTCCATTATTGTCGGTCCTCAGATTATGGGAGCATCAATCATAGGAAACACCAGATGATTTGGGCCCGCTAGTGGAGGGTTGAGATTTGGAACTGGTCAGAAGGTAAGAACCTTCGAGTTCGAACAATTGGGTATTAATCAAGGAGACCAGCCTTCTGCACACACCACTCTACAATAGGCTTCTCCCATTGTCGCAAAATTAGGGTGCTTTGAAGGCATAACACACATCGCCCCACCATCAGAAGAGAACAAAACATCTGACTCGGATGATACACCGTAAGTGGAAGGCAATGGGTGGGACAGATCCTCTACTAGAGCTGGGAAAAGAAGAAAAAGTGTGCCAAAAGCAGAGCAAGAAGAAGGGACTTGGTCTTTGGGGTGGGTGTCAGCATGGAAAAAATGGACCACACATCACAGACTATGTTGGTTGGGCGAGTTCGAGGAAGGAATTAATCAATAGCCAGGCTCAAAATATGGACTGCGGAAATTTTGGGGAACACCCTGGAACAACTTTCTAGAGTTCTAACAATGAACAGAGGCTGGTTTACTCTTATATTCCCACACCTAGACATGGATGATTGGGTCCTTACCAAATATTGGCATATTGAGATGACCCATGTATTATTGAAGCGATGGACGCCCTTATTTGACCCAGACAAGGAGAAGTCTAGTGCGGGACCAATCTGGGTCAGACTGCCTGGGCTACCATTACATTTTTGGTCTGAAGAGGCTCTTTGCTTCATTGGAGAGGAATTGGGGATTTATTTGGACCATGACAGATCCTATTTTGAGACTAGGAATAGATCGGTGGCTCAAATTCTTGTTCATTTGGACACGCGGGAAGGTCTCGTGGAGGTACTCAACCTACACTACAAAGACATGGTGTGGGTTCAGATTCTAGACTATGAGGGGGTACCATTTAGATATAGACATTTTCATGAGGTGGGTCACTTGTACAAGGAGTGCCCACTTGTCATTGATGCCTTTGTTCCTACAAATATCTTGGTGCATACGAGGACACAAACGGAAAATTTGGGGAAGGCTACTATGGCACAAGCTTCGACTCTTGTCTAACCTACATCAGTCACTACCTCGAGTTGCACCTTGGCACCATCTGCTCATCCAAAGGTTTAGCATCACATTTCCCACCATATGGAGGAGGACAACACTTCGATCTCGAGTACTCCTGTTGTTACTTTCCTTTCTCTTATTTCTGAATTTCATAGCACTGTTTCCCCTACTATATCTATTATTCCCCATATTAATGATTTAGACAATTGTTATTTGGATCCTCTTAGCTGTGTTGTTGCAACTGCCTCTCTCGTTGTTTCTTGGCCCAACCCCCACACCCTTGCTTGAGAATCCTCCTAACTTTCCATTCCAGGCTCATCGAATCCATCTGCTAGACACCACTATAATCTCAAATCTACCTCTAGGTCCATTAACCATCATGACCTCGGTCTTGGTGCTGACACCAATGAATCGATCCCTAAAGCCACAAGGTGAAGACCCTCCTCTATCACCAAGGCTATCAGAAGGGCTAGTATGGAGGTTGCGGCTCAGACACAAACCTCCATTGATTGGGTTCCTAGAGAAAAGAACACTCGGGGCATCAGTGATTCGTAATTTGCCTATCCCTCAACTGTCGAGGTTTGTCTAGTCCTGAAAAAGCCTAAAAATACTACTGACCCTTGTTGGTGTGGATGCTCTTTTTCATTAGGAAACATTGGGTGATGGATTGTATATTGCTAGCTTACTATCCACCTTGCTCCCTGACTAGACCTTTCAGATCCTAGATGCCAGGGGGCGATCTGGTGGTTGTGCCTTGGGGCTTAATAACAAAACTATACTGGTCAACAACTGGTGGGATAGGGCTAGAATCCTGGGAGCTGACATTGCTACTCATGATTATGATATTCCTATTATTTTGATCAACGTGTATGTTCCCTATCAAAATAGAGAGGAATTCTGGGATGATTGGATGCACAACTCTACTATGCAGCAAGACAACATTATTTTTGGCGGGGACCTCAATTTACCCATTGGCCTATCTGAATCCTGGGGAGCTTGTTCCACCCCTTACCAAAAATCTGCATATTTTGAAAGGATGATTGATGAAGTTGATCTTTTAGATCTATCTATTCCAAAGAATCTCCCCACTTGGAGGAATAGGAGAACTGGGGAGGTTGCATTGGCCAGAAGACTTGACCAATTCTTGATCAAGGTTCCTTTGGCTGAAAATTTTAAAAAAGCTAGGCAATGGGTCGGGGAGGGTGGCTCCTTGGATCACTCCCCTTTTTATCTTGAACTTCAGATGGGAGACCAAAAGTCCCGCCCCCCCTTCAAATTTAACTCAAATTGGCTAGAGAAGCCTAAATTTAAGTGTTTGGTCAAGGGTTAATAGACTCACTGTGATCAAAGACTTGATTTGGAGCCTACTCAGGTCCTCTACAACAACTTTTCTAAACTAAAGTCCCTCAGCATCAGCTAGGCCAAAAGGAAGAATAAAGTGTAGGAGGAGTCGTTATTGAACATTGAGACCGAACTTGGGAATATGACAGGTTAAAACGGACTCGGTTTCTTATCCTCGGAGACCAAGGAAAAACTCATATCTCTGGATATGGAGAAAGCAAAGATTCTTAGAAAACAGGAGGAAGAGTGAAGGCTCAAAAGCAGGGCAATCTGGTTACAAGCTGGAGATGATAACACCATATTTTTTCAACAATGTGCCAAAGGAAGAAGGATTATAAACACCATTTGGGAACTAAAATATCATAATATCAGGGTGGAAAAAAATCACTCTCAGCTTGCGGACATGGGAATTAGACATTTCTCAAATCAATATAGGGACCCCAGGACTGCAAATATTACAGAGATCATGCAGATAGCCCGCACGATGCACATTTTTGTGGAGGAGGATAATTTGGATGACCTCAATGCACTGGTCACTTTGGGGGAAGTGGAAGGGGTTTTGAAATAGTTTAATAAGGACAAAATTCTAGGCCCATATGGATGGCCGATATAATTCTACCTTATCTTTTTCGAGCTCATAGGTAAGTATTTTCTCTAGGAAATTGAAGCTAGAAGGACCTGTGGTCAAGTATATGATAGTTTTAATGCAACATTCATAGCACTCATCCCCAAGACTAACAAACCCCTATCCTTCAATGAATACCGCCTGATATCCCTATGCAATTGCATTTATAAGATCATTTTCAAGATTAATGCAAACCGTATCAAGCCTACTATGTCCCAACACATTTCCAAAGATGTCTTTCTCAACCATAGAAAAATTCATGAAGTGATTGGTACTGCTCAGGAAGCCTTACACTCCATAAAAATCAAGAGTCTTAAGAGTACCATTCTCAAAATTGACCTAGAAAAACCCTTTGACTATGCTAATTGGAATTACTTGCAACTCATCCTCATACATATTGGCTTTCCAAACTCCTTCACTAACGATATTATGGGATGTATTACAATTTCATCTCTCAGCATTCTTATCAATGGTGCAACATCTGATTTCTTCCATGCAGGTAAGGGTCTTCGGCAAGGCTGCCCACTCTCCCCTTTACTCTTTTTTATTGATTATGGAAGGACTATCCACTCTTCTGGAAAAATCAAAAGTAAATGGATCCATTAATGGATTCAAATTATCAGATCTCATACAACTGACCCACCTGCTATTTGTGGATGATGTCCTCATCTTTCTTGATGGTACTTGTCATGACAATAACAGTTTCCTAAATCTACTCAATAGTTTTTTCAAAGCTACTAGTATGGACCCCAATCACAATAAATCCACCATTATGATGGTTCGTTGCTCAACCCTTGAATGCAGACATGCCCTTGGCCTCTTTCATTTTGAGCGCAAGGAATTGGCGGATGGTATCAAATATATTGGTTTTCACCTGAAACCAAATGACTATCGTATAAATGATTACAACTGGTTATTTTCCATAGTGGAGCGTGAAGTCAATAGCTAGCAACAAATATGGCTCTCCAAAGCGAGTAGGCTGGTGCTCATTAAATCTGTCCTTGAAGCCATACCTGTGTACTAAATGTCACTAGCCTAGATCCCCAAAGGTGTGACTTCTAGGATTCAACAAATTGGTAGAAGATTCCTTTGGAGGGGCAAGAAAGATGGTCGAACATACACTTGGATTGCGTGGAAGAGTATTACAAAGCCTAAATGTTGGGGGAGGGGGGGGGTGGGTGGGGACTCAAATACCTCAACCCCTTTGCCGCGGCTCTGGCTGCTAAAATGGGATGGCATCTGATCACCACTAAGAGTATGTGGAAAGAGGTTACATATTACAAGTACATTACTCCTAGGACTACCATGGATTGGATCAGAGGTTGCATTCAACACTCTCTTGGTACATCCATCATATGGAAGGCCATAACTAGATCCATCCACATAATTAAAAAAGGGTTGGCATGGAGAATTGGATCTGGTGATCAGGTTAAGATTGGTGTGGATGCATGGTCGAGCAATGGAAAATCTTACCAATTGACATTGTGAATCATGTAACATCTGGCTCATACTGGTTATCACTTCATCTCACAAATTGCAAACCCACAGAACTCCACTTGAGCATCTCAGGCATGGAGAATTGCTCAAGATCTTGCTATCCCCGGAAATTGGAAGCCAATCTAGAATAGATGCCTCAGAGCTCTTTGGACCACTAATATCTTGCTGATTGATTGTGAGGATGAAATATTATGGGCCATTTTTGTGTAGGTAAATCCGCTCTGCGGGCAGAGGCAATCCCTCTAGCCCTATGGTGGGTCTAGCAACAATGGAACAAGCTAATGTGTAGGTTCCTAGTTAATGAATGAAATAGGTTGGGATAGATTGTCCTACCTATAGTCCAACACGATTGTCGCAGCTCTGGCAATGGCGACCTCTTGATCTCTGTCTCCACAGGTCACTGTCCTTCAGCAATGGTACTCGGATGCCTTCACAAAGATAAAAGGAAAAAAAGTAGCATACAAGACAATAATTTCATTCATAAATAGCTATTCAGTCAAGGAAGATTAAACATATTGCGTAAAATAAACCATATTTACACAAGATGGGAACTAGACATTAGTCATGTATATATTAATAGAAAAGAAAGAGATTACAACCGGAGCCTTGACATCATAGCCTCCTTCAGTGGGTTCAGTCAAAGTGTGTCTCGAAGGTTCATCAGGGAATTGGGACGAGGCGAGGACACAAGCCTAAGCTCTCTCTCGACAAAGGTCTCTTTCTCTACTCTATCTCACAAGCGAAAATATTCAACAATTCCTCTTTAGCTATTCAGTTGTTCAGCTAGTGCATCAATGGGAGATAGGTTTATTTATAGAGGGAGAGGAGGAGGTTGGGCTCCCTAAAATGGTGGAAGGGAGGCCTTATCCTTTGGGAGGTTTCCCCAAAAGGTGGAAACAAGAGGCAAAAGGAGGGTGTTCATGGTTATTCAGTCGAACCACTCAGGCTGACTTGCCCATGAAGTTGCTAGCATGGAAACTTCGCCTCTATATTTAAAAAACACTCCAAAAACATCTTGCCACGGGTAGCTAACTGAGACATAGCACCAATGGGCACGGGCTCAATGTTAATTTTCCTCATTGGCATGAGGCCATAATGGTCTGCCAACGCCAACCCAAAAACATGTGTTTCTGCTGACCTGCTCTGGAAATTGTCAACAGAAAAAGTGTTGTCCTCAAGGCAATGGATGCAATGATGGTTTTTGCAAGCCATGACACTTCATATAAGTCACAAAAAGGGTCCTCCAATGTGTGGGATGAGGATTTCAGGGACGGTGAGAAAATTATATGTAACAGATGCCCCCTAAAGCATGAGGTCTGAGAGAGAGGAAGGGTGAAATGCTTTATGAGAACGCATTCAAACAAAATACCACTATCGGAATACCTGCAATTACAAATACAATAGTTATCTCTGATACATGAACATGTGGTATGGGCGCAGCCATCCAAAATAGAGTACATATATAAACTGAGATTCGAGGTATGGACGTAGCCATCCAGCAGTAAGGATCAACAAATAGACTTAGGTATGGTCACATCCATCCAATCAAAAGATTCATGCATATAGTCATGATAAACCAAAATATCCCACAGCCTGGATCTTATCAGACAAAACCTAGGGTCTTGTGCTCCATCTCGACCCGAAATAGTACAAATTCAAGCATGCGAATATGTGAGCGGAAGTCGAACATGCAAGAAAGTCACCTGATTACCAGCCAATGATGAAAGTTGTTAACAAGCACGAGAGAATCCACTAATAATGACAATGGCTCTCAAGGTACAACAGGTACAATCTATGGAATGTGAACAGTGATCTGGCATCGAACACCCGTAGAATCACTCGATCGAAGGCCAATGATGTGGACCTGTCATCAAATGCGAAGCACCTGCCATTGAGGCATGCAAGCTCCAAGGCACCAAAAGAGAGTCTCTAGGTCAACTTCTTGGATAATGAGTTGAAGTCGACAGGAAGTGATCCGTTCGAAGGGGTGCCATAATGTCTCCCACATCATCGACACGAGACAAATAAATATGATGATAGTGAATCAGGACTAAACATAGGATCAGAGGGAGGTTAAAAACTGCAAAGACAAACTTCTCTTGAACATATCAGCGGCACGACTCTGGATTTGGTATTATTTGACATCAAGGGATCTGAGGTCATGATGGCATGGAAAAGAGAATATGAGAGGTCAAAATGGATTTCCCAAACCCATGGAGGCAAAAATGATGAAATGAGATGTCCCCAACCCGACATGAATGTAGATGAGTGTCATGTTCAAGAGTGATATACTGCTAACACAACTGAAAATTGGTTCCATTTTCCCCCACTATTTCTGGCGAGTACCCCAATTATTTTTGAAAAACAAGCTTGAAGGGGATAGCACATGCTTGTCATGTAAGTTTGTCCTTCGGAAAAATCCATCCCAATACATTTTACGAGCCCCAGGAAGGAGGAAGGAGGGTATGTCATGGTGACGATTTTCGATGTCATCAGGGATTAATGAGTTTGACAAAGGAAGAACTCGGTATCTTTTCATGTTTAGAGAGTTTGAAAAGAAAAGTAAAAGAAAACTCTAGCAGGTCCCTTTTTATAAATAGTCTCTCAGATTCGAAAAGGTAGAAAACTGTGTTTGAGAGAACCTCTTAGTCGCAATAGGCTAAGGTATTTCTTTTTTGTAAATAAACTATCCCAGCCCGAAAAAGGGGTAAACGTATATTGGATAGATATCGTTTCATAGCCATTTAACGAGTTCAAAACGAAAAGAGTCTTGGCAATATTTTCAGTTTTAGAGAGTCAAAAAAGAGCTAAAAGATGACTCCAACAGTGACTTTTTCATGTTTTTACCGAGTCTGAAAAAGTATAAAATACAACTCATTACTTCATCGCCGTTACATAAAAAAACTGTCACTACACAAAAGGCACGTGTAAAACCCATTTCTCGAAATAACATAGTGAAATAATCAAAAAATATGTCTTAAAACATAATTAGTGTTTCGAAAAGTTATAAAATGGAAAAAATGGTAAAAAATAACTACTTTTCACTTTTACCTCTTGTGGAGCAATAGTTACCCTTTTTACACTGTGATTTTGTGGCGGCGATAGCAAGCAATCTGGAAGACCAATCTCAAATTCGTCAGTTCCAGGAAAGAGCTAACATCCTTCCCTGCATTTTGATTATAGCTTCATTACCTTCAACCCCACATGTGCAAATTTATGGGGGTATTTACAAAAACTAGGGCGTGGCAGTTGGCGCAGGTATCAGGTACATACCCGCGCCAATCGTCCTAAAATCTGAACTAGGGCATGCCAGTTGACGCGACTGTTTCCAAAACAGTCATGCCAAATTTGATAGTCAATTTTAGCTTGCAAATGTGGACAAGGAGGCCCAAATCAATGTTTCAAAAGCTTGGAATGTGGCTAATGACAGTCATATAAATTTTTTTGCAGGTGTGAAGCGACAAAATGGTGATTGAATGGAAAGAACGAGAACATAGTGAAGAAGACGAACTTTCCATGGAAAATGAAAGATGCATGGAAGTTCTCAGAGATTGTGGGCTCAAGAAGTTCTTCATGACACCATGCCTCAGAGCTCAACAAAAGCTGTTGCAATACTTTATCAATATCTAGGATGTGGATCAGGAAAAATTCATTCTTCGTGATCAGGAACTCAAGATTGTAAGTTTCAGACGTTTATTTCATAACAGGGCTGTTGCGAAGGGGGGCAGTACCAATCTTAACTAGCACCTGGCCCACAATGGAGAACATGAGTATGGTGATCGACAAGGTCTGCCCAAGGGCAAGGAAAGGATCGGGAAGTGGAAAAGTGGATATCCAGACTATTCTAGACTTGGCACTAAAAGTGGTGATGCACACCATCACACGAGCTACCAAATCGCAAGCACCACACGAAGCTAGAAAGACACAACTACTTCTTGCTGTAGATTTCATGACACCGACCCTCTACAACTAGGCAGAGGCAGTGACAATCAACATAAAGCATCAATTGACAAAGTGCAAGAATACCAAACTGAAGTAATTCGGTTACGGGTCTATTCTGGTATCATTTATCTTGGAACGACTACCAATTTTCCAGCGTCAGGAGGTGATAGTCCCGACACCACTAGCATAGGAGCCACGGATGGTCCGTTGGGAAGTTCTGATGCCAAGGTCAGGGGGCAGTCAATAGATGTCCTGGAGACCAGAATTCTTTGAGTGGATCCGCCGACAACTGATCGTTGTGGAGGATTGGCCCTAGCTAGCATAGATTTTACTAGTGATGCAGATCTCCCTCTCCCAGAAGGAGAGGATTGGGATGAATTACTTGGTAAGACTCATTTTTTATTTTCACAAGTATTATGATTTTTTTGTTATGCATGTTCTGACATTAATCCATGTAATTGCAGATGTTGGCCCAGAGATACCTGCAGGTATGTCTCCGATAGCGCGGAGAGTTTTTCGTGACTTTGATGTGGCCCCTGAGGGAGGTGAGGAAGAGGAAATCATACGCAACTTGGAGGGAATCTACTGTGGGATCCCGGACTATGCACAATTCGATTTCATTCCTTGTGCATATCAGAGACACATTGTATGGGTACCAAACCTAGTTCACCGCTTGTTGAGGCAGCTTGTACGAGCAGTGACATGCTATCATGAGTGTCACGTCGAGTAGACACCTAGTTTTTATTTCTGCATATTTTTTAGAGACATGATGTCTCAGGATGTAACCGAAACACACATAATTTTTGAACTTATGATGCACACTGATGAAAACATTCGATATATATATATATACATCTATTTTCCTGTATGGATCTTGTCATGTGATGATGATTTTACAAATTAAGCAAATGTCTATCTAATACAATGTTAGCTACTGTATTAGTTAATGCATTCATTCGCCTAGGAATATGTTGGTATGTAATGTAATCAAAATGTCTTTCCAGCAAACAAATAGGTAAATAAAACCTTAAGATGTGAGGGTTTCTAACTGAATAATGTCCATTAAGTTGGAGAACGAAAAGCTGCGAGTCTAGGTTAACAATCAATGCATGAATTTTGAGGGAAATTGCCTCAGTTAATAGTTCAATAACAACACTATATTCAGTGACATTGTTTGTATTTCATCCTAGACGGATACCTTGAAGGTCTATCAACTCACTAATAGGATCATAAATCACCCAGGCTACTAAAGACAGGTTCTGAGTACTGCGGGAAGCACCATCTACGAAACTGACATAAGGGGTAATAGACATCTGCATAACAAGCAACGACCCAATAAGCAAGAAAACACTCGCAAAGTACACCAAGCCAAAAATGCACAAAAATGAAAAGAACACCTATGTACACAAAACATGCACGAATGAATCATGCATAATATTTTTTAAGATACAACCCATTTCTGGGCTAATCTAGAGGATGACCTTCTTAATCAATAAGCTCATAGGCCCCATTTTGTAACACACATTTAACAATGTAGAGCCCATGCCACATGGGTTGAAGTTTTCCTGCCCCTAGCTTATCGTGAGCTTGGTCGTACAGGAGGACGAGGTATCCTTCTATAAAGGCACAAGGGGAAACCGACTGGTCAAAGTGATCTTTGACCCACTTTTTCGGCACTTCAATGACGAGAGCAGCAAAGCGGTGAGTTTCATCCAACCTTTCTAAGTAGAGAAGACACTCCTCTGTTGGTGAAGTATTTGGCAACAATTCAACATCTATCTTGAGCGAAGGTATTTCACATTCAATGGGAAGGGTAGCTTCCAGACCATAAACAAGTTGAAATGGAGTAAATCCGGTCGCATCCTTCACTGAGGTTCGGTATGCCCAAAGAGCCAAAAATAACATGAGATTCTAGTTTTATTTGTGCATACCAATCATACATTGAAGCATAGTGACAAGAACTTTATTCACGCCTTCAACCTGGCCATTGGCCTGAGGATATTATGTCGTTAAGCTGTCGTGATGCAAACCCAACTTGGAAGTCAACTCTGCCACCATATAATACCGAAAATGGGAACCATGATCGGTAATGGTGGCTTGAGGGACACCAAACCTAGAAATGATATGATTGAATATGAACTGAGCTACTATCTTACCATCAGCCGTAAGTGTAGGCATTGCTTCGGCCCATTTGGTGAAGTAGTCAACGAATACGATGATATAAGCATGCCCCCCAGCCAAGTGAGGGTTACACATCATAAAATCGATGCCCCACTTTGAAAAGGGACCAACAGTAATGACAAGGTGGAGATGGGTAGGTGGCGCACGCATCTTGCGCTAATAGATCTGGCAGTCATGACCGTATTTACGAACAGCGACAATGCAATCTTTGAAGATAGTAGGCCATAAATACCCAACACGAAGAATTCTCTGTGCAGTAGCATAACCAGACATATGACCGCCACAAGCACCACTGTGACAGTCATTTAGGGCTTTCTCAGCCTCCTCGAGAGTCAAACACCAGCAGAGAATGGAATCAACTCCGATGCGGTAGAGTGTATCTCCGACTATATGATAGGGTTGCAATTGATGACGGATGCGTCGGCGGGCATCCTTCGTCAACCCAGATCTGAAGGTAGAAGTCTGAAGATATATGATGATATCACTGTACCAAGGATCGAGGGTGCTAATAAGAAAAAGCGTGTCATCCGAAATGCGTTCCTTGGAACTAGACGGATTAGAGTCAGAAGGGAGAGAGCAGATTAAATCAACAAAGACTAATGATTTCTTTGACTTGCCAGTAGTAAATTCCAAATTGAACCCTTGGAGGATGACAATCAAATTCAACTACTTGCTCCCCAAAAATTGACGAGACAAGATGTAAGTCATAGGGTTGCAATCAGAAATCACAGTCACTGTATGCAACAGAATGTAGTGGTGAAAACGTTGAATAGCTTGAACAGTAGCCAATGCCAACTTCTCGACATGTTCTTATCGTGTTTTAGTATCGAGAAATTTATGAGATAGATAGTAAATAACATGATTGTCACCATCATCATTGTCTTGTACCAAAAATATGGCAATCATGCTGAAAGCGACAACTAAATAGAGGGAATAATTGTGATGATAATTCAGAGGATGCAACAGAGGAGTGTTGACAAGCAATGTCTTCAGCACATCAAAATACTTTTGAGCGATCTCATCCCAAAGGAACAGGATGCCCTGCTTTAGTAATCACGTAAATCCTTTAGCCACTTCAGCATAGTTAGGTATAAAACGAGGTAAAAAGTTAGATTTTCCCTGCATACTCTTTAGTTGATGTAAGGAGGATGGAAAGGGGAGATTAATGATAGCCTAAACTTTGAGCAGATCCAGGTAGATCCCATCTTTTGAAATGATAAACCCTAAGAGTCTACTAGAGTTAACGCAAAAGATGCACCTATGCGGATTCAGCCGAATGTTATAGCGTCGACAGTGAAGAAAAATCTGACGAAGATGGTCAAGATGGTCTTTACACTTAGCTAAATGAGCCGAAAGGTCATCCAGATAAGGCTGAACAATGCGTTTGATATCGTGGAAAGCATATGACATTGCTCGTTGAAATGTTGCCCCAGCATTTTTTAGACAGAAAGGGAGATTTTTATACGCAAAAGTACCCCAAGGACAGATAAAGGCGGTCTTATGTTGATCGGATAGAGAAATGTTAATCTGGTTATAGCTAGAAAACCCGTCCATAAGGGAAAAAATCTCACTCCCAGCATATTCATCGATGATCTGATCAATAAAGGGAGTAGAATAATTATCCTTAGGGTAAGCCCAGTTAATATCACGGTAATCAACACAGACCCGAATGGTACCCTGTTTATTATCTACAAGAACGATATTGGAAACCCATTCTATCAAAGGAATTAGATAGATAAAACTGGCTTTGAGAAGTTTTTCAACTTCACCCTTAATAGCGGCAGCCTTTCTAGGGTGCACAGGATGAAGACGCTAATGAACAGGCTTCGCACCAGGGTATGTAGGAATCTCATGCACCACTATACTCAGATCAATGCCAAGAATCTCTTCGTAAGACCATGCAAAGATGTCACGAAACTCATGAAAAAGGCTACTATAAACCTGAACTTCATCTGAAGAACAAGTGACCCCAATATGAATGTTCTCAATAATTCCTGGTTTAACGAAAATTTTGATAGGCATCATCTATGTGATATTACTCAAGCTACCTTCTGCGAAGACTTCATGTGTCAAAATAGGCGTTTGAAGCGAAGGAGAAGGAACCTGAGAAGTGAACCTCTCAAAACACGTAGACATGGCCCCAAGGCCGAGCATGAATGAGGAATGATGATGGTTATCATCCTAAGGAAGATCCTCGAGAGTCATAGTTTCCACAATGGCTTCATCAGAGGGAAATATCTCTCCTAAGGGATCGGGCGAATCCGAATCGCTGAGCTAAGGGGATTGAGAATAAGTATCAAGAGACATGCCCAATGGAGCATGATCAGGAGGCGAAGGATCTGAAGCTGAAATAATCTCACAGTAATCAATCTCAATCGGGCTTAATGACATTGAATCTCTAAATGAATCGATTTGTTCGGGTGAAGGGATGATCATATTCATCTGAACAGTGTTGGGTGGAGGAAGAGGAAAAATACCCATGAGGGCAGGATCTTTGAAAAGACCCAGCCCTATGCTCTTGTAAGGCGTAGGAATCTTGTCCACATACGAAACGTTGTTCTCAGAAGAAGAAGTGAAGAAGGACAATTGATCAATAGTAACGATCTTTCCTTCATGTAGAAATCGCAAAACAAGAAAGAGAGTGGACGGAATGCACAGCATGGCGTGATTCCAACTATGACTGAGGAGAAGATTGTAATTGAGCTTGGCATCAACTACTTCAACCTCGACGTTGAGTATATTCCCTTCTAGAGTAATAGGCAAACTAGCGAGAATACCAAGAGGTTTATATTCCTTCCATCAAATTCTTCAAGAACATTTGGAGACGAATTCAAAGCTGGAGAACCAATGGCTTTCCAGCAGGCAGATGACATGACACACGTAGATGCACCCTCGTCCACAACTACTCGATGGATATTCAGTCCATTAATGCCAACTTGTATGATGAGCGCAAGCTGGTGCGGGAGACGTAGGATGAAACTCTCCAAGTCGAAAGTGATAAGACTCAAATCAACAGGATCAACCCCACCAATAGCAGATATCAAATCCTTCCGTTGAGATGGTAAATTTTGAAGTACTTCTAATGCAGACATTGCAGATGGCGCCTGAGCCAAATCCTCAACAATACTGTAATGTTGAGTAGCATGGGCATTGGGATTGTAAGAAGACTTACAGAGTACACCTTTGGAAGGTGGTCATACAATGGGCTCAATACTGGGCCTTTCAATCTGAAGAGGGCCAAAATTAGGCAGAGGAGGAGGACCATCATCAATCTCTTTCCCCATTGCCTGATGCAGTTCGGTATAATTTTTTGACTAGTTAGTGATATAAATGGATGTAGAACCATTCATCATGAACACCTAAGAGCCAAATGGGGCAGAGGACTGAGGTTTCTCTACCACATGAGTCTGCTGCGATGGGAAAGGTTCTTTGAGAACGGTCAGAGTTCCCTGGGTGCCTTTGAGTGATCTACTCACTTCGGTCCATCTAGGACAGTCCTTGGTGTAGTGCTCTTCACAAATCAAGCAAGGATACTTCGGTTTTCGCTATGAACCATCATCAGCACAAGATTTCTGAGAATCATGTTTCGGGATATCGGCTTTGGCCTTAACTTTACCCTTATTTTTTCCCTTGGAAGCTCTATCCGCTAGATTGGCCTGAACGGCATTGACTTCCGCGGTTTTACCTGAATTTGGGGTTGACTGAGAAGTAGTATCATTGGAAGGATTAGGTTTTTTCTTCCCAGGGTTTGGAGGAGAAGACTTCCGAGAAGTTTGAGACATGGAACTGATAATTCCATCGACAGATGGCATCGCTGGTGCTTTGGAAGTTCCAAGTCTAGGAGCATCAGGCAAGATATCATGCAACGTGCCAGACTGGGAGTACACAAGATCAAGGTACTGGGCACAAGCAATGGCTTGTTCTTAGGTTACACATGCCCCCATAGCTATGTATTTTGCAATTTGATTGAAAAATGAGGTAGTGAACCAATCAGTTATAATTTGATCAGGTATTTCAAACTTGATCAAGCGACGGCGATGCCTCCATTCATGAATATGATCTGAGATATGAGAAGCTCGATCTTGCTTCAAGGATGTGAGGAGGTGCGTCCCAATCTCATACCAAACCGGTAACTGAAAATGCGTAAGAAACACCATGGCTAAAGAGTTAAAATCTTGGAAGATGCCACAAGATAATTCGAAGTACCACTTTGCAGCTGCACCAGTAAGAGTCTATTGGAAAATATAGAGTCAGATGAAATCATCAACCCAAGAGTTAGAGGAACACCAAAGATGGTATTTCATAACGTGTGCTTAGGGATCTTCTTCGAACTTGCCTTCAAACTTAGGACAATCACCTGGAATTTTGGTTGGAACTGGAGGCCAATACAGGTTATGGAGAATTGGATTGTTTGTCAAATTTGACACATGAGGCAATTCCAATGTAGCGAGAAATTGTAATTGAGGATTAAAAGGCATTGGAGGTCATTGATAAGGACCAGTGTTAACATTCCACCCAAGCTGAGAGAAGTTATGCCTCCATATGTTTTGTCCCGGAGGATTCTGTCCATAGGGGTTATAAGCTGGATAGTTCTGCCCTTACTGGGGTTGAGGACCAGGGTACTGATTCTGAGCATACCATTGAGGTACTTGTTGAACAACATATGGATTTTGTTGTGGAATGTAAGCATTTCCTTGAGGTGGATTATACACCATCTGGGATTGATTTTGAGGGTAATAAGTAAAACCTTGGGGCGTACTATATACCGCCTGATATTGACTTTGAGGAGGGTAAGTAGCGCCTTGAGGTTGAGCATGTTGAACGGGCTGCTGAGCTGCTTTAATAGGTTGAGTTGACTGGTGAGCAGGTTGAACAGGTTGAGCTGGCTGCTGAGCGGGTTGAGCAGTTTGAATCGGTTGCTGAGGTTGGGTAGGCTGTCCCTGCGAAGTAGGTTGGCTTGGATACTAAGGGCCACCAAGTTGCCCTTGTGGAAGAGGTTGGCCTGATGGTTGTAATGGACCAGGTTGCCCCAGAAAACTAGGTTAACCTGGAGCAAGATCGTAGGGTTTTCCTTGATGTACAAAATCTTGGCCTTGTGGAACGTAAGGTTGTTGTTGTTGCACAAAAGGTTTTCCCTATGGTAGATACATTTTCCCCCAAGGAACATAAGATGCTCCTGGTTGATATTGCAGTTGACGAGAAGGACCGTAGGGTTGTCCTTGTTAGACCAAAGGTTGACCCTGTAAGGGTTGTCCTTGCAGACCGTAAGGTTGCCCCTGTGGACCAAAGGGTTGTCCCTGCTGGACCAAAGGTTGTCCTTGTAGACCCGAGGGTTGTCCCTATAAGGATGGTCCTTGATGGTAGACAAATTGATAAGGATCAGCTGGAGGAAAATAAACAGCTTGATTGGGATCAACTGGGGGAAAATACATGGGATTACCGTAGACATCATAATGATGGGGAGGGTTTCCAAGAGCTTGGGGCTGCTGAGAGCCTTGAGGTGCGGTTTTTTGTTGCTGATCATTTGGAGAGGGAGCATACCATCATTGAATATCCAACAGATAGTCATCGAAATCATAAGTGGAAACCATGGGTGCAGAAGTAGACTGAGTTTCCATAGCGCGAGGTTGTGATCCATTCACAGCAAACCTAACCGATAGCGTAGGATTGATGAAGATGGACCTGCGAACAACAGAAGATCCTAACGATTGAGTCGTATTAACAACCAGTGCAGATGAAGCCACACAAACAGTGGGTCGGACCGGGACAGATGTAACGGTGGCCGACGAGCTAGGTGTCAAAGGCAACATTTCTAATGTAGGAAAGATTGAACTCCTTAGAGGAGTCGATGTACTGGATGGTGCTATGAATTCAACACCAGAAATGATCTGACCCAAGGTACGATAACCAGGTGGAAGAGACACCGATTGAGGAGAAGGTTGATTGGAAACATGCGGGAAATCTTCTGGGAAAAGCTGATATTCCCCTATAGAAACATGCAATTCTTCACTACCAACATGACTCAAAGAATCCATGTCTGGCGAAGTCGTAAGATCATCGAAAAGACGATGAGGACTAGGAGGTGAAGCAGCGATTAAAAATGGTGATCTTGAAGTAAAAGGAGGGAATTCTTCCTCACTCCCAAAACCAGACTAGGCACCCTGAGGTGGCCAATTGAATTCAACCAACCCTTCAGGAGGAGACCAGATAGCGAGAGGCAAGACAGTCGGGAGAATAGGCTGTGAAAACTCAACAGACCTAGTGGATTGAGGTGTTTCCAAAGAAACGTCAGGAAAAGGACTACCACTAGGAGGCAGTGAAGAAGACGACGAAACTCGTGGTTCTGCCATTGTGACAATATTTCAATGCAGGAAGGAAAACGAGATAGCCTGTTCAAGGCTTCAAGATCAAACTCTAAGGACTACAAAAAAAAAGGCAAGCATAAAATTTTAACGGGTATGTGATCGTAGGCAGTTAATTTTACAACATTGAAATGAAACTTTGTTTTTTCATGTTTTAAGAGTCGAGAAATAGACAAAAGATGACTCTAGTCACTTTCAATTTGAACGAGCGTGATAGGACAAGTGCTCGATGATTTTTTCACTTTTTAAAGAGTCACGAAAATATCGAAATGACTACTCAGGTAATCTAGGCAAGAGGGTGTACCAAGTTTCCGTGAACTGCCATATACACCTTGGTGATCAAATGAAAGATAAATGACCAAGGACTTGATGTACGTGTAGGTAATCACCCCGAATGCTGTGTTCGGTGTATCACGATTACAAGGCGGTAGACTCGGCTTCCTATGGATAAAGGCTTTGAACCTATGAGCGTTTCCCTTTATATACACGACGATATGGGGAGCACAAGTCCGTACTAGTGCTGTCTAATGCCAGATGGCGAATGACAGCTACTAGGTTTAACGACGCCAGAACTCGTCACTAGCCTAGACCTCTAAAAATTTTTGCGTTAGGTTCCAATGCTTCCTTAGATTGATTGAATTGATTTTAAGGTTGATCTTGAATTAATGTTTGAGTTTCAAGGCCCTACCAAATTTGATCTTGAATTCTTAAATGCACACTATATGCAAAAGAACACCATTTCTATTCGATGAATGCTAACTAAGAGAAGGATAGATATCTTTAACAAAGTAGCAAACAATGAAATTAGAAGAAGAAGTTCACTAATGCATCTAATACAACCAATATAAAAACAAAAAACTCTTTCCTAGTTCACTAAGAGATAGTTATGCAAAAGAACTTTTCATTTTCCATGTGAACGAAACAATGCAATTTTTTGTTTTTTAATTGAATGAAGCACACAATGCACTATTACATTTAAAATAAAAGTGAACACTAGTTTTGAGCACTACGAATGTAGAGATCTAAAATGAATAATTCAAAAGAAATAAAGACATAAAAATGCACTCAAACCAATGATGCACTCTTTCAAACAAACATAAAGCTTTCAAAATTACCCAAATGAGCAATGTGATCTATTCTTGAACTGACAAGATGGAGAGTGAAACAGAAACCAAAGTGATCATTCAACAAATCAAAGACACGAAGGATCAAGAAAGACTAACACAATCGATCAGGGAATCGAACTGACAAAAATAAAAAAGACTCGAACTTCAATTAGAAGGCTTAGTGAGAAAAAGACACCTAGAAACCCTAGGGCTATGAACTTTATCGACGAGAGAATGGACATACAACTGAGAAGAGCAAGCCTACAAAGCCAAAACAATTCCAAAATATCAATTGCAAATCAAAGAAACAACCCAGAGTCAAGAACAATTGACCAAAAACTCAAGAGGAAGGTCAAACCAAATCCTACAGGATTCGGTGCGACTATCAGGCGGTAGTCCACGCCAAACAGGGTTTGGCACTACTGTAGAAAAAGTAACAAGTGCCAATTGGCACGATTTTTGATCTGGATTTATGCAGGCAATGAGGCTCGAGGGCCTATTTATTGTTGAGAAACAATGTAGAATTTGAAACGTCCAAAAACCTAACCGTAGGAGATGAGGTGTCAAAATTGTGGGCGCCCGTTTGGGTAAATTGGTGGTTCAACTTCCCGGGGGCATAACTTTGGCATACTATCTCCGTTTGACGTACATGATACATCATTAGAAAGATCTATCCGAGGACTACAGCTGTCGGGACGAATTTGATCAGCAAATTCGCTGGCGCTTTCATACCCAAAAAACGTCGTTTAGGGCCTCAAAATGGCTCCGGAAGTTCAGGACCCGAAAAACTGCTAAAAATAGTAAGTTTTGTTGCAACTTGAAAATTGAAAGAACTGAAGATGGGGGTTCAAATGGAATAGGTGGGTGGCCACCAATATCCACCTGGATAATTAAGCCCCCAAAACGGCTCCGAGAGTGGAGGACCCGAAAACCTGCTAAAAATAGTAAGTTGTGCTGAATGTGAAAAGCTGCAAGAATTGATGGTGCTGGACCAAATGGAATAGGTGGGTGGCCACCGATATCCACCTGGATCAATTTTTCAAAGAAAAAATGTGCCAAGCCAGAAAACTATGGGAAAGGGAAAAATCCAACGAGCAGAGGTCAATCTTGACACTCTGGAGCTGAACAGGAGGATTCCAAACAATGAAGCAAGCCAAACAAGACAGAAAAGAAATAAAACGACCAAAGTTGACTCGACAAGGTAAGTTCCCAAGGAGCAACGAGATGACAAACTCACACTGATCCCAAGTGGAGTCGCCAACTTGTTGTGTAGGTAAATCCCCTTTGCGGATAGAGGCAATCCCTCTAGCCCTAGGGTGGGTCTCGCAACAAGGGAACAAGCTAATGTGTAGGTTCCTAGTTAACGAATGAAATAGGTTGGGATAGATTGTCCTACCTATAGTCCAATGTGATTGTCGCAGTTGTGGCAGTGGCGGCCTCTTGATTTCTATCTCCACAGGTCGCGGTCCTTCAGCAACAGTACTTGGATGCTTGCGCAAAGATCAAAGGACAAAAAGCAGCATACAAGACAATAATTGCATTCATAACTAGATAATCATTCAAGGAATATTAAACATATTGCGTAAAATAAACCATATTAACACAAGATGGGAACCAGACATTATTCATGTATATATTAATAGAAAAGAAAGAGATTACAACTGGAGCCTTGGCGTCGCAGCCTCCTTCAGCAGGTTCATTCTAAGCATGTCTCAAAGGTTCTTCGGGGAATTGGGATGAGGCAAGGACACAAGCCTAAGCTCTCTCTCGACAAAGGTCTCTTTCTCTGCTCTGTCTCACAAGCGAAAATTTTCTACAATCCCTCTTCAACTATTCAGTTGTTCAGCTAGTGTATCAATGGGAGATAGGTTTATTTATAGAGGGAGAGGAGGAGATTGGGCTCCCTAAAATGGTGGAAGGGAAGCCTTATCCTTTTGGAGGTTTCCCCAAAAGGTGGAAACAAGAGGCCAAAGGAGGGTGTTTGTGGTTATTCTATTGAACCAACCAGGCTGACTCGCCCACGAAGTTGTTAGCATGGAAACTTCACCTCTATATTTAAAAAACACTCCAAAAACAACGTGGTGTGGGTAGCTCAATGAGACAGAGTGCCAATGGGTGTGGGCTCAGCGTTATTTTTCCTCATTGGCGCGAGGCCATAACGATCTGCTAGCGCAAACCCAAAAACAGGTGTTTCTGCTAACTTGCTCTGGAAATTGTCAACAGAGAAAGTGTTTTCCTCAAGGCAAGGGATGCAATGATGGTTTTTGTAAGGCATGACACTTCATATAAGTAAAAAAAAGGGTCCCCCAATGTGCGGTATGAGGATTTCAGGGACGGTGACAAAATACTGTGTAACAACCATCTCACCTAGGGGTCGATATACACCAAAGGAAGGGTATTCCTCACTGAGTGAGTTACATGAACCACAGATGAAATAGTGGTGGTGGAAACACCTATGGAAATTAAAAACTCCCCCTAAATCTAGACTCTTCATGTGGTGCATCCTCTCCAATTGCACCCTCATGGAGGACAACCTCACCAATCGGGAGATACATGGGCCATCCAGATGCAGCTTATGTCATCTCCATGTCGAGGATGTGAATCACCTGATTCTAAACTTCCCCACAAGTAAACACATTTGGCACATCATGACATTGTCCTTGGGCATTGCCCAGAATTGGCATGGCACCTCGGTATACGAGGCTTGGAATAATTGGTGGTAGGCTGCTATCAAGCCAAACTATCACAACATCCCCCTCCTTATTGCATGAGGGACTTGGCTAGCCCTAAACCAGGTGATTATTCTGGGTAAGATCACAGACTGGATTAGCATCAACATTAACGTAATATCCATCTATCATCTCATCCCAAATGATGCTCCATAAACTCAACACAGAATTATTCAACATGAAAATATTGACAAAACCATCCCATGGGCCTTCTTTGATGGTTCATCCAACGCGACAGGATGTGGTGGAGGTGTTGTTCTTCACATCTCTAATACAAACTACTATCATCTCAAGATGGGTCTTGGACCTAGTACAAACAACTATGCTGAACTTAACTGCCTCAGATTCCTCCTCATATTTTCCCGAGGGAAAATTTGCATCAGGATATAGATCTCCGAGGATTCAAAAATCATTATCAATTCGTTTAACAATGCGGCACTCTGTCATGCTTACACTTTTAAACCATTTGGCTGACAAATTATTCATATAAGCATCGCAGCTAGCATGGGGTCGATGGCACATTTTTTAATAGGATGGACAGTTGGAGTATCAATACTACCATAGACCCTTCATTGAGGACTTGGAGGAACCAGGGGTAGTCTAGATAGACTGCACACTTTTGGTTTTTTGTGGGCTCACTGCTATAAACTATTTTTTGTAAATATATATGTAATTATTTTAATTTCTTTCCTGTTTTTACAAGACATTTATGATTA
Source organism: Pinus albicaulis (assembly GCA_034641835.2). Taxonomy (NCBI): domain Eukaryota; kingdom Viridiplantae; phylum Streptophyta; class Pinopsida; order Pinales; family Pinaceae; genus Pinus; species Pinus albicaulis. Next base: position 494,523,152 of record CM076575.1, on the reverse strand, counting down.
TTTACTATGGTCGATATATGACTCTATCGAGTTTTTTGTATTCACATGATCCATGCATAGATGATTATGTTGATGACACAACATGTAATTTTTCTTACACATAATGAAAAATTATGAATTTTTTCCTTGGAAAAATAAATTCCTACAAATATGCATAATCCATGCATGAAGAGTGTGATGGCCCATAGGGCTTCTAATATTAAGTAAAAATTCCAAGACACATGTATACAATGAACACCATTAGCTCCAGTAGTGGATCGTTGGAGCCACTCCTTGTCCCTCAAAAGAACTAGCTTATCTCTCTAATGCCTTGTCGAGGGAGCCATGGTGAAAAATTCCTCTACTCATACAATGAGGGTGTATATATAGCAAAGGGGTGATGCTTCACTCTCCTTGTGACTCTTTGACTCCCTCATGACTGTTTGAATTCCTATGTATTTTCAAATTACATTAGTCTTTATATTCCATGTGCGTCGTTTGGACTTCCACTTTATAATACATTTTTAATACCATTTACATGATCCACAATGATGATGTGGCATATGATAACTCATGATATGACATGATACTGCTAACATGGACTACTTGATGATGTGGCAATGTTAAACCACTACTGCTACTATGTGTTGAGTGTATGATTGAGAATGCTCTTCTTTTCACCTTCGTATGACTTGGTGACAAGGAATCTTCAATGATCTTAAGTCTTGAGTTGTGATCATAAACTGATGTTCCTTTTATTTCTTGTGATTGATCATTTTGCATGCTCAAGTACAAGAGTGTCCTTCAACACATTTCCCTCTTTCATATCTTTCTTCATCAACTTTCCATATCATGGTAAGGTACTTGTATCTGTAATTCACTCATGACAAGGTGACATTAGTCTGATGAACCCCTAGTCTAAGATGGTGCACATTGATCCAATGACTGAGTTAGAGTTGAGTGACAGGCAAGGAAAGAGGCTCAGTAACTGCACAATTATGCAGTTCAGGTAGTCAAGGGTGAATCTTGAGCCTTGATACTATGAAGTGTACAGTTCAAGCAAGTCTGAGGAAGAAAACTACGCAACTTGGAAGCTCAAGATGACAGGATGAGGGGATGGGCACTAGATCAACCTTTTGTGCAGTTCTGCAAGACATATGAGCCCAGGTGACTGCAATTGTGTAGTTCAAGAGCTTAGGGTTGAGGCTTGAAATTGAGACCACGCAGTGTGAAGTTCAGGATGGAATGAGGGAGAAAATTGCATAGTTTTGGGAGCCAGTGAGGCAGGCTGGGAGAAGGAATTGCAAAATTCTAGGAGGCAAGGTCTGGGCTTGAGAATTGAAGTTGCGAAATGCACATTTCTGGCCTTGAGAACTAAATTTTTGAAATGTGGAGTTCATGGCTTGAGAACTGAGGTTGTGAAGTGCGTATTTTAGGGCTTGAGCACTGAGGTTGCGAAGTACGTAGTTCTGGAGGGCTGGATAATGATAGGTTTCCTAGATTTTTTTGAAATTTGGCTAACCGTGGGACCAAAGATATTGTTTTGAATAGTGATACATATTCACTATGATCACACACTTGAAACACCTTGAAGACACAAAAATATAGACCATTCAGAGCATGTTAACAACATATTTCCATTAATGCGACAAGTGCGACACTAAAGGTACACTTTGCAATGATCGTGAAGACACTTGTGCGATAATGCTTAAAACATTGGGAATGAATGCAAACAAATTTTACATAGTTGGAAAAAGTCGTATACAAAAATATAGACCCTTGAAACCATCAAAATAGGATTCTACACATTGCGCGACAACCAATGATGCGAAAAGACGAAAATTTACACAACTTGCTATTAGGTCTCTGTAATTTGCAAGATTGGAAAATAAAAACTGCAAAGCCTACATATGAACCACTTTGGGATTCTAAGATCTAGCCCTCTTGAATCCAAAGAGGGATCTCTCTATAAGTACAAAGATTGATTATCTTTTAAGGTTTTTTAGTGTGATATTAGGCTAGTTATTAAGAACAAGGGTTTTTTGTTTGGTTTTGGTTGGGCAAGGATATAATGAAGGTGAAGGAAGTCTATATGAAGAGTGAAGGTGTAAATAAGTGGGAGAATGGTTTAGCTAATAAGATAGGCAAGAAGCGGCTTCAATCCATTGGGCTATGGAGTCATAAGAGGATTTAATTGAAACAGCAAGGTTCAAGAGTGGTCCATGGGGAAAGTCATCTATGTCAAAGGATCTCTTTAAGTTGATTTTATGGAATGGAACAATAAGTAACGGAGTGAGGGAAATCAAACAGATGAAGAAACAAAGAGCAGCCTAAGATCAAGTAAGTACTTTGAAACTATCCTGCTTTTGGCATGAAATTAATAAAAGACAATAAAGTAATCTAAGATCACGTAAGTACTTTGAAACTATCCTGCTTTTGATATAATTTCGATAGAAAACATTTAAAACACTTAGAATAGCTTAAGATCAAGTAAACACTTTTAACTTAGCCTGCTTTTAGCATATTCAAAAGGAAAACATTCATGATAAACATAAAATTAGTCTAAGATTAGGTAAGTACTTTGAAACTAGCCTGCTTTTAACATACTCTTATGGAAACTTTCAAACAACCTTTGGAGAAAGAACTAGAAGATAGGGAAAACCATAAACTTTCCTAGTTCAACTCTATTTAGCATGTAATGAAAATATCATTCAAGAAAAATGTTTAAAGTTTAGACAGTAAGACATGGGCTCACCAACATTCCTTGACTGCTTGGACTGTATTAAATCATTCTTAAATACACAAAGGAGGAAAATATAAAGATAAAGCTTATTAGTGAGAGTAGGGTACTTGAGAAAGTAAATCCTAGATCCATATTTGTTGTTCTTTATCAGAGAAAAGTGGACAGAATGGAAACAAAACGAAAATAACAATTTACAATAAGAAACACATCACCATTGACATAGACCAAGATCCCATAAATCAGCTATTTGTATTTAATGTTCAAACCAGTTACAATCATCAAGTCCAGTGGGTCTCTATAGCTTCAAACTCCTCATCTCAACTTAGGTATCTTCAATTACAAACAAGGCTACAACAGCTTCAGAGACCTATTTACATGCAACAGATATCCAGAGACCAACCTTTTACAATTTGCTCCTCAAGGAGATTTTATAAGGAAATGAGGAGGTGGAAGAGTTTCTAGGTTTCAAGTATCATTAATTCCATGGTAAATGCAATTCCTAGCCTTGAAAACCATGCAAGGCATAAGGAAGGAATGCATTCTATCTACAACTCTGTTTCATAACTCTGTTTTCAGTTTTTTAAGCCTAGTGGGTGCAAATATTGACTTCAAGGCTCTTTCTTATCTTTGTAATAACTTTACTGACAGTTTAGAATTTGTTCTTTCGTTTGTAATAACTTCTAGTAGTATTTTAGGCAAATATCTTCTGACTAGGCAATAACTATGCCTTCTTTTGATTTATGGAAGCTGCAAGTAGCTCTTTGGTAGCAGAAGAGGTTTCAATTAGCCTCTGATGTGGCAGTGGAGGCCTTATTTGCTGATATTCTCCTCTGTTTTACCTTAAAACATCTTTAATTTGCTTTACTTTGTGTTTAGACTTGATTAAGCCTTGATTTTAGTCTTCAGTCTTTATTCTCTGATATTGGCTTTATTTATTTAAACTTGGGGATTAAAAACCTTGATTTTCAAGCTTAGGCATTAATCCCTTTATTGTTAATTTCTTCACTGATACACTTTGTTTAATTGATGTTCATTGTGTTTTTGTTATTTTGCAGGCGCGCAGAAGGTTTACATGATGTCACCGATGCTCATGAGGCACGGGAAAAATCATAGTTTTAAACCTTGTAGATCCCTTTTCTTCGTGGCTAATTGCTTGTGGATCGTCATCCCTGGCCTTTCGTTTCATTTTAAAACTGTGGAAAAAACCTTTATAACCTGCAAAAAATACACAAAAGTTAAGAAAATCCTGTAAAATATAGGTTAAGACTGCTTTGGGCGCAAGGTCAAGTCGGAGCTATCGATTTAGATTGATCAACGGGTAAGATCTTCTCATGAAGTCTTTTAGAGAATAGATGGAGGGAAAATGAATCGGGGTTGGGACATAACGTGAGCCGTCCGATCTTACCAATCAACAGCCGAGATTAAAAGTGAAATAACACTGCGAAGGGTAGGTGGTTTGGCGGAAAACCAGAATGGTTTTCACGCAGCGTTGGGGCGGTTTCAGATTTTTGCCAAAAAAACACGATACCACACACTTGCTGACACCTGTCCCTTCAATACTGCCCATTTCGCGTTTTTTTTTTGGATTAAACTGCAGGCGCAAAAAAAAATGCAAAACACAATTTTTGCCGTTGGATGAAGGGCATCAAATCCAACGGTGCGGATCGCATGTGATGGAGAAGTTGCGGGGTTTAAGAGGTAAGTGGGGCCTACAGGATGACGTAAGGTATTTCGTCATGTAGCAGACGGGTTGTCGAGGTTTTTGAATGGTTGGGATAGATCCTGGCCGTTGGATCTTTCTAATGAATGGCTGAGATTTGAAGATGGACGGGTTATTGAAATGAAGGAAAGCTTGATAAGTGAACAGACCGATGTTTGGGTTATCGGATTAAGTTCCCACCGTTAGATTCAAAGAACGAATGGCTAGGATTAACAGATAAGGCGGATGATTTTGAAAGGAGCAAAGGGAGGTAGGTGAATAGGGAGGAGAAAAAGGGCCCAATGGTCGTTGATCATTGCAGATCAATGGTCCATACTCGTTTAAGTCAAAACGTCGAGGAAGTGAGAAAAGCAAAGGAAAAAGGGTTATGACGGGGTTTGGAGATGGGGTTTAGGACTTTAGCACCCGATTAGGGGGTTGTAGGTCACATGAGGAAAGGGGCCAAAGGAATTAAGCCCTCAGGGGCTTAGGAACCTTATAGTGTGGAAAATGGATTTTTAGGCCAGGAAAAGTGTTTTTAAGCCAAAAATGGGGGTTTCGGTAGGTAAAAGGAGGCACTTTTAAACCAAATAAAGGGGAGATATAAGGTTTTAAAGGGGATTTTGATGATTTTGAAGGTTGAATGAAGGCTTATGGAGGGATTTTATGAAGGAAATGAGAATGAAAAATGGGATTTATTTATGAGTAAAGGATGGGTGAAAATGATGAAAAATGGGGTTTTAAGTAGTCTTTCTCTTGGCAAACAGCAGGTTCTTTAGGATAAAGAGGGAAACAACAGTGAAGATTAATTCAAAGGGAAAATACCTTCATAATACTTTAAGAACTCACAATCTGTTCATGAAATTGTTTCTTAAAGGCTAAAAGAGATTTAGCCACCATTTGATATGACAAATTTTTATAGGTGGCTAACAGTGGCTCCAACTTGGGATGGCAGCTCCTTGGAGGTGTCCAGAACCACAGAAACTCATCTCTGGATGATGATTAGTGCCTTTCACTTTGATAATATTTTTATCAGCTGCTAACAAGGATGATTAGAACTTGATATAGCAACAGAAAAGTATTTCCCAAACAAATACCTACACAACCTACTTCCTAACATTTTTTCTTCAAAAGGTGCATTTGGACTTGGAAACCTTTTCATCAATATTTTATTCTTTTGAAAAATAGTAAACTAATATAAGTCTAATATTATTCCTCCATGAACTCAGTTTAAACAGTTGATTTCATAAATTTCTCTACCTAACTACTATCTGTCAGGGTTAGACTATCTGACAGATTTTTATTCTCTAAATTCTAAGACAGAAAATTAAAAAGTAGCCAAGCCAAGATTAAGCAGTTTGACTTGCTGCAGATCTATGGCATAAAAACAAGTTGCACATAGACTAAAATTTGCAGAAAAATTAAAAACAAAACAGTGAAGGATTAAGATCTGAAAATAAAAAACATCCTTCATTATTTCTTCAGCTCTGTTTTTAGGCTTTTTTGAGTTGTTTCTCTTTATCATCTAGTTCAATTTTTGAGCATATTGGATCCAGTTCTTCATCAATCTCATAGCTTTAGGATTTGAGCTTGTTTGAACCTTTGTTTTTCTATCCTAATCTACCTTACTGAAAATCCAAGATTGTACTGTTTGGCTGATTTAATTCACTAACCTATCAACAGTAAATTGAAAAAACTAATTAGTCATGATTAGGCTGTATGACTAACTAGAAGTGTGTTTTTAGGAGTGGTATTTGAGCTTGCACACTTTCAGACTCTGTTTCTCTTTTTTGGTATGGGGCTATACCTTTCTTGTTTTCATTCTGCCCTCTTTTCTCTTTTCTATTGTTTTTGTATTTTTCTTTTTCCTTCAAGACAAAAATCAACAACTAACTAAATGCTCAAAGCTGAGCTTTATTGACATTCCTATCTAACCTAATCTAACTCTTGAAATATTTACATGCTTCATATGATAGAATAGTGCCAATGTAGCGAGTTGAGAAGTGACAAAAAGGAATAGAGAAATTGGCTACTAGTGAGAGGTAACCATAGTACATAGTGAATTTTAATCTTTAAAATCAAGGCTGTCACAGGAGGTGACAAAATTTTATGTCTTTGGCTCCTGAAAAGGATCCATGATTGAGAATTTGAGCCAATTGGGACCTCCACACACTCTTCCATAGGATCAACAAAGAAAATATGAGAATTCTCTTCTTTTTGGCCCTCCATGATTAGTAGATTGTCTGCCTCTAAGATGTCAGCTTTGAGGACTGAACATTCAGTATGTTCCTTGGAAGCATCATCATCCTTCACTTGAAAATCAACAAGTAGTGAAATTTCTTCTTTCTCTAAATCTATGCTTGCTTCTAGTGTGAATTCAAGTTCTTTGAATGACAGATTGATATCAGCAATGGAAAAGAATTTCTCTTGAAAAGATGGTATATCCTCAGTCAAACAGTCTTCTATTTATTTTTCTTCCCCAAAGACTTGCCAGTACTTTTTATGGCTTGGGATAGCTGATCTAAATTTTTCGTGAATTGTATATTGTTTGCTTTCCCAAGGTCTCAGACATGTACTAGCAACAAGGGCTAATCCACTGGCAAAACTGTTTTGGTCTTTAGGGATAAGGATAAGTTCGAATTATTTAAAAGATTTTAACAAATCCATGGTATCATCCTTATAGGCTCTAAGTCTGGGATGTTTAACCATGCATTCTTCATTCACTTGCCTAATTACCAAATCTGCATTTCCATGAACTGTTATCATCTGGGCTGCTAATTTCTTCAATAAGTGGAGCCCTAAAAGAAGTGCGTCATACTCTATTATGTTATTTGTGCATTGAAAATTAAAGTTATATGAATAGGCCTTAGAATAATTGTTTTATGTGTCATAAAGCCATATTCCTGCACCTGAACTAGTTTTACTACATGACCCATCAAAGTTCATACTCCAAAGAGGACTAGTTTTAGTTTTATCATTAATTTCCTTACTATCCTCTTTGTCTTGAGTGCCATTGGGTTGTTCTATGGAGTAGGCACTATGTTGATGATTGTATTGTTCAAATGAAGGTTTGGAGGGTAGCTACATGTTTAGTATTTGATCAATTTCTTCTTGTGTCAAAGGAGAGATTTCTCTTTCCGCATAGACAGAAATATAAAAAACTTCCTTCTCTTGTGTTAATTGGTTTTGAGGTTGGATATCTTCTTGAGCCTCAGCTATAAGGGATAATGAATCATTGTTCATGATTGTAGGAATATCTTGAGGAATGTCCTTTATTTCTTGGTTGGTTTCTTCCTCAACTGATTCATCTATATTCTTATAATTTTTCAATAAGATATTAAACTCATGAATGGTTGTCAAAATGTCTTCAGGATGTATTTTTCCCAAATCCTCATCATTGTCTATAATGTGTTGGGTGATGTTTTGTGATGGATCATAATGTATTTCACCCCATGATAATGATGTATTGTTTTCTTTATAGTTCTCATAAAACACATATTCAAGGTCCTTTAAAGAAAACAAACTACCAGATTTCAACCATTCATACCAATCCCTAGATTTTCTTTCTAATTTTAACATGAACATTTTCATCAGGAAATCTTCATGCCATTCAACTTTTAACCTCTATAAATGTATGTGAAATTTGATAAGATGTAACAATGAGTTATCAAACTTTTCACCTTGAAAAACAGGCAGGTTGTCATCCCAATTGACCTGGGGCATCTTATGTGGAAACCCAGGGATATGATCTCTACTCATTGGGGCATATCTTCGTGTATCCTTGGAATCATGTTTGTAAATCAGGAAAGAGGTCACTATGTCTGGTCAATCAGTTCAAGGTCTTCTACCAGTGGAGTCATTTGGTCTTCTAAGAGTTGTGAAGTGTGGAGTCACCAGGTGGATGATTTAAATTTTTCTGTCCACCAACAATATGATTTGGTTTGCTCAATGCATTCCCTAAGGAGCCTACAAATATTGGAGGGGTGATAGGCCTACTGGAGGCCAGTGGAGTCACCAGGTGGAAATTTCTAGCTCCTTTGGAGGTAAAATGTTTTATGATCCACCACCATTTATTGATTTACATACCAATCTAAAAATGTTTTGGGTCTTCTGATGGTTTTAAGGATGTATAAGATGTAATTTAATCAGAATCCCCCAGTGGAGTCACCAGAATGTTAGGTCTTTGTAATTTGCAAGATTGGAAAATACAAACTGCAAAGCCTACATATGAACCACTTTGGGATTCTAGGATCTAGCCCTCCTGAATCTAGAGAGGGATCTCTATATAAGTGCAAAGATTGATTATCTTTTAAGGTTTTTTAGTGTGATATTAGGCTAGTTATTAAGAACAAGGGTTTTTTGTTTGGATTTGGTTTGGCAAGGATATAATGAAGGTGAAGTAAGTCTATATGAAGGATGAAGGTGTAAATAAGTGGGAGAATGGTTCAGCTAATAAGATAGGCAAGAAGCAACTTCAATCCATTGGGCTGTGGAGTCATAAGAGGATTTAATTGAAACAACAAGGTTCAAGAGTGGTCCATGGGGCAAGTCATCTATGTCAAAGGATCTCTTTAAGTTGATTTTATGGAATGGAACAATAAGTAACGGAGTGAGGGAAATAAAATAGATGAAGAAACAAAGAGCAGCCTAAGATCAAGTAAGTACTTTGAAACTATCCTGCTTTTGGCATGCACTTAAGAAAAGACACAAAAGTAATCTAAGATCAGGTAAGTACTTTGAAACTATCCTGCTTTTGATATACTTTCGATAGAAAACATTTAAAACACTTAGAATAGCTTAAGATCAAGTAAATACTTTTAACTTAGCCTGCTTTCAGTGTATTCAAAAGGAAAAAATTCATGATAAACATAAAAGTAGTCTAAGATCAGGTAAGTACTTTGAAACTAGCCTGCTTTTAAGATACTCTTAGGGAAACTTTCAAACAACCTTTGGAGAAAGAACTAGAAGAAAGGGCAAACCATAAAATTTCCTAATCCAACTCTACTTAGCATGTAATGAAAATATCATTCAAGAACAATGTTTAAATTTTAGACAGTAAGACATGGACTCACCAATATTCCTTGATTGCTTGGACTGTATTAAATCATTCTTAAATCCACAAAGGAGGAAAACATAAAGATAAAGCTTATCAGTGAGAGTAGGGTACTTGAGAAATTAAATCCTAGCTCTATATTTGATGTTCTTTATCAGAGAAAAGTGGACAGAATGGAAACAAAACGAAAATAACAATTTGCAATAAGAAACACATCACCATTGACATGGACCAAGATCCCATAAATCAGCTATTTGTATTTGATGTTCAAACCAGTTACAATCATCAAGTCCAATGGGTCTCTACAGCTTCAAACTTCTCATCTCAACTTAGGTATCTTCAATTACAAACAGGGCTACAACAGCTTCAGAAAACTATTTACATGCAATAGATATCCAGAGACCAACCTTTTACAATGTGCTCCTCAAGGAGATTTTATAAGGAAATGAGGAGGTGGAAGAGTTTCTAGAGTTCAAATATCATTAATTCCATAGTAAATGAAATTCCTAGCCTTGAAAACCATGCAAGGCATAAGGCAGGAATGCATTCTATCTACAACTCTGTTTTCGGTTTTTTAGGCTTAGTGGGTGAAAAGATTGACTTCAAGGCTCTTTCTTATCTTTGTAATAACTTTACTGACAGTTTAGAATTTTTTCTTTCGTTTGTAATAACTGTTAGCAGTCTTTTAGGCAAATATCTTCTGACTAGGCAATAAATATGCCTTCTTTTGATTTATGGAAGCTGCAGGTGGCTCTTTGGTAGCAGAAGAGGTTTCAATTAGCCTTTGATGTGGCAGTGGAGGCCTTCTTTGCTGATATTCTCCTCTGTTTTACCTTAAAACATCTTTAATCTACTTTATTCTGTGTTTAGGCTTGATTAAGCCTTGATTTTAGTCTTCGGTCTTTATTCTCTGATATTGGATTTATTTCTTTAAACCTGGGGATTAAAAACCTTGATTTTCAGGCTTAGGCATTAATCCCTTTATTGTTGATTTCTTCACTGATACACTTTTTTTAATTGATGTTCACTGTGTTTTTGTTGTTTTGCAGGTGCGCAGAAGGCTTACATGATATCACCGATGCTCATGAGGCACGGGAAAAATCATAGTTTTAAACCTTGTAGATCCCTTTTCTTCGTGGATAATTGCCTGTGGATCATCATCCCTGGCCTTTCGTTTCATTTTAAAACTGTGGAAAAAACCTTTATAACTTGCAAAAAACACACAAAAGTTAAGAAAATCCTGTGAAAAATAGGTTAAGACTGCTTTGGTTAGTTTGGGCGCGAGGTCAAGTCAGAGCCATCAATTTAGATTGATCAACGGTTAAGATCTTCTGATGAAGTCTTTTGGAGAATAGATGGAGGGAAAATGAATCAGGGTCAAGACATAATGTGAGCCGTCCGATCTTACCAATCAACGGCTGAGATTAAAAGTGAAATAACACTACGGAGGGTAGGTGGTTTGGCGGAAAACCAGAATGGTTTTCACGCAGCGTTGGGGCGGTTTCAGATTTTTGCCAAAAAAACACGATACAACACAATTGCTGACACTTGTCCCTTCAATACCACCCATTTCGCGTTTTTTTTTTCGAGATTAAACCGCAGGCACAAAAAAAAATGCGAAACACAATTTTGGCCGTCAAATGAGGGGTATTAGATCCAATGGTGTGGATCGCATGTGATGGAGAAGTTGTGGGGTTTAAGAGGTAAGCGGGGTCGACAGGATTATGTAATCTATTTTGTCGTGTAGCGGATGGGTTGTCGGGGTTTTTGAATGGTTGGGATAGATCCTGGCCATTGGATCTTTCTAATGAACGACTGAGATTTGAAGATGGGCGGGTTATTGAATTGAAGGAAAGCTTGATAAGTGAATAGGTAGGTGTTTGGGTTATCAGATTAAGTTCCCACCGTTAGATTCAAAGAACGAATTGCTAGGATTAACAGATAAGGCAGACGATTTTGAAAGGAGCAAAGGGAGGTAGGTGAATAGGGAGGAGAAAAAGGGCCCGATGACCATTGATCATTGCAGATCAACGATCCATACTCGTTTAAGTCAAAACATTGGAGAAGTGAGAAAAGCAAAGGAAAAAGGGCTATGACAGGGTTTGGAGATGGGGTTTAGGACTTTAGCACCCGATTGCAGGGCTGTAGGTCACATGAGGAAAGGGGCCAAAGGAATTAAGCCCTCAGGGGCTTAGGAACCTTATAGTGTGGAAAATGGATTTTTGGGCCAAAAATGGGGGTTTCGGTAGGTAAAAGGAGGCACTTTTAAACCAAATAAAGGGGAGATATAAGATTTTAAAGGGGAGTTTGATGATTTTGAAGGTTGAATGAAGGCTTATGGAGGGGTTTTATGAAGGAAATGAGAATGAAAAATGGGATTTATTTATGAGTAAAGGAGGAGTGAAAATGATGAAAAATGGGGTTTTAAGCAGTCTTTCTCTTGGAAAATAGCAAGTTCTTTAGGATAAAGAGGGAAACAGCAGTGAAGATTAATTCAAAGGGAAAAGACCTTCATAATGCTTTAATAACTCACAATTTGGTCATGAAATTGTTTCTTAAAGGCTAAAAGAGATTTAGCCACCATTTGATATGATAAATTTTTATAGGTGGCTAACACTTGCAAGGGGGAGAAAAACACTTTAAGAAATTACATGAAATGAGTTTCAGTGTTTTAGGAAACAATTTTTAAGACCAAGTAAGGCTTTTAAATTGAGTGTAATCCAAAATTTTGGAGGGTGTTGTAGCAGCCACAGCATGCCCTTACATTATTATTGTTATGTAGGCTATGATTATATTGTGACCCCTTAGACTCCTATATATAGAAAGGAGGAATTTTAATTTGTATCATCCAAGAATTGTTCATTTTTGTAATGTAAAGGAGTTTTCCACATCGAAGAGGATATTTTTTAAGTCATTATTCTATTATTTCTATTGTTTTGTGAGATGGTTGCACAAGACTATATCATTCTTGGTCTTGAATGTTTGCAAATGGGCACAACTAGTGTGTCTTGTTGCTACTATCATGTTGCATTAAATTTTAAAAAGGAATAATAAAACCTAATCAGACAATGCTCTCTCAATAGAATCAGTCCATTTCCCATCAAAATTGACTGAGAAAATTAACAATTTTTTTTACTCCATACCTCTTTTTTTGTAACGGCCTTCAAAACCACCCTATACACCTTTAGTGATCTCACAAGCACACCTTAGAAAGGTACAAAATTTCCAAACTTCTATGAAACCTATTTTCTTAACACCACACAAGACTACCCTTTAGCTCATAGTCTTTGAAAATTAGATTTAAACTAATGTAAAGTTAGGATTTATTGCAGAAAATAGATCTTATTTTGATTTTGGGAAGATGCACTTCAAGATTAAAAAATAGCTCGATGCTTATTAGACATCCATTTTCTTCACATAGGTTGAGGTGTGCAAGAACTGGCTTGGGAGGTGCAATAACATGGCCTAAGAAGGAAACACCATCCAAATCACAGTTTAACTGCTTGCAATTTTTTTCATTACATCCTTGGTGACTTGAGACACTCTATCCATCTCCCAAAAGGATCCAATGGTGGTTGTGTGAAATATAAAATCCCAAGCCATTCAATCCACCTCTCTATCTCTCTGGGTTAAATTTTACTAAAATAGATCTATCATGGATCAGTTCAGCTGATAAGTTGACAACTGTTGAAAATATTTCCTAATTTATAACCATTTAACCTACTAACCTCAAATGTTCGATGCTATTTAAAATATTACACTAATTTGTTTATCCCCAGAGGTAATGATCTTATATTTCTACAATATTTATAATTTCACTCTTCCTTTGTGTATGAATGTGTGTTCATGTGTGGAAATGCCAATGATTATGAAAAAAACATGCATAAATAAGAAGAGACATTGAATACTCACCATGATCTAGAGCTTTGATTTGAGCTAAAATTGTAGCTGAAAATTCGTTGTCTGATATTGCCTTGAATCTAAAAAACCCAAGTACTTGATTAAATTTCCCCATCAAATTAAAACACATACCTAAGGTCTAGTTGTGCTTTAACATTCAAATGTAGTTGTGCACTATCTAGCTTAGATTTTCCAATTGGGACCTATCAATTGTGGAAAGCAATGTATTTCTCATGGGTTTCCTCAAGGTCTAGAGGTACTCTAAATTTCCCCAAAAGCTTCCCCAGAGACATGCCACTGGTTGACCTTTGCCTTCCTGCATATACTACAATCTCCAAGCAAGGTTTCAAAGACCCAAAACATGAAGAAGACAACTTCTTCAACTCAATATGCTAAATATGGAAGTTGGCTGAGATGTTAAGGACATCTAGTATTGAAATTATACAACAAGCATGTATATCTTGGATTCACCCAATCTAACAATGTACTAAAGTTAAATACTGAATCGCTTCTACAAATATTTTGTGGAATTAAAAACACAATCGCTAATCACATGAACATGAAGAAAGATCAATCACACACAACACAGATTATTTCCCAGGGAAAGCTTACAACTAAAAACCCCATTATCTTCTATTGTATATTATATCATGGATCATGAAACAATTACATACAAAAATATTCTCACAAGAGCCCTCATTACATCAGCTAATTATCTCACACTGTCATGCAAAAATTGGCAAATCCCTTAGCCAATTTACTACCTCTAGACAGCCTGCCTTCACTGCGCAATCCCTGATGAATGCAATCCTTGAATTGATGCAATCCTTCCTGCCTTGACTGCGCAAGAATCATGGGCACATCCAATGTGTGTTTACTTGTATGTGTGCAAGCAAATAATGTCCAACTAATAGTCAACTCTCCCTTCACCTAGAACTCAACTGGGTCTCCGCTAGATTTGACATGCATGCGGCTAATATTAGTAAATCCTCAGTTGCATGTGATATCACTGATTGTGAATTAATTAATATTTAATTCACTAGACCTCTCACTAGTGTATCTTCAGTTACAACTAGCACAACTGAGTTTAACTCACTTAACTAAGTTAAACTATTTACAACTTGCACCAACTCATGCACCACTGCACTTCGAACTCTGTTACAACTAGAGTTACTCTGAATGTCCCACCAACCAACCTCTAACTCAAAATTCACTAGCTGACTAAATTTGCCACTTCAGTTAACTATTTCAAGTCCAGATTGAGAATAGATTACAGTGTAATGTCCATCTAAATTAAGGGATAGTAAAAATATACATGCACCCAAAAATAGCCCTGTGGGCCCCACCCTAATGTAGGTGCTTAATGCAACCAGTTGCTTAATGCACTAGTGTGGGTGTTGAATATTCTTGTTGAATCTCAACATCTAGGCCAGATGACCTTGGGAAAATTAGGGGTACTAATATTGTTTGAGGGGGTATATTTGGAAGCTCGATGTCACAAAAGCATAGAGGAGTAATAAGATGGATGCATGTTCTAGTAGGATTGAATGAGACTAGGATCTTCTTAACATGATTATCTTTCTTAATAGATTCTAAAACATTTCTCGTTTTTGCATCACCTAAAATATATATTTTACCAAAACTCAATTTTTCCAGGGGAATTTCAAACACATTTATCCTAGAAAAATTATTGCCCCAAAAAATACACTTACAAAGGCATTGACAACAACTGCGATTCACATGTCGTAAAGGATTAAGAGCAATTTTGGCCTATGTTAAGAGAACAAAAATAGACTAAATGGATCATATAATGCTTGAAGATGCAGTGTAAAATTCCTCCTTCAAAATCAGTAATAAAAGGAAAACTTGTTTTAACTTTTAACATATTTGTTATCCGAAACACCATTTGTAGACTTTGCAATATTTATAAGGATATTTTTAAATGTAAAGTCCCTTTTAGCATGTCCAAGAATGATTCAACTTAGAGATTATTGTAAAGTACTCATTTTGATATAGGACTCCTAAATAAAAAATATTTTCCTGGAGCTTCATATATACTAGAACTATGCTTGCAAGCCTGTCCTTTCCTGGTTTTTTAATGTTCATTATAACTAAAACTAAACTGATAAGTGTCACAAACTCTTTGGACATTTTAATGACGAACTTTGGGAAAGTGTGTTTTTCTGTATATTTATTATGTAATGCACAATGAAAGTTTTCAAAAGTGAGAACAATTACCTCCATATATAGATATCACTTAGCAACATTTTGCAGTGGAATGGATTAGTGTAGAAGAAAGTAATATACCAAATCAATTTATAAGCCAACTCAATAAGCAAAAAAAATTGACTTCCCATTACTAAAAATAATCAACATACGAAAAATAACTTACCATCTCTTCATAGTACCAAACAAATTGTGGTTCTTGCATCCACAAAATGGTCAAAGGAAAAATCATTATGAAAATTCTCAAAGAAAAATATTTTTCCTCACTCACTTTCCATTACTAAAAATAATCAACATACTAACAATAACTTACCATCTCTTCATAGCACCAAACAAATTGTGACCCTTGCATCCACAAAATGCTCAAAGGAAAACTCATTATGAAAATGCTTAAAGAAAAATATTTTGCCTTGAAAATTGTGACCCTTGTGTCCAAAAAATGCAAGGCAAAACATGCTTAAAATTAAATCAACTCTATCCCTCATTTCCTAATATCCTTTTTCCCCTTTGATTTTGTGACCCTTGCATCCAAAAAATGCAAGGAAAAAAATGCTTAAAATTAAATCAACTCTCTCCCTCATTTCCTAATATCCTTTTTCCCCTTTGATTTTTTCTTTCCATGACCCTTTTCATAAGCATATTTTTATAAACAACACTAAACCTCACAAGAGGTGGTTTCTATAAGTCATGCAAATAATAGTTCTCATCAACCTAGGAAAAGAGTTTCGCACCATGAAATTAGTGGCAGTTGTGCTTACAATATAAATTAATCAATGAATAACTCCATAAATTAACTTAAAATTTTGCAATCTAGAACCAGAAATCAGAAAATTATCAACATAAAATATGTACAAGGGAGTTGCTTTAGTGCATAAATAGAAAAAAAAAACTATATTCAACATTACATGGTAAGGGTGAAGATCTGTAAGGTACAGATAATACAATACAAGCAATTATCTTTCCAAACATATAAGGTTTATATCATACCAACAATATTCAAATGTTATTACTATATCTAATGAGATGGATCATAAGCCTCAATAACTAAATACAATCTCGTAGCTAAAATCAATTTACTTATTAAAAGTGTGGACTCCACTAAAATATACATTTATATATGAAAGGAGGGTGTTCATCTAAGAAACCATTCCTTACAGTTTCACCAACATTTATATGAAGTGTTAACTCACTAATTTTTTCTAAGTATTAACTCACTAAATAAATATCTTTCAATTCTCTAGAGTAAACAAAGCTCAAATTCAACCACATTTAATTTCTCTATCAAACCAACTATATTTTATTAATTACTTTAATACATTATATTATTAAAAAATATTTTAAAAAATTAAAATTATAAATATAAATATTAACTTAAAATATTTTATTTTTAAAAATTTTCACATATAAAAAAATAAACTTAATTCAACCCAATTCCATTTATCTAACTAAACTAACTATATCCTATTCAATTTATCTAACCAAACGAACTATATCGTATTGACTTATTAAAACATATTTTAAAATATTAAAACTACACATATAAATATTAATTTAAAATATTTTAAAATAAACTTCTAACTCAACCCAATTCCATTTATCTAACTAAACTAGCTATATCCTATTCAATTTATCTAACCAAACGAACTATATCGTATTGACTTATTAAAACATATTTTAAAATATTAAAATTACAAATATAAATCTTTATTTAAAATATTTTATTTTTTAAAATTTTCATTATAAATTTCAAATAAAAATTAATATTTCACATAATAATAATAAAAATAAAAAATTTAAAAAAAAAAAAAAAAAAAAAAAAATTAATATTTCACCTTATAAAAAAGTTAATCCTATAAAAAAAATTCTTTAAATTTTAAAACAAGCATATAACCACATAGAAAATCTCAAATATATAAAACTCTTAGAAAATCTCAAATATATAAAACTCTTAGATTACATATGCACACCAATACAAATCTGAGCCGATCTAGGGGTCGAAATAAAAATAGACGACCATTTGCAAAATGTAAACTGGATCAAACTCTTGGGCCGATATACAGGCTGAAATAAAAATGGTCAAAATAGATGGGACCATTTGGAGTATGTAAATTGGATCGAAATCCTTTTCAATTCAACATGAGAGGAGAGAGTTTTAGAAATGGATATTTACATAAATTTATATCTGATCTCCGAATACATCCAGGGACTCGGCAGCAAAGCGCCTGGATACACGGTTCTCAGCTCCTGGATTTCTCTAATGCAGATCGCGGTGCAGGCGTTGGAATACATGCACCACTACAGGAATATGAATTACGTCCATAATTACAAATTCAAAAATTCAAATTTCATCGACGAACTCTACCCCGCCGGACGAATCTAATCGACGACAGCTACCTGGGCTGAGCAGTTTTAAAAATTCAAATTTCAAATTTACAGATTCAAACTGGAAATTCAAATGAACCTGCCATTAATGCTTACAATGTACAATGTATAGTATACATCTTCCCAGGGTATCCAGCCATAAATGCCTTTGGGCATATACCGTCCACCGTTGTGTACTTGTTTTATTTTTAGGGTGGGCAGTATATGCCCAGGCTTGTTTATGGCTGGATAGCCTGATAAATAAGCCTTGCTCTTATCGTGGAAGAGCCCGCTGGAAATCAAGTAGTCTTTAGTGCAATTTTTTGAAAGCTTTTACGGTGGTTTTTTCTGGTGTAATTTCTCTAAAATCCAGCAGGAATTCATTGAAAAGAATTTTGCACAATCTAAATGCACCGAATCGCACTAAAAAAAACTCCACTAGAAATTCCTAGGCTCATTTATGATTGGAGAGCCATCATAACCCTCATTTATTAGGTATAACTATTGCATTCCTAGATTACAACCCCTAAATTATTATGCATAACTATTTCATTCCTAGAATACAACCTCATTTATTATCTATATAACTATCTCATTTATTATCTATATAACTATTTCATTCCTAGAATAGAAGACAAATCCTGTTACAAATTTTTCGGAATAAACAACAATGGAAATCTTAGATCTCTTAACATATAAAGAGTGGAATTTTTGCAAGATATTTAGTAGTCTACATGTGCTACGAATTGGATTTCCCGGTGGCGTTTTTCATTTCATTTCCGGCAGCACGTGAACTCTCGTCGTGGGTCCGTTTCCTTTTATATTTCCGTTTTTCCGTCTCCGTCCGTCGCCATCATAACTCGTCTAGCTGGCCCGAAGCCCTCCAGCTCTAGTCAAACGCCAGTTCTGCAACTTATTCGAACTCATTTTTGGCACTTTCCCAATTCAAATTCCACTCTATTGCATTGCGCGCAATTCAGCAGAGAAACGAAAACACAGCCCAAGCAGTTTTCACCGGGATTTCTCTAGCTTAAGAGGCTCTGCAGTCTCTCCCCTTGTGTGGCCATGTCTCCAACAACAGTCTGGATCCTGCCAGCAACACTCCTCAAGCGATCCTTGTTCTAACCCATTTTTGTGCATGTTTGGCAACACAGTGAGCATTAGTAGTTCCTCTGCCATATTTAGGCTTCATAGGAAGCAAGCCTTGGGCACTCAGGATACCGACTTCAAGGACACCAATGGAGGGCTTCCACAATTATTTGGCAGTGGGACTCAGATCTCTGTTGTAATGTGTAGATTCATCAAGGACATGATACCCACCATCAAGACAGATTCCGAGATTAATCCTGCTTGCAAACTCAGTTTCTTTCTTCTCTCCATCAACGACAGAATGCTTTTCAACGTACCACCTGGCGGGAACAGGTTTTTGATCCAAATGTCTTACTACTGATGACAAAGGAATTATAGTCTTCCCCATCACTTCATCTTTGTTTGGTCCTTGTTGATCCTTTGCTGTGAGAATCAAGTGCTCCTCCAACGGCTCTGCTGCCACGAAAACCAAATCCTCATTCCAAAGGGGATTTAATTCCCTGTTCTGAGGAACTCGTGCTTTTGTTATTTGGCTTCTCAGCTGTACTTTCACACTGACCTCAGGAAACCTTCCTTTATCATTTGACAGCAAATCCTGAGCCTCAATCACATTGACTCTAATGTACCCGAGTTTAGGAGAAAGGTACACCTTGGAACGAAGGCTAGCGACCCGACCAGTATGTACTGCAGCAGCATCAGCATGCCATGCTTCAGGAAAGGCCTCATCTGCTTGAGTCCCCGTCTACACTGCAAACATAAGCTCACCTGTCACCTTTGAGCCTGCATCCTTGCCTTCCAAACTATACCATTGAGGTGTCAATGGACTGTCAGGAGGCACTCTCGTGGGTATCTCATGGATATCAAACATGAAATGTCCAATGAAATCATCCTTGATTAAGTCCTTATTCTTAACCACAATATCCACATACGATGCTTGGGTTCTCTCTTTGGAAAATGCAAATACCGGATTCCATTCTGGATTAGTTTCCTTCTCAAAGTGTTTCGTAGTTCCCTTGTAGTTCCCAAGTTTTACCTCGACATAAGGATCACAGCTCCCAGTGATGTCCATTGTTGGCAGGTCTCTAGATTCTACAATACGAACATACAGCTTGTCTCTATGCACCCCCATAGCACCTAACTGAGAACTGGTCTACTAGCTGAGAAGGTGTATTATGCATATGCACTACTTTTACTTCAGGCTTTCTCTCCTATACAGCTTTAGCACTTTGCTGTGTAGTCTGCTGTCAGTGTTGATACCCTCAACCATCAAAAGGATCTTGTAACAACAAAATATATTTACTTCACATACACATTTCATACAATAAGAGTGTTGCATCTTCAGGCTTCTTGTAGGCTTTAGCTGTTGCAAGGGGTCTGGGAACTACTTCTCAAATCTTTAATGGTTGTTGCAAGGGGTCTTCTCCGTGTATGCTCCAATGACAAAGGTCAACATCAGCAACTAGTAAGTGTCTCTAAGACTCTTCATGTCACCCAAACAGTCTTCTACACGGATACTCCATGAGGGCTTCAACAATGCTCATTCTACATAGATAATCCCTTCAAGACTGCCTTCAATGGTTCTGCAACAC
This sequence comes from Pinus albicaulis, assembly GCA_034641835.2. Taxonomy (NCBI): domain Eukaryota; kingdom Viridiplantae; phylum Streptophyta; class Pinopsida; order Pinales; family Pinaceae; genus Pinus; species Pinus albicaulis. Next base: position 494,502,513 of record CM076575.1, on the reverse strand, counting down.
AGTTGCCACAAAAAGTGCACAACAGTACTCAGAGTATCCTTTAGTGTCCTTCATTATGCAAATACCGGATTCCATTCTGGATTAGTTTCCTTCTCAAAGTGTTTCGTAGTTCCCTTGTAGTTCCCAAGTTTTACCTCGACATAAGGATCACAGCTCCCAGTGATGTCCATTGTTGGCAGGTCTCTAGATTTTACAACACGAACATACAAGTATAGCATCTGTTCAACCAAATCATAAGTGCTAGTCATAATATATGTCTTGTCACAATTACATATAATGCCTCTTTCCATGACCTGCTTCTAAACATAATGCAACATTTTTCAAGTGAACAAACAAGTTAGTTACAAACATTTGATTTGTCTTGCCCAGATTATAATGGTATCATATGATTTTATTTTCAGGGATATATATCATATAACTGAGACTCCTTGTAAATGAAGACAATCCTTCAATTATCATGATTGACCTTGAAGGTTTCTCTGAGTATACTTTACAGTCTCTTCACTATTCCATGATACACTCAAATGTAGCATTACTAACAGTTTCAATGAGAACCACAAGTCTAACTACGGATCTCTTTTAAATAGACTCATACCTGGTCCTTAAACCAGAAATTCTGAATGTGACCTGCTGGTACATACCTTGCAGACATTATTGCAATCTGAATCTCTAGCTTCCTGGTCCTCAGAAGCTCGGGCCTGTGCCACAGGAGCCACAGAAAATTCATTCACTTTCCTGAGGAGATGCAACAGAAGACTTGGCTTCTTGAGATATTTGGACCCTCTAAGGACAGAATTATAAGTCACTTAGAATTAGACAATATTGTATTCATAAAACACATTCATACTTGTCAATAATATAAGATATTGACTCAGTCTTCTAAATTTAAAGAGCGCCATATTTTGCAGATACCATTATGACATAGTGAGATCATCTTGCTTCATTGAATTAGAAGTCATTAGATTCAAAGAGAACAGACTTGTGACTAGACCTAGATTAGGTCGTTGCTGACAAATCTATTTGAGATATAAAAATAAACTGATACTGATCAGGAGCTCAAATCTGAGCTTGGGAAAAAGCTCAAAAATGAAGTTGTTCAGAATTGCTCCGAAACTGAACGACCGGATAGAGCTCGTCTTCCTGATTCCGGCGCCGCAAACGGTTCGAAAAATGGTCTCCGTATGCAAAAGTTATTCAAGTTCAAAGTTTTGTCAATTTTATTAAAAAAATGGCAAATTTGACTTTGGAAAATTTTTATTAAAAAAAGAATATTCCACAGAATATTCTGTGGAATATTCCGCAGAATATTCTGGAGAATATTCCATTTGGCAGCCAATCAAGAGGCGCCACGTGGCTAGCCCGGAGGCCGCCACGTGGGCCCCAAGGTCGAAGTTGAATGGCGTATTAAAATTTCGTTATGGGTCGGTCGGCCGGATTCGAACTCCCGACCACATATATATCAACCAAACGTTTTAACCAGCGGGTCACAGTCTTGTTCGTTGATTTATGTGCCAAGCGGAGTTGTATTTAAAGGGTGTGGGAGTTTGGGCGGGGCCCGAAAGGGGGCCAGCCCCCTTCCCACAGAACCCGCGGCGGAGAACCGTGACCCTATTTCCTTGGCGCGCAGTTCAAACGGTTGCAAAACTTTGGTTATGGCGTATTGTGGGTTGTTTGTTATAAAACATTTATTTTATTTCAAACCTTTTTGATAACCGCCCGTTATACATGCGCATATGAACGCGGAGTCCATAACACTTGTTGCCAACGTTACAACCGTCGGATAAGATTGGCGGTTCCGCCCTTTTTGGCACTAGTTCCTTATTTGGTGGCGTAAACTGCAGTCTCTCCACATTTAGTGGAGGTTGTTTAGGTGAAACTAGCAGTTTAGTTTTTTGGTCATAACTTCTGCTAGGAGAGGCCTTTGAAGACGAATTTTTTTTTGATTTTGGGTCTCTTCGACCTTATGAAGCCATTGGCACAGGTTTCACAGCCATCTGAGACCGTTTGCAGGTGCTTTTTCTCCGTGGAAGTTCCAGGAGTCACCAGGGCCAAATCAGTTTGGGAGCTGCATTGGGATTTGTGCAGCCAGTATAAGTGGAACGAAGGTCATTCCTGAAGTATTTCAGCATTATGAATCCATTTCTACAGCTCGTTTTTCCTTTTGAGGAATTCTTCTCACTGTTTAGCTTCAGGGAAGCTTTCAGGGCCACCAGGGCCATTTCAGTGTTGGAGCTGTTTGGGTGCTATGTTCATCCATTTTTGGTGATTCAAAAGTCTATTTCTGATAATTTCGACCTTCTGATTCTAATGGCAGAGGTTTCAGAACCAATTGAGGTCATCTTCACCTCGAAATTCTCCATGCAAGTCTAAAGGGCCACGAGGGACAATTGGGGAAAAGTACTGTATCAGGTACAAATTTCACTGTTTAGTGTTTGGGAAAGAGCATGTTCAGCTAATTCCTATCTTCTGATTCTGTATTTACAGTCAGATCTGTCTTTCGAGACATTCTTATTCTTGTATTAGCCTTTGTAGCATTTTTAATACAAGAGGACAAGCTTAGTTTGAGAGGCTTGGTCCAGCAGATGTAGCCCAGAGAAGGGGGTGAACTGCTTATCATTTTGATGTCTTTATTTGCTGAAGATGATATGCTAAACAAAACTGATATAAAGTGTTAAACAACAAATATACATAACTTTCATACACACATAATCACCTACTCAGCTGCAGAAAGTTATTTGTCTTATTCCGCAAGACATCAAACTTCAAGTATGTGTATGTCAAAGACTTCTAAGTGTTTACATATTATTTCCTTAGGCAGAGTCTGTAGAGGGCCAGGTAGCCTCTGGAACTCATCCTCTCTTTAGAGGTGACATGTCCAGTGAATGCCCCTATAGTCCATCTCTGTATAGGAAATAGTTTGTTCTCACATTTTCAGAGGTCACTTGGAGTGTATAGCTCAATTTGAAAATATGAAAATGGATACCTTGCACCCATAAACAAGTACATTCCATTTTCAGATCAGATACATACCTTGAGCGTCAAGCTACATACTGAATCTCATATTCAACCCTAATGATTTCTTCCAAAGCTATTTGGATTACGCAATAATACATATCATATCTATAGAGATACGTGCCAGGTCAATTCTCTTCCATTTTCTTACAGATATCAAGTTGGCTTCTTACATAGCATTTTGACTACGTCTCATCTCCTTTTATTTAAGGGCATAAATCTAACATCAGATAGACATCTCTTCCCAACCACAAGATATCTGAGATTGTAATCAGATCAGTGACAAGACAACCAGTAAGATGTCATATCATGCTCTTCCATTTGTCCACAACAAGTCCTTCTTGAATAGCTCTTAGACTCAGATTGTCACCACAGGTTAGGATCAACACCACAGACTAGGATCAGATCAGTACCATAACTTGGATCAAACACTCGGATCATCATCTCAGATTGTGTACCTAACTGAGAACCGGTCTCCTTCAAACTATAATCTACTGGCTGAGAAGGTGTATTATGCATATGCACTACTTTTACTTCAGGCTTTCTCTCCTATACAGCTTTAGCACTTTGTTGTCTAGTCTGCTGTCAGTGTTGATACTGCATTGTTTCTGTCTCCAGTGGAGATCTCTCCTTGTTTTCATTATCCTCTTTTAAAGGATTCTTTCTGAGTCCATTCTCTTCCACATAATAAACCTTCAGGGCAACATCTCCCTTGATGTGTGAGAAAATGCCCCTCTTTTCCAGTGGAAAATGTTGCACAACTGCTTCTTCCTCTCTGACAACACTACTTCCATAAATCCTGACTCTTCCCATGAAGTTGTTGGTGTGAGCTGATTTATTCTCATGATATACATGTACATCTATTGTCTCAAAGGAAAAATTAGAAGGATCTGGGACAGTGAATGAGAATTTTTCATTCCAAACTGGACTTAGATCCTTGTCTTTAGTTACAGTGTGAAACCTTTGGTGGGAAAATTCAACCTCAATATAAGCACATGATGAACCCTGCCCATCCTTGGGCATCAAATTGTGGGCACTAATAACCTCCACTACTAACATGAGCTTACTCATTTTTCTCTTTTTTTATTTCTAAAAAACACAACAGTATGGTGAACCCCCTTCTTCTTGAGTGACACTTTGTTTCACAAAAGCTAGACTCATTCAAATTAACTTCTGTTGGGCATGTGTCAAAATTTGTGTATGTCTTTATATTTTGTACTTGCTGAGTTTTTATCAATTTATCCCTGATCCGATTCAAACTCTTGACTCTTTTGCCTCAATGAGTGCTTGTCAACTCCAAGCCCTGTGACTATGATGCAGATTATTAAAGAAACAATTACCAAATCAAAAAAAACAAATCCATATAACAGAACTTTACAAATAGAGAAAGAAATAAACATTGCTGAGACAAAAAGAAAAGTTCATATGACCTCCAACTGCAAATGATGCAGGTAAACTTGTTATCACAAATAACCAACCATTGCCATTGGCACATTCCTTTGCAGCAGGTGTTAAAAATTCTCAATTCACCAGAGAGAACTCATTTTTTGGTAAGCAAACCATTTTACATGGGTCTGGAAATGTAGGTTTGAATATGAGCATGTGGAATTCTGGTACGGTTGTTGGAAGTGGAAATGATTTCCATAGAGTTAACATGCCAACAGTTTCTTCTGTTTGGGCACATCACTCTATGACAGTTGAGAGTTAGCCAAGGACAACGGACTCTAGAGATGCAGAAGACAACAAAAGGAATACTTAATAGCTTTCATGTCTAAGCATTATTGGATTGTTTTCTGTATCATATGACTTTTGAGGATGTTGGGACAGTAAATCTCAGATGTGGTGGAGGCCTTGGTGCTTTTGATTTGGACCAGCTTCATTTCACCAATGTTGTAAGTCTGCGCAGTTCTTTTTATCAATTGAGCTAAAAAGAAAAATTCATATGACCTCCAACTCACGATAAGAGAATATCAGAGGAAAATATAACTTCTGAAATAGGCACAACATGGGAAAGCTAAAGTACTTAAATGCCCTTATACTACTCAGTGCACAACTTTAAATGAAAAAAGTTCAGAAAAATCACATGTACAAAACTGCGGCAAGACTTATTTTAATGGTACAACTCATGGAGGTCCATGAGATGTTATGCACCAAGGATGTGCTATGGCACAAATTTAAAAATTAAAAAATATAAATAAAAAATAAATATTATAATATAATTATAAATTCAAGAAACATCCTTAAGGTAAGTGTTCATCACATGCAATTGCCTTAATAACAATAAAGATATACTTCAAGCTATGTTATATTGCATCATGTATTGGAAAACAAAACCATCCCTCCAGACAGCAACAAATCAAATGCACAGGTGTGTACTTATCAGTTCCTTGTCCATTGAGAGAAAATTGAAGTGCCTATATATCAACAACAATTGGAGTAAGTCCATCAACTTAAAATTTATGGTATCCAGCTTCTACAATAAAAAATTCAAGCAAAAGCACACCATAACACTCTGTTTATGTCCTTGTGGGCTACCCATGTGATTCAGCCAAGTTGTTATTACCCAATTCTGAAACCAACACAAGACTTCTACCAATGCTGCCGTGGTTGACCAAAACATCAACAAAAGTTGCCATAGTAGCCATTACACAATATTGATTCTTGGGGAGAAAACAATACATTATCTACCTCCTTGGGGTATATGGAAAAGTTAGGAGAAGCTGCTATATTAGCAATATCCATAGAAGATCACCATAAATTAAACATTTTTTTTTCAGGATTCAGGATTCAATATGGAGATAATGAAGATGGCTTTATTCAAGAACCTGTATCTCCTCCTACACACAGTATTGACTCCATTTGTGTTCAGTGGTCTTCTAACAATACATAGTTTGAATGGATTTCCAAGCTAAAGAAGGTTTGGTCTTACAAGATTTTTTGCAAATCATATGTGATTGATTTGATATCAAAGACCGCTTTCCAAAACTTAGTTCATAGATAATGGATTCTATTGGATAAAGTTGTCATTGATGTCAATATGATGACAAACCATATGTGTATTGCTGAAGCTAGCCCTAGGTATATGAAAGACAATGATTGAAACCCTAAGAGAAAACCCTAGAAGCAAACCCTAGGTGCCAAGTGCATTAATGTGGCCCTAGCATTGTTGAAGATGAAGAAGCCCTAGATAATTGATGGATGAACATATATGGAAGGTGCCCTAGGTCTATGAACAAGAAACGATATTACATATGGAAGAAGCCCTAACAATGAAAGCCTAGATGCATGGAAAATACCTAAGCCCTGGATAATTGATGTCAAGTCCTAAGCATTGCTAATCATTAAGCCTTAGATAATTGATGAAAATCCCTAATATACCTTACGTGTATAGATGAAGAATGTATAGGTGCATCTATTTTCTTCTATGAGGGTTAGACATGCATTCCTACAACATCTCAATGAATACCTAAGCCTTGCAAGGCCTTTTATGCTATCAAAAGGGGATTATAAGATGCCTTAAAAAATACAAAAAAAAATATTATAGGAGAAACAAGAAAGTAATAAAAAAAAGGGGCATCCATTTAAGGAAGGCCCCTTTTTGGGATTGAAAGAACCTCTGGCATATTTTAGGATCACTTGAAAGCAGGTTTTATGGAGATGACATTGAAAAATATAATGAAGGACACTTAAGGATACTCTGAGGACTGTTGTGCACTTTTTGTGGCAATTGTGTTACAGAATCATTGAAGGCAATCTTGAAGGGATTATCTATGTAGAATGAGCATTGTTGAAGCCCTCATGGAGTAGCCGTGTAGAAGACTGTTTGGGTGATATGAAGAGTCTTAGAGACACTTACTAGTTGCTGATGTTGACCTTTGTCATTGGAGCATATGCGGAGAAGACCCCTTGCAACAACCATTAAAGATTTGAGAAGTAATTCCCAAACCCCTTGCAGCGGCTGAAGCCTACAGGAAGCCTGAAGATGCAACACTCTTATTGTATGAAATGTGTATGTGAAGTAAATATATTTTGTTGTTACACGATCCTTTTGATGGTTGAGGGTATAAAATATGTCCCTCAAACTACAGATGGGGGAATTTATGGTAGGGTTTTGGGGACAGGTAGTGAGCTAGGGTTTCTAATTTGTGTCATTTAAGACTTTCCACCCTTGGATTTCCTTTGATATGCATAACCCCTTTTAGTACATCCAAATATATTTTCTTTTTAGCTTCATCATGACCATTTTTCTCTTCTAGTTACAATAATAGATTTTTACAAAGAGTTAGGTTCAAACAGTCTTATCTTAGTTTGGATTTTCAACCTTGGATTTGACATGTAGATATTTGTCCAGTTTTGCAAAGAGTCTGACCTTTGATTCTAAGACTTGAAACTTCTAGTGTATTCTTTGATTGTTATTTCCTTTTGGAACAAATGCATGAGTTGAACATCTTACGATTCATCTTGGGTATGGTTCTCTCTAAGTTAATGCATATATAAAGTTGCCAAAGTACCCTTGGGGATTTTAGCAATCTATCTCTCACCGCAAGTATGGGGTGACCCATCCAAATGTTGTGGATTCTTTTATTGTGATTTTGCTTTGGAACAAATGCATGAGTTGAACATCTTATGATTCATCAAATAGAAAAAAAATAGAAAAAATATCTCATTTTTTTACAGAATTGTAAAAAACCTATAAACAATATGAACCTCCAACCCATTTAGGCAATGCATCATCACATCTAGGGCATCCACCAACACAATTAGGTCATTATTACAACAACATATTCCAATTTTTTTTCTCACCAAGCTTCATGCCAACAACTTACAATGTTGTTTTGGGCCTAAGACATACTTCTACACTTATTTTTTCCTTTCTTCGTTCTTGTTAACAATTCAGAGGGTTATAGCATCTGTTTTTAGGATTTTTTTACTGTTTTTGGAGCTATTTATTTAGGGTTTTTATCATGCTATTATTTTTTCCAAAATTTTAAGGTTGTTAACCTTTTGTGTCCAATGACATAATAGGAAAAAAGTTAGCAGGAAGCCCTCCTTCCCACATACTTTTTAAAAAGTGCAAACCAGTGTTGCACAACTCATACTTCGCAAATACCCGGATGGCATATCATTGGACAACTTGGGAAGGCTTGGGAAAGACTCGAAAAATAGCAAAAAACTGAAAACTATCTCATTTTTTTGCATAAAAGATAAATTAATGTCACATCATATTATTGAGAAAGGATCCCCAACATCAAAAAATTTACGTCGTATTCCTCAAGTGCGCAATGGCAATCATAATAATTTGCAGAGTTTTTAAAAGGACCCATTTGTGATTGAATAGATATGTTTTTGGTGTAATGAAATTTTAAAAATTCTAAAATTGTATGCTAAAGAGTCTTATCATGAAAGAGAACTATCAACGAGCTTAAAGATGCCTTGATTATGTTCAAAGAGGACAAGAATGCAACTTGCATAAAAAAAGAAAATTCTAGGATGCATTTTGTAAGCTCATATGCCATTATAAAGAGCGAAGCTATAAGACTCAGCGATGTTAATTAGCACTAGGTCATTAGTACAACTAACATTAGTATAGTTTGTGATATTCCCACTTGGCATTTTGCTAAGTGAAATATCCAATTTTGCCATTTTTTCCATCATATCGATTTGCACTTAGGAAATGTGGGTAGATGGGGTACCACAACGCAGAGGAAATTATAGCAACGTAGGGACTACGCAATACTTGGTGGAGTCACTCCGGGAGGTTGAGGAGTGAGGGGAGTTTGAGGTGGAGATTTTGTGGGGAGGCTTTGGGAGCCTTCCAACAAGGATTACAGTCATTTTGGGAGCCTTTACCAACAAATTTCACGGGAGGAACATTCTTCCCTGCAGTAGAGCCACTTAAGCAAGAGGGCTGAATTTCCGGGGTCAAGCTTTGGCCAAACCCTTTATGGGTTTTTCTGGGTATTATGTAGGGAGGATGGGATTAATTTACCAGAAATTTTTGAGCGGTGGAGAGGGACCTAGCAGCATACCTATTCAGGCAACAACATATTTATGGGAAGTTCCAGTGCAGAACTAGGGAAGCACAACGATTTAAGGAAGAAGGGTGACCTGTACTACATTTGTGGCTTTGCTAGCTTGCATAGAGCAAGCCCAGGTGCACTTTTTCCAACACGTTTATTGTACACCCATTCTTATTAATAAAATGACTCGGCAACGCAGATTTTGGTGTCAACTTGTGTTCTGAATGCGTGTTTATGTTTTATGTGATTTTTATGTCTATGCACGCCTGCTATTTGTTGTAACATTGGATTAGGGATATTACATAGTTGCAACTTACAATAAAATACAATAACATTACAACTTAAATTTATAGGCCAATAAATGCCTTCGTAAGAAACTAGTACAATACATTTTCCATGTTACAAAACCAAGTTTATAGTAATCAATCATCATAAATTCCTCAAAATGGTGGCACACATGTTCCAACCCCATAGAGAAAAGGAACCAAAATCCTAAACCATTGAGGTTCCTAGGAATTAGATCTACATTTACTATTAGTCTATTGTTGTTCAAAAATAGCTATTCACATATATCATCACTTGCCACATTCATTAGAATATGGAAATATGGACCATACCTTTTATAAGGTAAAGATTAACATTGAAAAATAACTACTCAAGATTCAAATGGATCAACAGATTTGACTTTCAGGCAAAGAGTTCTACTTTAGCATGAACCTTATACATATTTTTTATTGCATGCAAACCAAAACCAAACTCAGATGAAAATTCATGAATTACTATTACAAATTATACGTGTTCATCGCACAACCTTTGGAAGATGTGCATTGTTCTCTAAGGAGCCATGTTACACTGGTGCAAACCCAAAACAACAGAATAACATTATTCAACATTAATGAACATGGATCTAAACCAATATTTCTATTCAACATGTGGGGAGAACAAAAGAATTTTGCATTTGGAAAATAAAAATTGGGAAGTCTATAATTTAACCCAACTACTTCGAAGTTATTCCTTCCCAATTAGTTACATTGTGTTAATTACATCAATCTTCAATCTTTCCTTTATAAAAAATATGTTTTCCATTCTAGAGTGATTTGCATGTCAATTAAAAATAAGTAATTATTCCTCATAGTATCCATGTTAAAAATTCTCCTTTTGCTATTTTCCAGGAGCAGTGATCTTGAACCACTTCAGGTACTGATTGGCATGCAACATGCATGAGATCAAATAAAATTAAAGATGATCTTTTTGGAAGCTTCTTGAGGCCATACAAGCACTTCCTAGTGAGAATAGAGGGCCTGTCAAACAATTAGAGCATCCCTGCCATGAATCCAATTATCCAAGTTAGAAAAACATTATCTTATTCATGTTAACAACTTATATATTTTGCAAATTTATAAAATACCAGATTTGGGGGGTTGTCTTTACTGTAATGGATCATTCAAGATGATGAGGTATGCCAGTAGAAAATTGGGAAATTTTGGAGTTGCAACCCTCTTGTGGGCATGTTTGTATGGTAGAAGAAGATACTTCTCTCCTCATATTATGATTACCTGGTATAAATATAGTACAGAAAATAAAAATATATTAATAATGTCCAATACACTAATAAAAAAAATTTGAGAACAAAACTATCACAACATACTTGACAAATCACCAACTGGAAAATTGTCAACCAGCGAAGCATGTTCCAAGCGAGGAACATCCATAGAAAAATCCCCTATATATATATAAATATAAAATTTCAATTCTCATCATAAACATATTGGCACATAAAGTAATGCACACATGAAAATATTGATTACATCAATTAGTAGTTCTATCTAATGTACCTGAAATTGTAGGAAAGTTAGAACGACACTGAATCAATCTATCTCGTTGAGTTGAAGGAACAATAGTGGATTGTTGTACCTCTACAAAAATTCGCACAAAAGTTAGCTAAGAAATGATGATGTTCATATACACTAATGTAAACATATTGATCTCATTACTCTATGAAACATACCTGGCACAATAGAGGATGCATGGTTGGAGCGAGGACGGCCCCGCTTGTTGAGGTGTTGAAACTGAAATGGTTCATATTCAGATGCATGGACATTTAAATCAACTTCCAAGCCACCACTTCGTTTGTTTCTTTTTTTTTTCTTTTTTGGACTGAGAAAACTCTTTTTCCTCTTCAAAGATGATTCAAAAGCCCCCAACCCAAGGGTGAAGTCATAATCCATAATATGAAGATTATTGGCATCATCCGTAATTTTTTTAACCAAACCAATCAATTGATTCGTCTTGCTCAAAGTAGCAGGAGGACTGTTTCGAAACAAGTCCAAATAGCCAAACAACTCCTCTCTAGCAAACTGGAGTTCTTCAACATCTATATCAACATTGTCACCAACCATAAAAATTGTGCTAGTATCTTCACCAAGGTTTGGTGTCTCCATACTTATCTCAAGAGGGGCATTCAATGAATTGGGTGAGGCATCTTGATATGATAGCAATTTTGATTCCATCAAGGGGGAATACAACCAATCTACCTTTATAGCATGCTTGCAAATGTTGCCACGAATAGACCATGGGCAATCACAAGTTAAAAAATTTGTGCGGTGAAAACTGACGAGATATTTCTTATCACGATTACTTTGACTCTTCACCCAATAAGCATGAGATATACTTTCATGAAGGCTGCAATCACTATCTGCAATTCTTCTAGCTTTTTCTATCGATGATTCAAGTTGCTTCTCCTTCTTGTAATTGTTTAAATATCCTTCTTTTTTCAAAATTTCCTTGAATCGATAACAAGGTTCAACATTAGTTAGTAGGATATAGATCAACCAATCCATTCGACGAGCACATTTCTTTCTTCGATGGGATAAAAAGTTTGTCTTCAAGTAACTATGATATGACTCCACAGCATTGTTTGTCTCCTGATTTGCATGAGGAAAATCTCGACAACCTTTTACCCACATTCCTAAATATAAAAAAAGATGAGTTAGTGAAGATACATTGTTTTTATAAAACAAAAAAATATGAATATAAAAAAGAGTATGTGAACTTACGGATCTTATCACCAGCAACCCAGTTCTTGTGGAAATAGTCCAAAAATTTCTTTTCATTTGCATATTTATTGAAAAATCCATTGATTGCATTGGTCATTGCATCATTGGAGCAATTTATCATGATAGACCCTAGCTCACTAAACATCTCGTTTGCTTTTTCTCGACTATTGGCTAATCGGTTCACATTTTTTAGCCATGCTCTTCGTACGTGCCAAACACACAAAATCACTTCACAACTTGTGATTCTCCTGTCAAATTCAATTAATCTTAAGTGTGATGTCTTTAGAATAAACAAAAATTACAATGTAAAATAAGAAGATATAAGTTACCTCAAAGCATCGATTTCAGCCAATGCATCATCAACCATGAAGGCATTGACTTTCCAATCAGGACAAAGTTGATAACACCTATGCATGAGGCGCTCCAACCATTGTGCAATATCCTGTGATGTATTACGAGATGCCACCACCCATGCAACTGGAACCCCACTTTGTTGCTCATCAAAAGCCACGAGTGTGTACAATTGATACTGTCATATTAAAAATATATATAAATTCAAACTTAAGTCATTAATCATATTAAATTGCTACAACTCAAATGATTGTAATTAATAAATCATTAGCAACATACCCCATATTTATTTGTACTAAATGTTGAATCCATGGCTAATAAACTGTTATGAGATAGCTCCACCATGGTCTCTAACATCCATTTCGTTTGTATCCCAGCTATAAAAGGGACTTCAACACCATTGGGCTTTTGGTAAAAGAAGAAGTCATCATGGTGTTTTTGATACCAAAGATTCACACTCATTTCATCTTTTTTGTGCAATTGGTAATTTCCTTTCATTAAACGATTATAGATGTTGACAACATCTTTTCTGCACAAGAAGAAATCTCTATCTCGAGTTGTAGCATCCATGTCCACATATTTCTTAATGTGCATCTTACACACTGAGTCAATTGGCACTTCTAAAAATAAACAACTTTCAATATAAGAAATCATGTCCCTCGAAAGTCTTGGCTTATGCAAAGACCTCGCATCACCTGAAGTGTCGTCTTGTCCATGACAGGGCCATCCATTCCCATCTTCATGATCATACATATTATATGTTAATATTGCTATTTTAGGGCTATTAACCATAACCTTTACAATGAAATGACACTGGCAGCCCCTCTTTTTCACAAATGAGCACCTTCGTTTCATTGAATCATCTCCTCTTTTGTCCTTTGGGCCATACGAACAAGTATATCTACACAAAAATATTGAAATGTCAATAAATATGAAAATTAACAAAACAATATTAAGAACAACATCTATTAATAGCATTTTTTAAATACTTACAACTCATATCTCAAGGCAGCACTAGCCCTTGAGCTTGGGGGTTTGCTTTGTCGACAAATAAATGTACATGGAGCTTTTGGTTTCGTCTCTTCTCCTCTAATAAAGTCGTCAACTCTATGTAAAGGAATTTTTGCAACCCGATCAATACTCATGTTTGTTTTATATACTTCAGCCCAGACTAAATCTTTACCAGAAAATGTGATCTTGTATTTAGGGTCTTGCACGTCAAGGTCCATGATAGTCTTCCATTTATTTTGCTTTCCCATTTTGAATCGATTTCTACAAATGCAGAAGCAAAATCAAAAGTAAAATCATTAAATTGAACTTGACATTTTCCATAAAGAAACAATGATAACCAATAGACAACAAGATTGCAAGTAAAAATACTTCCATATCTACTAAACATGACAGAGAAGGTGAAGTGCAAAGTACACTCTTATCTTGATATAAATTTTGTTTAAAATACATCTATACTTCTTTGCAATTCCTTGGTGTATTTCCTTAACAAAATTTTAATGAAATCTAGACACCAAGGCATTGGTGTGTCAGCCTTGGGTATATTTTTGTAGATTCAAGTTTGTTTCTCTTTTTGATCCTCCCAATTGACAGAACAATTCAGAATAAGGCCACAACATCATTGTAATAGACAAAGCAAGCATAGAAATAGATAGCAGCACACAATAGTGGCATTTGATTCTGTGTAGATAGATGGGACCAGCCATGGCTTAAGATAGCCAATACTGATACCAACAGGTCCACAACTCCTATTACCAACTTATAACTATTGTTAAGATTAATAACCCTCTTAACAATATTGTATTAAAGAATTCTCTATCTGAACTCCTTAACATATTATTGTGTGTTATTTATCCTAACACATCTCACCTTACAAGAAATGGTAAGCAGAAATCAGGAATAGCTAGGAATGGGCATGAAGTCATCACCTCATGATTTTTAAAGGTCAGATTCTATGTTCTATAACATCTATGCTCACCATTCTTTGTCAAGACTCGTGCAAGTTAAGTTCTCCTTCTGCCTTTAAATTTTCATAAATTTATATTGGCCTATGTTACATTCAAACTTTCTTAACACATGTTTACAAGATATATTGGCAAATTTTTCTCTGCATCATTAGCACATTCATGAAGAAAAAGTCCAATGATGGGGGCAACAAGCTAGTAGAAAGGGAGAACAAGTTTTGCAAACAAGGTTTTCTCTATCATGCCTGTATCACTTTTGGATCTTGTTTCAGATATAGTTATTCATATGTAGATGCAAGGGGATTGTATTCAGTAACAAGTAGGTAAATTCTGCATGGAGAATTCATCTCTACTACTGATAAATAGCTGTAGAAGTAATTTACAGGGATCTTGTCAGGGAGCAACTTTAAGGAAAACAAATTGTGTATATGCCACTTCTTTACCGAGCCAACACTTTGTGCTACAACAAAGTTCTGATATATCTTTGTGGAAACTTGCTTTTAGATCACGATTCTTTCTTTTTTGGACTGTTAACTATTTCTTGTTTATGCACGTAATTTGTCTCTTCTTAGTAAATTTTACAGGAATTTTTCTTAGTAGTACGTTGATCCTACAAAACTTTGGCATGCATCAAGTGCTTTCTGACAGGTTTTCAACTACAGTGAATCACAATCCTCTATATTTTAATATATTGATGATACTGATATAAACTTAACTGCACTGTTTTATTTAGGTCTGCATTTTGATCTTAGTGAATTGCTTACTGATCTTTGGTAATCTGGCCATCACTGGGGGCAAACACAGAAGGTTCAAAGGAATGCGGGACTGCATATTTAGGACTGTTAGAGACGAGGGTGTGCGTTCTCTTTGGAGGGGAAATGGCAGCAGTGTCCTCCGCATTACCCATCAGTGGCACTCAATTTTTCTCTCAAGGTATGCCTTAAATTCTATGGTTTCCTTTGCTGGCTGTTAGTTTTGCCA
This sequence comes from Pinus albicaulis, assembly GCA_034641835.2. Classification (NCBI taxonomy): domain Eukaryota; kingdom Viridiplantae; phylum Streptophyta; class Pinopsida; order Pinales; family Pinaceae; genus Pinus; species Pinus albicaulis. Next base: position 494,487,120 of record CM076575.1, on the reverse strand, counting down.
GTCTTTAGATTAGTTCCTTTATTTTGGGTGTTTCAATATTTTGAATTTACCATGGCTAATATGCAATTCTTCTTGTTTCTTCAAATTGGGTTTGCGTTCTTTTTTTGGGGAGGCATAATCTGTGTGATATTGCAAGTTATATTATTAAAGTGACATATGTGTATGTTGGATTCCTCTTCTCCATATATGTATATATTTAATTGATAAAAGTTGAATAGGTCTCTCAACAATTTCTCATAACATTTATATGGGCTGGGATCAAAGGCTTGTTCCCATCGAGTTGTAAATTATTTTAGGGCTGGGAGCAAAGGCCACTTCCCACAGACTTGTAAATTATTTTAAGAGTATGTATGGCACATTCATCGCTTGGGAAACATCATCCACTGGGCACATGTTAATAATCTTCATTGGCAGTATTGCTGCCATCGACCGACATATATTGCAGCAACTACTTGTTGCAGATAATGTCAATTGAATCGACGAACCTAGTAACAGGGATCCTAGGTCAAGAACAACTTTTTCAACATCATTATAATATAGCCCTATGGATTAGTACAGTATGAATGAATAAGAAAATGATTACAATTCGACATTCATCCAAGTTGACAGACTGTTTGGATCTATCCCTACTGCAGTGGCCTCCCACACTGAGTCGGTTGTAATTCCATTGATAATCTTGTGTACACGTTTCAGAGTTTGCAATACCCATTGAAATAATTACGTTCTTGGATTAGTTTTTCTTTTTTCCCTAAAGTTACAATTCCTTTATCACTTCCACTATCTCTGATGACAAGTTCCCTATTCTTGCCCTTGCTATCTCAGGAAATGAGAAGCCGACCAAGAATGATGGATGCGGGGCCACTGTCCTGGATGCTGAGCTCGCTAATGATGTATGGAGCCCCACCCCCAATGACAAGGATGATCCTTCTTTGGATGTGGTTCCAATCCGAGGGGAAGCTTAATTGATTTTCACAGCTTTGTGTGATCACTTCTGTTTATGCCATAATGGCAGGGCTTTATGGTTGTTTTGCCTTGATGCCAAGTTGCTTTTCAGGGCATTAACTTTAATGTTGTATGTCCCAGTGGCATTTTGCAGCGGACTTTGCTTGTACAAATGTCCACTATGTACATCTTTGATTACATTAATAGTTAAAGGAAACACTCCTCATAATTAAATTTATTTATCACTTGGCACCATTGTTGCAGTTAACCTCACCTGTAAGACGAGAATAAATTTAGGAGTCTAGGCCCTAACAGCGTTGGTCCAGTTTCAGCTACCATTTACCATAAATTTGGGGCCAGCATATATGAACCTTCAGACATGCTTTCCATTATCTTGAGACTTGATTCTAACAGCCTGCTGTCTGACGAAATGCCCATGCCCCTTTCCCAGCGATTAAATTTAAAGAATTTTCTTGTAAATATCATAAAGTGTTTTAAGCAACAATGGAAGACCTCAGAGCTCTGTTAAAAGTGGTCACACTTTTATTTTATCCTTGCCACTTGGCATATTGCAGTCAAAGCTGCAGATAATTCTTTTAAAGGCTTTCGAACTTACTGTTTTTTATCCTTAGTCAAGGGTATAATCCACTACTTGCAACAAAGTGGGCTTGGTTTAGCATTTTGGTGTATATCATTTTTGTTTCCTCGTAAAAAAAAACTGCATTTCTATTCATAGGAAAAGAAATCATTTTGTACATGCATATCCATTCTCAACCATCCAACATAGGCACTTCGAGCAACTTGTAAGGGCCTTACAAAAAAGCCCTGAAAGACTTTTCCTGAGAAAGAAGCAACAGCAATAAAAAAGGCTCCAATTACAGGTCATGACTCATAACAGAGTCACAGACCTATAATACCAACATCCTGGTGCTGGCCATATGGTCATATACAGAAAAGACTGTCATACAAAGTTCAGGTACCACAGGAACTTGAAAACCAAAGATCTTGTACTATAGAGAACATTGTGACTATGCTGAATGATGGTAGCCTTTTGAATGCATTTCATTATTACAATTCTGCAATAATTGCAGGCTTGCTGATCTCTTCTCACATAGGCTATAGCAAAAAGTTACTTAGCAAAAGTGACATGGTGATTTTACATTCAAATGTCGAAACTTTTAAATAATATGTAGGATGCTATCTATGGGGAAGTTTGCTCTTTTTGGCTGTATGTCAACGGATTATTCCATGTCCAGATTTAAACATTATTTCCTGGAAAGAAAATTTCTAGCAACTAATTTTTTTAATCCATCTTATGTTTGCCACGGATGAAAGTCTGATGCAAAAGCCTCTAAGTCAGTCTGGTGCAAATCTCCAATCTGGAGAATTTTATTCAGCAACACAGCAGAGTCAATATTCTGATTTCCAAAGTTCATCTCGGAAGCTTGATGTATCAAATTCCAAGGTAAAACACATCTTTCTTATGTAATACATTGTCTTATACATGTCAATGCAAAGATGCATCTTGAATGTAGTACTTTGGACAAAAGGTTATATGATTTTCAACCACTGAGGTTATATAATGATTAACCGGGTAAGCTCACTGGTTTTTTCTTATTTTATATGATTTAACACAAAGGGATCTGAAAATGTAGCCACTTTATTTAGTTAATAATGGCAAATAACACATGCCAGAATGATTTAATATAGAAACTTTGGCTAATGACATGCAAGGCTGCTCATCAACAGACTCAATCAACTAAAATCTAAAGCATACTTGTGGACTCTCGATAGATCCACCAAACAAATTCACCCAAGGGGATTTCGTCCTTGAAATCAGACTAGAACTGGCCTCACCAAGTTTTCAATAAAGACAAAATAGATAGATAACTCAGGATGATCCAAATACCTAGGACTCTCTAAAAAAATTATTTTATTATTTTTCCTGAAAAAACGAAAGCAAATATCATAGACAAATACCATGATGAATACCATATGTGAATTTTGTCCATTTTAACTATATCAAAAAAAGAGAATATTACAAAATGATATGTGTATCACTCAATACAGAGTTAAGGTTTATACCCACTCAATTCTGAATCAAACGCATGACAAATTAGTAAAATCTTTGTTGTTAGATGTAAAAAGCAGGATTCAAATCTCTTCTACATGTTAATGGGTATTTGTATCAATCCAATACACAGATGAAGTTTATAAATCCCACTGATGGATCAAAAGGAGTTGCACATGGCTCTATGTTGGTTTAACTTCATTTAAAGATATCTTCGGTAAAGCATGTAAAACTACTTCTCTATTCTATATAAGAGGTATATACGGTTCACCTTCCCCTGGGGACAGTGATTTGGAGAGTGCGCTGTTTCATTGGAACCACAATCAGCTGATTTGAACCCTGAGCATTGCCAACTAAAAACCAAAAGTAAATTGAAAAATATTGTATCTGTTTTTTACCTGTAATCTGGTAATTGACTCATGTGCTTGATTGGACAATCGTTTCTGTTCCTCGATAATAAGCAATTGTGTGTTAATTGAGGGTTATTTATGTCTGGTAGTATAATAACTTTTGTTGTATGGACTGTTATCTTAAGAATATGGTGGATGTGAAAGCATGTTGTTTCCTCAGGGCATGCATGTTTTTGAATGCCAGTTTTACCAGTACTATTAAAATGAAGATTAATAAGCAATGTATGCCATTCTCTGTGATAAGAAAACCATGAGAGGCATCCAATTACCTTCATATATTTGTCTAGACTTGATTTTGAATTTTTGAAACTTCACAGTGCCTCCCGAAGGAAAAAGAAATGAAGATTAATAAGCAATATATGCCATTCTCTATGATAAGCAGACGATGAGAGGCATCTAATTACCTTCATATATTTGTCTAGCCTTGATTTTGAACTTTTGAAACTTCACAGTGCCTCCCGAAGGAAACCTTGGTTCTTCCAAAGCAGGAGGTACCATGGTATATAATGATTTTCAAAATAATAAAATAAGAAAAAACCAGTGAGCTTACCTAGTTCAAAAATCAATGAGCTGTGCGTCTGTGACAGGAAGAATGGGTACTCTTCAATGTGACCAAAGCCAATTTGTACAGCACAAAGGCACTCGGTTGGCCCACTGCCCACAGCCAAAATTAAAACCCAGTGAGCCTGAAATCGGGTTGTAGCAGGCCACGGTTAGCCTGGGGAAAAGAACGCACCATGCAGAGCCTGGATATGTCAATTTGGAGTTTTGAGGAGGCTCTGAGCTTAGATCTGGTGCTTCGAGGAAAAAAGGCGGGCAGAAGCATTGGGCATACGCCATATTGGAGTTTGAATCACGCTGAAACTGAAAACTGGAGTTTGAATCATGACTGAAACTGAAAACTGGTGCTTCCAGGAAAAAAAAGATCAGTTTGAGTGCCACTGAAGGGCCACTGAAGTGCTTGCTTCGTGGAGGTGAAACGACAATGGTGGGAGACGGAGATGGAATGGAAACGACAACGGAGGGAGACGGAGATTGGTATGGAAACGGAGACGGCCGTCGGAGAAAGAGGTCAACTGGTTGCCGGAGGATTAAAAAAAATGGTGCCGGAAAGTCTATTTCGTAGCACATATAGACTACGCCTAAATGATAAATAGTCAACCTCCATCAATTAAAACCATGAGAATTATCAACAGCCAAGTGAAATGGTCATTAATTGAACCACACAACATGCACTTGGTGTGCATACGCGCGCAATTATTTTGTTGAAAATGGGCAGTTATATTTTTTTTTATTAAATAGTTTGTTGTGTTATCTTGTCCTCACATAGGGTAAAGTGTCCGTTTAAATATATGTTTTTAACCAGGTGTCTAGGAGTCTCACCATGTGTGAAAAACGGTAGTTAAATATGTGTAGAAAAATAGAATATTTGTAAATCTTGTTTTTACCGTGGTTTAAAAAGGACAACAACCTTCGTTTCCTTTTTTTCCTCGTATATGTATTTGTTATTTTCAAATTAATATATATATATATATATATATATGTTTCGCCCTCTGTTGTGAAATTTAGTTTTATTTTGCATCTGCGACACAAGCATTGATTTTATCATAATCTTGTTTACAGTTGTTAAACTTTAGTGTTTTGAGTGTTTTATGAGTTTTTGATAGTGCTGAATCCATTTTCACTATCAGAAATGAATTCCACATTGAATTTTAGTTGACCGGATTCCGAAAAAAAACTACCTTCCAAACTATTCCATTGCCTGAATAGACAACTTCATAACATAGCTGTATGCAGCTCTTTCATTTAGGTTTGAAGACTTTTGTGTTTAATATTGTTGTTTGATCAGTAGAATAATCCACAGTTTTGAATATTCATCACCAGGACTGGGAAGCAATGATCACTGTCAACTGGGGTGGTGCATTATACTCTGTCAGTTATGAGACAGCATAGTACGACCGTACCCTTACAGAGTAGTCTTTTACACAATTCACAGACGGCTCTGACTAGGGGAGAGGCGTCAGTCGCTGAACACCTCAGCGCTGACTGGACCCTGGCCACGTCAACAGATGCGGTGGCATGTACGACAGGTGCCTGGATGCATGCCGGTCACGTGCCGGTCACGTGCAGCCGGTCACGCGGTCTTGGAACCGGTCCAGCCGGTCTACTCCCGCGCTTTTGTGGAGCTTGGTCGCCATAACGTTCATTTTCGGTCCGGGTCTGGTTGCTGTCTGTTCGGCTCTCCGTTTGTTGCGATGGTTGGCTCCAATGCCCGACGCCTACGCCGCCACTGTCCGCGCGCTCCCTCCTTGGCGATGGTGCCGCTGCTCTCCTGGGTGGAGCTCCCCTGGTCCTGGTTCGGCTGCAGCAGCGTTGCAATCGTGGGTGGTGGAAAACCGTTGCCTGTTCTTATGAGTTCTGCTGGTGGTTTAGCCTCGGCGGTTTGGTTGTTTTTCTTCGGCGCTGTGTGGTTATGGGTCGGCTATTTGGTATTTATGCTTGGCGAGGGAGTTGGTTTACCTTCGCCCTGTAGTTGGTTTATTCGGCTCTGTAGTTGTGCGTTAGTTGGTTTATTCGGCTCTGTAGTTGTGCGTTTTTCAGCTCTTGCTTTCAGGTCCGTAAGGGGGTTTTTTTTTTGAAGTGTTTTGCATTTTTGTTTAATTTTGGTGCTTGATTGTGTTTTTGTTTTTTTGCAGGTCAGTGGAGAAGGCAAAGACAATGCAATGCAGGATTCTGTGGAATGAAAGAGGAAGCCTGGAGGGATAGGAGTTTTAAGGTAGGACTCTGTCCTACCAGTAATATCTCTATGTTTGTAAACACATTTCACCTTGAGGAGATGTTCTCTTTTGAGTGGTTTTACAGTGTTTGATTGAGTTTTATGCTCTCCCTTTTAACCTGACCAAGTTTTTCCCATCTGTTTGAGGACGAAACTCTATTTTAGAGGTGGGGTCTCTGTTTTATCAATAGCCTTGGTGCATTTGGAGAATAATTATGTATTCATTGGGTTAGAGTGTCTTCAATTCAGAAAGAGACAACTTCACGGTGTTAAATCTAAGGGAACTGCTTGCACGAATTATTCTATCACTTTGATAGGGAACTACTTGCACGAATTATCTCAAATGGATACCTCTGTGCACTGGAAGCCTGGAGGAGATGTTCTCTTTTGAGTGGTTTTACACAGTTTGATTGGAATGTAGGGTTTTGGGTTTTACAGTGTTTGATTGGAATGTAGGGTTTTGGGTTTTGGGTTCTCTTTAGTGTTTGATTGGTTTTCAGATTATGATGTTAATGTTGACAATGCTCTAAATATATTATTGAATTTCATGTTTATGTTATTTGTATTAGACATTCAACTTTTAATTTCAATGTCAATTAAAAGGGATATTAATAGATCCTCTCTTGCTGGTAATTTGACTGAGCATCATGCTTATTACAGATAATGCTATGTTTTATCCCTTAGAAGCCTCTCCCCTACTGATTAGGTTGGAAGGAGTGTTTTAGGATTTTAGAGTGTTTTTACAGGAGTTGTCATATTATTATTTTATTTTCTCAAAAGGATTTCAGATTATGATGTTAATGTTGACAATGCTCTAAATATATTATTGAATTTATTAGACCAGCTCCTCCTATACCTGCATCAGAATATTCTCCCTATATCATGTTGCAAAGCCATCTACATGGTTTTATAAGCGAGTATTTTGCATGTATGCTACCCCTCACCTCACACAACCTCTATGTCTCGACATGGTGTTAACAGGTTTTGATAGTTGAGCTATAGAATATGATATGTAGTCGACCCACGAGGGCTTTTCCTCTCCAAACCTCTTCTCCTTAGTTATGTTGCAAACCAATTTAGAAATTCCCTAAGGCCACATATGCAGGAGAATCTGGCCCATTCACCAGAAACTCAAACTCACAACTGTATACATTCTCCTATTACTAACAGTTCGACTACATACACCAGTCACCCCTCGCTTCTTTCCTACTAGTTGAGCAAACTTAAGCCCGCGGGTATGATACTTTGACACCATTTCCTTATCGCCCCTCGTTAACATACTAGGTTCGAGGTGCTCTCCCAATCCCACAAAGTTATCCCAAGAATAATTCCAATGTCAATTAAAAGGGATATTAATAGATCCTCTCTTGCTGGTAATTTGACTGAGCTTCATGCTTATTACAGATAATGCTATGTTTTATCCCTTAGAAGCCTCTCCCCTACTGATTAGGTTGGAAGGAGTGTTTTAGGATTTTAGAGTGTTTTTACACGAGTTGTCATATTATTATTTTATTTTCTCAAAAGGATTTCAGATTATGATGTTAATGTTGACAATGCTCTAAATATATTATTGAATTTCATGTTTATGTTATTTGTATTAGACATTCAACTTTTAATTTCAATGTCAATTTGCTACTTGTAGCCTTTTTTTCTTTTGCATAATTGTTTACTTTATTTGTGCCCTCTCTTCCTTGAACTCTTAAAAAAATCTCGTGATTCTCTTAAAAAAATTCATGTGTGGAAATCACAGGATGCCTTCATGGTAACCTTCTCTATTGTAGTTATATGTGAGGTTGATTTCTTAGGAATACAAATTTTGTTCTCTAGTCTAAGCATATTACTAGATCCTCTCTTGCTGGATATTTAGGGATATTAATAGATCCTCTCTTGCTGGTAATTTGACTGAGCTTCATGCTTATTACAGATAATGCTATGTTTTATCCCTTACAAGCCTCTCCCCTACTGATTAGGTTGGAAGGAGTGTTTTAGGATTTTAGAGTGTTTTTACAGGAGTTGTCATATTATTCTTTTATTTTCTCAAAAGGATTTCAGATTATGATGTTAATGTTGATAATGCTCTAAATATATTATTGAATTTCTTAGCAAGTTATGCACCGAACTTGCTATGTGACTTTTGTTTCATTACTGATGAATCATGTTTTGGGACTGCAATGCCTACAGTTTTGATTGTGTGGCTGACTGTCTTTGATTTAGGACTGAACAATAGTTTATACTACAGCACTTTTGTAACATGTAGCTGATCAATAATTGAAAAGTTACGAACTTTTTCTCTGTGAAAAAAATATTATTGAATTTCATGTTTATGTAATTTGTATTAGACATTCAACTTTTAATTTCAATGTCAATTTGCTACTTGTAGCCTTTTTTTCTTTTGCATAATTGTTCACTTTATTTGTGCCCTCTCTTCCTTGAACTCTTAAAAAAATCTCGTGATTCTCTTAAAAAAATTCATGTGTGGAAATCACAGGATGCCTTCATGGTAACCTTCTCTATTGTAGTTATATGTGAGGTTGATTTCTTAGGAATACAACTTTTGTTCTCTAGTCTAAGCATATTACTAGATCCTCTCTTGCTGGATATTTAGGGATATTAATAGATCCTCTCTTGCTGGTAATTTGACTGAGCTTCATGCTTATTACAGATAATGCTATTTTTTATCAATAGTTACAACACGTATAGGAGACTGTTTAGAGTATTTCTGGAATTTGATCTTGTAGGTGTCATAATGTTTACTATGAGGTAATCAGCTTCAAAGTATCGTATAGATATAGCTTATACTTTGACTGAGCTTCATGCTTATTACAAATAATGCTATGTAACGTATGAGATATAAAATCAAAGTAGTGAATGATTACCATTGGGATCCACATAGATAAGATCAGTAATCAAAAGGATACTGCAAACGTAACCCTTACTACGAGGTTTTTATGGTTATACTAGTAGTGCCAACTTATATCCTGTAAGCTTTAATACAGAAGCTTAGTTGCATGTTTCAACCAGTGTACTTACATCCTCATTACGAGCTATACACTAATCATTACACGGTATCCAATACTTATGGCATTATATACAGGTATAAACACTAGTATCTAGTTATCCTTACAAGGGTGTAATAGTGTCGATTATTATGAAGATTCTAGAAAGAGCTATACACTATCATTACCATACCTTATATGTGCTCTACTTTATACAAGTGATTACACTGATGTTTACATTACGTCATTGTGTAAGATCCATATACACTGATTACAAATGTTACAAGGGTTGTACAGGTCAGCTTATACTGCAATGTAAGCAGTAACAATGGGACCTGATCTGGTTATACAATGCTTATAACTTATAAGACATACATGTTACAAGGAGTCATAATGTTTACTATGAGGTAATCAGCTTCAAAGTATCGTATAGATATAGCTTATACTTTGACTGAGCTTCATGCTTATTACAGATAATGCTATGTTTTATCAATAGTTACAACACATATAGGAGACTGTTTCATACAACAGATTAACAACAGATTAAAAAACTTGTATGATTTAGAAACTGTTTGATATGTAGGAATTATAAACTGTTTGATATATAACTTCATACAAAATCTGATATAGGCTATAAGGCTATAACTTCAACAAATTAACAAACTTGGGGGATTTAGACACTGTTTCATACATACTAACTTGAAAATGTTTGTAGCTTCCCAAACATCCATGGATGCTATCATTAGCAAACCTATTTGATCCTTACCAAAATCACAGTGTCTTGTAGTTACAAAAATTAAGTCATGGCACCTCTATGCTTGATGGCTTCCATTTCCTGCGTTGCCCAAGTATGGTGGACTACCCAACATTGGATGATTAGGATGTGCCTGAATGTTGGCATATGGTTGACTCCAATTTGCTCCATGTAGCCATGGTGGGACTGAGTAGCCCAAGTGTCCACTTGTGTTACTAACCCCAGCACTGACTGCAGGTGTCATATAAACACAATTAGGATTCAAACCCTGCACTGGTAGGGGTATAAGAGGTGGGCCTAACCCCTGCCTGATAGCTAGGGACTTGGATGTTAATCAGGTCTTGGAATGATGGTGTATGCTCTGCAATGTGGTCCAGCGTGTTAGACATCAACCTATTTGCCTCAAACTGTCTTGAACCATGTTCTTCTCTGCTTGTCACCCCTTGTCCTTTTTCCAACTCTTGCTGAACCTTTCTTGCCTCTCTCTGTTGCCTTTCCAATTGCTTTTGATGTTCCTTCTCTTCCCTTGCTTTTTGTCTTTCCAACCTTTCCTTTGCTCGAGCTTCTGCTGTTGCAATCCTTGCAACCCTCTTTTCATTGGCTAACTCCTTCTTTCTCTTTTTAGTTTCCTGAATTTCATTCTTTTTACGTTCAGACTCGAACATTAAATTCATATAGTCTTCAGATGTGAGCAATTGTGAACTCCTCCCTAAATGAAGATAATCTAAGGCTGAGTTCCTTGATGAGGCCTTCACTCTCTCTACTGGTAGCTTTAGGAATGCACCAAGTAATCTCTGCTTTTCCAGACCTGCCTGCTGGATTTCATCTTCTGGGACAACTGAATGGCCCCCATTGTTGTCTTCTTCAGGTACTTCATGTTGAATAGGCTCCTCTTCTAGTGATCCATTGTCCACAAAATAATGAACAAGTTCGGTGTTCAACCCTGATGGTTGTGAAGGCATGTCCATGCTTTCATCCTCATTGGTGGATGTTACATTATTTCCGGTGATATTCATCACGGCCTCTGCCAACCATGATGGTGCACTTACTTGGGTTGGCATGGTCAATTGCTCATTGTCAGCTGCATCAGTGGGTGTCACAGCCTCATTGATATTGTTAGTTGGTTCATCACTGAACTGTGTCTCACTGACATGCTCAGCATCATCACCACCATAGAACAACCCTTCAGAAAGGGACATTATACCTTCAGCAGCAGCTACATCTTCTTGGGCACCAACATGCTCTTCTAAATTCTCTACTTCTTGACCTTCCACTTCAAATGCTTGGCTACATGTGGTATCATGCATAAGAGCATCATGATTGAGTGGCCATATACCAGTCCTCCTAAATCCAGCCTTGATATTAGAAGGTGTGAGAGCCCTTTTAAATGCTTTGCTAGCAAGCTCAGCTAGCTCAAACCTCTTTACTTCCACCCCTGGGTTCTTTGCCATCCATGAAGCTCGCTCGACCCTGAAATAGTTCTTGAAAGGCCCAAACACGCTCACATCAAGGGGCTGCAATCTGTGAGTAGTATGAGCCGGCAATGTTAACAGGTCAATGCCCAACTTATTGGCCTCCTCGATTGTCTGCACAACCATGTGGCTTCCATGGCCATCTAAAATCATCAAGTGCCTGTTTTCAGGCGAGACACCACTCGGTACAGAAGCAGCAAAGTGGCAAAGCCAATTTAGGAACAGTTCCTTTGTCATCCATGCATGTGGATGTGCAGCCATGCATGCCCCCGGTTCACAATTCTGTATGTAATTTTTTAGTTGAGTTTTACCTTTAAATAGATAAAATCCCGGTATAGATGAGCCAATTGCATTGACACAGGCAAGAATTGTGATCCACTCCTTGCTCTTAGGCAATATCTTAGGCACATTTCTACTCCCTCTCTTTGCAATTACCCGCATACCGCAATTTCTTCCTGCCTGTAAGCCTGTCTCATCGCAGTTCCATATGTGGTCTGGGGCATATGAGTGTTGGTCATATGCAGCAGAAAGAGTGTTATAGAACTTGGAAACAATTGCAGGGCGTAGATTTAAAGCCCGGTCTCTGTCAAGGCCCTCTGCTGTAGGTAACACAAGGTCTGGATGCCTCTTTTTAAACCCACTCCACCATGACTTACCAGGAAAACCATCTTTAAAGGGGTTTGGCCTCCCTTGACATATTTGAGCTATAGTGGATTTAAGTTGGATAAGCTCTAACCCATGTCCCAATAGGGCCATCTCCTTACACCACTCCACCACCTCATCTTCTTCCTCTTCAGTCATGACTGTAACAGGCCCTCTGCGCTTTGTATTAGTCAACCCATTTATCCAATAATGTATGTTTGAGGCAGCAATACCATGTTTTTTTGCTGATGCATGGATTGAATATCCCTTAAACTCGATGTCATCAATTGCAGCAAGCATGTCTTCCTTCGTCCAGCCTCTGATTGAATTGATTTTCTTTGTTGAAATTGCACCTTGTATTGTGGTCGAAGGTGGTTCTGTGGCTGATGGTGGGCTGGGATGATCTGCAACCACAGGGTCCTTTTCAACTACATTACTAGGAGCAATGGGAGCATTGACATCATCATCGATGAACTGCTCCGCAGTTGGGCCCCCCTTCTCCCTCGCCTCCTGTTCCTTATCCGATCTGCAACATAAACTCTTGGCATGGCTACAACCTGCAATTTCCAACATCGTTAAGAAATTTGATAAGTATTACAGCACAACTGTATAGAGTAAACTATAATTATGTATGAATTCCAAAATTTCTGCTAATAACATGAATTCTTTCAGTTGTTTGTTGTGAATTAATTCGCATTGAAGTATTACTTGTCAATTATGTATTACTTGTAATATCAACATCAGAAAGATATGTGATACCTACATGGATGTTAGCTACATGGACTTGTCTACTATGAAGCAGAGTAATATATATGGTTGTATATATATACAATATGATTATTAGGGAGAATACGTCACACCTATGTAATGAGATAAGAGCTTAGAGAGATTACAGTATAAGTGTAAAGCTCATGTTATTGCTATAAGTATTACAGCTCTTGTTTATCCTTATGTAAGTGATTACCTATGTTTATAGAATAGGCTTTATCACCATAAGCTTACTATCACATACCTTATATAGATTACACATATAACACGTGATTGGTTTAATGTAATGACTCTATTCCAAAGCATGGTTTTCTTACCATTATTTAGATGAGTATGTAGCTTAATGAGTACCAAGCTTGTACTTATGTGATATGTGTGACACTATACTCTCTCTATCCGATCTGATAACTACTATATTTATCCAACCCAAGCACAGGAAAGTTGAGTGTAGATAGTCATTCCAGTGTCTATACAAGCTATGACTTCTGTATAAAAAGTCCAGCCATATCATTCGTCCAGCCTAACCATTACATCCGTGTATAAAAGAATCAGCCGTATCAACCGTTCCAACCATCTCAAAGTTACATATGTAAGTGCCTGTTTTAAAATGGACTTATATTTGGACATGGACTGTGTGTTAGAACTATTTTTATTGAAAGATTTTATTCAATATAAAGTCAATATCCAAATCTGCTTAATATCTTGAATAACATTATTGAAGAACAACGAAATACCTGTATGTTGTTTCCAGCAACTGATGAAGAGAGTGAATAGCAACTGATGAAGAGAGTGAATGTAACACTGTGCACACACTCTATCTGGAATGTAACACTGTGCACACAATCTGTCTGGAATGTAACACTATGCACACACTCTGTCTGGAATGTAACACTGAGCACACTCTGTCCTCTGTTTGTATGTCTGGAACACTGTCTGAAAAGGATTGTATGTCTGCAAAATGGAAACTCACTGTCTGAAAACTCACTTTCTGAAAACTGTATGTCTGCAAAATGAATGGAACACTGCCTGAAAACTCTGAATGTATGTCAGCAGTAGTTTAAGAGCAAAACGAATGCCTCAAATGCAGTAACAGTTGAGGTTTTATAGTTTTATGATTTAGAATTTCATTGGTAGGGAAGATTGGCATGGATTGCCATCTCCCAAATTTAATTGTGTGGATTGATTTGTACATGATCCAATGGCTGAAAAGCTATCATGGTTGATCCTTGTGTTTTCCTGAATTTAATTTCTGAATTGAAATGCTTTTCAGAATTCAATTCCTGTAATTCCAGGACTGTTGTGTTTAATTCTTGAAATGAAAGGTTGGGTGAACTATTTCCTGAATTGAATGGTGTCATTTAATGTCTTCAATAGGCTGAATGGTTAAACAAACATGTAGATATTGCTGATAGACATTTCACCTATTTTTGTGCAGGTGGTACTCAATCTTTGTGCAGGGGTTACCCAGTTTTTGTCCAGCTGTTATTCAGCAATGAGATGTAGTCCCCCAATGCAAAATCAGTGGGGGATTGTTTGATGGGATAATAGTACTTTTGGATGGGTAGCTTTGTAATGTTTTGTAGTGCATTTTGCCTTGAATGGTAATTCAGAACTGGAGGTACTTGAGACAGTGGGTCTTGTCAACTTGTGATGTTAGATTTGGTGTATGGAAGTTGTTGGTCTAGTAAAAAACTGGGCCCATTTTGGACATATTTATGTAACTTATATAACTTATTTCCAAATATTTATGTGCATATTATCAAATATTTATGTGCATATTTTAGTGAGTTTTTAATTTATGTTTGGTGGATGTGTGGGACCAGTAGTATAACTACTATTGGTCCTTGCACAACAATAGAAGCCTCTCCCCTAGTCTCCGAAAGAATAAATGGTGTGAGAGACACGGCAGCCAATATTTTCAAGGCTATAGAATCATTAATACACTCCAAGTATAGTCTTGGAAAAGGCCTCAGAGAAGCGATTGACGTCGAACGGGCGGGGCAATGAAATTTCCGGTGGTCAGAGAACTTTTTAAGGCCGACAACAATCCGCAGTTCCTCCGCCTAGGTAGACTCCTCCATATAAAAGTCGTCAAAATAATTTGGGAAGAAAGTTGAAACATATGTGATGTAAGGGTGGGGTCGTTCTATGCTGTCGCCCAATAAACGGAGTACGATGCACCGCCCCATGTGGCAGCGATCATTGCTTCCTTTAAAGTATAATTCAACCACGATGTAATCTTCGTCACATAATGGAATCAACACTATTAATGGAATTTTTCCTAAAACCAGATTTAAGAAATTGTATAATTTTAGAATCTATGCTTCTGTGATCCATATAAAATTGTAAAATCTTTTTCGGTAATAATCACAACGTTCCATTATATGTGATTATTACCGAAAAAGATTTTACAAATTGTATAATGTTTAATCAGTATTTCGGATTTAACTGCTAACTACAGTTTAGAATTTAGTGATGCCGATGAGTAGAATGGGCTTGGAAAATCGTGAAAGTAGGTATGAAAAGAAGATATTTTATAGGATAATTACAAAGAGGTGGAAAAGTGGTGGAAACTAATGTTGAAAAAGGAGCATAATTGATGTTCTGAAGATGCTCATGTGAGTGGAGTGCTCAAATATTTCCATGCCGCGTCACCATGAAATTCACAGAGAAGATGACAATCAGGCGAGCCGCAGGATAAACAGTGTTGTGTATTGTAAAGCTTCCGGAGATTACTCCGAACTTTCCGTGAGTTGTGTGGTAACGGATTAATAATTCGATGACCTGCGAGACAATGTGGACATGGCAATATCCAATCGTCGATGTCAGTTAGTTGGATAAACACCATGTGTTGTAAATCCTTTTGTAGATGGAATGTAGTGACATTCCAAATCATTTCATTTTCAGAAGAACCGAAGCAACGTAAACTTTATTCACTGCCAATATTCTTTTAATCTTGATCACCGAACAAATTGTAGATGTTTTAATATCTTATTCTGTCTTTTTTTAATATTTTGAGTTGGTTAAATTATTTAAAAATATAAATATAAATATATATTAAATTAAATTAAATAATAATTAAAGTAAAATAATTACTTTAGGGTTGACAGTTTTTGGATTTTGAATATCATATTTTAAAATATAATGTTTAAATTTTAAAATATAATATAATATATTTATTTTGATTTTGAATATCATATTTTAAAATATAATGTTTAAATTTTAAACTATAATATAATATTTTTATTTTCTAATAAAAGTATTATTTTTTATTGAATGTTTAAATTTTAAAATATAATATAATATTTTTATTTTTTAATAAAAGTATTTATTTTTTATTAGATTGAGAGGTACTCTTAGCTCATTATATTAGAAATGTGTAATGTAAATTAAACATTTTGATTCTATTAAACTAAAATTAAAAAATAATAGATATGTGGGGTGTTCAATATCTATGTCATTATGCAATATTTAATGTTACACCAAATTTTAATCAATTTTAAGTGAAACATGTTGTATATCACCAATTACTGAGTAACAAGGTGGATGACCCATAAGGCTTCACTTTTAAGTGACACGATTGATTGTTATTTTTTCCCTGATTTGTTGTTAAAGATTCACGAGTTAAGAATTAATTTCTAGAGGATTAGTTAGAAGTTAGTTGAACAATTTGTTAGTTGTAAGTGTCAATCAAATGTATATATTCCTCCATAATGAAACATTTTGTTGTGTGGTTTCTCTCATCAATTTAGTGTTTTTCTCCTCTCCCTTTGTCATAATTTATCATGGTATCAGAGCTAGGGGAAGAGTCAGGTGTGAGGGTCGTTGTACATCATCTGCGGCACAATCTGCAGGTTGAACTAACTTGGTAGCATGGCGTGATCAATGTTTTTTATTCCACTGCCACCATTACAGTCTCAGACTCTGGGAAGGTTTTTGAATCCCATAGATCCTACCATGACTCTGTGGAGGGATTTGAAACCTGCAACAAGTAAGATCCCAAACAATGAAATATTCAACAGATCTAGCACATCTAGGTGTTCTAACTAAAAATAATTGCAATAAAAACATTGAACAAAATGGGATTTGGAACTGCAACACTTTATTTCAATTAATATTCAAAAAATGAGACATGCCGAAAATACAAACAAATAATGGAGCCCCTGCCTCAGCATACACGACTGCTCAGTGAACAAGAAAGTGAAAATGTTGAAGCACAAATGTGAACCCTAAATGGATCCACTAACAGATGTCACCACGGGGTTTTCTTCCCTAGATTAAGTTGGAATTGGCCACGCCAAGTTCCCAACAAAACACAAATAGATAGACAAGTTCAGGATCGGTCCCTTGTCTCGCCCTTGTCCTTTTTATAGGTTAGATGGACCTTTTTTTATTGTTTTCCTTTCAAAAATGAAGGCAGATATCATGGGATGATACCATGGATGAATACCACAGTAAATACCATGGGTTGATTCCGTCTACTTTGACCTTATAAAAAAAGGGAATATTACATAGCCACACCTGTCACTGCTACGTTCGACCCATTTCTCTGTGAATGATTTCGTTGCTGCATTCAACCCATTTCTCCATGAATGATTGAGCCCTGTTGTTGTGGCGTTCGAGCGGATCTCTCATCCTGTCATCGATTGTCTGAAGATTTGTTGTTGTTGCTTGTTGGTTGAGCAATTTTTCCCTCCGTTCCTACATTGGAATATGATAAGTATTTCATCCGAGATCTTGTGGTAAGCATATTTCTACTAGATTTTGTTTACGAGATTCGACCCTGCATGGATATAAAAAAATGCATAAATGATAATACATTTCAATAAATGAGTTGAATAGCCCGCGAGAGTTCCCAATTACTTTCCTAATAAGTGGTATTGTACCACGATTATGGTCTTGCACACAATATCGCACATAGTCTTGGATATATTGATTTGCAATTTATGTTATGGGAATGACATATGAGATCCCATAACTTTGTGAAAATGTTTTGGAGTTCTCTCAAATTTAAATTCTAAACGCCAATCTCGCAATATTAAACACCCTCATCGAAAGTTTGTTTGCCCTATTTATTTTGAAGTTTTTAAAAGGTGTTTTTTTTAGTCATATTTTTTATTTCTTTAAACATGGCTTCAACAAGTCAATTTGCAATTCCAATGCCATTATTTAGTGGAAATAATTATGATTCTTGGAGTCTTAAAATGCAAGCATGCTTACAAGGTTTGGGTTGTTGGGAAACTATAGAATCAGGGTTCACCGAACCTGATGCAACTATTATAGCTGCTATGAATGCTGCTCAAATAAGATAGTTTGATGAACTTAAACAGAAATAAGGAAGAGCTAAGTCCTGCATTTTAAATTCTTTGGATGACTCTATTTTTCCTAAAATCACTGGATCAAAGACTTCTAAAACAATATGGGATATACTTAAAGTTGCTTATCAAGGTAATGAGAAAGTAAAGATGGTAAAATTACAAACTCTCATAACTCAATTTAAAACACTTTAAATGATTGAATCAGAAACAATTGATCAATTCATGACTAAAGTTATGGGTGTTGTTAATCAACTTCAGATGAATGGTGAAGAACTAGAAGATCAAAGAATTGTTGTAATGTCCCAAAATAGGGAATTTCTACAACAATAAGAATATCTTAAGATATTCTAAAGTTGGAGATCCAACAATACATAAACATAAACTGGAAATAGCAGTGAACAACATCACACCAAAATGTATGGAAACCATAGAGCCATTTTATTATGTAAAACAGCAGCAAACATGTACAATACAACTCAAATGATCAAGGCAGACAAGCCTCTCATGAATACATGTGAAAAAGATGGAATGTTGCTCTATTGCAGAATGCTCATGAACATGTACAGTGCAGTAATAGATGGTACACTGCCACATGGGAATATAAAATATCATACATCTGCATATATATGGTTCATACAACATTGGGAGTGAAGATCTAAGCTCCCAAAGACTACCTCAAGTCAATCTTGGAAGGATTGGCTGAAATATGCAAAAACTACGAAATGTCGGAGTTACAGGGTAGCAACTACAACTCAAGAACTGGAAATGAATGGAGAAGGCTGAAGATGCTGCATTTGATGAAAATACCTCCTCCAATGGATCTTCCAATTGTAAGGCTGATCCTAACACTGAAGATCTCACCCTCCAAAAATTACTGCAATCCCTCACTGCAAATACCAACTGAGAATAATGTAGTCACTGAGGGATACTGCATTGTAGAAGCAAGAAAAAGTGTTGTCCAAGTGCCAAGATCTACAATATGCTCCAAGGGCTTCCAAACTGATCTCTCAAAGGAAAGAGAGCCTCCTCCTCTGAAAAACAAGTGATGGAAGTGGTGTTGTGAATCCTCACTGCAACACCCTACAACACAACATTATTCTACTTCAGAAATAACGTTGCAGCTAAAGGACGATGCTTGGCCTCAAGCCTGGATGTGAGGCAAATCAGTACAACTCCTTCAAGAGGCCTCTCAAGAAAGGAGAAGGATTCTAAACAGGAAATCCTTGTGCTAAGCAGCGCTACAACTCTGCTAAACAGCAGGAGGATGCACAAAGTCTAAACAGACAAAGAAATCAATAATCTGAATCAAGAGTAACAATGGCTACCTTGCCCTCCTCTTAAACAAGTGAAAGCCCTCTCTCCATGGGTCCCACTCATTATGGTTTCCTCCACCAAATAACCCTCTTCCCATTCATACTGCATTGTCTAACAAAGTGTTCTCCACCTCCTCTCCTAGTGCTGTTGACTTGGTCAAACTTAACTTTGTCTCCATGCAAATGTCCTCTTTCACACATAAGGGTGTGAAATCCAGCTCTTATGACTATCCCCTTTCACATTTGAGGGATTTTATTAATGTTTTTAATAAGTATGGGCTTCCTTACCCATTTATTTAGTTGTTAGGTGATAAAAACACAATTTTAATATTCCATTTAGCTGTGTGCTAAAATGGGAATATTACAGGCCTCCCCTCCCAAATGTTGCTTGTCCTCAAGCAACTGAAAGGATAGAACCGGAAAGTCTCCTCCCAAGGCATGGAGTCTAAAATGTGTTGAGGAACATCTTCCCCATGTGGATCCTCCATCCCCCAAGCAATCATCCATACAAAATGAGTTACCTCCCAACATGGCAACTCCTGAAAATCCTCTTCCACCTTTGGCTCTTGCAATGTAGGTGGGCTGACAATCTGTTCTTGGTAGACAAAATAGTCCACCCCACGTTGTCCTCCTCTCCACTTAGGATAAGCGTAGAGTATATGCTATTCTTGGGTTGCAATGGTATTTCCCTCAAGTGGCAAGATGAAGATTAGACCTCCAAGAATCTCTCCTCCAACGTTATGAAACATGTTGGCCCAAATCATCTCAAATGCGATGAGTTGGAATTCACCATCATATGGCATCCAATCAATCATATGGCTCACCTCAAATGGAAACAAGTGTTTTGCTTTAGTGGCCACATACTCTCTCATGCTCCCATTAGAACATGCAATGCAAACTATGTGGGAGATCTCTCCCCCAAGGGACACATCCAAACAATGTGCCATTCCCCCAATCATGCTCCCAACAAATATAAAATCAACAGCAACATAAGGAACCATAATGAGAACCATGCTTGCTGCCATATGTAGCAAGGGAGAAGGAAAATGGTCCCTCAAATGTAACCAACACAGTTTGGCCCTCAAATGCAAAAGAGTATGACAAAAAGTGTGGTTTCTCAACCACTTTCTTGCTGCCCCACTCTCCTCATATGTTTGGAGAAGGTGAATGATGTATGGTGCAAAGTGAGCATGTTCTCCAAAATACATCTCCTCCCCAAGTCCTCCTAGGGAGTGGTTACCAACATTGCTCATGGCCTCAAGTAGACCATGAGGTCTAGAAAAAATAATGCTCCTCCTTGGAGCAACATCGTGCATGTGCATGGTTAAGGGATGCATAGATACATTATACAATTCATTATGCAAATAAACAATACCCTTACCATATGTCTTGCTCATGCAAATGGAGTGGCTCATAGATGAGTCTCCTCTCATCCTCAAAGAGAAAAGAGATGGTTGTGCTAACTCTTCCAAAGACTTATGTATCTCCTCCATATTCACATGATCCATGCATCTCCTCATATGCTGATATATCTCCTCCTCAAACCCCTTCCAAAAATACCCCTCCATGATGGTGTGGTATGCTCTCAAAGAACTAGTGTGGCTGAAAAGGAAATCCTCATGAGCTGTTTGTAGCAACTTCTCCTTGAGCTTGGAAGCTCCAGATAAGAAGATCCTAACATGATATTAGATGACCCAATCTCTGACTGAATATCCCTCCTCATGCAACAGGTCATCCAATATCATGCAAGTGAAAATATCCTTGGAATACTCCACCAACAGCTGGGAGTTCCAATATGGATCTATCCTCCATAGTGGCAGCGCTGATGATCTCTCATGAAGAACATTTTTCATATGGTCATCCTCTCCTTTGACATCTCCTATGCCAAAGATGCAATTTGGAAGGCTGCTATCCTTCCCCTTTTGCTTTTGCCACATCGCAGAATCTGAAGTGAGAGTGGGTAAAGATGATGTTGAGAGAATGCCTCTCTCCTCCTTGAGTCTACCCAAGACTCTCAGCGCTGTAAAATTACCTCCCAAGGTCTCCACTCCTCTGAAATCAATGAATGGTGCCTCAAAATGTGAAGCATCTCTCATCATCCACTGATTTGGTGGTTTCCTTGGTGAAATGTCTCCATGCAATGAGACATTATCATCAAGAGTAGACTGCATACATGAATGGACAGACTTGTCCCTACTCTCACTGCGCAATCCAGTCTCCCTCTTAGGTGCATCAACCTCATGAAATAGATAGGGATGTGTGCTCCACATCACATGATGTTGGTCATCCTCCCTATCTCCTCCTTGTATCTCCATAGTTCCACACCTCATCATCAATGGCACATGTAGAACATGAGTTGTGCCTTGATCTCCACACATGAGATCGTGGGGACTTCCTTGCAAAGATGCAAGAATCCCTCTAGTTGGAGCAAGAGCTCCTCATACCTCTGCAAGAGGTGCTAGATCAACTCCAGATTTGAGAGCGTTGTTGCCCTCAGCCTCCTCAACATGAATGAGCAACCTACCAATGATTGGAGCCTCCTTTGAAAAAGGGGTCTCCATGCCTTCTTGTGCCAACATACAGGATAAAGGTCTTGCCTCTAGCAAAGTATGATGCAAGTTATCAGCCTCTTCCATGGGTTTCCGAAGTGGTTTTGGTTTTATGATTTCCTCCATCACATGTATGGTCTTTGTTTGTTTATATTTTTTTTGCTTCACCACATGTGTTTTAGAAATTTCCTTATCAAACTTTTCCACCAATGTTTTAATGAACCTTGCATAGGAAGAAGTATTTGCATTATTTAAAGAAAAAAACTCAAATATCCACCATGCATAGGCCTTACCTCCAAAATGCAGCGCTGCTACTCTGATGGCTTCATCTTTATAAATTTGGTGCTGCTGCAAAAAGGTGTCTAGCTCTTCCACCCAAGCCCTGGCTGAACATGTAGGGGAACTATCAAAGGTAGACAGAAGAAATCTACCCTTATTATGTTGCTTGCTCCTCCTTACCTTGATCTTGCAAAACTCTGGAAAAGTGATATGATCTTTAAACTTATGAGTTTGAGATTCATACTCATGCAAGAAACCACTAAGAGTTCCCCTCTTAGGCATTCCTTCTTCTTCCCTTTCTCTTATGGCAAAACTGGCCATGTGACTGCACTGTGCATCATAGGGTGTGGCTGCATGCTCACACTCCCCATAAGAAAATCTAGAGTTTGAATCAGTTTCAAACCCTCTTGGAGATTCTGTACATATCTCCCTCCTTATCTTCTTGAAATCTTCATGAATGCTCTGTACAGATTTTGGAAGAAGCTTTGTAAGCCTATATTCCTTTCTCTCTCCACATAATGGAGTCTTCCTCTTCTCTTTTCTTGATAGCATCATGGCTGAGATCCACAGGCTGAGCCAAGATTATGCTCTGATACCACTGTAATATCCCAAAATAGGGAATTCCTACAACAATAAGAATATCTTAAGATATTCTAAAGTTGGAGATCCAACAATATATAAACATAAATTGGAAATAGAAGTGAACAACATCACACCAAAATGTATGGAAACCATAGAGCCATTTTATTATGTAAATCAGCAACAAACATGTACAATACAAATCAAATGATCAAGGCAGACAATCCTCTCATGAATACATGTGAAAAAGATGGAATGTTGCTCTATTGCAGAATGCTCATGAACATGTACAACGTAGTCATAGATGGTACACTACTACATGGGAATGTAAAATATCATACATCTGCATATAGATGGCTCATACAACATTGGGAGTGAATATCTAAGCTCCCAAAGACTACCTCAAGTCAATCTTGGAAGGATTGGCTGAAAAATGCAAAAAATGCGAAATGTCGGAGTTGCAAGGTAGCAGCTGCAACTCAAGAACTGGAAATGAATGGAGAAGGCTAAAGATGTTGCATTTGATGAAAAGACCTCCTCCAATGGATCTTCCAAGTGTAAAGCTGATTCTAACACTGAAGATCTCACCCTCCAACAATCACTGCAATCCTTCACTGCAAATACCAACTGAGAATAACGCAGTCACTGAGGGATACTACGTTGTAGGTCCAAGAAAAAGTGTTGGCCAAGTGCCAAGATCTGCAATATGCTCCAAGGGCTTCCAAACTAATTTCGCGTTGAAAAAGGGTTTTAGCCATTTATGGAGAAAACGGGCACGAAATTAGCTTTGGGCCGTTGGATCTAGGCAGTCTAGATCAACGGCTGCAGATGAGCGCAGTAGCAGGAAGATGTGCGATGGAAAAGTGGTGGGACTGGGGTGTGATGTCATAGCGGGGGGACTGGGTGTACAGAGGAAAAATCTTGGGGTGTGCCTCCGCAGTGAATCTCAGCCATAGATCTGAGATTTCCCACAATCAAAAGGGTCAACTGCGAGGGCACTGGGGAGTACAGGCCACCTTGGTCGGGTGCCCCCGCAGTGAACCTTAGCCGTTGGATCGGGGATATGGATGGTCCAAATTAACTTGGCGAAGCAGAGAAACGCAGCGGGGTGAGAATTTATAAAGGGAAGAGGTTGAGGTGAGGTTTGAATGGGATCCGTTGGATGGCAAGGATGAATGGCCCAGATTTCATTGTGAGGGTGCACATAAATGACAAACAGTGTGGGCGAAGGGCACATCCTGCGAAACAATGCTGGTTGTCTGATCAGGAGGATCCATGGTCAAGATCTGATCGCAATTTCGCACAGAGGGGTGAATGGTGAGATGGGAGAGGAAGACTGCGATGGACAGAGGACCGTCGGATGAACATCGAGATAAATGGTGGAGATGCGATCAGGGCTTCGCATATTGGCGGAGAAAAGGGTTGGCGGAAATGGAAAACGTCGAAGTTCAATGTAGCGCGGATCATCTGATCTTGAAGCAGATCGATGGTTAGGATTTCATCGGCGGAATGTCTATTGGGGGTGCGACATCGGCAGGGTAAAGCAGAAACGGGAGGCTACGATATGCGATGGTGCGATGCGATGGCCGATAGAGCAGAGAGCGGAGGGCGATGGCTGTCGGATCTTGGGGAATGGACGGTCCAGATCTCATCGGAAGATCGGTCATCGACAAAAAAAAAATGGAAGTGGGAACTTTGGAATTGCTGAAGTACAACCGCCTATGGGTTTTAGCGCTCGGTCGCGGGCGTGGTATTTATGGCGAAGAAATGGTCTAGGGGCTTAAACCAAAAGCGCTTAAGGCCCAAAGTTTAAAAGGTCGAAAATAGGCCGAAATGGGGGTTTTTTAAGATTTTTGAGGGCCCCCGATAGAGTTAAAAAGGTGATTTAAAACCAAATAAAGGGGATTTATAAGGTTTAAAAGGGATTTTTGAGGAAGTGAAGGATAATTAAAGGGAAAAAAGGGAGATTTAAGCAGAGGAGAAAATTTATTTGAAATGAGTAATAGTGAGTGAAATGAAGGGTTTTTGGAGGCATGAAATGGTGGAGATTTAGGCCTTGTAAAATAGTTTCCTTTTGAAGTAATCGGCTATTTTGAAGTATTTTCAAGTGAGACGGATCCTTGAGGATAAGGAACACAGAGAGGCTTCAAGAAGTCACATATTTGCTTGAAATTTGTTTCTTGAAGACTAATAGACCTATTTTAGCCATCATCAGTTATGAAATTTTTTTATTGATGGCTAACAAGGTGTAGGTGTGAATTTTCTTGACGATTGAGGGGTATGTGGGACTGTAATGTTGTTGGTCTCAACATGATGTCCATCATGGTCATTCCTCCTAGCAAATATTCCCCTACACAATTCAAATTTGATTAATTCCATTAAATACTTGCTACTATCTGAGTGAGTGCTTACAAAGCATCCTATTGTGGCTTTTCCATTGTATGCACTAATTCATGTTTCCCTTTCACCAAGTTGTTACACCATTTTTTGGTCATCTAACCCATTATCGTTAGATGAACCCAAGTACACCATGTAAGACCAATTTTACCCCAAGTAAAATCACTTTCACCACATTTGTTTACACTTCTTGGTCATATTTAACCCAAAGCAAGGTAATTAATTAAATAAATCATTATTTATTTAATAATTTCCTAAGAATAAGTTATTTAAATATTATTCCTAGTTAAACTTGACTAAATCATTTTTAAATAATTAAATAAACCATTATTTATTTAATTATATTCCCCTCATTTCCCTTAAATAATAAATAAATCATTTATTTATTTGTTATTTATAAATAAAGGAATTGACCCAAGTCAAAAACCCTTTTCCCTCCAAAAAATATAATAAAATATTCCTAAAGGGTGATTCTAGAAGATGTTTAATAATATTTTATTCATGCACCAGGTTCTAGAACACCCCAATATTTTGTTATAAATAGGAGGGTTTTCCCCATTCATTAGTCACCTCCATTGCATTAGATCACGCTAGATCTACTCTTGGTCACCAATTTTATTTTGTTTGCATTTTGAACTCCCATTGAGTTCCATGCTTTTTAGGGTTTTTTTTCATATCAACCAAAGAGAGGAATTTTAGATCTAAAACACTGAGGACTTCCAAGAACCCATTCCACTGAGGAGAACTGGAAAACACCTTCCTTGTTTTCCTCTCAAGTGCCCCATTCTTTAATATAATAAAAGATTCTTTTTATACATTGTTCTTGTCTTGTCCATTGGATGCATGGAGCCATTTCACATTTTATCTGCTTAATGTCTTTTATGCTTAGATCTAATATTATGCAGCAAATCTAAAGATATTTTGCAGCCATACTTGATGTTAGGGCTACTTGATATGCATAGTTAAAGTGAGTTTTTTTACGACAAAAAATTCATGCTAACAATTGGCGACTCCACACAGGTTTTCTTTTGCGATCACTGTCGTTTTCTCTTTTCCTGCATATCCAGCTATTTCAGACCCTAGGGTTTCTCTTCAGTTTTCTGCTTTTCCTATTTTTATGCTAGTTTTTTTCCTCTAAAACCCTCAAACTTTCAAATTTCTCACTTTCATGTGTTTCTGGCCTTTTTGCGCAGGTGACCGACATCAGCCACAACTGAAATGACACAATTTTCTGAAATCTGCCGCAACCAGCCCTGGATCTGCAGGTCGCACTTATCTGCCCAAAAAGTGCGACCTGGCCTTGAGGTCGCACTTTTCTGCCCTATATCTGCGACCTGGCCTGAAAACAGGCCCAAACCTGCGACCTGCACTTTTTTCTGCCATCTGCCAGCACTTTTTCTGGGTTTCACTGAAGCTTCTGTCAGGGTGTTCCAGCCTCTGTCTCCACCTGTTCAGACCTATTTCTGATCTATTTCACTCACCTAAGTGGAACTCTTTCCCCTTAGGGCTTCAGTTCCCTCCACTTTTTGTGGGAGAGTTTGTTGTTGTTTTCAGACGTCTGCATTTCCAGAAGTTTCAGCCTTCTTTCAGATCGGATACCTCTTGTTCAGATCCTCACAGGTCAGCTTTTCTTCCCTTTCTATACACTGCCTTTCACTTTGTTTGGGTTCTGCTCTAGGGTCACCCCTTTGACCCCCTCTTTTTAGCTGATCTCCTAGTAGCAACCTTGCCCCTGCCTCTTTGCTGCTTTCTGCACCACTTTCCAGCAAATTTCTCCATTAGATCCCAGTCCCTCCGGACCTTCGATCTATTGGTCTCTTGTTAGCATGCTCTGCCCCTTCTAGACTAGTTTTGAGAAACCCACCTTCTTGGGTTCAATTGCTGCCTTTTTAGTTGTTAATTTTCTGTTCTTTCAGTTTTATTTACTGCAGATTTATTTTCCATTACGTAGCACACTTTTTCTTTTACTCTCAAAACGTCTGGGTTTAATCAATTAAAATTAACGCATGCCACACACTGACCCTAAGTGAAGAAGAGCCTGGTTAACACTGCCTGGCAAAGACTCTAAAATTAATCGACACTACACCTCCTTTCCCTTGTCGCATCTTGCTTTTACACCTTGCTGCCCTTGTCGGTCTCTCTTCTTCCCGTCATCATTGCGCCTCCAAGGCATTTTTCCCGGCAACTTCTTGGCCTTCACCCTCAATTTCCGGTTGATCGACTTACTCCTCCTCGTGTCCTCGAGTAAGTCCTCCCTGAGTCCGCCCTCCAACTCTTCCTTTGCCTGTTCAAGATCTCCCCCTGTTACTTTTTCCATGTCCACTTCTGCTCAACCTCTTCTGGGCTACAGTTTCCCTCCAGGCATGTCCAGCCCCTTCGGCACTTTTCACTCTCCAGGTAGCATGTATCCCGGATTTGGCCTACCTCCTCCTTTTTCCTATCCTACACCCTACCCCGACCCGCATCCTACTGTCCCAGCGCCTTCAGCATTTGGACCACATTTACTCCCCCCTTCAAGGCCAACATTTGCTTCCATTACTCATGGACCCAACTATTCCTGCATTGATTCCACCACTCTCACCCAATCCCCAGGCTCTCAGCCCAAGCCGACTAGGCCTCTTCACACTAACAAGCCTTGTTCGTGTTGTGATGTTTACGGTCATCCCACTCATGCTTGTCCCTAATTACCACCAATGAAGCAACTATGGGAGTCTCAGCTCACTAAGCAGACACAACCATCTTCTCTTACTCTCCCTCCCCATCCGGACACCTCTCAACCCGCTATGTTTCCCGCTCCTTCCTCTCAACAAGGACTCGTGGCCACCCTGTCACCTCATGGCCCGGAACCTGTTCAACCCTCTCCTTCTGGTTCCTTCGATCGCCAGATCCTCATGATGGCATCAGACCAATCTCTCACCGCCAATCCTTCCCTTCAAACTCGGCCTCCTGTTCCTTCTACCCCTGAGTTCCCCTCCTTGGCCCCCACTCAGCCTCTATTGACACCCAATGGTCCCTTACAAATCCCTCCACCCAAAGTTGAAGTTCACACCAAAATTCCTAAGGGTCCTTTATGCCGAAATGCTGCCTCTGATCAGATTGTCCTGGACGCTGTCGACCCTACCGATGACTAGTTCATTGTTTTCAATCCCCATCAACTTGACCATCCCCCTCTTCCTGCATCGGTTGCTTTCCAAATCTCGGTCCAAATCCACAATGCCACTATTACCCGATGCGTCATTGATAAGGGGGCATCTATCTATGTCATGTCCGCTTCGGTTTGGCAACAACTCGGATCTCCTGCGTTGGCTCCTTCCACAATCACCATTCGTGCGTGGGATGGCCATGCTTCCCAGCCCGTCAGCCTCTTCCGCCGCTGTCCTATTACTCTTGCCGGAAAAACTGTGTGTGTCGACATTGAAGTGATCAACGCCCCTCTCGACTACAACATCCTCTTGGGGCGTAGTTACACTTATGTCATGTCTGTTGTCCCATCCGCAGTTTACCGCAAGATGTTCTTCCCGCATAACGGAAAAATCGTCACCATCGACCAGTTATCGTATTGTACACCCAACTCCCAGATTTCCCCTGAGTCCTCTATTTCCACCGTGACTACGTCTCAGCCCCGTGCCTCTCCCGGCCTCTTCAAAGACTCCTCCTTGCTTGGCACCTTTCTTGACTCACCTACCCTCTCTGACCCTAGCCTGGCAAGCATTTGCATGATGCAATCATCTTGGGCTGACCTTACACAGCCCACTTTGGCTAATCAGCAACCTCAACTTTCCCTGACTCCTCCGGCTCCTAGCCCCTTACCCCCACTAGCCAGTCTTTTTCCTTCAGAATCTCCTCTCCCTACTGGCACAATTCCGCCCGATTACAATCCCCTCTGCCCTATCCCCCCTGGCCATTTTCCTGCTGGTCCGATTCCTTTCCTCGCTCCACCTCCTGGAGCTTCTTCTGTCCCTATCCTGGCTACCCTCTCCCTACCCAACTTGACCTTGGGTATACCCGTCTGGTACCTAAGCCCCCCTGCCCCTACCCTGCCTGGTTAACCCAAGCCCTATCTTGCTTTGACTCCAGTTCAACCAATACCCATGACCTCTTCCGCTGCTCCCACACCTCCGTCTCCTCACCCAGCCCCTCCTCCTGTTACAACCATGTCAGGTAACAATAGCAAATCTCGCAGGGGGGCACCGAAGGACATGTTGGCGTCGACAAATTCCACTCCTCCTCGCCTTCCAAAACATCCCATCCAGTGCGCCTTGTGCGACGTTGTTGGCCATGCCACCCATACCTGTGCTAAATTACCCCACCTCAAAACCGTGGTCAATCAAACATTTCCAGAATCTGATATTCCCACGGTCCAGGTCACTCTCCCTGGTTCCCTTCCCAAACTTAAAAACTTGCGCACCAATCACCCTTGTTCTTTATGCGACTTCCATGGACATTATACCCACCTTTGCCCCCGTCTTGATGAGTATCATGCTTCTTTGGCCGCTTACTGCCAATTCGAAGCCGCGCTTACCCATCCTCCTTTTTTAACCCCCGACCACACATCTACCCCTATTACCATTCCTCAGTCCGATACCAACATGACCGAACTTTTAACCACTATTTCCTACCTTTCCTCCTCACCTCGTTTTTCAGCAACCGACCCCTTAGTCTCTGACCCCGCTGTCACCCCCCATAACGACACCAATGTAACCACCTCCCCTCAAAATCAGGTGTTTCATACTTCTACCTCCCCTGGACATTCTTTACCATCCACTCCTCCCCTCTTCCAGTCCGACGAAGACATCATGGAAGCCATGACCGAACCCAACTTTCCATGGGACGATATGCACCATCGTGCCTACTTCCTACCACATCAATCGCATGACCAATATGCTATCAAAACCAAAGACTTCATCCCCAATAAAGTTGATTGGTTCAAAAACCCCATCCCTGCCCCTGACACTTTCGAAGAAGGCAACATGGCTAATATCTCTCCTACCATCAAAATCGACATTTCTGTCAAACCGGGTATCGAAGAACACATCATTCTGGGTGCCCAATGCACTCCGGATGAAATTGAAGCCTACACCAAACTCTTCAAAGAATTCCATGATGTTTTCACCTGGTCCTACTCAGAAATGCCCGGACTTGATCCCACCATTGTCAAACACCACATCGACACATGGCCGGACACCACTCCGGTCCGTCAAAAATTGAGACCCATTCATCCATCCAGACGCGACACCATCAAAGTTGAAATCGATAAGCTCCGGCAGGCTAGTTTCATTTATCCCATTGAATACACCACTTGGGTGTCCAATCCCGTCCTCGTCCTCAAAAAACAAGGCACCATTCGTGTTTGCACTGACTTTCGCGATTTGAACAAAGCTTGTCCCAAAGACAACTTCCCCACACCATTTATCGACCAAATCATTGATGAGTGCACGGGACATGAAGTTTTATCCTTCATGGATGGCTTCTCAGGGTACAACCAAATCGTTATCCGTCGTGCTGATCAACTTAAAACCACATTTATTAGTCCCTGGGGCACTTTTGCCTACCGAGTCATGCCATTTGGTCTTAAAAACGCTAGCGCCACTTTTCAACGAGCCATGTCTTATTGTTTCCATGACTTAGCTCGTATTATCCTTGCCTATTTAGACGACCTTACTGCACGCTCTAAACATCGAGCCCATCACCTACATGATCTGCATACCATTTTCCTCCGCTGTCGCAAGTATAACATTCGTCTTAACCCTTTAAAATGTGTCTTATGTGTTCCCGCAGGCCGTCCCCTTGGCTTCATACTATCTAAAGCGGGGATCACTCTTGACCCTTTGAAATTTCAAGCCATTCTTGAGCTTCCTATCCCCCATACCTTACAACAGCTGCAAAGTCTCCAAGGCAAAGCTAATTTCCTTCGCCGCTTCGTTCCCAACTACGCTACTACCGCACATGGTTTCCTTCGACTTCTTCGCTCTCACACCTCTTTTGTCTGGGACACCTACGCTCAACAATCCTTTGATGCCCTTAAGCATGCTCTCACCTCTGCCCCTTTGATCCGTCATCCTGACTTTAACCGAGATTTCATCCTTTACATCTCCGCTTCCACCCATTCGGTTGTTGGTGTCCTTATTCAAGAAGATGATCATGGCACCGAACATGTAATTTACTATGTTAGTAAAAACCTTACTGGTCCACCTGTCTCCTACTCACATGAAGAAAAATTGGCACTGGCTGTTGTGTTCTCGGTCCAAAAGCTACGTCATTATATCATCCTGCGCTCCACCAAGGTGGTGACTAATTCCAACCCAATGGCTTTCCTATTGAGCCGACACATCCTCAGTGGGAAATACGCTCGTTGGGTCGTTATCCTTCAAGAATTCAACCTTGAATTTGCCACCCCAAAAAGTAAGAAAGGTTTAGCCCTTGCTGAACTCATTTCTGACCTCCCTACTGGGACGCAAGACACTCCAATTAATGAGGCTCTCCTCGATGAACATTTATTTTCCATCACCATCGACGACCCATGGTACGGTGATATCCTTACTTACTTGCGAACCCAAACGTTCGCCCTTCACCTTGATCGTGACGATCGCCGACGTATCCGACACCAAGCCTCTCGCTACCTTCTAATCAGCGATGATATTTATCGTCGTAGCATAGATACTGTCCTTCGTCGATGCCTCACACACGCTGAAGCCAAACAAGTCCTCAATGCTTGTCATAGCGGCGCTTGCGATGCCACCTCTCTAGCCTTGCCACTGCCCAGAAAATCATGCGCGCTGGGTATTTTTGGCCTTCTCTCTTTAGTGATTGCATTGAAGCAGTCAAACACTGTTCCAATTGCCAACATTTTTCCCCCAAGGCACGAACTCCACCCGCTCCCCTTCATCCTGTCATCACAGCTGGCCCTTTTTGCAAATGGGCCATTGACTTTATGGAATTTCGACCCCCTTCCGTCGGTAACCACAAATATATCATTGTGGCGGTTGACTATTTCACTAAATGGGCCGAAGCTATGTCCACATTCAACAACACGGCCGCCACAACCGCCCTCTTTTTCTTCAACCATGTCATCGCTTGTTTTGGAGTTCCCAAACAATTAGTCTCTGATCATGGCCGACATTTTGAAGATGAGATCTGGCATGAGCTGTCTTCCCTCTTGGGTTTTGAACACAAATATTCATCTTCCTATTACCCCCAAGGTAATGGCCAAGTTGAAGCTGTCAACAAAGTTCTTAAGACCATGCTTCAAAGAACGGTTAATAAACACAAAAAAAATTGGCACCTCAAGCTCTTCCCTGCGTTATGGGCCTATCGTACTTTAGTTAAAACCGCCACTGGTTTCACTCCTTTCCACCTTGTCTTTGGTGAGGAGGCAGTCTTACCAATCGAGTGTGAAATCCCTTCCCTTCACCTAGTCGTCGAACTTCTCCCTGATACCCAACCTCTAGAACAATGACTTATCATGCTAGAGCGCGCCTCTGAAGATCGTCGTGTTGCATTACAAACCCTTGAAGCGACCAAAAAGCGCACCAAAGCTCAGTATGACCGCAAAGTCCACCGTCGCACCTTTCATGAAGGTGACCTTGTTCTAGTATATGACCAAGCCCACGATACCCTCGGTCGTGGGAAGTTTGACTCATTATGGCTCGGTCCTTACATCATTAGTAAAGATCTCGGGAAGGGGGCATACCTTTTAGAGGACTTTGAAGGCCACCCCCTTCCTAATCCTCGCAATGCACTCTATCTTAAGAAATATTACCCTTAGCATTTCCCACTCGAAATGCGTTTTCTTGTAGATAGCCAACATATTTTTGTTTTTTGTATTTCAATACTTCAACAGGACACCCATTGTCCACGGATTCTTACTTCACCTATCCTTAAAATCGGACTTCCTCACTTACACCACCTTTCAGTGGGGGGCATCACTTTGCCCCCACAATCATTTCTGTTATTGAGGATTTCCGTCATGAGATACCCGTTTGTACTCATGTTTTTCATGGTCCCCATTAGACCTATCCCCCATTCCAACATCCTCATTCCAGTCTACCTGTTGGTCGCTCTACCTTTTCCTCCCATGCCTTGGTTGGGGTTCCCTTATTGCCTCACCTCTGGCAGGCCTACTTCTATCGACATCAGCTCATTTTCTCCAGAATCTAGGTATGGGGGCAGTGTACCCTGGTTCGAGCTCTTCTCAGCATGATCATGATATATACACTTGACGGTACCACGATGCCACAACAACTATTGATGATTCCCGGGCATGTGTGAGATGTCTCAACCCTCAGGAGGGGGTGGCCCTGCAGGTAGCCCTCCATATGCCCGGATGACTTCTTCATTTCCGCCCTTGATGCATCTCCTCTCATCGGATAATATCGACCTCAACCTTCTGCAGCCCCTCTACGATTTGCATGTCCCAGTCAGATGTTGAGAGCCCGTCCCCGTGTGTAGGGGGCATTTGGGTGTATTTGTATCTCATGTAATCAAATCTTATTGTATAAGTCCTGACGATTATTCCAGGCATAGCATGTATGTGAGGCTCATTATTGTATTCCTCTGCCTCATGTTCTAACCAATCCTTGTTCCCTTAGTGCGTTTCGTGGTTTTTCGGGCACCTTATTCTTTGTACTCTTGTTTCGGCGGGCATAGGTATGCCTCCCCCGCCGCCTTTCACATTGGTACCACATCATACACTTGAGACTTGTTGCACCTGTAAGTCTCGTCTCCTCAGGGTCTAGTCCTCTACCACTTTAGATTACCTTACATTCCTCTCTTTCATTTCTATCTTGTTTCAGTTCTTACAACGTACTTCAGTCATACGATTTGCTCCTAACACTCGTACGTTGGGGGGCAATCTGTTACACCATTTTTTGGTCATCTAACCCATTATCGTTAGATGAACCCAAGTACACCATGTAAGACCAATTTTACCCCAAGTAAAATCACTTTCACCACATTTGTTTACACTTCTTGGTCATATTTAACCCAAAACAAGGTAATTAATTAAATAAATCATTATTTATTTAATAATTTCCTAAGAATAAGTTATTTAAATAATTATTTAAACATCATTCCTAGTTAAATCTGACTAAGTCATTTTTAAATAATTAAATAAACCATTATTTATTTAATTATATTCCCCTCATTTCCCTTAAATAATAAATAAATCATTTATTTATTTGTTATTTATAAATAAAGGAATTGACCCAAGTCAAAAACCCTTTTCCCTCCAACAAATATAATAAAATATTCCTAAAGGGTGATTTTAGAAGATGTTTAATAATATTTTATTCATGCACCAGGTTCTAGAACACCCCAATATTTTGTTATAAATAGGAGGGTTTTTCCCATTCATTAGTCACCTCCATTGCATTAGATCGCGCTAGATCTACTCTTGGTCACCAATTTTATTTTGTTTGCATTTTGAACTCCCATTGAGTTCCATGCTTGTTAGGGTTTTTTTTCATATCAACCAAAGAGAGGAATTTTAGATCTGAAACACTGAGGACTTCCAAGAACCCATTCCACTGAGGAGAACTGGAAAACACCTTCCTTGTTTTCCTCTCAGGTGCCTCATTCTTTAATATAATAAAAGATTCTTTTTATACATTGTTCTTGTCTTGTCCATTGGATGCATGGAGCCATTTCACATTTTATCTGATTAAAATCTTTTATGCTTAGATCTAATATTATGCAGAAAATCTAAAGATATTTTGCAGCCATACTTGATGTTAGGGCTGCTTGATATGCATAGCTAAAGTGAGTTTTTTTACGACAAAAAATTCATGCTAACACAAGTCATTTAGGGCATGCATGATGCTCCCCCAAGGATGTTCATTTTGATCATCCATCTCATCCACTTCTTCTTCTGCATTAGAATGAGAGAGGTTTTATCCTACCTTTGTTTTTTGTATGTTACATAGGCCATATCCTCCTGATACATGAAAGTGACACTCGACTTGCAAAATGATAGTATTCATCCAATACTCAACATGCAAACAAAATATAAAATTCAACCTTTACAATCGGTGAATTTGGCTTCCAAGATGACTTGGCCTTCCCAAGGCTGTATATGACCTGCTACACTAAAAATCCAACCTTTAATAGTAGAAGGAATCTTGGTCTCAAATGAACGTTAATCTTGTTTTTCAAAAGGGAAAGAACTCAACTTATTCCACTATAAAAATTGACATATTACAGATCTTGTATATACCACCAAAGAAGCGTTCAACTTCTCCAAATCGCGATCTTCCAATACTAAATTTGACCTGCAAATGAGAATGAATTGGATTCTACTAAAAATATGTATTAGGTACACAATAAATTGAACTCCTCTAAGGGAATTTGACTTTCAAAATTCAACCCACAAATAGAAAATAACTCAGCCAACAAATGGTTTCTCATAATTTAAAATTTTAGCCTACATAATATGGACTCGAATACCCAAAATCAACACACAAGTTAAGTCTATCCTCAACCATGTATGTAATATCCAGATCCTCCAAACAATCATCCTTTAGTAGATTATTAATGCATCCCTTTGAGGGATAACTTGCCCCCCATAGTGTTAATGTGACTTCCTCAGCAACTTATTTGTTCCTTCCAAACTCGACCTCCAATGAACAACCAATAGCTTGGCCTACTAATGCAAAAATAAACTAACGAATAAATCCACGCTCCAATATTGCTACAATATAATCCCTTGCCCTTGATGGAAAAGAAAAACTAATAAAATTTGGCCTCCACTAATACAATTTATCTCCTTTAAGTCACTTTTCCTTCTCATTGAAATCCTACCTCTAAGATAACACATCGTTGAAGATAATGGCATAACTTGGCTTAAGACAAATTTCGACCTCCTCTTGATGCAAAATGGGTTCTTCTATTTTAATAGAAAATCCAAGATACCAAGCCTCTTCCAAAGAGAACTTAGCCTCCAAAAAACAATATATGTGCAATAACCAATAAAATAGGCCTCTAAGGGAATGTAGCTTGACTTTCCCAAGAATTAAAATTCAATCCCCTCAGAAAATAAAGATTGACCCCCTTCAACTATCCTTCATCAATGGTATGAGCTAACAATTTCAACCCTACTATAGCAATGTGAACTTGGCCCTCGAAAAATCAAGGAGTAGTCATCAATCATGGATTTTAAAATCAATCTTGATCTCAAACTATAAATACCTGTGAGAAATATGCAAATAACCCCTCATACTGGTAGCATGCACAACTCTATTAACATTGTAATGTCCCTTTTCAATATAAGCTAATAAATTTTCTTTAAAACATTTTAATGAAAAATTGCAAGAAAACCATTGGGACATTTCATCAAGCAATTTTTATTCAATTAACATAATATTACATTCTAGTCAGCCTTCTTCATTATGCAAATATTAACCTGTGAAACTCCTGCAATAATAGAATGTTTCATTGTATTGTCTCCTAAAGTTTGTTGTTGCCTTTAAAATGATAGGTATTTAACATTGGGACCACTTGAGAAGTTTGATTGAGTGCTTTTCTTCTCCAATCTAAACCACTAGTGAAGGATATGTATGACCCCTCCTTCCTCTTTTCCACTTAAGCACAAACAAGAGATCTAACAGGATCCCTCCCTGTAAATCGGCTATGGTGTATAGTTTCAACACCGAAGAAAATTATGGTTGGATTAGCTAAGGTAGATTTTACACCACTGAAACTATCCTCCTCACACTGGGTTTTACCCTGTCTTCAAGCTCCAAGAGCTCTCATATCAAATGTCAAAAACAATATCCAATTCCACACCCCAAAAGCGAGCCCCAATCTTCCTTTTATTGTCATGGATGTCTAAATACCATGGTTCATCTCAATACCACGGGTCATATTTATTTCCCTTTTTAATAAAATGACTTTATAAGGTTTTATTTTTTAATTAATCAAAAATCCACTTAATTATATCCTCCTTCTCGGAAAGGGACATTACATCTCCCATCAGAATAGGAGGACCGACATATGGTTTTAAAGATGAAAGAGCATCTTTTGTGATTTCCATGTGATGTGAAGCTTTAGAATCTATGATTCATGCACTAGGATAAGAATGAATAACAATTAATGCGTGTTCATTCCTTCTTGTTTCAAGTGTTCTTTCTCCTTACTTCTTTGTTGCACTCTCTAGAATACAATGAAAAATATTTTTTTGTTTAAGAGGAAGCATCATGTGGTCAAACGTATTCTTCATGCATGATGATTTCAAAAGGTAAACATGGTTGGAATATTTGGATTTTGATTGCCCCTTCCCGCCCTTCATTTCCTTCGAGTTGGTTAATTCATCTAGAGGTTTGGTATTGCCTCCATTTCTTGGATCTGGTTCTTTTTCCTTTCTTTTGCATTTGGATTGCTAATTGTAATTCAATTTGGTATTGCCCCTATCATGCAGAGCAAGTGCATGGAATTTGGAACTTTTCAATGTTCCCATATTTATGAGCTTTTCCTGCTCATGTATCAGGGACATAATAAAAACACTAAGTGTGGGAATCTTCAAAGTTTCTCCTATTGCAAGCCTGACTGTGTGAAAAGTGGAGACAAATATAGCATACCATGGACCGAATTTTGACAATATGGCAAGAATAAATTGGCTTTCTAACTTGGATTTGTCGATTTTTGAATTATTTCGAGTGGAGTAACAAGGATTTGAACCTTGTGAAGAAACCTTGAATGTTTTCGAAATTTATTGTATCTAATACGTTGAGCTCATTGTCAAGGATTTGGCCACACATCTCATCATCCTTTCCAAAGATTCTCTACAAAGTGGTACAAACTTGATTTGGAGTGGTGTATGCTTTAAATGCTTCGACACGAAACAATAATGATAGAGAAATCAATAAGGACAGGATACCAAAGGCCTCATCCATGCACTTGAAATTATTTGGGATTTTCAATTTTGAAATTCGGTTCAACCTTTGTTGCCACCACTATCTCACAGAAGCCTCTACTTTTGAGCTAAAGTGGAATCTTTGGCTTCTATTTGAAATAGTTACATGGCATGAGAATTATGGAATGTGGAAACTCCATTCTTTTCAATAGCTCCAATCTTCATTACCTACAAAATCGATTGTATATGCTTATTTTATGCCCACACGACATGAAAGGATCCCTTTTATTTGTCCAAAATCCCTCAATGCCTCCTTTCAGTGTCTTCATGCATAACACAAGCAATCCTCGTCAATCCATTCAACCTTTTGCCTTAAGTTTAGACTCACCCCATGACCCCACTCAAAGAAATCAAGTAAACTCAATCATTCATATGATTCCCTTCTCCTTCACATGAGAGACTTCCTCTCATCTCACTTCTTCTCTCTCTAAGAAGAATCCTCACTCTCCTCAAATTATCTCTCATGAGTTCTTCCTTCTTCATGAAAGAGAGAGGTAATTTCCCTTTTTCTTTTCCTTGAATTTCAAATGTCATCTCACTTGGGTTTCTTCCTTGATGTGATTTTTATCAAGTCTACCCATCCTATTTAGTGGTACGCTGCCCATACTATTGAAAAATTATGGTGCTAATGCCCAGTCCTCTCATAATTATTGACAATTATCGTTTCATCTTCCCATTAGATACTTTCTTGTGGAAAGGTCGATGATCTTGATCCTGATGAATATTTAGCTTAGCCAATATTGCATTGGAAACTATTAACCTCCAAATCCTCTTTGTTGGCTTCCCTCCTCCTCCTGGATTCACATGGTTGTATCATATCAAAGCTTCATTGCTTCATCAGATGGTATCTAAATTATAAGTATAATTAATATGGGTCTTTTTCTCATTTACATGCCCATACAGGGATCAATAACATAATTAATTACAATTCCAATGTCAACGAGGTTAAGTGTTGAGAATATTACAAGGGTTGCATAAGAAGATTAGGAGTATTTTTTGGGCTTGCCAAAATATGCAACTAACAATTTATTGTCTTGGGAAATCTTAGGCTTGTACTTGCCTTGGAGAACTTGATTCTTGGTTAGAGCACCAAACACAACATCTTTTCGGTCAATCTTTTCATAATAAGTATGCTATAAACAATGTTCATGCTCTTTGCCTATTTAATCAAATGAAAATTTAACAATGGTACAAACAACATAATAAAATTTGTGTTAATCTTAAAAGTGAGATATTTATAAAAAACATACCAAAATGAAACGAAGAGACTTTTCATTATATATACTTAAGCCAAGCAAAGAGAAGAAACATATTCATTTACTTTCCACTAATAAAACATATGCAATATAAATACAACAATGTAATTTGATAACAAATATCACATGGTTGTTCATTAATCATCCTTGCTTTTGTCTTCCATAAATTATTCTCTCAATTATAATAAATAAATTAAATGAAAGAATATATTATTAATCTAAGGTTATCATTTCTTATTATTAAGATCTGGACGTTTTTGGCTTGCCCCAAAATGTGCATTACATCTATATTTATCCTTTAATATGGAAAGATCTCGACATTTCAAGATTTAATCACTCTTTTATAAATTTGGAGGAATTTTAGAGGAATATTCTCAAACATAAGAACCTATGTTAACTACATGTTAAAATGCAAGAAATTTCCATTACATGTATTTCTAGAATTTTTACATAATCTAGAATTTCTAGAACAAAATTATGTTTTTAAGATAATCATGAGATGCTCTTGCATCATATGTAAACATTATATTACATTCATTATGTTTCCTTGTAAATGGACCTTATATATTCCAACCTACAAAATATTAGATCTTATGTCAACGTTGTCTTGTTAACCATTAGCCATATATGTTGGTGAACCATTTTTCTACTTTTTTTCATTTCTAAGTTGTACCTATGTTAGGGTATGCCACATGCTTGATGGGAGGATGACATGCTCAATAGCAGGATGTTGTCACCATGATTGTGCAAGACTTGGTCAAACCAGGATGCCTTTTGTGATAATGTAAATGCCCCAATTGACTAGGACCCTCAACCCTTTCCCATGACATTTGAAATAGAAACCTCATAAATATTGAATCCATTTGTCTTCTAATTAGATTTTCAATATCAATGACCACTGTAAAGTAGGTCAATGCATCAAATTCAGTTTATTATGAGATAACATAATATTTTTTTTTTTCTAAGTTGGTTTAATCTATTAATATAGAACATAATGTACAATGTGAGACATGCCTCCAGGCTGCAAAGCTAACCAACACCGGAGGTAGTTTTAATAAAAAAAACAAAAATTAGACCGCCCATATAGGGGAAACCGGCCCCATAGATGCTACCCATAATTGGGAAACCAACATTGACAGAGTTATACAAAAACCAAAGTTTGCAAAAATAGCCATTATCGTCACAGTATTTCCAGTCCATGTGCCTACACATGCAATAAATCATTGCAAAAACCAAAAAGAGGTAAGGAGACCTCTCAACAGGCTAGTTGTCCGCGTGTGAGGGAGGAGTCTCCTCCACAATTGGGTAGCTGTAATCATCCTCGACACCTTCATCCTTTTCCTTGGAATGTCGGACAGTGTTCTCCGAAGAGGAAGTGGAGATTTTGTCCTGCTTTTGCTTGTCCGAGAGCGAAGAGCTCCAGTTGCCATTGTCGTCGCTGCTGGAGGTCTCCAAACCAGTTTTGACAGGGATGGTCGAAGATTTTCTGGAGACTTGAGGAGGCCTAACAGAAATCGTGGACTTCCTTCTGTGCTTGCTGGGTCCTGAGGCATTGCTTTCACGCTGCTCCTCCTGGAACACTACCGAGATGGTGGCTATAATTCTGGGCTTGTCCATGGCGCTATTGAAGTGAAAATGGGCGACATTGCCTGCCTGAGGCTGAGAGCTGGAGACAACATGGCTGGAAAGGGGCGGACGAGAGCCAAATCCTCTCCCACCACCTCGACTACATCTCATGCGATGCCTTTGCGGCATGCTGGTTGAATGGGAAGACAGAGAGACCGAGTGAGAGGACAAAGAGGCGGATTGGGAAGACGAATAAGGTGAACCAACAGGTGAATGCGAGAGCGAGGTTGTAAGGGGTGACAGTGAAGGCGAACCAGTGGGAAAAAGTGGGAGACAGGAAGGCGGGGAGTGCGAGGGGAGGTGCGAGGTGAGCACGACACCGGGATGGCGGCAGAGGGAAAATGAAGGCATAAATGAGCACAAGGATGAGAATCTAGCAGGGCCAAGGGAGGGCTAGCACCAGTCGACTGGTTGGCGAGCCGAATGCAGAGATGCAACTGAGAGAAGGAGCTCGAGAAGGCATACAAAGAAGTACTGAGAATGGGCAGACGTGTCTCCATTGAATGCATCGGGCAAATAGCAGTAGGGTGATGGTGGAACGAGCGAGCGTTGAATGCCCGACATCGAAAGCCAAGTGCCTTTAAGGCCTTGGTACCACGCTCAGAGGTAGGCAGGTGGCTTGGTTAGATGTCTCTCCAAGGGCCAGCCACCATAATGTTTCCATTAAACACCCACATCCAGGAAAAATAACATAATATTGTTCCAGACTCACCCAATTAATAAACTATTTAAAATAATTTTTTGATTATTTTACCATAAATCCAATTAAAACTTTAAATAAAATTAAAAACATTGTTAATTTTTTTATAAGATAATATAATATTACTCAACGCTCACACAATTGATAAACCATTTAGAATAATGTTTTTATCTATTAACAAAAAAATCAATTTAAACTTAAAAATTGTGACATTTTAATCTCTTAAATATCTTAAGAATTTATAAAAACATTATTTTTTTATATAAAAAAAAATACAATTTAAATAAATAATAAAACATTACAACGTCATCATGGACGATCTAGAGTAATTTTTTTATCCATTAAAAAAAATTCAATTAAAACTAAAAAAGAGAAATTGTAACTCTAAAAAGTTTATAAAAATACTAAATTCATTTTTATATTTTAAAAAAATAGAATTTAAATTAATAATAAAACATTATGACTTTATAAAAATAAAAAATAAAAAATTTTACTAATTCAATATAAAAACCAAAACCATCTCCACCCTCAACCAAACGAATAAGCCTAACTTTATCCCACTAAGCGACGTCCATGAAATCACATCATGTTTATATTGTTTAGTAGGCCAAAGTTGTGGTTGAATTATAATTTTAAAAGAAGTAATGTTGGTTGTCACATGGAATTGAAAATAAATAATTTGCTAATGGGTATAAATGAATGGAGGTTATATATGTTCACTTTTGGATTTTGGCAGGTTAATTATCTAATTGTAAATCAGACTCATCCTTTCATTACAGCATCAAAAAAATTTCCTAGTTATTTACAAATTCACTAAAATAACATAAATAAATAAATAAATAATTATTTTACTAAATTCCAATGAAAAACAGAAAACATCACCTCACTCAACCACCCCATCTGTATATAAAAGTCGTCAAAATAATATGTAAAGAAACATATGTGACACCATACTGTAAAACAACCATTATTTGCTAGGCTATAGGAAGGGTGGGGTCGTACTATGCTGTCCCCAATAGACGGAGTACGATGCACCGCCCCAGTTGACAGCGATCATTGCTTCTTTAAAATATAATTCAACCACAACGCTGGCATGCGAGACACAGAAGACTATTAATGGACTTTTTCCTAAAAGCAAATTTAAGATATTGTATAATGTTTAATCAGGATTTGGAATTTAACTGTTAACTACAGTTTAGAATTTAGTGATGCCGATGACTACAATGGGCTTGAAAAGTCGTGAAAATAGGTGTGAAAATAAGATATTTGATCGGATAATTAAGAAGAGGTGGAAAAGTGGTGGAAACTAATGTTGAAACGGAACATAATTGATGTTCTGAAGATGGTCATGTGAGTGGAAGGCTCAAATATTTAAATGCCGCGCCACCATGAAATTCACAGAGAAGATGATAATGAGGCGAGCCGCAGGATAAAGAGTGTTGTGTATGGTAAAGCTTCCGGAGATTAATCCGAAGTTTCCGTGAGTTGAGTGGTAACGGATTATGATGCAGCGCCCCATGACACATGTGACAGCTGCCCAGAAAATATAATTCGATGACCAGCGAGAAAATCTAATCCGTCGATGTAGATGGAATGTAGTAACATTCCAACTCATTTCATTTTCAGAAGAACCGAAACAACGTAAACTTTATTCAGGGCCATTATTCTTTTAATCTTGATCACCCACCAAAATGTCTTTTATATTCATGGTCAATATTCTTTTCTTTTTGGGGTAGTGCAATGTTTGTGGTTAAATTTTTTTGGCTGAGATGTTTTTATGTTCATTACGGTATAAATGTTTTAATATCTTATTTTGTTTTTTTTTTTTATATATTGAGTTAGTTAAATTATATAAAAATAAAAATATATTAAATTAAAAAACTAATAATTAAAGTAAAATAATTGCTTTAGAATAACAGTTTTTAAAGATTAATATGATATTTAAAATATAATATAATATTTTTTATTTTATTTTTTAATCCAACTATTATTTTTATTGAATTAAATATTAATATGATATTTAAAATATAATATAATATAATATTTTTTAATAAAAGTATTATTTTTATTGAATTGATAGATACTCTCTAGCTCACTATACTAAAAATGTGTTGTATAAACTAAACTTTTTAACTTTATTAAAATAAAATTAAAAAATAGTAGATATTAGTGGTGTTCAATATCTATACTACTACGCAATATTTAATGTTATACCATAGTATAAACTAAACATTTTAACTTTATTAAAATAAAATGAAAAAATAGTAGATATGGGTGGTGTTCAATATCTATGCCATTAGGCAATATTTAATGTTACACCAAACACCAAAATTTTATTGATTTTAAAGACTCAGCTAACAGAATAGCTAG
Source organism: Pinus albicaulis (assembly GCA_034641835.2). Classification (NCBI taxonomy): domain Eukaryota; kingdom Viridiplantae; phylum Streptophyta; class Pinopsida; order Pinales; family Pinaceae; genus Pinus; species Pinus albicaulis. Next base: position 494,442,998 of record CM076575.1, on the reverse strand, counting down.
TTAGGGTAGTTTTTTTTGTCGGAATTCAAAAAATCAGGTAATTGGAGTGTTTGAATTGCATTTTTGATAGTAGAAATGGATTCACCACTATCAAAAACCATTAGGACACCCAAAATACTGAAATTTAACAACTGTAAACAACATTCTTCAAAATCTTTACCAAAATTTATCAAAATCTTTACCAAATTCTAAATTATTCTGTGATTCTTTTAAATGAAATACGCTGTATATCACCAATTACTGCTTAACAAGGTGGTGGATGATGTTGGAATTTTCAGAATTCCAAAACAATAAACAGTCCCTCTTCAACACAAAGAATAATTCTAAAAATTCACTCACAGACAGAGTTTTCAACTTAGAAAAAAAAATTTATTCAAAAAAAAAACTGCTGTTACAGATTGATAACTTTCCACTGCTGGGAGATTACAAAAATCTGGAACTGCTTCACACACAGTGTCCAAATCACTCTTCTCTGTCTCACACAGAAAATACTCTGTCTCTAAAAATCAACAACAATACACTGCTGTGCATACTCTGTTGTTCTGTGTAATTAAAAATTACAACTCTCTGTCTCTCTGTTTTAACAATACGCTGCTGTGCATATATGAAAAAACATTACAATACAAAATAGCTCTGTCTCTACATATTACAAAACAAAAATATCTCTGTCATTAAGATGACCCAACCACTAAATTTCACCGCTTCAGAAATCTTTAATGGTCTTAATAACTTTTGTCAGCACCGCTCTAATAAGCATTGATAGCAAATTGACTTTCTGGCACAGTTGTTCTTCTTATCTTCCCGCACTGCTGTGCTGTGTAATTAAAATTACATTTCTCTGTTCTGTGTTAATAAAACAATTACACTATGCTTCACGGCTTTTGTCAATATATATTTATAGGACATGTTTTAATAAAACATAAAACAAACAACATATACCAAATTTAAAACATGCGATGGGCAAATAAAAATTAAACCCAGAACTTTTATGAACGCATATGTATGTGGGCCCCATTGCTGTTGACGTAAGCAATTCCGATGGGGTTCACTCCATCGTCCGCCTGCTCTCATAGACCCCCGCGGACTTCTGTTTGTGTATAATGGTGTGGGCCCGGCTGTTTATTACAACAGCCGTTCCGATGGGGTATACACCTCTGTCGGTTCTGCCTTACCGACCCCCTCGGACTCTGCCTTGCCGCTGTATGGTGTGGTTCTGCTGTTGAAATTATATTTCAACACTCCCCCTTAATTTCAACTGCTGGGTTTTCCTGCATACCCAAGCATTTCCTGAAATGTTCAAAATCTTTACCAAATTCTAAATTATTCTGTGATTCTTTTAAATGAAATATGCTGTATATCACCAATTACTGCGTAACAAGGTGGTGGATGATCCATGAGGCTCTCTTTTAAATGACACGATTGATTGTTAATTTTTCCCCTGATTTTGCGGGCAAGCAATATCTAGCCTGCTATAGGGCCTTTATTGCTGGCCAAAGCGAATGTCTAAATTTTTTCCAAGGCTATACTTAGAGTGTATTAATGATTCTATAGCCCTGGAAATATTGGTTGCCGTAAGAGACACACCATGTACTGTAAAGCATTCGGAGACTAGTCAGAGCCGACAGTGAATTGTGTAAGGGTAGGGTCGTACTATGCTGTCTCATATCATAACTGACAGAGTGTAATGCACCCGCCCCAGTTGACAGCAATCATTGCTTCCTCGACAAAGTCCTTGTGATGAATATTCAAAACTGTGGATTATTCTCCGGATCAAACAACAATATTAAACACAAAAGTCTTCAAACCAAAATTATTTACCTACACCGAAGGGGAACCTGGATAGCGATTCGTTGAAAAACTGCGGATTGAGATCTAGAAAAGACGTGCAGACCACTATGTTATTCCTCCCTCTGCCACCATACGCCATAGACTTTGCAACGACACGCATCGTGCGGTGTTTGATATCGTACTGTTGGACCTCCTATCGTCGAAAGTTCGCCCAGCTCATTTAAATCTGAGTAATAAAATTAACCTTGACGACCTCAACAGGTAGGAAAGGCAATTGAAAAAGTTCGATTAATTTTGAAGAGAAAGCAATATGTCCCATAAACTATTATAAACTATTTAATTCGATAGAAATTAAAATTTTTTTTTTTATTCTATACCTTAAACAATAACACATCGATAAATGATGAAAACAATATTTCATCCTTATATGCCAGGAAAGCATCGGTCCGCTTAGCAGTAACATGATTAACAACGAAGCTATTTTAACAGCAGCAATAGTTGCATCAACAACGTCGGTGATGGTAATCAATGCTTGGACAACAACGTAATGTAGTAAGAGGCAGAGGGGCAAAAACGGAGAAAAACAGAGTAATGTCGCAGATGCAAAATAATATTAAATTTCAAAACAAAGGGTGAAATATATATATATATATATATGAAAAGAACAAATACAAATACGAGAGATACAAAAGAAACGAAGGTTGTTGTCCTTTTTAAACCACGGTAAAAACAATATTTACAAATATATAGTGAGATTCTATTTTTCCACACATTTAACTTCCACACATTTAACTACCGTTTTTCACAAATGGTGAGACTCCTAGACACCTCGTTAAAAACATATATTTAACCGCGCACTTTACGCTTTTATATGTCAGGACAAGATAACACAACAAACTATTTAATAAAAAATATATATATAACTGCCCATTTTCAACAAAATAATTGCGCGCGTATGCACACCAAGTGCATGTTGTGTGGTTCAACCTTACATTTAATGACCATTTCACTGGGCTGTTGATATTTCTCATGGTTTTAATCGATGGATGTTGACTATTTATTATAGATATCTTGCAAAATTTCAACTGTTTATATGTTTAGAGATCTAAGATTTCCATGGTGGTTTATTACGAAAAATTTGTAACAGAATTGAAATAGTCATGGATAATAAATGAGGTAGTTGAGATTATTTGTAACATTCTTTCTTAATTACCACTACTAATATTAATGATGTCTAAACTGTTTTTAGATCAACAAAAAATTCTTTTAAGATGTTTGCAAATTGTTTTTGAGATTTGTAATGTTCCAAAACAATTTCTTTATAGTTGATCAATTTTCTTGATGAAATGATACCTTGTGTCAATATGTTGGATAAGTTTTTGGACAAAGTAATTGCAAAGTTGTTGTCACAATAAACTTTTGTTGTTTCTTCTTGTTCATACTTTAAAATTTTCAGCATTTTTCTCATCCATATTACTTGACAAGCAGTCCATAATAGTGTCACATATTCAACTTCAACTATGAAAAAAGAAACAATTTGTTGTTTCTTAGAAGCCCATGAAATGACTCCCAAACCGAAATGATGAACATAGGATGATGTAAGCTTTCTATTATCTACATTTCCTGCCCAATCACTGTAGGACCTGGTATATATATATATATATATATATATATATATATATATATATATATATATATAAATAAATAATTTACTTCTCCCATTTTATTAATTTCACTATACTAAATGCTCTTTATTATTATTTTACAAAGTGAGAAAGTGTTATATTTTACTATTAACTATATTAAATTAAAATTTAATATATTTTTTAAAATATATATATTTAATAATACCACCTTTATTATTAATTAATCATATAAATAAAAATTGGAGAGATATATGAAAAGCCATAATTTAACCAAATCAAAGCCAATAATAATGACACTTGAACTTATTAAAAGAGATTTCTCTTATTTTTGTATTCAAGTCCATTGATTGCCTACCACCACATAGCAAAAGCTTTGACATTACTTAAAGCAAAAGTGAGAAAGGACATCATCGTCATGAACTGATCGCATCTCCTTTTGGCGTTATTGCTTTATCTCAGGTATATTTCCCATTTTATATGTTCACCTACCAGAGTGAGAGAATTTAATTTAAACTTTTCTAATTTGAAAAGTTAAAGTTAAAGGAACAATTTTTTTATTTAAAAATAGAAATGAGAGAATTTATAAAGTAAAGAATATAGGGGAGAGATGTCTAATGTTGTTCAGGGACTAGTAATTGTTATAGTACTGGTCCCATCAACCCACTAAAAATAGACATATTTGCAACCAATAATTAAACATAATAAAATAACTTGAAGTTCAAATATATATTAAATTATGTCCAAAATTTCCCAAGTCATTGACTGGGCCCACATGTGTCCATAAATAACCCACAACAATCCATAAATAGTTTAATAAGTATCAAGATTACAAATCCCAATATTTAAACTAGAAAACTCATAAAACCATTTCTCCTTCCAAAATGGTCAAGTCAATAAGTACAAAAAGCCAGTCACTTCAACCCATCTGATCAGCTCTGATGCTGTGTATGAGAAGTAAATATCAATACCTGCACATAATACAAATAAATGTATGTCAACCATAACTGCTGTGTTATTCAACATTTAAACCCATTGTGTTCAATAAATGACACCCACCCCATAACAACATTTAAACCCACTGTGTACAATAAATGACACCCACCCAATAAATTCAATAAATGATTTCCCATCAAAACAGATCAAACACATGGATCAACAAAAAAAAATTATCAGCCATTAGATCACATCAAATTCAATCCTGATCACACATGCAAAATGAAGCCATTGCAATCCATGTCCATCGTTGTCACCAATAAAATTCAACTGCAAAAAACTATAAAGAAGTTCAACCACTGTTGAAGTTACATTTTTCAGTTTCAAACTATTCACCAGCCTTGGAGATAATCCAGCACAGAACACACCCAGCCTTGGAGACAACCCAGACAGAACACACCCCAAAACAGAATACAGTATATTCAGGTTAGTTTACATTTTTCTTACAATTTTATTTTAATTTCTAAGTCTTTATTTCAGCTTTCTTACACTTTTATTTTCATTTCTGAGTCTCAGTTTTCAGTTATTTCTGAGTCTTTATTTCAGTTTTCAGTTTTTGAATTGTAAACAAACAAAATTGCAAACATTCATTTCTGAGTCTTTATTTCAGTTTTCAGTTTTTGAATTGCAAACTAACAGAATTGCAAACATTTGTTTTTGAGTCTTTATTTCAGTTTTCAATTTTTGAATTGCAAACATTCATTTCCAAGTCTTTATTTCAGTTTTCAGTTTTTAAATTGCAAAAAAACAGAATTGCAAACATTCATTTCTGAGTCTTTATTTCAGTTCTACCACAAAGGCTATTGTTTTACTGATTTTGATTTTAAGCTACTTCACAGCATGGCTTGGGAGCACCTAATCATCATAGTGTAACTTATTAAATTTTTTATCTTAGCAATTCAAGTGACCCATGGTGCTTTTCAAATCAACATTTTCAAATGTTGCTTTAAAGATACAGGTTGAACTTTAAAAACTCAGTTGTCCACTTTTTCCTGTCCCTTATAGAGGGCAGACGCTACCTAACATTTTTAGCAGATGTCTTAGAAATTTACAGAGGTATTGGAGTTTCTTCCACTTAAAAAAAGAAGAAAAAAAAACATAGATTAGTTTCTTCCCTGAAGAGAGGGCAGACACTACCCATGTAGAAAAGTTCTGCACTAGTGCAATTAACGCAACTCAGAAAAATTAACTCTTTCCTAGAGGTTTCCTAATCTTAACTCGGTAAACTTTTAGGGTTGTTATAAAACTTAAATGAAACAACAACAACAACAGATAGTGTTTCACCTCTTAACAACATCAATTCACTAGGCAATTCAAGAGAAAAAACACCAAAGTGTGCCAACAAGTTTCCCCCTACTAGCACAATGTTGTAATGTATAAATCGGATCTGAATTTCAGTTTATGACAGCTGTAAATACAACAGAAAATCTACCCTATCTTCTTCATTATTAATGCTAAATCAACAAGACATACAAGTGCTAGAAATTACAAAACCTTGAATAAATAGATCGCTGAAAATCAAATCTGCAAATCTGCAATAGGGACAATTTTTGAGAGTTGGAAACTTCATATAGATGTGCAAAGATGAAGTTCACGTACACACCATAGCCTCATTCCAAGGCTAGTACAGTTCTCTAGCTCTCCAAAATCCTAGCTAGGGAAAACCAAGAAAACCCTACTCATAGTAAGGAGCTCTAAAAAGTAAGTATTACACTTGCATGTCCTCTAAGGCAAGACGTTTCCTCACACTAGCATGTGCTCAAAGGCAAGATGTTTCCTCTTCTTCTTCACTTCAATAAGTACAACCTAGGGTTTCATTACAAAAACCTAATCTCAAAGTCTCCAAGGGATAAAACCCTTATCTTTGTATTCAAGATGCTCCAAAAGCTCCAAGAAACCCTAGTGTTTCTAAGACGAGAGATAAAATACAAATGAAGATGCACAAGGGAGAGGAAGACTAGTTTGCTTCTTTTTGTCACATCTCTAACAAAAGATAATGAATAGCAATGAAAATAATGAAAAGAATCTCTCCTTTCACTATATATGCGAGAGTTAAGGGAGGCCATCAAAACATGTATGGGCCTAAATCCTTACAATCAACCTACAAAGCCACATGCAGGCTCATACATGTGAAGTGTTGCACTCCATGAGTACACATGTCAAGTTTCATGGTGATGTCATACACAAACAAGGTTCCAGTAGAAGAATTCCATACAAGCTTGCAACTAAGGTCAAGCAAGCATCTAGTGATTTATCTTCATTGTGAAAATCCATCATGGATCATCTAGGGGTTGATCAGACACCATGCAACCCAAATCTCTTGAAGCATCCCCAAACATGGTGCAAGCACTGTCAGAGTAATCCCCAAAGCTAAAAACCAAAATAGTGAATGGATGTCTAGTTAATATACACTTGTATCACACTTCATCAAAACATAGAAGATAAAAAAGGAAAAGATTGCTTTAAGTTGAAAAGTTACATGGTTTATTTTATACACCTCTTGGGAGCTAAAGAAAAATTTCAATCATGGGTATTAATTTCTGTTTTGTATTTCTTTTCGGTTTATGGAATTGTTTGATCCTTTTAAGCAAGGTTTCTTGTTCAATGCCTGTTGTTTTCAAATGCATTTGGAAGAGAACAGGAATAATCATTTCCAGTTGCTAGTTTTACATCAAATTTTAGTGATATAGAGCTCCCTATCATGGTGCACCTTTTATATAGGAAGACTGCAGAAGTTAACTATGCACAGATTATAGGAATAACAATGTTATATACAGAATACTAATAAATTTAATGATACTTGACAATTCGAGTAACATTCCATGCAATGCAAAGCAAATAATATCACATGGATTGCCTAATTTAGAGTGCAAAATACACCCTTTAAACTTTTGTTCATTACAAATACAAGTACACTACATGGCTTAGGTGCTCACACATCGGTAACAAATACATTAGTTAAAAAAACTCTTTATAGGTGTCTGTATATATGTGTGTGTGTGTGTTTACTAAACATCAGTTAAAAAACACCGTGTCCTCTTGCTCTGTAGATACAAAACCTGCAATCTGTCCATTTTGCATGCCTTTCAATCCATCCAGTGACCCACAACCTAACTTTGCTGTATGACTCAAGGGCCTTTACGGGGTATATCAACCACAAAGTAGAACCCATAAAACTACCCAAACCCCAGTTTGTAACATTTGATGGATTCAAAATATTTAGAGTCCCTTGGAAAATAAGTCACCTAGATTAATTGAACTAGTCAACAGAAATGTTTTTTAACAAGTTGATGAATTCAGTAACTATGATCAGAATGTTCTGTATATAAAAAGGAATAATATGAATAAGATGCTAATTTGTTTTGGTGAATGAGGCGGCATTGCAATTGAAACGAAAACATATTATAGATTTCATAAATTCAACACCTCAATACCTGAGTTTTGGTCACAGTTTGTAACATTTGATGGATTCAAAAAATTTAGAGTCATAGTGCACAATGGAACTTACCCAATCAGTTGAACTTACCCAATTCAGCTTAAGTGTACAAAATGACTTCAAATGACACAAAGATCAGACTGGAATTCAAACTTACCCAATCATTTGAACTTACCCAATTCAGCTTCGGGGTGCATAATGACTTCAAATGACACAAAGATCAGACAAAGATAGAGATTAGATTCTGGAAACAAATAACCAAAAACAAAACATGAGTAGCTGAGCCTAGAAGCCTGTGGAAAATATCTCAGTAGTTGAGCATAAAAGCTGTAGAATTTGAAGTTAACATATATATCTGTAGTAGCTGAAAATAGAAGTTGTAGCATTTGAAGTTAACATATATATCTGCAATAGCTATGCATAGAAGTTGTATTCATCCTATGAAAAAAATCCTTCTTTTCAATTATGAATAACTAAATGAAATTGGTGCTTCTGTAGCCTGCAGGTAGTTGCATCCATGGCAAGAGTGAGTTATGTAGCTCGTACAAGGAGAAGTGGCAGAAGAGTGACCAGGGGTGCCCAACTGCAATGCACCTCATCAGATGAAGAAAGAACAGGTGATGTCAATGTCACCAATGCTCCAAGAAATGTTTTTGAGGATGACCATGTGGCTGAAGTTGATGTTGTGGCACCATCAGCCAAAAAGCCACCGTCAACCACAGTCCAAGGTGCAACTTCAACTAAAAAGATTAGCGCTATAAGAGGTTGGAAAAAAGAAGAAATGTTAGCTGCAATTGACGACATAGAGTTCAATGGATATTCTGTTCGGGCATCTGCAAAGAAGCATACTATTCCCCCTTCATCAATACATTATTGGATAAATGGGCTAACTCACACCAAACGTAGAGGGCCTGTTACAGTTATGACTAAAGAGGAGGAGGCCGAGGTGGTTGAGTGGTGTAAAGAAATGGCCCAATTGGGACATGGGCTAGAGTCGATACAACTCAAATCTACAGTTGCTCAAATCTGTCAAGGGAGGCCAAACCCATTCAAATATGGGTTTCCTAGTAAATCATGGTGGTTTGGGTTTAAAAAAAGGCATCCAGACCTTGTATTGCGTACAGATGAGGGCCTTGACAGAGACAGAGCATTAAATTTGCGCCCTGTAGTTGTATGTAAGTTCTATGACACTCTTTCTAGTGCATATGATAAACATTCTTATGGTGCAGACCATATATGGAACTGTGATGAAACAGGTTTACAGGCGGGAAGGAATTGTGGCATGAGGGTAATTGCCAAAAGAGGCAGTCGAAACATGCCAAAGATTTTGCCTAAGAGTAGGGAATGGATAACCATTTTATGTTGTGTCAATGCAATTGGTGCTTCAATCCCAGGATTTTATCTTTTCAAATGTAAAAATCAATTGAAAAATTATATACAAAACTATGAACCTGGAGCATGCATGGCTGCACATCCCCATGCATGGATGACTAAAGAGCTTTTTTTTAAATTGGCTTTGCCACTTTGATGCATCTGTGCTAGGTGGTGTCTCACCTAATAACAGACACCTGTTGATATTAGATGGCCATGGAAGCCGCATGGCTCTACAAACAATTGAGGAAGCATACAATTTGGGCATTGACCTTTTAACATTGCCCGCTCATACCACTCATAGATTGCAGCCACTTGATGTTAGTGTGTTTGGCGCTTTCAAGAACTATTTCAAGTCAGAATGTGCTACATGGATGGCAAAGAATCCAGGGGTTGAGGTCAAAAGGTTCGAGTTAGCAGAGCTTGCAAGTAAGGCTTTTAAAAGGGCTTTGACACCATCAAATATCAAGGCTGGCTTTAGGAGGACAGGAATATGGCCACTAAATTATGATGCTCTTATGCATGACACTGCTTGTAGCCAAGCTTTCCATGTGGATGGTCAGGAAGAAAGACATGAAGTGGAAGAAGAAGTACATGAACATGATGATGTGGTTGCAGCTGATAATATAATTTCCCTCTCTCAAGGACAGTTATATGTTGATGATGATGAGTAGGTATGTGAAACATAGTATACTTGTCAACAAATTTATGGCAACACTGTTGAACATGCAGTTGAGAATGCAGATTTTGTTGAAACAGAAATTGCTGATATTGTTAATGCAGATGTAGTTCAAAATGAAAATGCTGATATTGTTAATACAGAAAATGAAATTGTTGGTACTGTTAATGAAATTGAAAATGACCAATTGACATTGCCTAGCCAAGTAAACCCACAATCATGGCTGGCAGAAAACATGATTAATTTGAATGCCCATAGTGTCTCAAGAACCAATGAACAAAGCATGAACATGCCTTCACAAGTGGCTGAATTGTACAGTGAAATTGTTCATTTTATTGTGGACAATAGATCAATGGAAGAAGATGGAGGACATAATGAGGCAGCAGATGAAGAAAACAATATAGTTCAATGAAGTGCCATAGATACTGAAGTGCCAAGCAATGACATGCAGGTGGGAGGGAGGGAGAAGTTACTTGGGTGGTTCCTAAAGCTACCAGTAGAAAGAGTGTCAATGAAAAAGAAGCAAGGAACAGCTAGTAGTCTTCGTTTGGCACGAAGTTCATAGTTACTCACCTCAGAAGACTATATAAAGCTCCTTGTTGAGTCTGAAAATAAGAAAATGGAAATTAAGGAATTAAAATAGAAAAAAAAAGGATAAAGCCAAGGAGAAGAAGGCAACAAGGGCTATTGCAGCACAATGTCGAGCAAATGAAAGGCTTGAAATAGAGAGAGCAAGGCAAGAGAAGGAGCAACAAAAACAAATGTCAAGATAGGAAAAGGAAGCAAGGAAGGCTAAACAAATGCTTGAAAGGGAACAAGGGTTGACTCATATGGTTTACATAAATGCAAGCACAGTTGATGAGAATGAATCCAGGAACATGTCCAACACATTGGATAACATTTCAAATAATACAACATTATTCCAAGACCTCATAAACATTCAAGTGCCTCACTATCAAAATCGGGGTTTACCCACTTGCCTTATTCCTACCACAGGAGGTCTGAATCCAATGTATGCTCAGCACACACCTCCACTTAATGCAAGTGTGAGGTACAGGTACTCAATTCCTCCATGGTTGGAAGGGACAAATTGGTCTCAATTATATGGCAGCAATCAACCACCACCTAATCAAGCCTTCTTAGGAAGGCCAACCTACTTGGCTCAATCAGGCAACTCAGGGTTTGGCACTGAAGATTCTCAAGGCCATAAAGAATAGGAGTGTTAAATGTTTTTGGATGTAACCACATTATGATGTGGATTTTTGGATGGAATCTATGTTTGGACTTTCAAATCTTAATAGATCTCAGATTTCCTTTCTACCACACTAAGTATAATTCATAATTCATACTTTAGATTTCCTTTCTACTACACTAAGTATAATTCATAAATAACAGAACTACAACAATGCAAAACAGAAATGAACAATGCAGTCTGCAATGCAAAACAGAAGCATGATTTTCCCTATTCAGCTTCATCTCTGGATATAATTAATCAACAAAATAATAACATCACATAAATTATGAATAGCATGGGAAACTTATCAATTAAAACTGCACACACAAAACAAGAAGGTGAGGTGTCAATACTTTGGAACCAAATTAACAAAACCTTTGGGCAATGGGTACAAATCTGCAAATTTCACCCAGGGCAAAATTTTCTATCATTTCTCTTTTGGTTCAATCAGAATTGCATAAGTATTAATCATGAATCATGCAGTTTTGGTGCACAGACTCCCTAAGATGCAGTCCATAAACTGTTGATCATAGATCCAAAATACAAATATCTTTTGGTCTTGACCCTAGATCACGTCCCATGCACTTGGGGCTGTTGCTCATTCGAATTTCAAATTCTCTTATTGATTTGCATCATTATCAACTTCTCATCTTAACTTTTGTATGATAATTTTTTGTCAAAATCATGAAATTTATTTTTCAGGCATATTTAATCAGAGCTTTTTATCCATGATAACAAATGTATCCCGTGTGCATTTATGCTGTCCTACTTGTTTTAGATTTCATCCCAAACTACAAAGAAAACTAACAAAAATGAAACCAAACCGTGGTCCAGAGGCTACACAAATTGCTGCATATCATATTTATGATGTTTCCAATATTATTATGACTTGATTATTTGACAAGCTCTCTTCAACAAATAACTACTTTTTCCTTCACCAAAACAGGAATTTTCCCTAGGTCCAAAATAAGAGCTACGAAGACAACAAAGCATTACTTCAGTCCAGAAAGGTGAAAATAAAAGAAACAAACTAAAAGCAAATCATGGTCCACAGGCTTACACAACTTGTGGTATATATCATATGTAGGTCATTTCCAGTATTATTATAGCTTGGTTATTTGACTAGCATCTTCAACAAATAACTGCTTTTTCCTTGGGATGCAAAAGCACTTAGCAAATTATTCCCCCGGTATTCATTTTCCATCACAGATCAAGAAGATAAGACCATTTAATAAAAAAATTCACTTAGAAATTCATAAGACAAAAATGAATTAAAAATGATAAAAACCATACCGGATAGACCATGATGATCAATGATCGATATAGGAAGCAAATACACAGTAATGATTCAAAATTAACATGTAGACAGGGCAGATGTCCCAAGTATGACATGTATATGAATAATCAAACTGATAAATGAAAGAAGAATGATATATCTTAATCAAGAAGTAACTCTGTAATAATAAATCCTTACAAAACAATTAACAACACCCATATTTCTATAATGGGGTAAGTGAAAACTACGAAAACAAATAAAGATACAAAAATTAATGAGAAATTTCGAGGCTACACAAATTGCTGCATATCATATTTATGATGTTTCCAATATTATTATGACTTGATTATTTGACAAGCTGTCTTCAACAAATAACTACCTTTTCCTTCACCAAAACAGGAATTTTCCCTAGGTCTAGAATAAGAGCTACGAAGACAACAAAGCATTACTTCAGTCCAGAAAGGTGAAAAAGAAAAGAAACCAACTAAAAGCAAATCATGGTCCAGAGGCTTACACAACTTGTGGTATATATCATATGTAGGTCATTTCCAGTATTATTATAGCTTGGTTATTTAACTATCATCTTCAACAAATAACTGCTTTTTCCTTGGGATGCAAAAGCACTTAGCAAATTGTTCCCTCGGTATTCATTTTCCATCACAAATCAAGAAGATAAGACCATTTAATAAAAAATTTCACTTAGAAATTCATAAGACAAAAATGAGTTAAAAATGAGCAAAACCATACCGGATATACCATGATGATCAATGATCGATATGGGAAGCAGATAGACAGTAATTATTCAAAATTAACATGTAGACAGGGCAGATGTCCCAAGTATGACATGTATATGAATAATCAAACTGATAAATGAAAGAAGAATGCTATATCTTAATCAAGAAGTAACTCTGTAATAATAAATCCTTACAAAACAATTAACAACACCCATATTTCTATAATGGGGTAAGTGAAAACTACGAAAACAAATAAAGATACAAAAATTAATGAGAAATTTCAAGGCTACACAAATTGCTGCATATCATATCTATGATGTTTCCAATATTATTATGACTTGATTATTTGACAAGCTCTCTTCAACAAATAACTGCTTTTTCCTTCACCAAAACAGGAATTTTCCCTAGGTCCAGAATAAGAGCTACGAAGACAACAAAGCATTACTTCAGTCCAGACTATAATGGGGTAAGTGAAAACTATGAAAACAAATAAAGATACAAAAATTAATAAGAAATTTCGAGGATCTAGCCCATGCATGTAAATATAAACTTTACGAATATACACAGAAAAATAATAACAATGCTCGGTGGATAATCTTGTAAGCATTTACAAAACGAATAGTGAAAGACACATACGTACATTAATATACACTATATCATCACAGTATTAAAAGCAGACGGTCTGTTTATATGGAAAACATGAAAATCATTAAGGAAGACCCAACAAGAACACATGAGAACCCAATTACATTTACAAGAAATTTCAAGGTGTTGTAAATCAACAAGGATGCATTCGAACAACAAAATATTTGATAAAGAAACTGAATCTTAAATGCTAAGAATTCCAATTCAAATATTGGTACAATTTCAGGGTTCATTACATAGAAAAATGCATAGACCGTTAAAACCCTAAGGTCTAAGGTTAACAAACACATGAGAACCCAATTACATTTACAAGAAATTTCAAGGTGTTGTAAATCAACAAGGATGCATTCGAACAACAAAATATCTGATAAAGAAACTGAATCTTAGATGCTAAGAATTCCAATTTAAATATTGGTACAATTTCAAGGTTCATTATAGAGAAAAATGCATAGACAGTTAAAACCCTAAGGTCTAAGGTTAACAAACACATGAGAACCCAATTACATTTACAAGAAATTTCAAGGTGTTGTAAATCAACAAGGATGCATTCGAACAACAAAATATTTGATAAAGAAACTGAATCTTAGATGCTAAGAATTCTAATTCAAATATTGGTACAATTTCAAGGTTCATTACAAAGAAAAATGCATAGACTGTTAAAACCCTAAGGTCTAAGGTTAACAAACAAAGTGAAACCCAGACAGAAATTCTACACAGTCCCCATATGTATCTCGTGTGTATCCTGTGTGCATTTATCATATCATATTTATAAAAACGAACCAGCAATTTTAAATATGATATTGCTGCATATCATAAATTTCACTGTGTAGATAAATAAACGAACCCAGCAAACTAAGAAAACCCAGCTAAATTCCACATAAGAGCTAAACCCAAGAAAACAAGAACAACTAAACATAATTCCACCGAATAGCGATTGAGGGTGTTGATAAACACAGGGAACAAGTGTTAAACAACACAAAGCATGATTGGTAGGATTCACAGAATCCTACCAGAGGTCGCCGAAGGTCCGCCGCCTCCGAGGATGCAGAGAAGCCGCCACAAAGTCGAAAGAGAACCTCGCCAACGCCAACCATGGAACCCTGTACTTGCAAAAAAAAAAAAAATCAGTATTTGATCAACAAAAATGGTATTCTCTCAGTAAAAAATGAAAGAATTGCAAAAATACCTGAATAATTCGACCAAAAAGAGCAAGCGAACCGAAACCCTGTCGTACAAGCATCGATAAGCTGGCAGTCCAGCATCAGAGGAATGGCGGACACAATGACAAACTTTGCGTTCAAGAACAGGAACGGGCAATGAGCTACAACGTTCAGCAACCAACAAACACATAAACCCAACAAGATCAACAATGCGGAACCGACGAACAGGTTTAGCAACTGCAACAAACAACTAACCAGCAATGGTGGGCATTGAAAGGTTGGAGCGTTAACAGGAAATGGCGACAGGTTGTGCAGGTTTGGAACCCGCAGCAACCACCACCGGCGGAGCCGAATGCCCACACACCGGTCCCGAGCAACAATGAACGGGAGTCCATAGACATCGCGGTAAAACCTCCGACAGAAACCCTAAAACGTGTTAACCCCTATGCATTTAATACTATTACCCACCCAATACGTGGCTGGTTCGAGTGGGCAGTTGTCATACATCGTCCACGTGTGTTTAGTGACTGGTCGCTGAGGTGGACGGGAGGGCGCCCAACAACTGGCGTCCCTCCCCTATATATCGCATCTCATTTCGGCCTTATTGCTTTATGTCAGTTTTTGCTTTATGTCATATATATTTCCCATTTTATATATTCACCTATCATTTCTCAAGAGAGAATATTTAATTTAAACTTTTTTAATTCAAAAAGTTAAAGTTAAAAGGAACCATTTTTATTTAAAATAAGAAATGAGAAAATTTATAAAGTAAACTTTTATTTTTTTTAATTAAAATCAATAAAGGATAATAAATAATATAAAAATATTGCAATTAAAAGTATTTTATTAGATGATATTTTTTATTTATTTATTTTTGAAATATTTAAAAAATAAACATTATGAAATATATTTAGAATTTAATTTTTTATATATAAAAATTTAAATCATATATACGTTGTTTTGTCTTAAAGTTTAATTTAAGTGATTAGTTTTAGATATGAAATTTTCTGATATTGTTATTGTTGATCATGAATTTGATAACCAAAATTAAAAGTTTACTTGTTTTACTTTAAGATTTCTATATTTTAAAGATATATTATAAAACATATTCATAAATACAATCATTTCACAATCTTACAATTCTATATAAGTTTTTTTCAGATTGTATGATGATATTAAAATAGTGATAATGATAAGCACTATTAATTTTATATTTATGCCTATTAAATTGAAAATAGACCATGGGTGTAATAAAGTGTTTGTGGCTAATCATATGGAAATGTAAATGACGAGGAGTTGAATATTTGGTAGTGAGTTAATGAAAATGGTGGGCAATATTCAAGTAACTGGTTGAGTAATGTTTTTAAATGTAGTAACAAGTTTTGTTTAATTCTAGGATATGTAAAGTATTATGTAAATATTTAAATATAAATGTAAAGTATTGTGTAAATATTTAATATAATAAATGAGTATGTAGAAGTATTATGTAGATATTTAATTATGTATTTATAAAACAAAATAAATGGTAAAATTTAATGAGTTTGTAGTTAATAATTTTATTAATATAATTGGATATTTATATAATGTTATTTCTAACATATTAGAAGTGTTTCTGATATTTTATATTATAAAGTTAACCTAAACTTTATTATAGATATATATTTCTATGTACAAAAATACTTGCAAAATTAGACGTCCTTGTGCATCTTCCATATGTTCAGAACAATTATATCTTACACTTTCAAATAGAAAAATTATCCCATACCCTCAATCTCTCCTCATTTTTGTGTTAAAATTAGAGATATTATTCTAAATTCCTAGAAAAATTACCCATACCATCAATCATTCCTGATTTCTGTATTAAAATTAGAGAGATTATGCTAAATTCCTAGGTTTGCAATAATTTTATATTTTCATTAGTTTGTTGAAAGTGAAAGTATTCTGGATAATTTATTAATATTACATATTTATATATGTTAATGGAAATATAGGATAGCCACAAATTAAGGAAGTGAGGACAAGAGTAGTGGCCATCGTACATGGTATTATCAATTGTAATTATGGTATCAAAGTATTTAAAGATATTGAATTTATTGTTATATAAAAATATAATCATTTAATCATTTAAAATTATATTTTTAAAATATATTATATTATGAAAATAGAAAAGGAAAAAATAAATTAATAAAATATTTAAAAATAAAAATCATTAGGTATCATTTTTTAAGATTCAATTGTTTTAATTAAGTTAATCATCTAGGCACAATACTTGCCAAGGTTTTACAAATGGGGTAGCAAGCTAAGTGGGCTTGATTGTGGGGAAAACTCCACAGTTAAGGGTGGTTGAGCCAAAGGAGTTATGGGATGGGTACTTAAATAAAAAATCATTTGTAGTTGTCATTTAGTGTTGGTAAAACTGGAGAGGCATCAATTCATAGTAAATATAAAAATACTTAGTTCATGATACATTTTAAGTTGCTCAATTTTCAAAAAGATCATAAGAAATAATTAAATTGTAACTTTATTTTAAAAAAATTATGATTATTATTATTAAAAATAATTAATACATAAGTTAAATATATATATACATTTTAAAAACACATGTAATATGATTTCAACTATGGATATCCACCCCAAGCTATCATGGAGATTTTTAGTTTGTAAATAGACTTTCTTACAATATCATGGTGAATATGGTTGCTTATCAATACCACATACCCTAAAGATCACACTTCATTTTATATGACAATTTTTTTTAATTAATGGATTTAGTTAAAAAGGTAAAAAAGACATAACTACTTTAGAGATAAATCCCAGTCTTTTATTTGTGTATACTATTAAAAATATTTTACTTCCATTATATCAAAGAATTATGGTATAAATAACTAGTGATATAGAGATTATAAGAGATTATAAGTAAGCTTAATGTAAAGGTTAGTATGAGTGAAATAGATCTATGCTCCACAAGTTGGAGGTTAAACACATTGGTGCCACAAGCTAAAGGTATCATAGTGTGCCCAAATAATGGATTATGACAGTCAGAGACTTTAAAGTTGTGAGAAAGACTCCCCTACATAAGTAAATATTAAACATTATTCAGTATGCCAATAATTAATTCACTACCTTTACATTAAATGAAAACATGTCATTGACTTACTATCTTTAAACATAGTGATCCAATCATCAAATTGTATAGCTATTAATATTTGGGTCTCATTTTATTTCCCCATCTCTGTATGGCTATAATTTGTACTGTAACCACCAGTTTTGGAAACTTGATCGTATGGCCTCCAATGATTTTAGTGTGGGGGGTGGCACTGTGGGTTGCAACAAAGGCTCATTACAGGAATGAGGAGTCTGGTCTGTTACGTTACGTATTTGGCGAAGAACTCTATTGTGTCCTGCTACTCTGTTCAAGAGTTGTCTTTGTCTTTAAACCGAGTCCTCCATGTCTTTCAACGTTGAGTCCAGTATATGTTGGTGATGAAAACCAGTGCCTGCTGCCTTCTAGACAACAACGTGCTCGTGACTTTAATCTCGCTATGGTTTGTACTATTGCAAGTCTTCCAAGAAATTCTTGCCTGCATAAAAAGTTGCTAGAAGACCGGGAATTGAAGACAATGGTGAAAGGTTAGTCGACTAAGAAAGATGCAAAGGATAAGGGGTAAGCCAAAGCTCCAAAACCTGCCCCAACTGAATGAGGTCAAAAGTTTGGTAAAGAGGTGATGGAGAATTTGTTTCAGACTTATTCGGATGGTACACCCTGTAACATCAAGTCTTTGATTCATGGGTGGGAACACGATGCAAGGGCCAAGGAAGAAGAGGAAGTTTACTTGGCAAAAGAAGAATTGAACCCTGTGGTAATTGACCTTGGTAATACTCGCAACAGATTTTCTTTGTTCCATCACTCGATCCGCTCCTATTGGATACTAAAATGCCTTTTGGTGAAGGTAATTTTCTCTGTCCAATAGATAGGGGTGACCCACGTGCAACCTCAATTCTAGCGGACATCAGCAGAGCCATCCAGGTAATCAACTTGCGGAAACATCACCAAAGCATCCGACTAAGGCGAATTGAGAAACATCTACAAAGCATGCACCAGGTGGACATGCCAGGATCGAGTGTAAAAGACCAGGCTCCTATAGAGTCATCTTATGATTGACTTTCTATATTTATATTTTTTCTATGATAACGGATAGAATTTACTTTTCTTATATGTTTATGAAAGGAAAGATAGATAATAGTCAATTAAAGACAATAAGAGACTGTCTTAAGTTGTTTAAATTTTGGATGGCCTATAACTCTTTAAGACTGGTTAACAAATCTGGTTTCCTACGGGCAAGTTGAAGCTAAAAGCTAAATTTTCATGACCTGAATTTTGTTTAATGAATAGAAAATAACAAAGACCTATCGAGTTTAGAAAAAAAAATATTTGCTTCTACTACGGTTAGCAATGGGCATTATTGGTAGCTGAGTGGTACTTGGCCGGCATAATGTGTGGATCTGAGGTCTGCGAGGGGAAATCTTCATGTTTTTCCAAGATAAATTGCTAAAGTGAATGACAGGTGACAAGGTGCATATTGCGTAGAGCGGTTTTGTAAAGTTGATTTAGGAGTACAACCAAGTTAATTTGGGAAAAGCTTCTCCTCACTGTAACCTTCCCTATAAACAAATTCCTGGACATCAATACGAATTTATCTCCTCTCCTTGCCGCGTCATTGGTTTATCTCAAATATACCTTCATCTTCCTTTCAATCTGATAGCCTACTCTCCCATCTGTAAAATCCAATGGATTCGGTTGCCACAGAGCCAGAGCCAGTGTCACTAACATACCAAATTTTTTTAAACCACAAGGGTCCCTATGTGAAGAAGACTCTTGCCATCTCCATCTACCATCGACTCACAAATTTTCATTGTCTTTGTGTCTTCCTCAATCAAAAGGAGCTCCACGTAGGAGATGCTCTCTCTCCTGCAATCATGGGAGAAATTGAGAGTGCGTCAGTTCACATTGCCATTTTCAGTAAGCGTTATACTGAATCAAAATGGTGTTTGGATGAATTGTGTTGGATTTTGAGCTACAACAGGAAGATCATTCCTGTGTTTTATGACGTTGAGCCCATAGACCTTCGTTACATTGACAGCGAGAGGGGACATTACAGAGAAGATTTTGAAGAACACCAATAGAAAGGCAGAGTAGCCATGAAAGACATTGAGAAATGGAAGACGACCCTCAACAAAGCCTCAGATATTACTAGCCTTTTGTTCAAAACTAATGAAAGGTGAATACATTCAGCTTTATTACGAATCTTTGATTTCTCAAAGTCATTTATTCCTTCTAGTAATTTTGATTATTATGACCGCATGTACGTGTTTGTTGTGTTGCAGTGACCACGGAGAGGTTTTGGAGGAGATTGTCAAGGCTGTGTTAAAAGGGGTAGTCAAAGCTGTGTTAAAAGGGGTAAAGTGGGAACCATTGGAAGTGGGTAAATACCTAGTTGGACTCGATCCAGCTGTGAAGGAAATAGATAATGAAATTAAGAAACAAAGGGAGTTAAATGGCACAGCTATTGTGGGGATTGCAAGAATGGCTGGAGTAGGCAAGTCAACTCTGGTTACATATCTCTACAACCTGAAACGTTCAGATTTTACTAGGTTTTTTTTCTTGTCCGACGTCAGGAAAAAGGATTTATCATCTTTGCAGCGAAAGCTCCTTCAGGATTTTTTGGGTTTTTATTTCCATGTTGAAGATACCAGACATGGAAAAGGTATTCTTCGCGATCATCTCTGAGGACTCCAAGTTCTGATTGTTTTGGATGACGTCGATCATATCGAGAAAATAGGTAATCTACTAGTGATTGATGTTGTGGGATCAAGAAGTTTGATTTTGATCACTTCTCGTGATCAAGATTTACTCAGACGCTCTTCTCCAAAAGCTCTAGTGTATAATCTAAAGCCATTGCAGAGAGAACATGCCAAGGAGATTTTCTGTTGGCGTGTGTTCGATCAATTCGAACCATATGAAGGATTTAAAGTTTTGGTTGAGGAGGTTTTGAAAATTTGTGGTGGGCTGCCATTATCCTTACAAGTTTTGGGCGGCTTGTTCCTTAGCTGGCACGAGGAAAAGTATTGGAAACGACAGTTGGAAAGGTTCTCAAGAAGATTGCCAGAGGATATAGTGGACACGTTAAAAGTGAGTTATGAAGCTCTCAAGGGAGATGAAAAGGAGATATTTTTGGACATCGGTTGTTTCATGGTGGGAGAGGACACAGAAGTAGCAGCTCAAGTATTGGATGGATTAGGTTACACAGACATCTGTGATTTCCTTGAAAATCTCCGTAAAAAATGTCTAGTTGAGTTTCATGATGAGGTCCAAGATCATGAAATGGTATGCCGACTGAAATTTTTTAGAATTATCTGTTTTTTATGTTTTTTTTTTCTCTTTTCGCCAAAAATGTTGTTCAAGTGGGATCTTATACACCCTAAATTTTTTTTTCCCTTTGATTAAGATTGATGGATTCAATCTCCCCAGCCATATGGTTAGTTACTATAGAGATGGTAGCTACAATTATGTTTACATACCAAAGACACAGAAAATTACAATGCATGAGCATATCAGGCAGTTGGCCAGACATATCGCCAGGGAAGAGTTTGGTGTGCTCCCAACGCTTAACCCACTACGGCTCAGCTGCTCAAATGATGTAGAGGAATTAATGTTGAAGTTACAAGTAAGCATATTTTATCCCCAGATTTTGTCTTATTTGTGTCTAAAGGTCCACTACACATGGTTATTTAATTGAACTCCATGAAATGTGTTTGTTAGGGCAGAGCCGATTCCTGTTTGATACGAGGGATTCAGACTCCAGCTTGTGAGCATCTGCCAGATTGCATGAATTACATTAAAGGTGTGGGTGTACGCTTCTTTTTAGTTGAGGTTCCCATAGATTTGTCGATACTTTTCGGTATGTGGGATATGTCCGGAGATTTGGTGTGGCTCCGCCTGCGCAGTTTCAGGTCCATCTATTTTCCTAATATCGTTTCACTGAAAAACTTGAGAGTTTTGGAACTTGAGGGGCATGGGGACCTCGAGCAGTTCTTCCAAATATTTAATATGGTAAGTACATCTACAATTTGTTGAGTATTTTGTGGTGAAATTCGTCCTACTTTGTATTAAACATATCATATGCATTGCAATTTGCAGCCTCCTCGAAACTTGAGTGTGTTGTACATTGATGTAACAGGCACACCTTCAGGGGCCATCCTTAATGCATCAGAGCATCGGATAGGCAGACAGCGAAGTCAACAGCGAAATCGGGGGCGTGCCCGTTGGATGCCCCGAAGGAACAATCGGGTTAAGTCAGGGGTGAGTACCTGCAGCAGCAGCAATCTTGATCTTAACATGGTCTCAAATAGAAGTGGGAGAGGCTTGATGAAATCTTATTTTTTTTCGTTTTATGGAATGGATAGGAACGAGCATAAAAAATCCGAGCAAGATTGTGTTGAAAAATATCTGATTTTTACAATCACTCCTTATTGGTTTCAGGGAACTCAAAAACCTGAGACATTTAGACTTATTCGGCTGCACCAATCTAACCCAATTTCCCTTTTCCTTCTCTGAATTAATGCATCTCCAATATTTAGTTTTGCGAAAATGCTCCAATCTCTCCATCCCCATGGAGTTTTTGGGAAATATGGCATCACTTGAGTATGTTGATTTTGAAGGTTGTGGCAAGTTGAAATATTTGTCGGCAGGAATCGAAAATCAAAAGTCTTTGAGATACTTGAATATACTAGCTACTGATATAAAATGGCCCGTGAATTTGAAGCTACTGGAAAAGTTACAAAAAATAAGAATAGGGAAATTGGACCTGCATTACATGCCTCAAGTTTCTTCTATGTCAATAGATCATTTAGAGGATACAAAGCTACGACGTTCTCTGGACGATTTGAGGATAGAGTTACGAAAGTCTTTGGAGGCTATTAAAAGAGTTGAAAGAGTTGGTTTTGATAGGTTTCAGAGGTCAAGAGAGCATTTTATGGAAGGAAATTGCAGAGCCCTGTATGGAATTTTTGGCTATAAGTAATTGACCAATCTCTATATTTAGTTTTAAGAAAGCGACCATGCAGGTTGGCACCGTTTTAAGAGATTTCACTTTGAGTGACACAGAGATAACCAAGATACATATTCCTGGAGATGTTTTACCCAGCCTTGAAACTCTTGTTCTTTCATGAAATTGAGAGCTAAAGAAGGTTGAAAACTGGCCATCGACATTATTAAGATTATACCTGGAAGGATGCTGGAAATTGAAGACAATAACGAGCCTTTCAAATCTGGTAGACCTCAAAGTCCTCAAGGCAAATCGATTCCCTATGTTGGAAAGCTTGAATGTTGAAGGTCTGACATCGTTGGAAGAGATTCAAGCGGGAGCTGAAGAGCACACGGGGACTCAGTCAACGTGATCGGTTGAAATGTCTCCACATTTCAACAGACACTCGTGCTATCTGGAATGACATTTGCAATTTTTTGGTTAGTATTATAAGGCAACACATTCATTCATGGTTAGTAGTGTTATGTGTATTATTAATTTTCTTAATGTTCTTATTTATTTACTATCCTGGCCAGTTTAACGAGACTACATTATGAATGAATGAATGAATGATATTTTAATGTCCACGAGACTTAAAATAGTCTATGGGACCACCAAATTCTTTTTTTTTGCCTTCTGCAATTCAATCCTTTTCTTACTCAAATTGATGATGAGCAGACCCAACCTTTTAACAATTCCATCACTGAAAAGACAATGCCACAGAATTGATGCTAACATAATACGGTAACTGTTCCTGATGTCTCTGAAAGCATCACATTCCAAAATGAAATGTTTTTCTGATTCCACTACCCCAGAAGTGCAAAAAGTACACACCCTTTCTTCCCAAGCTTCTTTAGGTCTCTTCCACCATCCCGTTTCACACCGAAGTTGATGTGAGTTAGTTCTTAATTAAGCAATAAGAACCTTTTGTTAAAAACCATATATCTATTAATTAAATGAAATGGCTCTCCAGATGAGAACCTAGAGAGTGTGCACACTCACATAAGCACTGACTATTGAGTTAGATGAGCCTTAATTCTATAGGCTTTCACACTAATGGGATGGTTTCAACCACCCCCTAGATATTAGGATATGAGGTCTAAGATTAGATTCCCAAACCTATCTTCATCATAACAATAATCTAAGTTTAGGTTTATCCATTACTTCCAACACTCCCCCTTAATGGAGAAAGGGTACTGAACAATAACATACGCTTGCTGGTCTAGTCTCAACTAGGCTTACAATAAAAAACATGAAAAACTTGGTAACAGAGGTTTTCACTTTGGTCTTTTTGCTTGTGAGTCCATATTTGTTCATTCCGAGTCGAGGCTTCATCTTCACTTTCCTCGCCATGAGGTAGTGATATATCTTCACCTCATTTCTTCCCCAATAACGGAATTCTTGAACGCTTATCCTCGCCCTTCTCAAAGTTATGACAGGCTTAATAGGAGAATGTTTTCTCTCACTATTTCCATTGTCACGCATGTGAACTTCTGCAAAGCTATCTTCAACATGTATGGATGCAACTTCTGTGTTGATTTCATAAAGACACGGTGTTTCAAGCCATGCTTCATGAAACTTTAATTCCTCTTCAATCTTCGTTGTTTCTTCCTTGTTGTTGTTAACATCTACACACACAGAAATATTCATGAGGTCATCACAATTTAAATTCTCTCCATCTCTATCTTCTTCTGCCACGTCTTCGCAATCAGTTCCATGTCGTTCGTCCAATTGTTCTTCAACACTTTGTTCCTCTTTACATCCTTCCTGAAGATCAACTCGTGACTCTTCAATATCATGATCTTTCACAACAGATTGTGCCTCTTGTTTCTCGTGGTCATCAGCAGAACCACATTGTTTTTCTAAAATTTCTTCTGATGCAAAAATACCACCCAAGCTAATGCCTCCAAATGTCCACATGAAAATATTATCATCATCAGAATCAAAAATATCTAAAAATATAGACATGTTGTTAAAGTCCAGCTTTTCTCGTTTTATCTTGTTTACAGATTTCGACTCCACTCGGTCCTCTAACGAGCTCCAACAACCCCATTACCACACAGGCGGGAAACCTCCCTTTGGCAGCTCTTCAACAGTAGAACCTTGTAGACCGTGGCTTCTATGCCACGCAGGTCTTAGTGCCCTTGGCTCTTGCGATGAGCAACAAACGACCTCTCAAAAAGCTAGCAACGCTATTAATGTCTAATTCTGATGCATGTAATTAGCAATTTTTAATGACACATATTTTTGAATATGGGTTCAAATCAGTACGAAATTTCATATTTTCATTGTGGCATATAATAAATTAGAAGAAAATTTACCCAATTGGCTTTGGTATCTCCACAACCTGCAACTTCTATGATTTTTCAAACAATAAAATTTCCAGGACAAATCTGCTAGATGACGCTGACAACAACACTGGATCATTGCTATCCGAACGCTCCCCTTTTTAAAAAAAAATTCAAAAGACACTTTTTAAGAATCTTTTTAAAAAATCCACTCATAAAAAGAATCATTAAAAAATCTCCACTCATAAAAAGAATGTTTTAAAAAATTCCATTTGGAAACTTAATTCATGTGGTCTTTATGAGAGTGTATGAGAAATCCCTTTTTGAAAGGTGATTCACATAAGGTACAAGACCCTTCTTAACTCAAAGCACTCACATGAAATTTTAAAACAAAATACGAGTTAACTAACGCTTCCAATGTGAAGCACGACATACGAGTTAACGAATTTCCTTAATTCTCCAGAAATTCAGATTTACCCGCGTGTCTGCAAAACACTCCACCACGCAAATCCGATTTGATCTGCCTCAACCTCGCAGCAAATTCTGACTTGGAGCCTCGACCGTGAGGGAACCAACACCGCCTCCACAGCCCAACCTCGTAGCAGTTGCCACCAATCCGATCCGCACGGGGCTCTTTTGTCTTCAGGCTCGACCTTCTCTGCAATGGGTTGCTCCACCCATTCAATGCCACTACCTCTTGGCCTTCACAAGGACACAACAAACATTGTGGCCTCAGTGCTCCATGCTCACCACAAGTTGTCTCTCCAATCACTCACTATTTCTCGGTTGAGAAAAAAAAATACGGCATACTCTCCCACAGATCCACTTAGCTTCGACCTGAAGCTCCGATACCATGTTAAAAACCATCTATCTATTAATTAAATGAAATGGCTCTCTAGGTGAGAACGTGGAGAGTGTACACACTCACATAAGCACTGACTATTGAGTCAGATGAGCCTTAATTCTATAGGCTTTCACACTAACGGGATGGTTTCAAACACTCCCTCGATATTAGGATATGAGGTCTGAGAGTAGATTCCCAAACCTATCCTCATCATAACAATAATCTAAGTTTAGGTTTCTCCATTACTTCCAACACCTTTGCCCTCCACGGAATGTTAGCTCCAATGTATTCTTTTTTTTGGAGATCACAAGTGGGGTTGAATTCCTGAACATAATACTTCTTCTTCCTACCCAACTCTTTTCCCCATATACCCTTAAGGAAATTCTCCAGCACAAAATTCATTAACTCCTTGCTATTTGTGAGACATGCATTCAAGTAAATATTCCATTTTGGCTTCCATTTGTTGTTTTGTCTCATCCATGATTTCTTTCTTTCACTCATACCTTCATTGAAGATAATTATAGTTATACTAAACGGATTTGGGAAATGTGTGTAGGCATCGACTTCTCATCAAAATCTATCAACGACCTTCTTGAGTGGAACACTAGCGAAGTCATCAGTTTTCCCTCGTCCATACCCACGAGTTTATCAGGTGTTCAATTTTCTGAGAGCGGAGATAATTTCAAGAAATAAATCGATACATTGAATTCTATAATTTATTAATTGAAATGAACTTTTGAAATTTGTGCAGGTCATGCGAAAAATACATTCCATTGCAAGGAAGTTCAACCTCAAATCCTGTAGATGTTTTCTTTGCTAGATTTCATCTGAATTTCATACGAAGGTGGAAGAATTCCAGTCGTACGGTGCTAATTTGATGTGCTTCCTCACCGTTCACTCTCCCTTCTCGTATGATGATGATTTGTTTGATGTAATATTTGAAGCGAGCAACGATGGTGTGTCAGTTGATGAATACAAAATGGTGGTTGAATACCCCCGATTGGGCGGTAGTCATGAATTATACTTTCATATATTTATGTGGACGGAAGGGTGTAATATGTTCAGTGATCATGAGAAAGGCTATAACAACATTTGCGTATCTCGTCACTCACACTGCGACAATGTCGGAAGGGGGTGGATTATGATGCTGGATAAGGACACAAAGGTTTCACAGGTTTGCAAAGAAATCATAATTGCATTTTCATAAAAGAAAAACCTTCCGTTTTGGTATTGAAAGGGATCACAGGTGATAAGTATGGTTGATTGAAATGTTTTCAAAAGTTTAACGGGTCTTGAAGGAAAAGTCAATTCCATTGATCAAAAGGATGTGTAAATATATTTTAATGGTTTTATTTTGTGCTTTTTCAAATGAATTTTTCATGTAGAGTAGGGTTTTAATTTTTTCCACCTTAATTAGTAATTGTATTCTATTGTCCTCTATCGTGTTTTTTTTAAAGATGGCAATTACATTATATTATGTCTAAAATTGCATTTTATTTAGTTAAGAGTTTGCTTTCTATTCAGCCAATCCTTAGTCTTTTAGTTTTTTTTTTTTTTTCTGCTCAAGGAAATAGGTTAATGGCCAACATCTAGAGGTATTTGCTAGAAGTAAAAACTTATTCTCTTATGGACTATTAACAGGGAATTTTAGATAACAATAATGAGTCAATTTGTATTTGCAGATAACAATAAGTTATAGATATTTTATTAATAATTGGAAATTAAATTATGACAAATTTTCCTACTATTTAAAAATAAAATCATCATTATATTAAATTTTTTTAAATAAATTATATTAAAAATAATTTAAACAAATCATATTAAAGTTATTTTTATTGTGATAGAAATAATTTCAAAATATTTAATTTTGAAATTTTCAAAAACTTGATATAAATTTATCTAAAAGTCAGAATTTTAATTCTTTGGATTGGATTTTAATTTCAAATTTAATTAATTGAAATTTAAATATTGTTTTTTTAATATTTTTTAATTTTATTTACTAATAATTTTGTAAGTGTCGTCTTTCAAATTTAGCCTCAACATTTGAGTCATTGATACAAAGTATTTATTTTAAATAAAATAAAATAACTATTGCATATGTTTTACAAAAATGCATATTTATTTATTTGTATATACAATATTCAAAAATTAACTTTTATTTTTTTTGTATATGCAATATTCATAAATTAACTTAGACAAGTGTCAACACAAAACCTTGATTGTGTTTTCTTTCCCATGGATTTTGAAGCATGCTTGACTGAAGACATTGTTCTTAGACAAGGAAATAACATAAGCATTGTCACAAAAGATTGAAATAGATTCATTTTCTGTATATCCAAAGTCAGAGAGAAGTCTATTCCGCCACACTGCTTGACATGATGTTGTATTGCTGCAATGTACTCAGCCTCTGTTGAAGATAACACAACTATGGGCTGCTTTTTTAATGACCACGAAATCAAATTCTTGCCTAATACAACATTTAAAAAAGTAGATTTCACATCCATTTGGTAAATTGGCCACTTGTTTTGTACTGCAATAGCTAATACAAAACGAACAATATCAATTCTTGCTACAGGTGCAAATATTTCACCATAATCTATGTCGAGTTGTTCTGAAAAACCTTTGGCAACTAACCTTGCTTTGTGTTTATCAATTTCACCTCTCTTATTTAACTTAGTTTTATAAACCCATTTGACACCTATAGATTTTTTATCATTAAGTAGATCAACCAAATCACAAGTTGATTTCTTTCAATAACATCGATTTCAATATTCATTGCATCTACCCATTATTTTTCCTTTATAGCTTCTTCAAAACAAGTAGGTTGAAATGAGAGAAATGTAAAATGTACAATACCATCAACATCATCTTGTGCATAAATATCACTTAAGCTTCTCATTTTTGGTTTATCAGAATCAGACTCACTTAAAGATGATCATGATTTGTTGTTGTTTGATGAGTTGCTATTGATTTTGTCTTGAACATGTAATCTTGGAGTGCTCGTTGTAGGTGCTTGATGTTTGTCTAACATAATAGAAGGATTAGGACAAGTATTGTTCTCCATTTCATTCCAAGAGTTTTCTTCCATAAATTTCACATCTCGACTTACGACAAATTTCTTAACAATAGGATTAAACAATTTGTATGCTTTAGATTGGTCTCTATACCCTATAGATATATAATTTTCGCTCCTATCATCAAGCTTCTTTCTTAATTTTTCTAGAACATGAGCGAAAGCAATACAACCAAAGAATCGAAAGTGTGAAACAATTACCTTTTGTCCACTCCATGCTTCTTTAGGTACAAGACTTTGAACACCGGAAGTTGGCGATCTATTCAAAATATATACTGAACATGCAATTGTTTTAGCCCATAAATCTTTAGACAAATTTCGTGTTTTGAGAAGAATTTGAGCCATATTCATAATTGTTTGATTCTTTATTTTAACGATTTCGTTCTGTTGTAGAGTATAATTGGTTGTCGTATGTTTTTTAATACCATGTTGTGTTGAGATTGCAACAAGATGATGAGCTTAGTGGAAAGAAGTCGCCTTCACTAAGTGGGCCCGTAGGCTATTTTTGGTGCAAAGTCTATTTTTAGACATATGGATCATGTTCTATGAGTTGCAGGATGTTATTTGTGGATGGTTGGTCAAGTCGTAAAAAATAGATGGACTTCTATTTTTAGACATATTGGGCGGAATCTATTTTTAGATTGCTAGTCTAAAAATAGATATGTCGAATATTATTAGCTCTTAATAATATTTGGACTATAAACATTATCTTATTCTCTTGGAGCACTTCAGTTAAGTGCACAGATGTGGCACAGGAGCTGACAGAAGGAATTACGCTATTCCCGAGGGTTAAGTGGAGCTATTGCATGGATACTTCAGTTAGAACTCATGTGACAGAGTTTGGTGGAGTTGATTGAGGAAGTTAATGGAGTTGTGTTCAGTTTAACTAATCTAAACATAGCTGAGCTATTTGTATCTAGTTTAACTGATTGATACAATTAGTGAGAGTGGTGTGAATTAATTATTAATTAATTCACTAATTATAAACTCATTAATCAACTAAAGAATACATCAGTTAACTTCAGTGCATGGATAGTTTCAGTGGAGACCAGTGTAGAGATAGGTGAAAAAGCAGGTTAACTATAAGTTGTGACTATACTGTTGCATATTTGCAACAACCAATGATTGGAGAAGCCAATGAGGATTGCGCAGTACAAGCCAGGTGGTTCAAGTTATTTAATGAGCCATCCTACAACATTGATTACACAATAGAGGCTGGCTATCAGGTGGCAGAGATTGGAGCATGTGTTTTGCTAGATCTAGCTTGATTAGTGTGTAGCAATTGGAGGTTGGACTGAGAGCTTGTGAGGAGCTATGTACAATGATTGTTACATGATCTCTATAACATATAATATACAGATAGTTGGGGGTTTTCAGCTTTAAGCTTTCCCATGAAATACTGTGTTCATATGTGTGATTGTTTATGGTTTTAATGTGTGCATGCAATTGATTTTATTTCCGAATGTGATGATCAATGGTAGAAGGGATTCTGTATTGTGCATGAAGTTAAAATAGTGTGTGATCAGGAGAATCTCGGTGAATAATATATCAGTTATTCAAATTTCTACATGTTGTTTACAAAAATCAATGAATTCGTTAGATTCATACTCACCTCCTTTATCAGACCTGAGAACTTTAATAAACTTGCCACTTTCTTTTTCAGCTTCAACTTTGAAATTCTTGAACTTAGAAAATGTTTCAGATTTGTATTTAATAAAATACACCCAAATTTTCCTGCTAAAGTTATCAATAAATGTAGGAAAATAGAAACTTTCACCAAATGATTGTGCTTGCATAGGACCACACAAATCTATATGCACTAACTCTAATTGTTCTTTTGATCTATAAGAGGCTCATGAAAAACTATCTTGCTTATGTTTACCCATTATGAAACATGTACAGAAAGAGATATGGCCATACAAAGTAGGCAAACCTTTCACCATAGACTATTTTTGCAATAGACTCATACTATTAATAGGTAAATGACCATATCGTAAATGCCACAAGTCAGTGTCGTTTGATGTTGAAACATTATGTGCATACAACTTCTCACATCTCATTTGTAATTGATACAACATGTTCTTTGTCATAGGAATATTTGCAACAAAAGATTTATGTTAATCAGAAATTGTGAGAGTAGTGTTGTGAAAGCTAACATCATAACTATGTGCATCCAACTAACCAACACTCAACAAATTATATTTGAAATTGGGTACATAGTAAACATCATAGATATTCCTCACCACATTTTGTTTGGTCAAGACAGGTACAACACCCTTTCCTGAAGCTTTAACCTGACGATCATCACCCAAACTAATAGAGGAACTGAAAGATGTATCAAGATATGAAAACAAATCACTATGACGAGTCATATGATTACTACATTCGTTGTATACCAACGAAATATCCTTATTAGGTAACTTTCACAGTCATTTGGCATGCTAGAAATAAAGCATCAGATGATCCACATTCATTATTTGTGACATCAGCTTTGTTTTTACTTTAAAAAAAACTGTAATTTGCGACATTCAGAATTATAATGGCCATATTTTTTACAATAATGACATTGAATTTTTTATTTATCTATCCACCTATGACCATGATCAGTTTGAGACTGCTCTAAATGTGTTTGAGATACCTGTGATCTCTCATCTAATTGAGACTGTCCTCTTCCTTTTCCTTTCCTGCCACGAAAACCCTGCCTCTACCTCTATCCATAGAACCTTTAGATTTGAAAGCATGCTCTAAAGTACTGACATCTAAATCAATTCTTGCTTCATGATCCAATAAAGAACTTGTTAATTCTTCCACAGAGAATTTTGTTAATTCTTTCAACTCAAAAACAATAACTATCATGTCAAATTTTTTGGGCAAATTTCTAAGAACCTTTTCAAAAATTCTTTGATCTTCTAGTTCTTCACCATTCATCTGAAGTTGGTTAACAACACCCATAACTTTAGTCATGAATTGATTAATTGTTTCCGATTCAATCATTTTAAGTGTTTTAAATTGAGTTCTGAGAGTTTGTGATTTTACCATCTTTTCTTTCTCATTACCTTGATAAACAACTTTAAGTATATCCCATATTGTTTTAGTAGTCTTTTCTCTAGTGATTTTAGGAAAAATAGAGTCATCCTTCGTTCTTTGCTCTAGTGATTTTAGGAAAAATAGAGTCTTTGCAGGACTTACTAGCTCTACCTTCTTTCTGTTTAAGTTCATCAAATTTTCTTCTTTGAACAACATTCATAGCAGCTATAAAATTTGCATCAAGTTCAGTGAACTCTGATTCTACATTTTCCCAACAACCTAAACCTTGTAAGCATGCTTTCATTTTAAGACTCCAAAAATCATAATTCTTTCCACTAAATAATGGCGTTGGAATTGCAAACTGACTTGTCAAAGCCATGTTTAAAGCAATCATAAATATGACTCAAAACAACACCTTTTAAAAACTTCAAAATAAATAGGGCAAACAGAGGGTGTTTAATATTGCAAGATTGGTGTTTAGAAGTTAAATTTGAGAGAACTCCAAAATATTTTCACAGAGTTATGGGATCTCATATGTCATTCCCAAAACATAAATTGCAAATCGATATAACCAAGACTATGTGTGACACTGTGTGCAAAAGCATAACCGCGGTCCAATGCCATTTATTAGGAAAGTAATTGGGAACTCTCGCGGACTATTCAACTCATTTACTGAAACGTATTATCATTTATGCATTTTTTTATATCCACAGTATCAAATATCAAAAACAAAAGCCAGCAGAAATATGTTTACCATAAGATCTCAAATGAAATACTTATCATATTCCAATGTAGGAATGGAGGGCATAATTGCTTCACCAACAAGCTGAAACAACAAATATTCAAACAATCGACGACAGAATGGGAGATTCGCTTGAACACCATAACGACAGGGCTCAATCATTCATGGAGAAATGGGTCAAACGCAACAGCGACAACATTCAGAGAGAAATGGGTCAAACGCAGCAACGACAGGTTTGGTTGTGTAATATTCCCTTTTTTATAAGGTCAAAGTCGCTGGAATCAACCCATGGTATTTACTGTGGTATTCACCCATGGTATCATCCCATGGTGTATGCCTTCGTTTTTCGAAGGAAAACAATAAAATAAGGTCCATCTAACCTATAAAAAGGGATAAGGGCGAGACAGAGGGATCCATCCGAACTTGT
The DNA here is from genome assembly GCA_034641835.2 of Pinus albicaulis. Lineage (NCBI taxonomy): Eukaryota > Viridiplantae > Streptophyta > Pinopsida > Pinales > Pinaceae > Pinus > Pinus albicaulis. The sequence goes on along the minus strand of CM076575.1, from coordinate 494,409,551 downwards.
CTATATATTTGTGTTTTGTTGGGAACTTGGCGTGGCCAGTTCTAGATTGGTCTAGGGACAAAAACCCCATGGTGACATCTGTTAGTGGATCCATTCAAGGTTCGCATTTGTGCTTCAGTGTTTTCACTTTCTTGTTCATTGAGTAGCCGTGTATGCTAAGGTAGGGGCTCCATTATTTGTTTGTATTTTGGGCATGTCTCATTTTCTGAATATTAAATGAAATAAAGTGTTGCAGTTCCAGACCCCATTGTGTTTAGTGTTTTTATTGCAATTATTTTTAGTTAGAACACCTATATATGGCAGATTTGTTGAATATTTCATCGTTTGGGATCTTAAAGTTGTATGAGAGTTGTGCATCCTACCAGCCCGAGGGTTTTATGCAAGGAACTTCGGTGAGAATTATTCTCACCCTAGCCAGCATTCCTATCTTTTGTTATATTTAATATCACCCTAGTTGGTTTATTTTGGAAATTTTCTTATTGCCAATTCAAGGATCATCTATATTGGAAAAAAGAAAAAAAGAAAAGAAAGAGAGTAAAAGTTTCACCCATTTATTGAAGGAAGTGGCGTGGGATTTTCTCTTCGGTTTATCTAGAGCCATACTATTCGATCATTTTGATTAAGGGACTTCTACACTAAATTTCACATGATCTTTTGGAAATCAGTTCTCAGAAGTGTTTGTTGCAGGGATGAAGAGAGAACGCCAATATTACCTTGAGTGTCGCGCTAAAGTACCGGGTGGAGAGGCAAGGACATTGCCGATCTCAGCGGTCGCACATTACAAGGCAGGGGGTGGGGGGTAGATATTTCTTGTAGCACAGAAGGGTAGCGTGAGGCAATCTTTGTTGAAATGACGAAATTAAGAAGAGTGTGGGAGATCGTTGATCAATAGCCACAACTGCGGATCATATAGTGGATCTGGCCACTGTGCCAGCACTGGGAATAGTCAACGTTTGCTAGAGGGACGCGCAGGTGGTAGAGGGTCGCAAGGTCATATTTATCAATTCCCGGTCATACTGTTGACTGATCCTATTTCCGGTGTGTTAGGTATACGACCAGTAGTACGATAGTTTTTCCATAGGGAAGGGGGCCACACGACTGCTGCATTAGAATTTTCAAAATCACCTGCAGATGTGGGCTGCTTAGATTTGAGCATATTGAGGCTATGAGCATTAAAATAGGAGGGAAAAAGTTATTTTGTTATTGCAGGTCACGACAAGACTCTCACGAAGAACCAGTGTAGGGATCACAATAAAATTCAGTGGACATAGGGGCATCGAAGGCGTGTAACATCCAGTCAACTGTAAAATGCTAAAGAGGTAAAAGGGACGTGCATATAACATAAATTGAGACACCAAGGTCTTAGGGGGGCATATGCTCACCAGGCCTCACGTTGTTTCTATGCCAAGGACTGGATTTGTACCGCCTCCAAGAACATAAGTCGTGGAGAAATTATGGGCGCAAGACGGTCAAGAACTAGGTTTTGAAACCTACAGTGACCATGGCCGAACCTTGAGACCAGGCCGAGATTCGGGATAACATGGGCACAAACAGAGCGTATAGACCGAGGACGTGGGTGCATCAGCGTTTGGAGACTGGAGCCACTGTGATTGGCCGACAAGCGATATTCCTATCTGCAAAAGCTTATAATCTACATCACACAACCTCCGGGAGTTTAAAGACCAACCATACCCTATTGTGGATAATATTTCACTAGCAAGAAGAGGCATGAAAGCATGCAGGACATGAACATATAATTACATAGGGAAAATGTGTGATTTGGAGAGAGAGAGCACTGATGGCTATGAATGTCAAAGGAGAACCCACACAATTGCATTTAAATGCAAAGGAAGAAAGTAGTCGTGTGTGAATTCACAAACTTGTTGCGCATGCGTATGGGTCCCTGGAATAAAAAACAAAAATGGAGTCTTCTGGTTGTGGTTAACTATATTAGAATTTGGAAAAATTAGGAATTAGAGTTCTAGTCAATTTAGAACTCCCATCCATTTTGACATTCTTTTTGATTGAGGCCAAGACCTTTATAGTCATAGTTTCACCATTAAGGGGAGAAAGTAAGTTTTTTTTTTGGAATATAGTGATACATCCTTATTTATTTTAAGTTTGGGCTCAATTGGAGACAAGAAGAAGAAAATGAAAGGAGAATCATTTGTATGTATGTGGCTATAGGATCTTGGGTTAAATTTGTTGAAAATATTTGGGATTGCTACATTTTTATCTCTACCATTGAAATGAAGGCATTACATTTGGAGCAAAACTTCTAAAAGTTAGTATTTGTATCAGTTGGTATTTCAGTCAACTCATGAGAATTAAAGTAAAGTTGTAGCAGACTTTCCAAGAGGCCAAATTCATCTAAAGGAAACAAATTAATTGTATTCAATTTCCTTATGGAGGCTAAAGATTCAAGCCCATAACAGGTAAATTAGTTTGATTGAAGAAAGCCGAGAAGAGAGAAGAAAGAGTAAGTATTGAAATCCATACAATGTCATCATTTTAATTTTGGAAATGCCACATGAATCAGCATAATGATACATTAGTTGATTCTCTGGGCTACAATACTTCTATGGATCACAGATGGAAACAACATATCGATCATGAGAAAGAGCAGAACAATAGGCCTTTCTCTCGAAAGGTCCATGTTATCCTTCAGCAATCCAGAGATATCCGAAAGGAAGATGTAAAAAGAAAGCGTCTTTTTGAACTTGGATCCAAATTGCAGGGTACAAAGTCAGAAGATGTCCTCCTACTGTTGGACACATTAGATATGGCTTTGAGCTTGATAAAGCAATCAAAATGGAAAGGGTCAAGTTGGGCCTTGAATCCATCCATGCTTGCTTTGATACAACCTAGGTTCTTGGCGCATTCTTATGAAAAGGTTAGACACACAGTCGCCTCTTGTCTTAGTAAAATCATAGTCTTAACAACACCGCTACTACCCTACAATGATGACATCATGAGGAATATTTTTCGGGTAATGATAGAAGCACTCCAAGGGTTGGACAACACCACCCTTCTTACTTTTTTCAGAAGTGGAAAATTTTGGAACGCTTGGCGAAATTCATATTTGGTATACGGGCAGAAACGTGAAGCTGAGTTACACTTTTGTGAGAATGGGGGGCAGAAATTTTTTTCGGCAATAGTTCGGTCGAACTTTAGTAAAGAGTTCGGCCGAAATTTTGAGTCCGTTTAGATTGACGGCACAGTGACGGCGCAGCAAACATAATTTTTGCCGGAGGTTTGGAAAACCGGCAACAGGATTTCGGCCGAACTATTTTTTATAAATATATCTCCCGCGAATGTTAGTGATTTCATTGTTCGCGCGATTGTTTGAAGCTCTGTGTCATTTTGTCGTCTTGGCACTCTGTCTCGGGCTCTGTTCGCGCTCTGTTACGTCGCTCGATTTTTTGCAGCTCTGTGTCATTTTGCCGCGTTGGCGCTTTGGGACGGGCTCTATTCGTGCTCTGTTACGTCCGCGTTGGCGCTCTGGGTCGGGCTCTGTTTGGGTATGTATTTACGTCCAACGTTTACTATGTTTAAGATCTTCACGTCAAAACTGAAATCTGTCAAAACTGAAATCTGTCAAATATGCTAATCTCTGTAATCTCGCGCGATTGTTTGCAGCTCTGTGTCATTTTGTCGTGTTGGCGCTCTGTCTCGGGCTCTGTTCGTGCTCTGTTACGTCGCTCGATTTTTTGCAGCTCTGTGTCATTTTGCCGCGTTGGCGCTCTGGGACGGGCTCTGTTCGTGCTCTGTTACGTCTGCATTGGCGCTCTGGGTCAGGCTCTATTCGGGTATGTATTTACGTCCAACGTTTTCTATGTTTAAGATCTTCACGTCAAAACTGAAATCTGTCAAAACTAAAATCTGTCAATATCACTAATCTTCAACATAGTGTTCTGGTATCTAAGCTATTACAGAGATTAGCATATTCATCAAGCTTAATGATGGTAATGTAACTGTTACTTATAGAGACCAATTTGTAGTTACATTCAGCTATTCCCTTATATTAGAACAGTGTAAGTATGAGCCTAATCAATGATGGACTGTATTACTAGTACAAGCTAAGAGTGCCTGTGATACACTGTTTACATATGTTTATATAGCATACTGTTGGAATACTACCCGAACCGAAGCCCGAGGATATAGCGATTAGTGTGCCGGCCAATAGCGCCCCGCCGCAGTCGGTGGCATTACCTTCCGCGGCACTCACTCGAGGAACCTCATAATTTGTTACGGCAACGTAGATCGATAGTGAGTGAAAGAACCCTGAGCTGAGCTAGCTCGGAGTCGTGTGTACAGATGATGTATGCTAAGAGTAGCCCCATGACTACCTTCCTCACTGCAAGAAGAGGAGTCACCCCGATGTCTATGAGTCTCACACCCTTCCTGCACCACCTCTTGTCTGTTTTAGGATCTGTTAGTTCTGGACAGACTAACCATTCTGCTGCCGAAGCTGGAGCCAGTGACACATCAATTTTTGGGGATAACCGAGTGGGTAAAAGTGACTCTTCAATGCTTTGACAAAATCGTATTTATAGTTAGATTGGAACTCATAGTTAAACATGTAAACTGTCCATTGTCAAAACTGTCCATTGTAAAAATGTCCATAGTTTCATTATGGTTTTTAAAATATAATTCATTATGTTTTAATATTTCAGTTTAATTTTTCTATTTTTTATTCTCAGTTTGTAAACGAAATGCGCATTTACTGTCAAACTTTCAAAGAAAGATTTTGAAACCAGTCATGAGACTTCGACCCACAGCATTCTGTCAAACTGTCCAATGAAAACTGTCCATGAAAGTCAAAGAAAGATTTTGAAACCAGATGAGACTTCGACCCACTGCAATCTGTCAAAACTATCCAATGTCAAAACTGTCCATTGTAAAACTGTCCATAGTTTCATTATGGTTTTTAAAATATAATTCATTATGTTCTAATATTTCAGTTTAATTTTTCTATTTTTTATTCTCAGTTTGTAAACGAAATGTGCATTTACTATCAAACTGTCAAAGAAAGATTTTGAAACTAGTCATGAGACTTCGACCCACAGCATTTTGTCAAACTGTCCAATGAAAACTGTCCATGAAAGTCAAAGAAAGATTTTGAAACCAGATGAGACTTCTACCCACTGCAATCTGTCAAAACTGTCCATTGTAAAACTGTCCATTGTCAAAACTGTCCATTGTAAAACTGTCCATAGTTTCATTATGGTTTTTAAAATATAATTCATTATGTTCTAATATTTTAGTTTAATTTTTCTATTTTTTATTCTCAGTTTGTGTGTATTCTTTTCTTTGCCTTCACTCTTTTTGATCTTGATAAATCACAAATAAAAAAGAAAATTGGTATTTATTTTTTGCGTAGACCATTTTAAATCTAACCCCAAGCTTATAAAGTTTTCAATTTTTTTATTTGAAAAAATTATTTGTTTTTGCATGCAACCATGTTGAAGTTTTTTGCAAGCAAATACATAAGCATTAAAGGCAAACACATACTTAGAGAATAAGAAAAAGAAACAACATCCTTTATCCTTCTAATATTTTTTTTATATATGCATTAATTCAATAGGTTAAAATTTACTTTATTAAATTACAAGTAGTTCCTTTTTCATTAAATTGTTGCAGTTGTTGTTTCACCTTTTTTTTTGAAATTTTTTTATATGTTATATTTTTTTTCTATTTTTTTTTCATAGGACTTTAATTTATAAAGTGACCTTATTGTAAACATGTTTCTCACTTATTTATAAAAGTGAGTCACTTGCATTAATACAAGTAACTAATTGTATATTTGTAAATGTGAGCTTAAATAAGGAAATTTAGAGAAGAAATGATTTTTTTTTATTTTTATTTTTATTTTTTTTTTTAATTTGTTTGGTTTATTTTATATATTTTTGGGTTTGTAAATTAACTCAATAGTCTCAATGTACAACCATCATTGCGTTGATCAACCTCCACTTCCCACATAGTACTTTTGTTCATTTTTATATATTTTTTCAAAATGGTATATAATTTTGACATCCAAATTACATTTGTAGTGTCATTTTCATAAAACTAACCATTTATTTGAGAACTCCCCTTCTAAACAATTAATTTTTTCTTTTGAAATAATCTTATTTGCATATTGTAATATGGCTAGTCTAGGTAATCTCCTACTTACGAATTAAAACTACTTTTCATGGAAATTATATATTGAGGATATACAAGAAGTAGGGACTTTACTAGGTAAAAGTTTTAACACTTATATCTAGTTGATAAAAGTTTCTCAACTAAAAGGGGTTGATTAGAATAAAACCTTTTCCCTTATAGCAAAAATTAATTCCCTTTTTACTATTCTAGCCCTTATTATTTCATATAAATTGTAGGTCCATTAAATGAACATTAAATCCACCTTCTTGCATGGGGATTGCAAGAACAAATTTACTTGGAATAACCTCCTAACTATATTCAAAATGACTATATTTGTTTACCACCTGAAGAAATCTCTCTAGGACTTAAGTAAGATCCTCATGTTTGGAATGCTAAAATGAACAACTTTCTTCTTAATAATTACTTTTATATATGCAATTATAACTACAATGCCTATACCAAGAAAGTAGTAACCATGTCATAATAATTGTTCTTTATGTTGATGACTTTATACTCATTGGTTGTGACCCTAAATTTTTAGCCCATGTGAAATCTAGCCTTAAAAAGAAATTTGAAAATGGCAGGCTGAGGTACTGGAACCTCTACAAAGGTTCGACTTGAAAACATAGTTTTTCCTCAGGTTTCTCCACTAGTTCTATGTCCAACTTGGATAACCTACGGTTCAATATCCTTCTTTTCATTTTTAATATCCCCTCTTGGATAACCATAATATCTTGAAATGGAGCTAGCCAACTCAAATATAGTATTGCAAATCCCTGGCTAAGTTAGATGAGGATTACATATGGTCTTGAATGAGCATTTGGAATCTTTAGATATATATCTAAAGAGTCTAAAATCTCATTCAAGACCATATGTAATACATAGCGTACTCATATAATATATAAAACTTTAATCCATGTGCTTAACCTTAACATTGACACAAATGGAATACAATTTTACTCACTGCTTTATAATAGAAAAATATGCAGAGGAATATTCCCCACATATCCAAAGTCAAAAAGGATAGATTAAAAAGGGATGCTTCGGTCATCTATAAAAGATAAATTAAAGAAGCATGACATATTAAAGTAATGTAAATTAGATATGTGTACAAATAGATGATTCAATACAAATGTCACATAGAAGTCATATTTATCTCATGGGCCTTCAATTTAAACTATATATCTAGCATAATACATTGAGCTATAGGAGATAAATCAAAGAAGCATTTGAATGTAAATTAAAAATGTGTAATAATTATGTCCTCATTTAATATGTACAATATGTTTGGTTGAATCCACATGAAAAACAAGACTCCCAACCATGAGAAGAGGAAATTTCATCTTATTTCTCCCCCCTAGCACAATTACCAATACAGTTAGAATTTAACAACCCCAAATTGGATTTTACTCTCAGGTACTGGAACCTCTACAAAGGGTCGACCTGGAAACATAGGTTTTCCTTAGGTTTCTCCACTAGTTCTATGTTCGACTTGGATAACCTACAACAACATCCTTCTTTTCATTTTTTATATCCCCTCTTGGATAACCATAATATCTTGAAATGGAGCTAGCCAACTCAAATATAGTAATTGCGAATCCCTGGCTAAGTTAGATGAGGATTACATATGGTCTTGAATGAGAATTTGGACTCTTTAGATATGCGTACCAATTATGTTCATATAACACAATGTTGGAGAAAATGACTATTTATTTCATGTGTAATTAGATTAGTGATTTCATGTGTTAGGGTTGTGGATTCAGGCATTGAAACAACACACCATGATATTTTAAATTTAAAAATGAGGGTTTGAGTCCTAGGTAGCTTAGAATCCTACTTGTTTTCAAAATAAGGATGCACTCCCATTTGATTCTCACGACTAGGTTGTAATCATGAGGCTCTCGCTCAAGAGTGGACCTTCGCAAAATCTTGTGACGTCTTGTCACAAACAAAACCATCAACCTGAAAGCACATCATTTTTCTCCTTCAAAGAAAAAAAAATTCACATCATGTGAATATCTCCATTTACTCTTACATATTGGTGTACAAAACCATCAACCAAACACAAGTTGACAAAACATGCCTCTTCAAACAACTGACTCTTAAGTCAAATAATAGAGCTCATGTGCAAATTTCCATATTTGTTGCATTTAAGTGTGTCTAACATAACTCTGCTTTCAACATCTTGCTTCATGCAACATGCACCATACTTTGAATTTGCAAAGAAATTCATGAAACATAAAAATACATGCTAGGCCTTAATTGGATAAGAAATCTTTAACCATTTGTCAGCAAACCATTTCAATGGCGCTTCTTTTTCTTTCAACTATGTTGAATTTAGTTTTTAGTTATATTTTTAATTTTGGAGAAAATAACTATTTATTTCATGTGTAATTAGATTAGTGATTTCATGTGTTAGGGTTGTGGATTCAGGCATTGAAACAACACTATTATATTTCAAATTTAAAAATTATGGTTTGAGTCCTAGGTAGCTTAGAATCCTACTTGTTTTCAAAATAAGGATGCACTCCCATTTGATTCTCACGGATAGGTTGTAATCATGAGGCTCTCGCTAAAGAGTGGACCTATGCAAAATCTTGTGACGTCTTGTCATAAGCAAAACCATCAAACTGAAAACACATCATTTTTCTCCTTCAAAGAAAAAAAAAATTCACATCATGTGAATATGTCCATGTACTCTTACATATTGGTGTACAAAACCATCAACCAAACACAAGTTGACAAGACATGCCTCTTCAAACAACTGACTCTTAAGTCAAATAATAGAGCTCATGTACTTTCAACATCTTGCTTCATGCAACATGCACCATACTTTGAATTTGCAAAGAAATTAATGAAACATCAAAATACATGCTAGGCCTTAATTGGATAAGAAATCTAACCATTTGTCAGCAAACCATTTCAATGGCGCTTCTTTTCTTTCAACTATGTTGAATTTAGTTTTTAGTTATATTTTTAATTTTGGAGAAAATAACTATTTATTTCATGTGTAATTAGATTAGTGATTTCATGTGTTAGGGTTGTGGATTCAGGCATTGAAATAACACCATTATATTTCAAATTTAAAAATGATGGTTTGAGTCCTAGGTAGCTTAGAATCCTACTTGTTTTCAAAATAAGGATGCACTCCCATTTGATTCTCACAGATAGTTTGTAATCATGAGGCTCTCGCTCAAGAGTGGACCTTCGCAAAATCTTGTGACGTCTTGTCACAAACAAAACCATCAAACTGAAAACACATCATTTTCTCCTTCAAAGAAAAAAAAATTCACATCATGTGAATATGTCCATGTACTCTTACATATTGGTGTACAAAACCATCAACCAAACAAGTTGACAAAACATGCCTAAATTCAAACAACTGACTCTTAATTCAAATAATAGAGCTCATGTACAAATTTCCATATTTGTTGCATTTATGTGTGTTTAACATAACTCTACTTTCAACATCTTGCTTCATGCAACATGCACCATACTTTGAATTTGCAAAGACCCAGGAATTCTCCACCCCCCATAAAAATGACCCTACAAGTTGATTCTTTTAGTTTTTTCACTCTATAAGCATCGACGTACGATTATGCATGATGGAGAATCTCTAGCGCTTTCCCTTGTTAATATATTTAACAAGGGAAAGCGCTAGATATTCTCCATCATGCATAATCGTACGTTGGATTTGGTGATAATTGTCTCCATATTTTTGCTTTCTGACCCGCAAAACATAATTATTTTAGAAGGGAGGGAAGGAGGGATGATCACATTGACTTGCTTGATGACCTGTCTATGAAGATTAACTACCTCGAGAACTATTTTTTTGCGTAGGGAAAGAGACACATTCCCATGTCTGAGCATGAAAACGTTCTTTGATATTGTTAATGCCTCTAGTGTTTACTTCTACAAGTTCTATAGGCAGAGTCTGTAAAGGGCCAGGTAGCCTCTGGATCTCATCTTTTATGAAAGGTGACATATCTAGTAAATGCCCCTGCAGTCAATCTCTGGAATGGATATAAATAGAAGTTCTTCATTTTAATATCCGTAAAACACAACAACTTTAAGGTAAACTATGTACATGTTCCATTCATCATGAACACAAACCTCACAAGCCTCCTTGGCTTTGGAGCATTTTCCATGTTTTCCATAAGCAAGACCCAAATAATTAGGCCCTTCTTGAAGAACGTTTGGCTCAACTATGCCTTGTACATGCTTGCCTTTAAAAACCTTTACTTTCATAGCACATTTTCATCAAAAATTTGGACCTTGTTCCTCTAATGTCTCTCAAAAGCACGTACACATTCATTTTCAGAGGAAATTGAAGGTACTCTAATGTCTCTAATGTCTCTCAAAAGCACGTACACATTCATTTTCAGAGGAAATTGAAGGTAGAAACCAATAGCTAATTCTTCCAACTAACCTTGACTAAAATGAGCTAAATTGTACTTTGATACGAACTTGATTTAAATTGTCCACCCCACATTAGGCACCAATGATTATAACCTTGAATGGGCTAGCACTGGTTTGTAATCATCATCTCAAAATGACCTAGTAGATGAAAAATTATCATGTTTGTAATCATCGTTTCACATCATCTACATATGACCCTTCTACACATTATATGATTGAATTTATGGTAGGTCATCCCTTCTATCTAGACCATGATTGATTGTGACATTAGGTGAATAAAGGAAATTTGATAAGGAAGGGATCACTATAAGTTTGTCCTCCTCCACGCACTCCATATCCAGTGATTGCCTATTTTTTCTCTTCTAACATTTTATTTTGGAAATTCATTTTGGTAGTTAATTCTACTAATAGTCACAACACACCTGGAAGTCAAAGAAATTGTTATATATACACTACTAAACTCAATTAACATTGTTTTTATTGGACTTTACAATAACAAACAACGTAGAGTTAATTAATGTAGTAGTGTATATGATAATTATATGTATAGTGGTGTGGCTATCGATAAAATTAGCTGCTAATGAATTTCGAGAATAGAAAGTTGGAAGTGTAAAATTGAGAAATCACTAGCTATGGGGCGGATGGAGGAGGACAAACTAGAAACTATCTTCTGCTTATAAATTGTATTTTATTCACCTGTTGTCACAATCATTCATAGGATAGGTAGAGAGGATGACATTCCAAAAATTCATGCATATAATATGTAGAAGGGGTCATGTATGAGATGGTGTGAAGTGATGATGATTGACATGGTAAATTTTCATCTGCCAAGTCATTTTTAGATGATGATGACAAACAAATATTAGCCATTTTAAGGTTATAATCATTAACAAGAAATATGGGGAAGGAAATTCAAAGTGCCAAATTCTAAGGAACAAGCCATATTTGCTTCTCAAAAACTTTATTTGATATATTCTTAAAAAACCAAGTACAAATTTTAGTAATCCTAGAATCATGCTTTACATAAGGTAAAGTTGGGGAACTCATGACTTGTACTATAGATAAAAAAAACATTTACACTTACCAAAAAAATATATGATAAAAATTGACAAACTACATAAGCTTAAGCTCAAGGGGATATAATCATTCTTGCCTTCCATATAGATAATGAAAATGATTGTTCTAAGTCTCATGTTGCTTCTCATGTTATTTTATAAACCTTGGTTGGAAAGAAAAATAGGAGGGCAGAAATGTAAGAGATATAGAACATACTGGATTTAACAGCCCCAAACAGGATTTTACTCTGAGGTATTGATTTTTTGAAATCTATTTTGTGAATGTCGGCCAATAGATATATATCATGGAGGATGAAAGATGAAGATCAGTCGAATCCCATATGGAGGCTCAGGGATTGGAGGATGTTCACGGTATTTAAATATTATCTTAAATCTCCATACATGTGTGTACATATGGAAGTGATTTTTTTATTAACTTTGTGAGTGAAATTAGTTGTTAATAAGTTTCATATTTTAATTTTTAGGAGGCAAGAGGAGAAGGCTTTCTACTCCATCCATGGAGCGTGGCCAAGGTTCAATCGGTCGAGGTAGCAGGGTGCGGGAAGGGGGTGATATTTATTCTCCCGAAGGCCAGCAATCAATGGCTGCTGGTTCTCAATAGGGTCACTGTGGGTCTGGTTCTTAGCAGCATCATTCCGGGGTTGGTTCTCAGCAGGGTCATGTTGGAGATGATGTTAGCCAACAACATCAAGGTTGCCATCAATTTCAATATTTTTTCATTAAATTTGTACGACTTTTTTTACACATGTTTTTTCTAATATACGAAATTATATATATATTGATGCAGAGGCTGAAAATGTTCAAGCCAGTGGTCAAAAAAGATGCAGGGCAGTGCGCTACATTGAAGAAGAAGGTTGTCAACCTAGCACAACTTATCCAACTGAGATTACTGATATACCATGGGAAACGAACATGGCGGAATGCACCTTACAAAGGTGTCAAAGCCTTTATGCAAAATTGCAAAGAGATCTCCAGGATTTGTCTCTACCTGTTGAGAGTAGACAAAGCCTACAAATAGTTACACATTCATTGAGTGAAATGGTAAAAGTGTACAAAGATTTGGGGCCAACCACTGATTCGTTTGTAGAAGTGATGAGAAAGAGAAGAGAAACAGTGATAGGTCCCGATAAATGGCAGGACATAAAAAAAAGAGTTTCAAGAGAGGAGGCTAAGTCAATGTTTAATTATAAGGAAGGGCTAAAAAGAAAAATGTTGAAGGTGCAGTATTTCAAGCACCCAGACAAAGCACAATATTTGTATAGTCGACATCTTGCGGCCTTTGGAAGGCTTCCATGGAACGATGAGGTTCCTCTTTATTTTGCACAAATGTTTTATGCAGAATTTTTTTTGGGTATGAAACCCGACTACAATGACCTTCTTTTAGAATTTTTTGGCCCGGGGAGAGGTCGATTATATCAACGTAAGGGCGCTAAGCGAGATGTGGAGTTGCCTCGCCCTGAGCCGCCATTGGTGAGTCGACTGTCTCGAGTCGAAACCCTGCGATCAAAGATGGATGCGACTTCTCAAATAAGTCGTGAAGCAAGAGATGTTATGATCGAAAATGTTCATAGCGGATTGAGTGGAGTCGATATTGGCTTAAATCGACAAAGAGCACGTGAATATGCACGTGCCAATTTTGTTTATCATACAGATGAGGAGATTTACAACATGAATGTTGAAGATCTCCGAACATACGTAATAAATTGTCGCAATGGTCTGCAAGACCTAATTTTTCGTGAGGAAGAGGGCACCGGAACGGTATGTGTTAGTGACCTTAGGGTTTGAAATTATATTTACATATACATGTGTACAATTTGTAATAAATACATGTGTATGTACACATGTATGCATTTATTTGTATGTGTACATTAATCTAACAAAAATGTATGATTATATGTTAAAACACCATTTGCAGTTCTCAGGCATGATGCGTGATGAAAATGTTAATATTACGTTCGGGACCTCTGGCTCAAATGATGCAGATGGGTCTGACCATCATGATATGTTGGCACATGTATGTTAGTGTTTTTTAAGTGACTCTAAAATAAATAATTGTTTCCACACATGTACATGTATGTATATATATAATTCGATAAAATGTTTTAACAGGTACCGATTCCGTCTGATGTTTTTGGGATGCCGGTACCTTCTTCTTCTTTAGGAGATATACCTTCTACTTCAGTGGGAGATGTACAAGTATGGACAATTTTTCACAAGTTCAAAATTTATGTTACCTCAAAAAGTTCCATTAAAAATTGAGATATATAGAGAGAGATCTATATTTTGAGTTATTTAAATTTTTTTGAATTTAGGTTCGTATAAAAGATTTTTTTAATCCGAGACTTTAGCGACGGAGATAGGAACATCCACAGCATTTGAAGAAGTTGTCTTTAGTTCTTTTTTTTAATATTATTGTTCAAATAAGTTTATATATGTACACGTGCATTTTCATTTGAAAGTTTTTAATTTATATAAATTATTTATGTATATATATATATTTATATTTAACTGTACATGTATATTGTACAGGTTACCACTGGAGATGTTTCTATGGCAGATCATGTTCATCAAATGGAGAGGCAACCTTACGAGGTATTGCGTGATTTTTTTGTCAAATAAGTCGTGATTTGTGTATCATATACTTATTTGATCGTGCATTGTGTATGTAGGTTTCCTATTTACAGGATAGGGAGCTAACTGAGACCCAGAGGCTAGATCCTCCATTTGATGGATAAGATATACAGTAGATTTGATATGATTTCAAAATTTAGATGGTTTTAAAATTTGTTAAACTTGATACAGTTTGATACTTGAGTGAGATTTACAATTTTTGGACATATTTTATTACAATATGTTTTTTGGACATATGTTAAATGTTTTTGTTGGATAGTTGAATTATAATTGGCATGGCATGTGATATTTAATGTTAAATGCTTTTGTTAGATAGTTGAATTATAATTGGCATGGCATCTGAAGTTTTTAAAACTACATGAATGATAGAATGTGAACCTACATTTGCACATGTGGTAAATTGAAATGTTACTTGTAACAAGACAATCCCCATTGATTTCATTACAGTATATGTTGATTTCTGATTTGATATAATTGCATGTATGATGGTACATTACTTATAAAGTCATTGGATTAATAGTGTTCATTGATTTTAGTGTTCTTTGGATGGTTTTAGTACTTTTGGCATGTGAATGTGAAGTAATGTTGTCATCTGAATTACATTTGATGTGTGATATTTAATGTTAAATGTTTTTGTTGGATAGTTGAATTATAATTGGCATGGCATGTGATATTTAATGTTAAATTTTTTTGTTGGATCTAGTTGAATTATAATTGGCATGCCATCTGAAGTTTTTAAAACTACATGAATGATAGAATGTGAACTTACATTTGCACATGTGGTAAATTGAAATGTTCCTTGTAACAAGACAATTCCCATTGATTTCATTACAGTATATGTTGATTTCTGATTTGATATATAATTGCATGTATGATGGTACATTACTTGTAAAGTCATTGGATTAATAGTGTTCATTGATTTCAAAGTTTTTTGGATGGTTTTAGTACTTTTGGCATGTGAATGTGAAGTAATGTTGTCATCTGAATTACATTTGACATGTGATATTTAATGTTAAATATTTTTGTTGGATAGTTGAATTATAATTGGCATGGCATGTGATATTTAATGTTAAATGTTTTTGTTCGATAGTTGAATTATAATTGGCATGGTATCTGAAGTTTTTAAAACTACATGAATGATAGAATGTGAACCTACATTTGCACATGTGGTAAATTGAAATGTTACTTGTAACAAGACAATCCCCATTGATTTCATTACAGTATATGTTGATTTTTGATTTGATATAATTGCATGTATGATGGTACATTACTTGTAAAGTCATTGGATTAATAGTGTTCATTGATTTCAGTGTAAGCGCAAAAAATTATTGACGATGTAGAATGATTTTTGTGTTATAATAATTAAACCTAATAATATTGGAGAGAAAGAGAGACTTGAGGTATGGTGTTTACTACAAGAGTTTGAGCTAAATATTTAAATGGTTTATCTATCTTTCATAAAATAGTTTAAGATTGATCACAAGAATTAAGAGAATGTCTCGGTCCATCATTGGTATGGTCCATCATTGGTATGGTCCATCATAGAATGATCATCCATGTCAATGACTCTTAAGTCTATCTTTCCAAACCATGACCCTACTCTCACATGTGTGCTTTTCATGACACCAGTCATGCTACTTTTATCCTTGAGTTGACTGCCTTGAAAGCACTGAACTCTTTCTCGATGCTAGCCTTCCTCTTTCTAAGAGATGAAGCTGCCTTTCGACTTAGGAAGCTATGGGTAGCCCCGTGTCTATCAAAGCAGAGAACTTTTTCCCATGTACGGTTGTAGACATGAATCTCAAGTCCAAGGAACTTTCATCGTCATTCCTCCTCCTTGTCTTGCGCCTTACTTTCGCAATCTTCTTCAACATTTCTTCTTCCAATATGTCTTTCGAACTAGCCCTTGGCTTAACAGTGCTTTTCACATGTCTCTTCTCATGAAGCTCCATAGAAAAATTCGATCCTGGGTCTGCTTGAATTGGTTCAAGCTCTTTCCTTTTCGAATTCTATCTAATTGCTCCAATACGACATATATTGACTCCTTCCAAACGAAGTGCACCAATCCTCTTAGTGTGGTCGTCTTCTTTTCCAAGTGTGCCAACACATGCATTTTCTTTCTTCAAACCAATAGGTTTCGGATCATGAAAGTCCCTCTTGATCTTATCTTCCATGTTCTTGACTTTACCCTGCAACGTGGTGCTTATTTCCTTCAAGTGAGCCCTTTCCATAAAGAGTTCCTGAAGTCTTTGTTCACCTTGTCGTATCTCCATGTCAAGCTTTTCAATTTCAGCAGTTTTTCTAGAAAGTCCATCCTTGGAATTTCTTGCGTGAAAAACCAAGTAGGTTGAACCAACTTTGGTCTAGTGCATTGGAATTCATTAAAGAATTGGTCATTAGCGCTGCTTCAAGCTAGGAGTGAGCATCATCACCAACCTACATTGAATATTTTACACTCCCTAGGGTGAATGATACTTTAAATTGATTGACAGTCTAAGACTTTCGAATTTTTCCGAATGCCAAATGATCTTACAAAGTTAGTATTTATAATATCCTAGTAGGTCATTCGGTGACGACTTTTACCGAAAACTTGAAACAACTTTGGCATGTGATATTTAATTTGTTAAATGTTTTTGTTGGATTGTTGAATTATAATTGGAATGGCTTAACAGTGCTTTTCACATATCTCTTCTCATGAAGCTCCATAGAACAATTCGATCCTGGGTCTGCTTGAATTGGTTCAAGCTCTTTCCTTTTCGAATTCTGTCTAATTGCTCCAATACGACATATATTGACTCCTTCCAAACGAAGTGAACCAATCCTCTTAGTGTGGTCGTCTTCTTTTCCAAGTGTGCCAACACATGCATTTTCTTTCTTCAAACCAATAGGTTTCGGATCAAGAAAGTCCCTCTTGATCTTATCTTCCATGTTCTTGACTTTAGCCTGCAACGTGGTGCTTCTTTCCTTCAAGTGAGCCCTTTCCATAAAGAGTTCCTAAAGTCTTTGTTCACCTTGTTGTATCTCCATGTCAAGCTTTTCAATTTCAGCAGTTTGTCTAGAAAGTCCATCCTTGGAATTTCTTGGGTGAAAAACCAAGTAGGTTGAACCAACTTTGGTCTAGTGCATTGGAATTCATTAAAGAATTGGTCATTGGCGTTGCTTCAAGCTAGGAGTGAGCATCGTCACCAACCTACATTGAATATTTTACACTCCCTAGGGTGAATGATACTTTAAATTGATTGACAGTCTAAGACTTTCGAATTTTTCCGAATGCCAAATGATCTTACAAAGCTAGTATTTATAATATCCTAGTAGGTCATTCGGTGACAACTTTTACCGGAAACTTGAAACGACTTTGGCATGTGATATTTAATTTGTTAAATGTTTTTGTTGGATTGTTGAATTATAATTGGCATGGCATGTGAAGTTTTTAAAACTCGAGTTTTGGATGGTTTCAATCTACATTTTTCATGTGATATTTAATAAACTTTAAATGTTAAATGTTTTAATGATGCACAATATATAATCAAAAGGGTTTTAAAACTTAAAGTTTTGGATGGTTTCAATTTACAACTTAAAGTTTTGGATGGTTTCAACCTACATTTGCACATATGGTAAATTGAAATTATGTTACTTGTAACAAGACAATCCCCATTGATTTCATTGTATATGATGATTTCTAATTCGATATAATTGCATGTATGATGGTAACATTACTTGTAAAGACATTGGATTAATAGTGTTCATTGATTTTAGTGTAAGCGCAAAAAATTATTGACAATGTAGAACGATTTTTGTGTTATAATAATTAAACCTAATAATATTGGAGAACAAGAGAGATGAGGTATGGTGTTTACTACAAGAGTTCGAGCAGGTCATTCGGTGACAACTTTTACTGGAAAACTTGAAACAAAGAGAATCTATCTTTGGCTCGGACATCATGTAAGATGCTTGACATAAACAGTAAAATTGTACTTAAAAGTTGAGATTCGGGCAAGTGGGGACAACCACTTGTTATCTCGTCCCTTGGAGGCTAGGCCATATGGGGACCGAATCTGACTTTACAAAATAAAGTGAAATAATTTGTACCATATGGTCGGAGAACATATACAAGAACAATTAATATACAAGAAAAATTAATTTCATTTTAGAATATATATATCCAATACATATTTAACATTTTTAATCAATGCACATGTATAGAAAAACTACTTTCAGTTGATACTAGAGCACGTGCTTGTACCCAAACAATTTGTAACATCTGCAAACCACAAATAACATAAGCAACTCAATTTTTAGTTGAGTACTGAAAGGTCTAAAACATATTTAATCCAAAGATAATAAATTTTTGGACACTTCACTCAAAAAAATTCTAATGGAATTCCATCCTCAATAATCCGTTCATGATCGGATTTTGACATTTTCCATTTCTTAATTTTTGATTTTTTTCTTTGATTGAACTTCTATCAACTTTATGCGTGCTGCACACACCAAGTGACTATATTGACAACTTATGGAATCAGGTTCATAGTCTTCGAAGTAAACAAAGTCTCCACTTTGACGAGTTTGTTTGAAAAAATAACCTTTCAGTATAATAGACCCTTTGTCATACTAAAATCCGTGATCATTATAGTCTTGTAATAATTTCATTTTTCGTTCAGTGCAACGCATCAAATAATACTTCACATTTTCATCGTTGTCAATAGGTGCAATTACAGCAAAAACATCTCCTGCACAATAAAATAAATTTAACATTTAATTATGCATATTTAAATTTATTTGTAGATCTTTAAGTCATTAAAAAGTAATTCAAATATTACCTTCTCTAACAAGATTAGAAACTCGATCACCATCGGATGATATTGTAGTTTCATCTGATTCCATTTCTTCAAACATTGCAACAGACATTTTTCCCTTTGTATTTAGCTCTGTATGTTTCCAATCGTTCACATACATTTTGTTTTCACAGACGCCATTGGATTTTGTGTTGTCTATGCAAACATCACAAAAACAAGAATATTTTCTTTTATCCAATGCAAACACATTTGTGGACAATTTTTTTTGAATTGAATGCAATTTTCGAGTCCCTTTTATTGTTCCAACGTCATTTCCAATTGATCTATTTACGTCTCCGATTCCAATATGCCAGAAAAAACCTTTATATGGAAAATTAGAAAAAGAATTTGTAAATATGATATCAAAATACAATTAAAAATAATCATTGCATGATAAATGTACAATGTTTAAAATTAGATTACCAATATAAATTAAATTGAATGTACCTTCGCACTTCTCTTGATGGGTTAATCTCATGGCTTAGAGTAGTTTTGCACCATTGAACAAATTCTTCAGCGTTCACAAGTCGGCGTGCAAAGTGGTTCATTTGATATCTTCGAAGTACTCGTTTTATGCATGCTCCTGCACCGTCATGTTCTCCTTTTCCATGGCCGGTCTCAAAGAAATTCCAACAATGTTTAATGCAGGTTTTCTTATGAAGACAACACAACCAAAAAAATGATCGTGCAGATTTGAATTGACCTGCGCATCCGTCTGACCATATCTAATGTTGATTGAATGTTATTCCACAATTTTTCAATGAATCATAAATTCTTCCAAAACAATGTTGTACAAAACATGTATCATGTGTACGATCGTCACTGATATAAAAGTGATATTCTTTAATGATATGTCGATTTTCACTCATGCTTTCTATATGATCGACATTTTTTTCAGCATGTCTATATAGAATATGGACGAGCATGGAGACTTGGTCAGAGTGATAGTATTCACTCTGAATTTCTTTTTGTGGAGCAAATGTGTAGTTTTCTGCAAAATCAATCACTGACAAAATGGTTCCTGGTGGAAAAACTTCACCAGATTTTTTGAATTGCAAGTCTTGCCATCGAGCTCTATGGGAATGCATGGTGTATTTGTAAATTTCTGCTTCAAACTTTCTCAAAAAGTCTATTAGAAAAATTTCGTCTTCTCGTAATTCGATTCTTTAACACTATCTGCACTTTGAATCGATGTACTGGTATATTCGTATCTCTTCCATTTCACTTTCATGTTGGACAATGATTGATCATTTATATCAATACGATATTTGTTTTGAAATTTAGTCAAATTTCCACAATCATCGCATTTTTTTACCACCAACACATTTCTTTTTGTAAAATAGTTCATCGCTTTCTCTTTCACATAGAATTTGAGATATGAATTCACGGATAGTGGAAGGAGGTGAATCCTTCCATAATGTTCTACCGAAATCAAGGAATGTGTCATAATATAACTCAAATTCCACATGATAACGGCAACAACAAGTGTCGCGTACGGTGATAGGTTTTACATACCATGGTTTTGTTGAACAAAAGCACTGAGTGAAACTTGAATTTGACGATTCTCTTCTTTGAACTTGTTGAATAACTCTATTTGAGTGGTTTCCAAGAGATGTTTTTCATGTTCTTCGTATTGATTTCGTGCTATTCTTCTTCGCATCACATGTCTTGCAGTGGGTGAAACATGCGAATTGTTCTTCCAATATTCATATATTATTTTTTTAACATCTTCTCCAAGTCTATCTTTTTATGGTTGCCTACAAATAGCTCTCCAACAAGCGAGTTCATCATTTACATCTATTTGCAGTCGAAATTTTTGATGTTTGTGCAGATTTTTTTGCGAGGTTCCCAGTGCTCGTGCCATAGATGTTATCAAACGATTCTCTTGAGTACTTGGTGAAACCATTTCCATCTGTATTCCTCTACGTATATTTGAAACATCTTTATCTCTAGATCTCTTAATTGACTCTATAGCACTACTCATATTTTTTATCACCTCTTCTTTCATTTTTTTTTATCTTTGGTTGATTTTCGAATACCCAATAGTGTCGTCGCTTCTTTTAATTTATTTGATGATAGGAGACCTTTCAACATTTGAGCTTGAACTGTCACTTGCTCAGTTTTGAAAAACATTTCCAAAATTTTATCGACACGATATCGTATAACATGGTCAGGTTTTTTATCTCCATATGTGTGAGTGTCGACATTTTCTAACATCTCATTATCGATAGTGATTTCATCTGTGCATATTCGAAAAAATAGTACATATTCAATAAATAACTAAATTAATAAATATGTCAATAAATATTAGGAAAATTTTAAATATATCAATAGATCATAATATTTACATTTACATACTCGATTCAATTTCTGCTTGAGGTTGATTTTCTTCTTCAATATTTTGAGGAGTATCTCTGTCTGTTTACATTAAACAAAATATTTTTCAAACTAGTTCATTAAATAAAAATTAAGCTTCACATTCTACATTGGGAAAACTTTAAAAATATATCAATAGATCATAATATTTACATTTACATACCTGCTTCAATTTCTGCTTGAAGTTGATTTTCTTCTTCAATATTTTGAGGAATATCTCTGTCTGTTTACATCAAACAAAATATTTTTCAAACTAGTTCATCAAATAAAAATTAAGTTTCACATTTTACATTAGGAAAATTTTAAATATATATCAATAGATCATGTAATATTTACATTTACATACCTGCTTCAATTTCTGCTTGAGGTTGATTTTCCTCTTCAATATTTGAAAGAGCTTCTAACTTTCTTTTGCGATATTGTCTCGTCTCTTCTCTACGTTCCTCGGGCTTTCTTTTTCGATCATATTTTCTCACACAAGTTCTTCGATTTCCCATGATAATAGGGTATGAGGTTCAAAAAAGTTCCTTCAAAAAATTAGACAATAACTCAATTACAAACAATATCACAAAAGATTTAATTTAAAAAATCTTTTCTAAAAAATACGTAATCCAATCCAAAACACGTACATACCTCTAAGAAAAATCACACCGCCTCCAAGAACTGTCTTCCAAAAAAATTCTTTAAATCCAAAATGTGAAGAAAAATTTTTGAACAAAGAAGCTCAAAAGAATTATTTCAACACAAAACACGTACATACCTCCGAGAAAAATCACGTTGCCTCCAAAAAATGTCTTCCAAAAAAGTTCTTTAAACTCAAACTTTGAACCTCCAAGAAAAATCATGCCGCCTCCAGAAAATGTCTTCCAAAAAAATTTTTTAAACCCAAACTTTGAAGAAAAGTTTTTGAATTCAAACCAAGTTGTAAAATGAAATGAAGTGCGAAATGTGCGAAAATTGTGAATCATTTCGTGGCAATTTATATTGACGATTTACTTATGTTGGATCTAGAGTGTGATGATTTAATCCTTTAGATGCTCCAATAATTTTGCACCGGAATTACAATGTCTCATCCAAACTTTATCAAAAAAAGCATGCAAAATATCATGTCTCTGATCTTAGGAGAAGATAGGGCCATCTATGAACAATTGAGATCCAAATTCTTGGCCATTTGGAGGAAGGAGCTAATTGTATCACCTATCGCTTCTAAAATAGTTGAAGGGTTGATCAAACAGAGCGTTAAACTACTTAGAAAGAAGTTAACCAAGGTGGAACTAACAAATATTTGTGGAGACAAAAATAATGAACTAAGGAGGAAAGGCTTATGCTTTGTATGCAAGGGAGTTTTGGCACTTGACCATTCATGTCAAGATGATAAGGAGGTGACAAGGGAAAAATAATTGGAGACTTCTTCATATCATGGGGATTCATCCATAGTTGGGTTCACTGGTTTTCAGGAAAGGGCCTATGAAGGATTTGAGCAGTCCAGTACAAATGGTGAGAAACAACACCATGCTCTTCAGAGAAACTTGCAGGACAAGCTAATAAGCCAGCTTGACAAAGTACATGGCGAAAGGAAGGAGGAAATTCCTCCTAGTGATGAGGTAGTTGGGTGTATAAATACCTGAAGGACATCCATAAAGAGTATGGGAAATCAGATATAGAAAAAAATCCACCAGTACATCCATGTTTGACAACTAGAGAGTATGGACAACTTATTCTCACATGTAAAGAGGTCCAGGAAGAGTACACTCAAGGAGAATCAAATTAGGAGTCAGTAGTAATAAACTGATATGATGAGCATGAGCATGACAAATATAATATGCAGGATGAGTCATTTCTGGAGGGCTAGTCAAAGGTTCAAGTTGAAGCAGTGGTCATGGGGCATCTGGTCCAGTCAAAGACAGAGACATTCAGTAGGGTACTAGAATTTCCAGTAGAAGACTTTCAGGAAAGGATCATGCATTTCAAGACAAATCTTATGTTGTTGAAGCAAAGATTCTGCACAGTTCGAGACACTGTCTTACAAGATAACAGTAAATTTGAGGAACTCATAAGGGTATGTGCTGAATCAATGACCAAGTTGTCTAGTGTTGAGGAATGACTCAAGTCCCTCACAAGGCATCGGGAGGAGTACAATTGGGGGTTATTTAGCAACCCTCTATAGGAATACATAGATAAGGCTTGCAACACCAACAACCCACCTTTATATATTGGGAAGAGCAGGGCAGATTTATCCAAACTCATCATGTTGGGTAACCAAGTAGAGTAACATGAATCGAGCATTGAACAACATCAACATAGTATATTTGCATATATTCATCCTTCCCCAAGTATGAATTGGCGAGAGATTATGAGTTCTATTGACAGGTTGATTCTTTGGAGGATACTCACAACCAAAGGCATATTGCAGCTTGGGTCGTTTGGCACGAGCAGTGATGGAGGGCTGAAATGGTACCATAACCCACAGGTCGCAGGATTTAGGTGGCATTGGGATCTAGGAGAATCCATTGGGGGCAGGATTGGCTAGAGGATTGTTTGGGATCCAGGTAAATCTATCGAGGGAAGGATTGGCCAGAGGATTGTTTGGGATCCAGGTATCGAAGGATCCATTTAGAACCATTCAACATGGAGGGATGGAACAATACATCGGGTTGTATAGGATCCCGATATGAATGTACAAATGCTTATGTTGTGGATAGAAGTGGATCGCTTGAGGAGAAGCAGTCTTTGGGAAGAAGGATTTGAAATATTCCCTTTTTTTTTATAAGGTCAAAGTAGACAGAATCAGCCCATGGTATTTACTGTCGTATTCGCCCATGGTATCATCCCATGGTATCGCCCTTCGTTTTTCAAAAGAAAACAATAAAATAAGGTTCGTCTAGCCTATACAAAGGGATAAGGGCGAGACAGAGGGATCCATCCTGAACTTGTCTATCTATTTGTGTTTTGTTGGGAACTTGGCATGCCCAGTTCTAGCTTGATCCTGGGAGAAAAACACTAAATTGATGAGAGCAACCACACAACAAAATGTTTCATTACGGAGGAATATATATACATTTGATTGACAGTTACAATTAACAAACTTTTCAACTAAATTCTAACTAATCCTCTAGAAACTAATTCTTAACTCATGATTAATCTTTAACAGCAAATCAAGGAAAAAATAACAATCAATCATGTCACTTAAAAGGGAGCCTCATGAGTCATCGGCCCTGGTGCAGTAAAGTAATTGGTGCTGCAGTGATTGTTGATATACAACATGTTCCATTTAAAATTAATTAAAATTTAGTGTAACATTAAATATTGCATAGTAACATAGATATTGAACACCACACATATCTACTATTTTTTAATTTTAATTTAATAGAGTCAAAATGTTTAGTTTACCTTCCACATTTTTAGTATAATGAGCTGAAAGCATTTCTCAATACAATAAAAAAATGAATAATTTTATTAAAAAATAAAAAATATTATATTATATTAAAAAAAAAAATTCAAAATATTATATTATTTTAAAATATGATATTCAAAATCCAAAATTCAAAAACGGTCACCCTAAAATAATTATTTTACTTTACTTATTAGTTTATTTAAAGTACTTATTTTACTTTATTTATTAGTTTATTTAATTTAATATATTTTTATGTAATTTAATCCACTTTAAAAAAAAATTAAAACATTTCTGAACATAAGAGCACCTC
Organism: Pinus albicaulis; assembly: GCA_034641835.2. Taxonomy (NCBI): domain Eukaryota; kingdom Viridiplantae; phylum Streptophyta; class Pinopsida; order Pinales; family Pinaceae; genus Pinus; species Pinus albicaulis. Next base: position 494,384,366 of record CM076575.1, on the reverse strand, counting down.
AAGACAAATTAATTATATATATATATATATAACCACATAAACATTGCATTATTTGAAAAAAAATTGTCTATCTATGTAACAGAATAGCTTGGACGGCATTTTTTTGGAAATCTAGTAAACAAAAATTCAAAAAATAAGGTAGTTGGAGTGTTTAAATTGCATCTTTGATAATGAAAATAAATTCAACAATATCAAAAACCTTTATAGCACCCAAAATACTTAAATTTAACAACTTTAAACAAAATTCTAATAAATCTTTACAGCAATTTTTCAAAATCTTACCAAAATTTCTAGATTATTATGTGAGTTTTTTAAACTACAGAAAAAATTATTAACAATGAATATAAAAAACGTTTTGGTCAGTGATCAAAATTAAAAGAATATTGGCACTGAATTTTCCACCCCTTCGGAATTATCCTACAAAGTATCTTATTTTCACACCTATTTTCACGATTTTCCAAGCCCATTGTACTCATGGGCATCACTAAATTCTAAACTGTCTTTAACAGTTAAATCTGAAATCCTGATTAAACATTATACAATTTTCTTAAATTTGTTTTTTTTGAAAAATTCCATTAATAATCTTCAATGGAATCACTCAAGTGACAAAAAATTCCATTAATAATCTTGAATTATATTTTAAAGGAAGCAATGATCGCTGTCACATGGGGCGGTGCATCGTACTCCGTTTATTGGGGGACAGCATAGTACGACCCCACCCTTACATTACATTATTCCATCACATATGTTTCAACTTTCTTTCCAAATTATTTTGACGACTGTTATATGGCCTTGTACTCATCCACAAGGTTATGCTTATGTCATGATAAAATTTGCACATATATATTTTTCTCTAAAATGTATCTGACCATTAAACCCGAATTTCTGAATACACATTAATAAATGTGTACATTCTTATGTTTTTAAATAGTATAAAGTCTTCTATGGAATGACGAATACCTTACTAATGACTAATGAAGTTAGATTTAACCAAATTTTTTAATTATCTTATTAAATGACTTTCTAAATAGATTACAAAATCTCCCAAATTTTATAATCTCGAATGAGTTTCTCCTACTTCACAACTCCTTTTACCATTCACCCTTCCATCTCTTAATGCTTCTCTAAATTTTACGTTGACTGGGAATGGTTAAAAACGCAAATCCAATACACAGAATTGTGCTTCTCAACATAATATTACAGTATGAGGCATGTGGACTATGGTAAAGATTAAACCCCCTTAGAGAAAGTCATTTTTATAGATGACCGATGGACGGTTCTCCTGGGTAACATTTTACGTTCTTCTCATCTCACAATTAGTGACTTCAGCTCATCTTCGTTTCTGTTTGATCCCATCCCTTCCCCTTTGTAAGACGCAGTAGCTATGGAGTCCGCTTCCACAGAACCAGTGTCAGCAACATACCACGTTTTTATAAATCACAGAGGTCCGGATGTGAAGAAGAGTCTAGCCAGCCTCATCTACCATCGCCTCAAATCTTGTGGGCTCCGCGTCTTTCTGGATGAAAAGGAACTCCACACTGGAGATGAGCTCTCTCCTGCAATTGTGGGAGCCATTAAGAGTGCGTCAGTACATATTGCCATTTTCAGTAAGCGTTATGCTGAATCAAAATGGTGTTTGTTTGAATTGTGTTGGATTTTGACATGCAACAGGAACATCATTCCTGTGTTTTACGACGTTGAGCCTATAGACCTCCGTTACACTGACAGGGAGAACGGACGTTACAGAGAAGCCTTTGAAGAGCACCAACGCAAAAACAGAGTCGCCATGGGAGACATCAATAAATGGAAGACAGCCCTCAACAGAGCCTCGGAGATTTCTGGGCTACTGTTCAAAACGAATGAAAGGTGAATACAATCTTTATTAGGAACCTTGGATTTTGTCAATGTCGGCTCTTCCTTCCTGTAGTTCTGACAATACCTGTTTCTTGTTTTTGCAGTGACCTTGGAGAGGTTTTGGAGGAGATTGTGAAAGCTGTGTTAAAAGGGGTAGAAAGGGAACCATTCGAGCTGCCTAAATACCTAGTTGGACTTGATCCAGTTGTGAAGGAAATAAATGATGAAATTAAGAAACAAAGCGAGTTAAATGGCACAGTGATTATGGGGATCGCTGGAATGGCTGGAGTAGGCAAGTCAACTCTGGTTACATATCTCTACAACCTGAAACGTTCGGATTTTACTAGGTTTTGTTTTTTGTCCGACGTCAGGAAAAAGGATTTATCATCTTTGCAGCGGAAGCTCCTTCGGGATTTGCTGGGTTGTGATTTCCGGCATGTTGAAGATACCAGACATGGAAAAGGTATTCTTCGCGATCGTCTCCGAGGACTCCAAGTTCTCATTGTTTTGGATGACGTGGATCATATCCAGCAAATAAGTAACCTACTAGTCACTGATATTGTTGTGGGATCGCCTAGTTTGATTTTGATCACTTCTCGTGATCAAGATTTACTCAGACGCTCTTCTCCAAAAGCTCTAGTGCCACTACTACATGTGGAGTGTTTTAAGACATTTTTTTAAGACAAAAGAAATCTTTTGTCTTAAAAAATCACTTTTTATTTTAGTTATTTTATATTAAAATTTAATATCAATTGAATTGTCTTAAAGATAAAATTTAAGACAAAAACAGTGTAAGACAAAAATAGTTTGAGACAAAACTTTATATTTAAGACAAAAACTATCTGAGACAAAAATATTTAAGACAAAAACAATTTGAGACAAAAAAAATTAAGACAAAACTTTATATTTAAGACAAAAACAGTTTGAGACAAGAACATTTTAAGACAAAACTTTATATTTAAGACAAAAGCACTTTGAGACAAAAAAAAAAAATTTAAGACAAAAGCAATTTGAGACAAAAAAATTTTAAGACAAAAGCACTTTGAGACAAAAATATTTAAGACAATGGCGAGACAATGACAATTAAGACAAAACCCATTTAAGATAGTTAGCAATTAAGACAAAATTATTATCATAAGTTTGCATTGAATATCCATGAGTGGATAGTGGATAATTATATTTTGTATTTTTAAAAATAGATATTCAAACCACATGAAATTTGATCATGTCATGATATTTATTTTTTTCATATTATATTTTTCTTTTTTTCATTAAAACCACATTCTAAAAATATAATAAATAAATAAATAAATAATATTATTTTTTGGTTGGCCACTTAAGGGGATTTGAACTTTGAATCTCATGTTGCAACATAATATAACTTCATAACAAGGTGATTGTCAATTGAGTTACATTCCGTGAACTAAAATTGTTTATTTTTTTAAATATGTGCAAAAATTTAAACTAGCAATTGCACCAGATGTTGCAAAGGAAACATTGTAAGGCATGAAATAGTGAAGAATCTTGACATATAAGAAATCATTGAATGATAAAAATTAGTAAAAAAAACACCATTCAACAAAATATTCAATGAAGAAGCCTCATTAGGTACAAGGGATGAAAATTTGGTTTTCAAATAGTAAATTGGCATTTGACATTCACCTATGAAATATCAGATTATTCGAAAAATGTTATGGGCACAATAACATAAATAGATTGTTGGGGGTATAGAAATGATGCAGTTGAGTTAGTTGTTGAGGAAGTATTGCCTGATGAAGGAGAAGGTAGTGGTCCTTGAGGGAGACAAGTTGTCAGCTTCATGATTAGGGGTTGTTGTTAGCTTAAATTTTGCGAGTTGACTTTTTTTTGGATGTGCCACGACCTTGATCTTGCTGATAATTCATCAGCTAGCTACTAATTGAATGCCTCCTCGGAGAACTTATCTACTAGTTGATTGAGCTCATGATAAATGTGGGTGAAGGATGACCATTCTAGCTCCTAAATGCACGGCCAAATTTGAGACATCAGGGATTTAAGCTGCACATTTTACTTATAAAACTTGCATTAGCCTGGTCAACAACTATTTGAGATTCTCGTCTCTTGCAAACTCTTTAAATTACCACAAGCACTTTCCAAATAAAGAAAAACAAACAATGATGATAACTCGACCTTTAAATTGGAACCAAGAGCCAAAGTGTAGCTGATATGAATGAATTGAAATGAGTTTATATACAAAACATAGTGAAGAGCAAGAATAATCAACGTATAATGAGAAACATACTTTTTTAGTGAGTTCACCTGGAGATTCTTTGATAATTTGAGTGGGATTTCTTTCAAAATTCCTACAAGGTATGTTTTCGATCAGATGTACGAAAAAACATGAGAAATTATAGCTACGTAACTTGATCTTGCGGGATAAATGAATTACTTCACCCATAAAACTTTATTATGAATACCATTTTCGTGTGATCTCAAGATGTGGGTAAAAGTGCATTATATAAGAAAATAAAAATGTTCATGAAATTCCCATGAAAGTGAGTGCATTGATCGATTTTAAGTTTGTTGTTCCATGTTGGTCTCTCTATTGTAGAGTTGTGGGATAGTTGTATCATCTGACTAAATTATATTCAATAAATCATCTTGGACTTACCCTGATATTTGAGGAGTAGTGCATTTTTATGTGCAACTGTATGGTCTGCGATCTCCTAATTGTGAACTATGTATAACATATCTAATTGGATGTTAGCCAAAGTTTTCCATAGGTACAACATACCCAATTTTCACCCTCTAAGGGTTGTCTTGCCCATGATCACAACAACTTCTGAGGACAACTATAATCAGGCCACTTGCAATGCTTCTTCTAGATTTTAAAGGAAACACCTCCTTGAAGAAAAAATAAATAAATAAAACAAGAAAAAATGTTTCAACAATTTAGTTAGAAAACAACTAACAACCCTCTTGAGGTGGAAAATTCTAGCCCAATTGAAAGAAGCGAGAAAACTCAAGGTATTACAGAGATAAATCAGGACAATTGTGCAACTTTTTCAAGGATGCAACAAGAACTTTTTTTGTACATAATAAGAAAATATTTGCAAATGAGAAGAAACCACTGTGGGCATGCATAAGAAGAAGAACCAAAGAAATCAAATTTAATAAAGGAAGCACAACCACCACTCCAAACTCGCTTCTCTAAAACACATACAACCGCAATAAATCCCACTGAAGCTTACAAATTTATCAAGCCCTAATTAACTTATTAACAAATTCAACAAGCCAACATGCTACATTTTGTTGAGTCACCCCCAAATCAATTAGTAATTATTGCATGAATGTACATTTGTTTGTAATTTTATTTAAAAGGTTGAAATTCTCTCAAGAGCGTATAGAATATATCCAAGACTTAAAAAAATGGAAATTTTGCCTACCTCCACAAGGTATCATCACACCCGGATAGGTGACAACATACAAGTCTAAATATTCTACCTCTAAGTCTCAATGGCACTTCAACATGTCAATAACATACTTGCAACAATTCTTAATGAGTTTTGTCTATTGGCTAAAGAGATGTACATCCATCCATCCAAAAATAAACATCTCAATTAATCCAACACCATAAATTGTGCTAAATAGTTCATCATGTTATTTCAAATATTACAATATGGTCTTATATTAGCTCACATATTCCTTGAATAGTTGAAATCCAAACTGCCTTAGCACAATAGACCAAAAATATTTGTACTCTAAAAGACAACAAACTAAAATAGGAACTTTAACTCTAATCCAGACACTTCATTCTTAGCAACATGATATCTAATGAAGATGATACGTGGAAAAAAAGGCTTCATATATTGTCTATCACATGTCAAACTGAGTGAACAAACACATGCATATAACACATCAGAATAGGGTTCATAGATCGACTTGTATTATATGGTTTCAAACCCTTCTTGTCTCCTTCAAGGGGGTTTCTTGAGGTCTTCAAAAAGACTTCCTTTTGCTAACCAAATGGATTGTTTCTTTCACACATGTATGGAAACGTACTTTCCAAATCATATTGTAATAGATTCATAAGGTGATATTATTGATATTAACTACACCTTATTTGGAAACATCATTTTTATTGTAGGGGTTGGTACCTTTCAATTGGATGTGGTTGGTGATGTGAAGACTACTCAACCTCTAGTAAAGATTCACACTAACCCTAACAAGCTTATGGATGCTTGTTTACAAAGGGAGACGCCTCTAAACTTAACCCATTGGATTCTTTGTTTGTTCATGCTAATTATTGTTCTCAACTTTCCTTCTCCAAGGAGTTGAGACTATTTGCTTCATTTATTTTACATGGCCCGGTGAAAGAAGAAGAATGGAGATTGTCTCCACATATATTCCATTTCGCTAAGTAACAAATAAAAAGAGTAAAATTTTATAGCCAATAGATTAATAACCTCTTGATACACCTTTAGTGAGCTATGCATAGCTCTCACCTATCACTATAGCTCAATGAAATGACATCTAATAGTTCCAAGGCACAATTATAAATGGACTAGTTGTGAAGTTGTTGAATTATCACCTCCAAATGTTCAATTATCATGAATTTTGGGGGAGGGGGATATTTTGATGTATTGAACGAGGCAAGGGCACATAAGGGTAGCATGGATGGGTAGAAGTGAGAGGTTTGAGCATGGTTTACTGAGATCTATAATCCTAACATTATAGAATGAGAAGGAGCCTTAGGGCCTTATGGCATAGGGGCTAAGGGACCTATAGGTAAGGAAATGAGAGAAATTGATAGGGGAAACCCCAATAGTTGTGACAAGGGGATTAGGGGCCACATTATCACAACCCATACGCACTTAACCCATAACCACTAAAATGCCTATCCTTTTAACCCAAAAGCCACAATCCCTTAACCCCTACACCCATAACTCATAACAAATTAACCCCTTGATCCCTTAAACCCAAAGCCACTAATGCTTTAACCCCTAACCCCTACCTTAGAATCCTTGAACCCCATAAACCCTAATCCCATATCCTCTTAAACCTTGATCCTTAACTCATAACCCCTAACCCATAAACTCATTAACCCCTAACCCCTTAACTCTCTGACACCTAAATACCATAACCCTTAGGCACTTAACCCCTAAAACCCCTGACATGTAAGCCCTTGATAATTAATCTTTAACCCATGAATCCCTTAACCACTAAGCCATTAATCTCTAACCCTTAAACCCCCTATACCTCAACCCCCTAACCTTTAAATCCCATAAGCCCTAACCCTTTACCCTTTACCCTTAACCCCTTGCTCCTAAACCCTTAAACCCCTTAACTCCTAGAACCCCTTATCCTTTCTCCCAAACCATAGGTACTCCAACACTAATATTCTTGGGCATATTATGCTTTTTCCTGCTAACCTCTCCAAATACAACCTATAAGAACTAGTAGGGTCCAAGGAAAAGAGCTACAAGTTCCCCAAATCTTATCTACATTTTATGGACAATCACACTTCACCCAAATTTCCTCCACATATATGCCTTGGTATATTAGAGTTTGAAAAATACATAGGATGCCACAAGTAATCCAAATCATAAGACTCAACTTTCCTAATGACTAGGAGGCCTTAAAAATCAAACAAAATCTTAACTTATGCCTAAAATTACTAAAATTTCCTATCCCAAATATGAAATTAGAAATGCTACAAAATTATAGGGCAATAATGAAACCAAATTCCTCTTTTATAAATCTCTAAGACCTTCTGGAGGACAAATACAAAATTTTGAAATAAATTGTTGAAATTATGATCTTGCATCAATAGCTACCAATGTATCCTTGTAGGCCACCCCCTTTAAAAATAGTAATACCAATGTCCTTTAACTAGAAGGAACTCCTTACATAATTCTCTCTTAGATCCCCTTAACCCATTGCAATGATTGTCTTTGATGCCTACCTAGTTGCAAGCACATTTTGAAGCAATTTAGCATATTCCTGGTTGAGAATTTCGATAAGTATGTGATTTTGTTGACATCTTGTCACTATCCCGTATGTGAATATATAAAATCATTTTTTTTGTACCAGTTTAAGGATTGATACCATCAGGTGTGTTCGCTAACATGGATGTAATGCTAACTACATGTTGTATATATTGTAATGTAAATGAATAATCTCTTTTGGAAAAGGCCCCACTCATGATGTCATTTCGCAAATTCTTGCACTCGCCAATTGTGGTCAGATTTTAAGGTGCCATGTTCTTATAACGGTAAACCTACCTAGCCATCTCTTTAAATGCACACAACACACATGTTGGCTTGATCTTGTGCCTGTTGTGGGGAAAATTTTGTTGTAGTGGAACCCCCAAACCAGATTTATTTGGGTTGACCCTGATTTGAAAGGTAGATTTATAAAGGTTCTGCACAGTACGTGTATAAAAAATATGTCGAGTTATCCATAAATTTCCTGAGAGAAACTCCCCAACACAACAAGTAGAATACTTTTTGCAGCCAAAGAGATTAATTGTTGCTAGTTGTTTTTCAGAACTAGTAAAAACTATAGACAATCCAAAATGCCTCATTTTTGGGCTATCAATATAGTATCCATTTAAATAGACACAAGCATAGGTTAATAACAAATACCTAACACAATCTCAATGAAATACTATGAGTAGAGAGAGCCACAGTTATATATCTAGTTTAGTCGAAAATGGATTGATATCTTCCTCAATGTGGACTTCCAGCTTGTTTTCCACTTCTTCAATCAGGTCATGGTTGTCTTGGATGCCCTTGTGACAGTATAAAACTACCAACTCCAATTCCATCCACTTTATCCCAGTGACCTCCATTTCTTTGCTCAGTTCTTTCAGGCCCTTCTTGTTTTTTATTTCTCTCTTCCAATTTATAAACACATACAAAAAAGCATTGACAGACCTCTTTCTTTAATGCAATGGATACAACATAAACAATTATCCATGGACAAAAATTCTTTGGGTCCTACAATGGCTACAACGTTAATGCTCCCTTGTGTTTCCCTGATAGTCCCTAACACTTCCTAGCACATGTTGGCACACCCTGGCACTTGGCACATCTTGGATGCATGTCGCCCTGACACTATAACATGACTTAGCACTGACTATCATACCATGTTACTCCCTCCTAGAGACACCTATAACTCGCTAACACTCCCTGTCACACACTCTTATTCATTCATTTATGCATTTTGACCTAGTGCTCTGTTATGTTTTCCTGGCACTCCCTAACACTCCTTAGCACGCATTGGCAAACCTTGGCACCTGGAACATCTTTGTATGTTTCCATAGCACTCTAACATGCCTTGGAAATTCCTAGAATACCATTTCACTCCCTTCTTAGCACACCTGGAACTGGCTGATACTTCATTTCCATGCATTTGAAACTAGTGCTCCCTTGTGTTTCCCTGACACTTGGCCCTCACACTCCCTAGCATGTGTTCATGGCATACCCTGGCACCTGGAACATCTTGGAATGCCTATCATGCCTTGGAACTACCTAGCATGTGTTAGTACTTCTAGGAATTTCTTGCCACACCTTGGTATTCCTTAGCTTTCATGTCGTCATAGATAGCCTTTCCTTTTTTTCGACTTTGGAACCCAACCAAGTCATTGGAAAATCAATGTTGTGCCCAACCCAAAGTTTCTCTTTGTTTGAAACTAATTTTTCCAACCCTTTATGTAACCTTAGGCTTACCTCCTAAAAGTCTTATTTTGGCCTTCTCCTAACACGATTTATCCTTGAGACACTTGGAATTTGTTGACACTACTTGGCACACACTCTTATTCATTCATTTCCATGCATTTTGACCTAGTTCTCCCTTGTGATGTCCTGGCACTCCCTAATACTCCTCAACATCCATTGACACTTTCTGGCATGTGTTAGCATTCCTTTTCAATCCTTGGCATGCACCGACACTCCTTAGTTATCACGCCTTCATAATTACCCATACTTTTTTTGGGACTTGGGAACCCAACCAAGTCTTGCCTTGACTATAACAACTTGACCAAGTTACAGTTACTACAACTAGATTGTGCCTTGTTCACCTAAGAAATGACTATAAACCTAGCCCATTTAACCCCCTAAACCCCTAACCCATTTAACCCCTAATTACCGACCCCTAACCCATTTAACCCACTAAAACCCTAAAACCCTAAAACCCTAACCCATTTCTAAGGTGCCATGTTCTCATAAGGGTAAACCTACCTATCCATCTCTTTAAATGCACACAACACACATGTTGGCTTGATCTTGTGCCTGTTGTGGGGAAAATTTTGTTGTAGTGGAACCCCCAAACCAGATTTATTTGGGTTGACCCTGATTTGAAAGGTAGATTTATAAAGGTTCTGCACAGTACGTATATAAAAAACCCTCCCATTTCTACAGATGGGACTAGTTTCCCATCGTTAGCTTGATGGCTTCTGGCAGCCGAAATTCGTTCTATTCACCCACCACTTCTTAATTATTGCATTTTGATTAAAATCCTATTTTTCCCTCTTTAATGCATGTGCTTCCTCCATCGCACCTTATTCCCTTAGTTACTCAATATCAGTCAATCCTTTCTAGGTCACCCCCAAGCATTCATGCTTGCACTTCCATGGTTGGAGAAATAAAAGGCACATAATCCTCTTCCACCACAAAATTATTTATCCATGTCACGATCTCCTTAACCAACCTTTTATAAGCTACTTTCTTGTCCTACTACTCTTCCCTTGATTTTAAAGAACTAGTTCAACTCTACTACAATCTCAATATTCTAACTCTATATGGTAATTAACCCAAATATTTTTTGCTCTTGAGACTTTCTGATCAAAATACTACAACAAAACCAAATTATGGGATAATTATCCATGTCTTATCCTTCTCAAAGTTTATAACCAAGGTATCTTGGAATATGGCATGCTTCCCCACCTTTTCAGTCTAGAATTTATCAGTAATTTGCATAGGTAACGTCATCAATAGCGAGAGAAATTGCAACAATTAATTTCCTTGGTGTAGAGGTATTTTAATTTTTAAAATTTAACATAAATTTTAATTTTCTCTAGATTCTACAAGAAATTTGTAGTGGAGGAAGGAATCTATCTTTGTTAGTAAGTGGAGGTGTCTTTATAGTCACCTATTTGAGCAAACATTGCATCATAGATCTAACAAACATTGCATCATGGATCTAGCAAAGCTAGGGTTAGGCCAACCAAATTATTTGGAAGGCAGCTAAGTATGTTTTAAGATATCTCAGAGGAACTACCCAGTTTGTACTATGGTATAGAGGGAGTGAAGCTGTGTGGCTTCACAGATGCAAATTGGGCGCGAAGTCCATCAAACCAAAAGAGTAAATCAGGGGGAATTTTTATTGTTGGGTCCTCATTTATTCCTTGGTACAACATGAATCAAATATGTGTGGCGCTTAGCTCGGCAAAAGCAGAATACATGGTTGCAAGTCAAGCATCATGTGAGGCGATATGGATGATAAAGATACTTGTTGGATTGTTTGGTTAGATGGTGGATCCAACTGTGATCTACTATGATAATGAGAGTTACATCAAGCTCTTTGAGAATCCTATATTTCATGATCAATCCAAGCATATAGGTATATGGTATCACCATTTACGGGATTGTGTGCAGAGGCAGATAATGTTGCTACACCACATTCCGACAAAGGACAATATGTTGACATTTTGACAAAATATTTGTCAATAGGGAAGTTCAAGTTCCACAGGTTCAAGATAGGGGTGGTTGATAATCTCTTTCTTGTTGAGAGGGAGTACTGAAAATGTAGCAATAAATTATCAATTTTATTTTTCCTTGATTAAATTGAGAAAATTTAAATTTTCACACCAGTGGCATGTATACACATATGCAGATATGTGATATACATCGCACTTGCTTCATTGCTTCAAAGGTTTTAGCGAAATTCCCAAGGGAATTCCCTAATCCAACCAATGTCTTGTTATCCCAAATTTCCTTGGATGCTAATACAATCAAATCCAAACCAAATTTGTCGTGAATCCCTCCTTGTCAGGGAAAATTGCTTCATCTAGAATTAAAGGTAGAGGCCACTTGAGTTGAAAAAGTATGGAACATTCTCAAAGACCAAATTCCAATCTTATATGCTAGTAAAAACCACTGTAAAAAAGTATTTTTCTCCTAGCTCCAGTTTAATGTGCCCCTTCTGTTTTTTCCATAATCAATTTGAGTATGTGTTTGCATTTTCCAACATCAACTTCAAATAATCGAGCTAAATTTGATAGAATACTTTCATTTAAAAATTACTTATGTACACCCTAATGATGCAAAGAAAGTCAAGTTAACCCCTTTTTCTTCCCAAAATTAGATCCTCATAATCCCCCATATCTCTCACACAATAGGATTTAGGTCGATTTTCAAAGATATGACTGAATTTCCATCACTCTAATTTCCAATAACTAGATCAAGTTGACCTTTTAGCACTGTTGCAGAAGAAACCATGTTATTTGTATGTAAAGAGGAAACCTTGAATCTTTCAAGGTAAAAGATGAAAAAACACTCACCAAGAAATTTTCATACAACAATCCTGTGCTCTTGTGGTTGGCATACACAAAACCATACAATGTCATATGCACAACCATCATAATCTATCGAAAGGGTTTACTAGGGAATAAACTTGGGCAAGATCAACTCCTCAAATCCAATCAATAATAACTAACAATTTATAGTTATTTGGTTTTGTTTGAGTAAGGAAATGTGATGGAGCTTTAATCACACCATGAATTTGTCACTAGGAACCTTGAATTGACCATGAAGAATGGGGATATTTGGGTTTGTGACTTATTCTTTGTTTGATTCTAGCCCTTTGTTAAAACATTAAAGTTACAAGCAAAAAACCCAAGTGTGTGTGTGTGTAACCAAATGGTTTGAAAAGTATAATTTAGGCCCTAACATGACCACAAATGGCACAAATTTCAAAGGGTGAGAAAAATTAATGTTATTGTTTGAAGGCTGGTGTTCTTCATCGTGGTTAATTTCTATTCTTTGTATCAAAGACTGCGAGTATAGCTAGTTTTGTGTTTCATGTGTTTGTGTACTTACCTCTTCATTTCTTTGTTTTTTTAAATCAAATATGAATGTTTCTAAGTCGAGGTTAGGCCATTCCTTATTGACTTGTTATTTAGTATGAAGAGGTTGGAATAAAAGAGTGGTGAATGTATCATACATTTGTCTCTTCCTTTATATAAGTGGTAGCTTCATTCATTATGTAATGGATTTGGGTGTAGATGTGGGTTATAAGTGAGGATGGACCTTTCTTCATGTGAAATTTTCTTTTTGAAATGAACCTTATTCTCTTTGAGTAGTAGTAGGTTTAGTTTTTTACCATCCTACCTATGAACATCCAAGATCATTAAAGGCAAGGACTATCGACATGAATAAATGAGTTTCTTGTGCCCAAAGTTACTCCATCTTATAACCATGGGAAGTGCTTGATTGGGTCTTATGATATTTTTAAAAGTACCAACCCCATATCTTGTGAAAAAGTGAATCTAGCTCTAGACCACTAGATAATCTAAATACCTTTGTATTAAGACTTATGGAGAACCATATTTATTGTGAAGTTGTCTCCAACTCTTCTATCATGGAAATAGAATCCACAAAAAAAAATTCTTCCATTACCAACTCTTCATGACTAAATTATGATAACAATTCAAACTTTTCACATGATCAACAAGGATGCCTTTAATTCATGCATTGTAGATGGTTACAATGCCACAATGCCCAATTTTTGTTAATGAATAATGGTTGTAAAGTGAAAATATTCTATTTATATGTCATTCAATTTTTTGTTTTATGTTGACCAAATTTTTCTTTACCAATCATACATGGTTTAACTTACACATTAACTTTTATTATTTTAATTAATTTATTTTTTTTAACATTCCCTCCGAAATTTTGCATTAACTTACACATTAACTTTTATTATTTTAATTAATTTATTTTTTTTAACATTCCCTCCGAAATTTTGCTTTAACTTACACATTGACTTTTATTATTTTAATTAATTTATTTTTTTTAACATTCCCTCCGAAATTTTGCTTTGCTTTTCTTTTGCGCTGGTAAGGAAAGTTTCTTTCCTCTTGCTTTGCACTACAATGAAAAGTTTCTCATCTTAAACCCTTTCCTGCCACTTCCTCATCTTGCATCACAGTTTCAGCCCCTGAGAAAAAAACATATTCGTATGTTAACATGGATTCCTGGTCGTAGGTGATTGTGGGCACTGGGCGGACTTCATTTTCCTTCAATACGATGAGAAAACCTATTCCTTTGTTAACATGGATTCCTGCTCGTAGGTCATTGTGGGCGGACCTCATTTTCCTTCAATAAGGCAAAATATTCTTCGGGTTTTCTTCACCGGTAAGATTCTTAGCTGGCTTTTGTTATTTTGTACAGGCATAGGTTATAAAAATGTTGTTACATGGCTTACACTTGAGTTTTCATGCTTTCCTGTTTCTAGACTGTGGGAGTTAATGAATACTTAATATTGTACAACTGAACTGCTTATCTTCTTCAGAAGGCTATATGGTAAAAAAAAATGGTAATATACAAACAAAACAACTTAAGCATAGTTAAGGTGCTTTTATTTTTGGAACATTAAACCCTGCAGAGAAGAAATTTACAGTTATAGGACACATTTTCTTAGTAGACTTTTTAACATCACTAAAGCAATGTTGAGATCATGGAGAAGCCTTTAACATACCGCTGTAGGTAGGGCTTCGATTTAGTCTTTTCGAAGAAGTGTTTTTATCTGACTATATAATTTTAGAATTAGACACAACCTGAAAATCAAGCACGTCAGTCTCTGTTTTCCTCTTATTCTTCTTGCTATTCCTGAGATTGTTAATTTTTACTGCATGGAAGTATTTTAAAATCTTCAACTTTCCAGAGTGAATGCTCTTTATATTTGTTTAAATAGAAGAAATGTTGCCATATTTTCTCCAAGGTTTGTTGCCGTGAAGGAGAAATAAGTGAAAACGACATCCCCTGCAGTAAAGGGAATAAAGTAATGGTTATATGAGGGGATAGTTACTGTGGATGGGTAACAACTTTGCATCTTTCAAACAGAGGATACTAGGTTGCGATTGTTCATAGCCTTGTCTGCAGGTTGTTTGACCAGTAGCTTGGGATTGACTAGTGGCCTAACGGTGAAATTAATGAAGAATTACCCCTATCAAGCCTCATTATTAAAGCTTCTGTAAAGCCTTGGCTATTCAATGCACACCTAAATGAAAAACCTTCGAATTTTGAAGCCATCTTGGGGAGCTAGTTATAATTTTGAAGCCACAACTGTTGAGTTACCTTTATAAAATTGAATTTATAAAGCCCTCTTCGATGGCTGGCTCCCAACACCACCATGATCCAAATCTGTAGTCTAATGAGGATGCAATTTCGCAAGTGTAATTAATGTTACAATTTCTTTTAGAAAATAATGGAATTTTTGGGATTTTTGTGAGAAAATTTTGGAAATCTCAATTACAAACTTTAATTATAGACAGGCTGGTGTTATAGAGAATCTCTATAACACCTCCTCCTTACAGCAATATGCAGAGCCCCTTCTGGAGGCCCTGCGTTCAGTTTCAGATTCAGAAAAGGTATAATCACAGATTAAAATCACAATTGAATTCAATTTTGAAATTTTGATGAAATTTTGACTCTTTATCATATTCAACAACACACAAGTGGTTATGGTGGGTCATGGCCTTGGAGGCATGTGTTTGGCCTATGCCTCCGAGATTTTTGCATCTAAGATTGTTGTTGCAGTTTACTTGGCAGCCCTCATGCTACCAGAGGGATTCGAATCTTTGGAATGGCATATGAATAAGGCAAGATTTTT
The DNA here is from genome assembly GCA_034641835.2 of Pinus albicaulis. Taxonomy (NCBI): domain Eukaryota; kingdom Viridiplantae; phylum Streptophyta; class Pinopsida; order Pinales; family Pinaceae; genus Pinus; species Pinus albicaulis. The sequence continues at coordinate 494,368,637 of CM076575.1, read as the reverse complement.
CAGACTTTATGGTCAATTCTTTTCATAAATACCCATGTCATGAATTTTGAATACCTGTTTCAAATTCCAATGGCTTTGGGTTTCATCAGAAAACCAGGGTATTTTTTTGTTTTTTTTGGAAGTATTCAATATAGTATTATAAGTTATTATTCTGGTTTGAAAAGTAATATATATAGAATATAGACAAAAATTCAATGAAAAAAACATGTAATTTATGGTTAGAAATGGTAAATTTTTAGTTAATATCATTCATTTATTATGAAATTTTAATTAAATGGCAACTGTTTTTTAAATATCTAAAAAATATCAATTAGCTAAATTTAACCCCCGTGTCATAAATTCTGATATATATTATTTTTCTGGGATCATAACAGATAGAAACCTAGTTGATAAAGAGTAAGGCTTCCATATGTTCCATCAATTTGTTCTCCAAAGATTCATGCAGAGAGATTCTCTATAACACCAGCCATGCGAAAAACAAAAACAATGGTCCTCCCTGGCATGATCATGCAGAAGAGACTGTGATCACAAACAGGCCTGAAATAGACACTGTAGCACCATTTGAATCAGTAAAAGAGGCAGTTACCGTGTTTAGAGGAATAGGAAAGCACAAATTTTGAACATGTAGAAACATCAGTTTGTTAATGTTGAGGCTGAGCTTTATAGGGTGCAAAAAGAGTGCCCTGAGTTAAAAAAAACAACTAAGTGCAGCAGAAGATGTGAAGGAGAAAGCTCTGAAGGAGCTGGATTGAACAAAGAAGCTCATAAATGATTTAACACTGAATTTGGTAAGACTAGAGACTGCAAAACAGCAGCAAATTCTGTGGCCTTGTTTGGACTGCAAAGGGCTAATCTGTGACAGCGCAGGCCTGTTCAAGGCATTTCCACGGACAGTGAGGGTCAGCAAGTGAGGTATGGGCAGAAAATAGCCCTGAAAACCTATCTGAGGCATGTGGCCCACCTTGAAGAGACCTGTGGAAAGCGAAATTGTTTGAAGGGTAAATATTTGGGGCAGCCTAGCCCTGAGGCCAAATCTGAGGCAGCGGCCCATCTTCAAATACTAGAGCAGGAAGTTTGAATTTGGGCAGCAGATCTCCAAAGGAACCCTTTGTGACAGCGAGGGCTTGCTTAAACCTTGCTGAGGTTGCAAACAACCCCGGAAGGGGTCTTTATGACAACAGCTGATCCGTAACGTAAATTCATCATTCTTGAAGTTCTGTTGAGGTCAGCTGGTCTATCTGACCTGGAAACTGTGGCACCAGGCCCTCCTGAGATCTAGTTTGGGGTGAAGGACTATTTGGGGAAGCATAGGCTAGCTCAAGGATTTTTGGAGCATGAGCTCACATTTTCTAAGGAAATCTGTGTACTAGCTGTGGAAGGGTTGTTGCCTTCCCACTCAATTTCAATTCTTCATCTCGAAAGCTTCTTGTAATATTGTTTTATATGTAACTAGATTACCTGTTATTGAACTGGAAAGTGAATAGCAACTTCTTTATTTTTTCTAGGAAGTTGCTTAGGAAAGTTTGACTTAAAGAAACAACTGAAAATAATTATTATTACATATTTGATTGTATAAGTGATCGCGTTATTATCGAATATAAGGATCCCGCGAGAAAAAACTGAGACAAATGAAGTCCAGATCTAACAGAATCCCTGAATATTTTCACGGAGTTGTTTTTATTTCTGTTCTTTGGAATTCAATGCAAAATAACTTGCAGATGAAGTAATTTGGCATTGTTTGTAAGGGAAGGGATTAACTCTTTGGATTTTCCACGAGTCTTCATGGATTTTCCACCAGTGCTTCAACTTTTACTCCAAACCAAAATCAGTACTATCTGAAGAGACTTTGCAGTATTTTATACACGATCCATCCTGTTTCCTAAAGTCAACTCCGCATTTGATTCTGAATCTATTTTCTCAAGCAACTCATGATAGACTGACCGTTATACATAATGATCTTAATTTATTTATTTTTTAGTTCACCCTCTCTCTATATAAAGACGTACCGCTCCGTTTGTCTAACATAAGCACAAGTCATAAGACTGATTATTCGAGAGAAGAAGCGAGAAATCGAGAATATCACAGAGTCAGGATCTAAGCAAACATGTGGGGAGAAGTACTAGTAGGATTCACAGCTGCTTTTGTAATTTGGTTTGTATTTTCTCTACTTTTCTGTAAAGGCAGAGTGATGGCTGTCAAGGAAATGGAGAAAAACCACTTCCTCCTGGCAGTATGGGATTGCCTTTCATTGGCGAGACTTTGCAATACGTTACTCCTTTCAAGAGCTCCACCATTGGACCTTTTCTTCATGAAAGGATGTCAAGGTATAACAAAATATCCTCAAACTGCGTTAAAATGTTTTTTATTATTGCTTTTTCTAGCTGCACTGATCTACAGCTTCGGTAGGGTGATCCATCAATGCAAATAAAATTCAGGGAGGGGCTTAGAGCATATTGTTGTATGAATTTATTTGTCAGTGGTTTCGGTATTAGCATTCTTCAGTATTGGGCATTCTTAATGGTTGGTTACTCTGAAAGAGCAGGAACCATGATTGGGCAGGGCAGATTGGAACCAACCATCCCATGCATGGTTTTAATCTTGTTCATCTATAAATTATAGTTCATGTCAATTTTGGACAGAGGACCAATGGGAGATAGATAATGAGTGGTGGCAAGGATCGGGAATAATGAATAGTAGGTTGGGACCAATGAGAGTATGCATGATTTCAACTTTTCCATTCCCAGTTCATTACCTGCAGTCATTAGCAGACAGTAGGATATTTAAAGATTCTTTAGCCTTGGCAATACATAATTAAATGTAGTTGGGTAGTGTAGGATAGTTAAAGATTCTTTAGCCTTGGAAATACATAATTAAATGTAGTTGGGTAGTATAGGTCCACAGTCAGATTTAAACGAATTTAAATTTAAAGGTGGGTGTATACTGCGAAATTGCATTTATTATCTTATATTTCAGAGAAATATGTATCGCCAAATAACAATGAACCCACTAGGATAATGGTTTTTTAGCCTTGGCAATAGATAATAATTTATATTTAAAGGTGGGTATATAAATTTAAATTTAAAGATGGGTATATACTGCCAAATCTCATTTATTATCTTATACCTCAGAGAAATATGTATAGGGAGATAACAATGAACCCACCAGGATAATGGTTTTTTATCCTTGGCAATAGATAAGGATGGCCCTACCAAGATAATGTCAAGTGAGTGTAAGTCATGTGGTGGGAAGGGTGGTTATAGATAGGTTTAAATTTTATGTTATGATAGGTTTGTAAAGAGATTATTCACCTTGATTCTTCATAATAACAAGTAAATGTTGTTAGTGGACTTAGCTAATACCTAATACCAATTTAGTACAACAAACCTCAGAAAAAATGGATAATGACTACCCTAAAGTACATGAATCATGAATGGGTTTGTTGGAACTAAGTAACTCAATCTTGGTTTCAAGCTGGTCCATTCATGGAGCATGCTAATTCTGAATTCAGAATCAATATGACAATTATATGTATGAGATAGTCAGATGTTTAAGAATTGTTGTAATCTTAGCAATGGGTAATGATTGCTCAGATTTTGTATAGTTTTGAATTTGATCTGACTTCCCAAATGAACTGAACAGGTATGGAGATGTATTCAAGACAAACATATTTGGGCAACCTACTATCATAACGACGAGTGCAGAAAGCAATCAGTTCGTTTTCCAAAATGAGGGACAATTGTTTAAATGCGCTTATCCGGCTAGCTTTGTGAACATAGTAGGAAAGTATAACATTCTCCAAACTCACGGATCCATGCACAAAACGCTTCGCCAGCTAAGCTTAAATCTAGTGGGCTTTGAAAATCTCAAGGACAGATTGTTTCCGGATGTGGAGACGCAAGTTATTAGAAACCTTAGCAAATGGGAGGAAGGTAGCGTTATAAACTTAAAAGGACGAAGTTGCCAACGTAAGTGTTATTGTTTAAGTGTTATTTGAATATTTTGAAAATTTAGTGCAAGTTATATTTCTAAAATTTGCAATCAAACATTGTGCAGTTTTTAGATTCCGGGAATATTAAGGATTTTTTTAGATTTTATTGAAGAATTTGATCTTAAAGAAAAGGTCAAATAGTTCAGCTTCTTAAAATATTCTCCCATGAATACTTTCAGTTTCCATAGTTCTTTAATTCCTAAATTTTAGTGATTAGATTACACAATAGCTCATTCTGGGTTTCACTGTTTTGGCCAGATAGCATTTATCATGTTGATGAACCGGCTCATTGGTTTTGGCTTGGAGACTGCAAAATCGAAGATACTCATGCAGAGGTTTGAAGGATTTATGTCAGGACTGTGCACGTTGCCTATCAAGCTTCCTGGCACTACTTACACGAAGTGTTTGAAGGTCACACCCAGAACCCAAATCAGTTCGAAAAGGAAGTTTATATATAAAATCTTTTACAAAATTTTATAAATCATTTGAAAAATTAAAACTATCTTTACAGTTTCTGTTTCATTATTTATATTTAAAAATAAGAACTATTATTTAGTTATAAATAAATAAATATTATTTATCATATCTCTATGTTATATAATATTGTGTAAACCATATGGTCAAACTATGTTATAAAATATTGTTTAGACTATATATTCAAAATTCAAATCTTTATAAATATATATGATTTAATACTTCGTGTAATATTGCAGGGCCGAGATCATGTGACCAGGACTCTAGCAAATATTATTTCTGAGAGAAAGTCTGGGAAGAAGGTCTGCCAACACGGACTTCCTAGATAAAGTGCTAGAGTATCAAGCAGATCATGACGACGAGGAGTTTAGCAATGACGTCATCGTCGATTTCCTCTTTGCATTTCTCTTGGCAGGATATGACACCACTTCCATCGCAATGACCATGGCTGTTCAATATCTCTCAGAGAAGCCCAAAGCTCTTCAACAACTGAGGGTAAGTTCCAAATTTTAATGTTTCAGTCTTATCAGTCCAGTCTATTGTTATTATAAATATCATAATAGTGTTGGATCATGTGCAGATCTAATTTAATTTGGACGGATACAAAATTTTGAAGCATAATTTTCTAAAATATAATTAAGGCAAAGATGATGTGGGATTTCATATTTTTGACAAATTTATATTATTTTTATCGTTACAATTCATATAAAAAAAAATATTTTGCAAACAAGAAAACTGTGTGGATTACACCTCTAGATCAAACTAACTTTTTCAAATTGTATATTGTGCAGAGAGAGCATGAAGCTATCCTCCTCGCTAAAAAACAGAAACAGGAAAAGATGTTGAACTGGGAGGACTACAAATCCATGGAATTTACATTAAGTGTAATAATCTTTAGATCCTGACCATTGCAGATTTATTTGAGGTTCACTGGCATGAAAAGTTCCTCCTAACCTTTCTGTGCGTTGAAACAGGTGATAAAAGAGACATTGCGCCTGTCAAACGTAGGACCCTTTTTGTTTCGAGAATGTGTACATGACACATCAATCAAAGGTAGTTTTAGGGTACAAATTTAATTCAATTTTTTAATTGATATTAACTTAGATATATGAGAGATACAATATTCCATCACCACCATATTTTGACTTAGATATATTATTTTAAATCTATCAATGAATTATATTAGAGATACATTATTTTATATTTATCAATGAGTTATATGAGAGATATAGTTGATTTGACAAAACTAAACTGATCTGCCACATTGATTAAGTAGGATACCGAATTCCTAAGGGGTGTTAGGCATGATCTAGCCATTTTCCCCGAGCCTTCGTGTTTCAATCCATGGAGATGGCAAGTAAGTGATATTTAAATGATAATTAATATTAATATTATAATTCACTCCATTTCCTTTCTGACTCATGGGGCTTGATCTGGGCTGCAAGGCAGCAAAGAGGTGGCAGCGAAATCTGGCTGATTCCTAAGGCTGGTTCTAAGGTCAGACTAAAAGTATTAGGATAATAGGGTTTGTTGATGCATTAGCAATTGCAATGTATCTAAAACTGTATTGTGCAATTTGGAAGGGCTATGGGTTTATAACCCATTATGTACTGCTGGATTGGTTTCATGCATATCAGTTGGTGGAATTAAATGCTGGTTATACTGTTTATTGTATTCAATATTGTCTCCATTCGCAAAAATTGAAATAACACTGTGATACTAGTTAGAATACAAATCTTGCCGTGTGCTCTTTTCAACCCTAAGGGCAATTCTTCCCCAGGGATATTACACATCCAGTGTAAATTCAATGTGATAGCACTAAAGCAATTCCTAGAACAATACTCAAAGCAGATAAAGAGAGAATTTAATACCTAAGTGTCTACCTAAAAAGCCAAATATCTACCCAAAAAAACATATAAAAGAAGGTGCAAGTCCAAGAAAGTATAAATGCAAGAAAAAAGAGAGAATGTCAATCTCTGTGGAGGGTAGCATTAGCACTGGCTCTTAGAGTTACAGCTTACAGTAGAGTTCAATCTAGAGCTAGAGCTAATACTGATTACCAAGGATGTGTGAGGCAACAAAACAAACTCCTCATTAGAGTTAGAAATACTTGTAAATGGTCCAATGCATAGCAAATGATATCCTCTGATGAGTCAACGATACTTAGAGGGCCTGACCATATGATCAAAGCGCAAGCACAAGAAATGGAAGCCTAACTCTCCTGACATCCAAGGTAGTGGGAAAGAGATTCTTGATAGAAACCTGGTTGCTCAAGCAACCCTAAGTGGTGGGACACTGGACAAGGGAAGTTTATATTGGATCTATCTATGTTGAGAAATATAGCTTGGACAAGAACTTCCACATATGTTAAGGGTGAACGTGTCAGAAGTCTTATATTTAGATGTTGAGTTTAAAGAATATTTAGTGCATTAATGACCTAGATTGTAAGATTAATCTCAATCAGACATCTCACCAAGAGATTAGGGTTTTGGTAAACTATGGTTTCGATGAAAAGTAAAAAGATAATTAAAATAGGTTCAAACACAATTCTTATCACACGGGACAGCAACTGGAAGGGAACAAGAGAGCAAAGCACATTAGCTAGGAGAAGCATTACCATACCACAGGCTGTACAGCAAATACTCACAACCATACAGACCCGTACAGTGTCATACCATATTGAATCGCAAGTCATACAACCATACAACAAGGTATGTAACAACAATTGGTGTTTGCTCAGTTCCCTGCACGTTGTACCTCTCTAGCAGGCCATACAACTCAAGTTGGGGTGGATTTGTTTACCATGCAACTACTAGGATTTAGTAGCTGTGTAGATTGCCTTGTTAGCATTAATTAGTTGAATGATAAGCAGATTTGACAGAGAAAATTACATGCATATGTCTGAATTATTTTATGCTTCTTCTATTTACTATTTTCAGCTACTGTGTGATTGTTGCAAGAGTTATTTTATTAACAGAATATTAAGACAGTGATCACCTAGGAATAGGGAAATCAACAGGGTATCAGAGCTTTTCACTAATTAAGTTTCTCAAGGGTTTCAAAGTTTGTGCTTACCTATTTACAGGATCTAGGATTTTGTGCAATAGATCTTACGGATGGCATCAGCTAACCTCATATTTTAGAAATGATTGGAAGGTGCCTAAAGATCCACAATAGTTCGCAGCTTAGAAGAAGGAAGAGGAGGGCAAGCAGATGATTATTGATACAATAAAGGAATATTTGATTCCTCACGTATCCATGAAGAAATCAGTTAAAATATGTTCTACTCCCAAATGGAGAACATAAACAAAAATATGATATTGTGAAACAAACTCATATCCATAAAGATGACCACATTAGACACAGTTACTAGTTACCTATTGAAGATCATGAAGTTTCATGATCAACTTAAGTTAGTTGGGGAGAAGAGTGAAGACGCATGATGAACATGGCATTAAATGGTTTCTCAGCTTCATGGGGACCATTTGTCAAGGACATCTCTGCTCATGAGCATATTCCCACCTTTGTGAGGTTGTAGAATGACTATCTAGGAGACCCAAATGGAGTCAAAGGCCAGCAAGAAGGGCATTGAAAATAGCCAAGCCCTATTTGTACAGGAAAAAAGGGTAGACGAAAAGGACCTAGCAAGAATAAGGAGTCGACCTCAAAGCTAGGGAATATTTTGAGCAATGTCAAGTGCTTCATTTTCCATAAGCACAAGCAACATGCATTGCAATGTCCAGATAAGAAGGCCAAACGACAGAGCTCTAGGAGCAGGCACTCTATAACCCAGTATGGGGCAGATGTTGTCATATACGAAAAAAAACACAAGTACATTTTAGAGTAAAAAATACAAGTCACCTTTAGAGATGCTAACACCACAACAGGCAAGTTGAATCCCCAGAAATTAGGAAGACTAAATGCAGAGTACAAGACAGTAAATGGCATTAAGACGACTGATTCTAGGGTGCATGGGAGCCCTTCAAACACTGACCACAACATCATAAATTATTAATTTCTGGGATATGATCAAAGAGTAAAAATAATGGCTAGGAGCTAACACCACAACAGGCAAGTTGAATCCCCAGATGCACGGCTTTAAAGAATGTTACCTCCCTTCTGCCTTTGACAGAAATCCAAGTGAAAATGTTTTTGGTTTTCTAAATGAAGTTATGTTTTAATATGTTTTAATATGGTTGATATGTTTTAATTTTCTTTGTATGGCTAGATTAATTTGTTTGTAGATTATTGTTTATTATTAGCTTTTTGTGCAAGTCAAGCTGCAAGGGTGTCACAGTGAGCTAACTCGTTTGCATGATTATATATTTTACAAGGATTATGCCATCATGTGTTGAATGTTTTTTAAAAATCAATCCCTATTATACAATTTCAAGGACTTCCATAACTCCTCACATAATTATGTAAAGAGTGCTAGCTCAATGGAAGAGCACCTGCCATGCAGGAGGTTGGTGGTTCGATTCCACTGTACTCTAATATGAATTATTCAATGATGTTGTAGATTTTTTTAATTAAATATTTTTATATTGATTTATTTTAATGGCGAGATATTTTTCTGGATTCATTGTTTTATATTGTCTCTAGAGAGACAATAGATAGGATTAAAGACATTGTCTCCATAAAGACATTATGTCTTTAGTTCCAACTATTGTCTTTATAGAGACAAATTTTAAGACAATAATTTGAGACAATTACCCAAAAATTGTCTTAAAACCCCCCTTTGTGTGGTAGTGCTACTATTGTCTCTAGAGAGACAAAAATGAAACTGTCTCTGGAGAGACAAAAATGCTTGTGTTATGTATTGTCTTTATAGAGACAATATTTTAAGACAATTTAATTTTAAGACAATTTAATTTGAGACACCCGCTTAAAGACAATATTTAAGACAATACACAAGTTTTCTTTTGTCTCAAGTTAAGACAATTTACCCAATTTACCCAAAAATTGTCTTAAATGATTATTTTAAAACCCCCTTATAGGTGTGCATAATCTAAAGCCATTGCAGAAAGAGCATGCCAAGGAGCTTTTCTGCTGGCATGCGTTCGATCAATCCGAGCCATATGAACGATTCGAATGCTTGGTTGAGGAGGTTTTGAAAATTTGTGGCGGGCTGCCCATCTCCTTGAATGTGTTGGGCGGAATGTTTCATGGCCGGAGTGACGAAGAGTATTGGAAGCGGCAGTTGCAAAAGCTCTGCAGAAGACTGCCAGAAGATATAAGGGACACGTTAAAAGTGAGTTACGAGGCTCTGAATAGTGATGAGAAGGAGATATTTTTAGATGTGGGTTGTTTCTTGCTCGGAGAGGACAAAGAAGTCGCAGTTCGTGTATTGGAGGGATTAGGTTACAAAGACGTCGGTGACGGTCTTGAAAATCTCCGTCAAAAATGCCTTCTTGAGTATGAGAATGACGTGCAATCCGGGGATGAAATAACGGAGGATCTGGTAAGAATTATTTCTCAAAATTTATGTGTTTTTTTGTGCCAAAAGAGTGATCCAGATGGAGTCTTAGTCTCAACTGTTTTCATGTGTCTCAAAGATTGATGTATGGCACGATCCCAACGGCAACTACGATTATCTCTACCTACCAAAGAGAGAGAAAATTACAATGCATGCCCATATTGGGCAACTGGCCAGACATATTGCGAGAGAAAAGTTTGGTGTGCCCCCACCTGGTCAGCCACTACGGCTTAGCTGCTCAGATGATATAGAGGAATTGATGTCGAAGCTGCAAGTAAGGGTACTTTGCAAGGGTATTGCGCCCATATGTTTTATTTTTTTATTTTTTTTTATTGAGTGAATAAATTATATTTTAATTTTAATGTTTATGAATTTAAAAATAGTGTATTAGATTAAAAATAGTTTATGGGATTATTAGTTTTTTTATTTTGTTTTTTTGTAATTTAATCTTTTTTAACTTAAATTGATGATAAAGTGAAGGATTATCAGTGTTTTTTTTTGCTTTCTACAATTTCATTTTTTTACTCAAATTTATGATGAACTTACCCAATTTATAGGACTATCAGCCTTTTTCTTTTTTGTCTTTTGCAATTCAATATTTTTTTACTCAAATTGATCATGAACTAAACCAACCTTCTAACATTACCTCACTCAAAAGACAATGTTATGGAATCGTTAACATATTGCTATAATTGCCTCTGATGTGTCTAAAGCATCACATTCCAAAATAAAATGCTTTTCGGATTCCACTGCACCAAAATTGCAAAATGTACACACCCATTATTCCCAAGCTTCTTTATGTCTCTTCCAGAGTCTCAATTCATACCAAAGTTGATGGGAGTCAATTCTTAATTGAACAATAAGAATCTTTGGTCTCCACTTAATGCTAATTCCAATGTACTCTTTTTGTTGGAGATCACAAGTGGGGTTGAATTCCTGAACATGGTACTTCTTCTTTCTATCCAACTATTTTCTCTTTATACCCTTACAAAACCTCTCCATAACAAAATTATTTAACTCATTGTTATTTGTGGTACACACATTGAGGTAAGTATTCCATTTTTGCATCTATTTGTTGATTTGTCTCATCCATAATTTCTTTCTTTCACTTATTTCTTATTGAAAATAACTTTTGGCCATCTACCTACTCCCATTTAATCAATTCTTTTTAGATACCTTATAAGAGGCACCATAGCAATTTCTTAGATGGGAGCTCCCCTTGTTCCACTCAATATTATCTCATGAGGAACCAAACATTTTATTTTGAACTTGCTCATGATCAAGAGTTTTTGGATTTTCTCAATTTATTTTCATTTTGAAAAATAAATGTTGATAGCCCACAATGCACACTCATATAATATCAATGGACAAATTAAGAGTCCAAAAAACACTGTAATAGTTTTCCAATCCATCTCTACATGTGTTTTGAAGTGCATATAATGCTTTCCACCCTCCTAAAATTCTCTTCTTTCTGCAGTCTTCCCAATAGAGCTTGTTGTTGAAATGGATTCCCATGTACTTGTATTCATTTACTTCTTCAAGAATGTTGCTTTCAAAGAACTTATGCTCACTATACTTCTTTTTAATAGAGAAAATCATTATTTTAGTCTTACTGGTATTGACTTGCATCCCCACTGTTTTACAAAAATCATTATTTTAGTAAAACTGATATTCCCTACTGTTTTACAAAAATGCTCAACAAACAAAATAATATTATATACCTGTAAAATCCATTAGCCAGTCTTTAGCGATTAATACACAAGATTATTTAATTTATCAATACACCAGAGTATTTAATTGAACTTCGATAAATGTGTTTTCTAGGGTGGAGCAGATTTCTGTTTGATACGAGGGATTCGAACTCGACAAGGTCAGAATCTGCCTGATTGCACGAGCTACGTTAAGGGTGTTGGTGTACGCCTCCTTGTGGTTGAAATTCCCATAGATTTGTCGTCACCTTTTGGTGTGTGGGATATGTCGGGAGATTTGGTGTGGCTTCGCCTTCGCAGTCTTGGCTCCATCTATTTTCCTGATACCTTTTCATTGAGAAACATAAGAGTTTTGGAACTTGAGGGGCATGGGGACCTCGAGCAGTTCTTCCAAAGATTTAATATGGTAAGTACATCTACAGTTTGTTGAGTATTTTGTGGTGAAATTCGTCCCACTTTGTTTTAAACAGATCATGTGCATTGCATTTGCAGCAGCCTCCTTTGCACTTGAGTGTGTTAAATATTGACATGAAGGGCACACATGGGATGACCCCAAGGCAAGAAAAGGTTGATTTAGAGGCGAATGCCTACAGCGGCCGCCTTGATCATAATGATTCTGAGGTAATTTCAGTTAGCGCCCAGCAAGGCTTCAAGGCACCTTATTTTTTCCGTTTTCTGGAATGGATAGGAACGAGCATAAAAATTCCCAGCAAGATAGTGTTGAAAAATATCACATTTCTAGAATCACTCCCTATTGGTTTTGGTGAACTCAAACGACTCAAACATCTAGATCTATCCGGCTGCATTAATCTAACCCAACTGCCCGAATCCTTCTCTGAACTGATACTTCTCCAATTTCTAGTTTTGCGAGACTGCATCAATCTGTCCATCCCATCAGATATTTTGGGAAATATATCGTCACTTGAGTATGTCGATTTCAAAGGTTGTTGTAAATTGAAATATTTGCCAACGGGAATGGCAAATCAAATGTCTTTAACGTACCTGAATTTACTCTATACCGATTTAAAATGGCCCTTGAATGTCAAACTACCAGAAAAGTTACAACGACTAAGAATTGGGAATTCAGGGAAGAGAGAGGCGGCAGCAGCGTTTCAAAAGTCTTTTTATCCAGAAAAAAGGCCAGCAGCAACGTTTCAAAAGTCTTTTTATCCAGGAAAAATGCCAGCAGCAGAGGGGACAACGTTACGGCAGTCTCTGGGCGATTTGAGGCGGTTAAAAGAGTTGAAAGAGTTGATTTTGATTGATCTCTGCGCTGTGAACGCCATCTTATGGGAGGAAATTGCAGGGCCAAATATGAGAGTTTTGGTAATAAGGGATTGTCCAATAGATATCCTTAGTTTTAAGGAGCATGTTGCCATGGGTGCTTTAATAGATTTCACTCTGAGGAACACGCGCATATCTGAGATATGTATTCCAGAAGGTGTTCTACCCAGCCTTGAAACTCTTGATCTTTCATACAATTGGAAGCTAATGCAGGTTAGTCACTTGCCATCAACATTAATAAGGCTAAACCTGAAAAGCTGCGAACGATTGAAGGCATTAACAAACCTTTCAAATCTGGTAAATCTCAAATTCCTCTGCATAAGTCATTGCTACAAGCTGGAAACCTTGAATGTTGAAGGTCTGACATCGCTGGAGGAAATTCAAGCGGAGGCGTGTAAGAAGCTCAAGACATTAATAAACCTTTCAAATCTGGTACATCTCAAATTCCTCTGCATAAACGATTGCAAGGAGCTGGAAACCTTGAATGTTGAAGGTCTGACATCTCTCGAGGAAATTCAAGCTAAGGTGTGTAGGAAGCTCGAGAGCATACAAGGACTGAGTCAGCTGGAAGGGTTGAAATATCTCAGCATTTCAACACACACTAACGTTATATGGAATAGCATTTGCAACTTTTTGGTTAGTAATATTCGTAACACGGCATATTAATTCATATAAATATTTTTTCCAGATTGTATAGGTTTATCTTTAGATTTTGACAAAGTAGTTATTTAATTGTGGGTGACTATTATTTCTTAGGTTATAGATTATTTAATGTTGTTGTGGAGTATATGTCTATTATTAGATTTAAACAAATTTAATAGTAGACCTATACTATCCAATCTCATTATATAACTTATAACCTGAAAAATATGTGTTGCCATCACAATGAAGTGATAGGTATATACAACTCAGTGCATTGATTTCTTATAGACAAATTAGTTATTTGTTGCCATTAAGATAATGGAACTTTCAAATCTGCATTGGTGGATCTCTGAGGTGCATCCCTATGTGTGTACTAATCTTTTTTCTAAATTTATTGTTAGTGTAACTGTAAATTATACTTGTGCTCAAGGGATTTGGTAAATTTGCGCAGACATCGACCTGTCATGAAAACCTATCAACTGCCTTCTTTACTGGACGGTCAACGATCACTTATTATGACACAGATATGGTGGGTGCAGTTTAATTTCCCAGAAAGATAAATGAATTTTAAATTTTATCAAATTTGAAATGGAGTATGAAATCTGTGCAGGTGGTTCGACAATCCATTACGGAAAAGTTTAAAGTGAAAGTGGTAGATGTTGTCTTTCCTGCAACTCCATCTGCCTTTAACCAGGGTTCATTTGAGTTCCATGCGAAGATGGAAGATTTCCAAACGTACGGTGGCATATTGATGTGTTTTCTCACCATTAGTCATGGGCGTGACGTGTTTGGTGTAAGATTTGAAGCGAGTAATGATGATATCTCAGCTGATGAATATACAATCATATGTGGTAAAGATGTGAGATATGAACAAAAGCTACATGTGTTTATGTGGACGGAAGAGTGTGGCCTGTTTACACATCACAAAGGGTATGACAACATTGGTATATATAGTGAGACGATGCCACTTTCCAAGGGATGGATTATCATGGTAGATAAGAATAGGGACGTTTCACAAATTTGCGAACAAATTATAATTGCATTGTCCTTAGCTTAGACGCATATACTCTTTATCCTTTGAAAAGTTCTTACTTAGAAGTACATATTCTTAAGTTCATTGAGAGTGTAACATATAATAACATTATTTATATTTTTTAATGTAATAATAAAATGTTTATATTATTCATGTGTCATCTTTATCTAATAGAAATATAAACTAATAACATTATAATAAAGTAATATTATTATTTGAAAATTAAAATTGGATCTTAATCATAAACAATATACATATACCTATCATATTATTTTGTAAAATTATTATTTATTATAAATATGGTATCTTTTTAAATTAATATGTAGTAGTGTTTAATAATAATATTTTTATTACTTTAATTTGTAAACTTAATATCTTTTTATACAATAATTTTATTTAAAAAAAACTATTCAAAGAGTGTAGAATATCTTTTTATATAATAATTTTATTTAAAAAAAATTATTAAGAGTGTAGAATTATCTTGTAATAGTTTTATTTTTCTTATATATTTTATAAAGTTTTCTATTTTCAGATCATTAATATCAAATTATGGTAATAAATATGGTTAATGCAAGAGGGTTCTAATTTGAATTAAAAAAGAAAACATTTATTATAAATTTAGTATGGTAAAAATCATATTCAAATGATGATGATGATGATGGTTAATGTTCACTGAGACCAATCTTTGGTCTATCGGAACTAAAGAAAAGAGTTATTTAATTTGATTTAAGATTTATTCCTATGCTCAAAAATCTTGGAGAGAAGCCTCCCAAGTTCACTATAATTTTGACATCTTAAAAGGCTAAGAAGGTTAGTATTGCAACAAAGATTATGAAATTGAGCTCTAATGTGGTTGTACGCGGGGCACTCTAAGGGGAAGTAATTTTCATCCTCAATGGTCATATTCTCACAGAGATGGCAGATCCTTTCCATCCATGGTGTTTTAGGAACTGTCCAACGACCTGTTTCACTATGGAGCTCATGAGAGTTCATTCTAATCTTGGCTATATTATTTTTCTTCTTTGAGCTAGTTAAAACAAAGAGATACTTTTGATCTTCTAAGGTGGGGTTGATGACCTCCTTATAATACCTTAATTTTCTTTTAGCTGCTAGATCTTTCTCACACCACATTTTTTCTTTGAACTTAGAAGTAACATTTTTTTTAATGTTATTGATGTTTTGCAATGCAACATTCTCGTCGATCTCCCAATGGTTTAACCAGGCCCTGGTGTCTTTATACCAACCTCGTTTAAGCCTTAGGTGGTTTTGGCTGGAATTTAAAGCTAGCTTAGGAAGTCTATGGTCTCCTATGCTATTGAGCTTGTGTTTGTACAACAGAAGCCTAGTCATAGCTAGGCTCTCGATAGGGGAAAGGCCCACTTCTATAAGGAGAGTAGGATAGGGTGTATTGATTTTAATTTTAAGGTTATAATTTATAAAACGCTTTTGGATTTGCTCAATCTTTCTCTAGGATTCTCTAGAGATGCTGCAACCCCAAACCTCACATCCATATAAGATAACAGGAGTGACTAAAGTTTCAAAGAGGAACTTCTTTCTATCCCACATTACGAGGTTTGTCGTTTTACAATTATTTTCAAGACCAAAATAAGCTTTCCACCCCCCATTTATCCTTTTCTGAATGCTATAGTTCTACTTGAGCTTGTGATGAATATCAATTCCTAGGTACTTGTAAGAAGACACTTCCTCCAAGTTACTATTGTCATACATAAAATTAGCGTAAGTGTCCTTCTTGGATTTGATAATCATAACTTTTGTTTTGTCAGTGTTAACAGACATACCCATGGTAGAGCAGAAATCCTTAAGAAGTCTAAGTTGCTTATCAAGATTAGATGGGCACCTTGCGAGAAGAAAAATATCATCAGCATAGAGAAGAAGGATGATGACTATCCCAGCTAAGATCGTGCCAGCACATCCTGCTTCCTCTAAACAACCTTCTAGCTTGTCGATGTAAATGCCAAATAGGGTAGGGGAGAGGGGGCAACCTTGTTTAACTTCGATATTACACTTAATATCTTTCGACCACCCCTCATTTCTCTTTAACTTGGCAATTACATTCTCATATAACCTTATAGCGGCCGCTCTTAGCTCGAAAGGAACATTTAGCTCTTCTAATCTATTCCATAGGTTATTTCTAGGAACCGTATCAAAAGCCTTTCTAAAGTCCACAAAGCAACACAAGAGATTGGATTTATCATTGCGGCATTCCTCCACAATGATCCTAAGCGTAACGAGGTGGTCCGTTGTTGAGTGCTGCCTTCTAAAACCTGCTTGGCCTTTAGCCCGCTTACCTTCACTTTCAAGCCAAATGCTCAACTTATTTTCCAAAATAATACCATATAACTTGGCTAAGAGAGGGTTGATCATAATTGTTCGATAATTAGAGGGGTTATTTATATCCCCACTTTTAAAAATAGGGATAATGAGGCTCTGAGTCCAAGGTTTAGGGAACCCTTGCTTGACCGCTTGGTTGAAAAGCTTGTGGATGTGTGGGATGAGGACAAGACCTCCAATTTTTAAGATTTCCGCCTGGTAACCTTCAATGTCTTTAGCTTTCCCATTTACCTTAAATTTGACTTATCTATACATTTTCAATTATAAATAGTTATAAAGGGTAAATATTAATGCTTATTGTCATTTTGTTTGTTATTATTTATATATTTTATAATTTATAATATAATTTATTAATCTTTATTTAGTTTGTATGATGAATTTCAAATTTAATTAATATTGCTTTATTAGATAGTTATAAGAGGTAAAAATTATAACTTCTTAATTGCTATTTTTATTATTTTATTATTAATTTTGGTTTTGACCATTGCCTTCTCTGCATTATTTATAGATGGAATTGATCAGCCAATCATCATTCTCGTGATGATGAACTACACTTGGTAGTTCTAAACCCGTGACTCTATGATCTATGATGTGATTTCCCAGAAGAATTTATTTGAAAATGAATTTGGATCACAAAAGTTTACACTCTCAAAAAATCATATTATTAGCTTTGTTAAGTTGTAATTGTTAAAAATAATGAAATAGTTTTGTTGGTTTATAATTTTGAAAATATAAGGAATTTTTAGTTGTTATTTTATGTTAATAATTTTATTAATTTGACCATTTCAAATTCTTTTTCCCCGAACCAAATGATAGATTTGATGGTGTAAATTTTTATATCATTTATCTTACTTTAATAAGTAAAGACAAAAAAATCATTTCTCTAGTTTAGATGACCCCATCATGTTTGATTTTCATCCCTAAAGGGGTTTTCTACATTATTAATGAGTAGTGGAGGTGGCATCTACCTTGGCATAACTATGTTAGTATCCACATCACAACCCTTATTGGGTGGGACAAGGAATTTTAGTGATGTTATAAGATTGACACATTTGCATTTTTTTTGGAGCCACTCCGAATTCATCATCATCAATTGCTTCTTATTGTCAACTTTGTTAAATTTTCTATTTTTTTATCCCAAGAAAACTTAGCCTTTGGGACACACTTAGTTTGATTAGTTTATCTTTATATGGACTCTACTATTGATCTTGTTTGGTATAAATTTACTCATGTCAATTTCTATATAGATTTAATCATAAGACAAAATGGGCTTCTACCCTTGACTTGTATCTATCTTAAGAAACTTTCTTAGAGAATTCTCTATTCCTTCCCAGCATTACTTCTCTTAAAACTGGAGGGAAAGATTCAATCTCATTAAAATTGGAGTTATGGAGATAGACATTGAAGTAGAGTTAAACTTTAGCTACCATGGTTTGAAGAAAAGGTTATCTATTCCTTAGAAAAATGGTCCATGCGTGAAATTTCTGTGGTTTCATAACTAGCTAAAATATCTATCATATATAAGTCTCTTAAGAAAATACATACCATGTATACTAAAGTCTATTTGGAGTCCATCCATTCAATAAACATTTCATTTGATGACCACATCTATTTGTTCATGAATGCATTCATCACTTGTGACAAAATTTGTGACATAGGGGTGTATTTCTTGTCTCCATAATAAAAGAACATTACGATGTATTCTTATTTTCTAAATGATGACAATTTATGGTCTAGACCGCATCTTTGAAATAATTGTGGGGATTCACAATTTAACCCCTAACAATCCTTCTATAACTTTAAAGAGTTTTGAATCCTTAGAGGTGGAGGTTGTACCCTTTATTTAAGTACCTCCATGGAAAAGGAGAGCCATGTGCAAGGTTAATTCCTTTTGAATTATATTATTGGTTGGCATATCAACATCTTCCAAATGCTTCCAATTGATTACCAACAAATACCAGTCATTGTCGATTGAGAGGGGCCTCCTTATCCTAGATCATAGTCTTTCTACCTCCAAGGAAATGGGTTCCCAAGTGAGGATTTTCACAAACATGTGTAGGACAACTTCAATATGGATGGCCATCTCTAAAAACTATTAGTCTTTTTTTGCCTTCCCTCATTCTATCATCAAATTCCATTTGAAAAATAAAAATAGGATGACCAATGCAAGATCTTCCACTGGCTATCAAGACACCCCATCTATTTTTTCCCCAATTAATCATGTGAGTTTCAATCTATGAATTGATTTGGACTCTAATAGTAACACAAATTTCACGTGAAAAGAAAAATGTAAAATGAGATTACATTTAAACAAAATTAATAATGAAAAATCGAAGCAATTAATAACCATTCCTAATAATATATTTTTCTTCCCATTCAAATCATCCGAATACACAAAATTTAGATATGAAACAAAATTCACGAATTAATTGGTGGAAATGCTATTGTAGATACTACATATAAAATAAATTAGATTACTTGTCTCTCTCAATGTTTATCTACTAAACTAAATTGGTTATAGAGGAGAATTTCATCTCCTAAGCATAATTTTCCAATGTAGGTGTTCCCTTAGTTTGGGCTATAAGACCACAAGGGTGAAGAAAATCCATTGTGATATGTCACTCACTCAATCCATCACAAAACAATCTTGAATCAACCAATTCCCAAAACACATAGTACTCCAAGCATCTTAACCATTTGTCACTACTACGTTTTAATCACTAAAAGTGGCATTTAGGGGTGGTTTGGGAAAAAATACCTCTAAAAGCACCAAAATTAACATTTAAGCCTTGTAATGATGGTTTAAGAAGATTTTTTAATCATCCCCAAAAGTTCCTCGAGGGGAAAATGTGAAGCTTTCCAAAAAGGAAACTATAAGAGGTGGTTGTAAATAAAATACTCATAGAAATGGTAATCATGGAGGAAATTATTATTAAGGTACGATGAGTAACTTCGAAACTTGAATTTTCCACTAACATTCATTTAGCTATATACAGTTAGGTGACCCTTCATTTCATATTCCAAGTTTCTATTCATCTTTTCCTTCTCCTAATTTATTAATTTAAACTTATATCTACAATACAAAAATCCCTAAGGTTTATGTACAACATTCCCCCTTAAGTCGAAGGGGTGTTTGTAAGCCCAAGATTCATTCTAATTTTTTCAAAATTTTCTCTTTCGAGTGCTTTGATTAAATGTTTACAATTTTCTCATTAGTGGAATAATGTCATAAATGAATTGTCTTAGCTTCTCCATGATATCAAATAAAATGATATTTTTTGTTGATATGTTTGGTTTGATCATGGATTTTGTGATTCTTGGCCAACTTGATCATAGAAGTATTTTCAATAAGAAGAGTAGTAGAATTCACTTGTTTCCCTTGCAAATGTTCAAGTATTTTCCTAAGCCACACAATCTCCTTTGTTGCTTTTATAATGGCCACATATTATGACTTTGTCACGAAATTTGTTGGAAATGATTTTTTGCATGACCTCAAGAGATATTTATTGATCCAAGACTCCTAAGATAACCTAAAGTCGAAATTCCATTTTCATTGTCTCCATAAAAGTTTAAATCTAAATATTTAATTGAATTGAAGGCATCCACCCATGAATATTTTGGTCCAAAGTATTGAGTTCTTTTTAAGAACTACACAAAACACTTTTTTGTCATAGAAAAATATTCTTGATGTACTCTGGACAGGTAGTAGTGAGGTGAATAAGAATTATTTTCTATACTTGGTTGCATCCTCAAATTCATTCCCTTCTTTTGATGTGAGCTCCAAGTATTGTTCCATTGGAGTAGATAAAGGATTGTAGTTAGCCATGCCTAACCTACTCAATAAATATCCAACATACTTATTTTTGGAGAGGAGTATATACTTTGGATGTTGATCAATTCAATGCCTAAATAGTAGTGAATATATCCCAAATCTATCATCTCAAATCCATTCTTCAACTCTTTATTTATAGATGTAATATAGCTTTCATTGTTCCCTATTGTCAACAAATCATCTAAAAATACCACAATATATACAATAGGTTTTCCAAAATGATTGGAAACAGCGAAACATCATCAAGAATAAAGTGTTTGAAATTCAATTTCAAAAGATGCTTAGTTAAATTTTCATACTCGACTCTTGGTTCTTGTTCTAGCCCATATAAGGATTTGATAAGTTTACATACTTTTTGTTCTTTTCCCTTTATGAAAAAACCTCCACGTCGAGCCATGCACGCATTCTGTTTCAAGTCTCAATTCAAGAAAGAAGTATTCAACCCAATTGATCGCTAGTACATATGGGCGGAAAATATAGCATCATACCCTAATAGTTTGGTCGTACTATCGAATTTTACTTGCATTTTTTATATTTTTTTAGAAACCCTTCACATTCGCCAGATATTTGATGAGCACGATTATTGCGGGCTATTCGATGATACGTTAGTTGGATATCTGATGATAATTGTAGAAATTAATTGTAGATTCAATACTACTCATGTAATGTTATAAAACATAAGACTCAAATATACTCTACTCATATGCAGAAATAAATTCACGATTGAGAAGTTATATCAAAAGCATGCATCAAAATTTAACACACATACATGAGGATATATCTAGGGGAAATAAACTTCTCAAAACCCCTTCCTATCTATATTTCATTACTCAGAAAATAGAGAAGAAATAAAATGCTTGCTCAAGCCCGAGCAACCTTTGCACAAGTATAATCTATCTCACTGCCTCGCAGACTGATTTTGGCCGACACTTAGACAATTTTCCTGCCTTCCAAGCTCCTATTTACTTGTGTTGTTTATCAAGGAATTATTCCCCTATTAATTAGGGAAATCCACATCCTAGATTGCGCAATCCCTATAGGTCATTATATAACTGCATGCACCACTTGTACAACTTGGATAATTATACAATTGATAGTACAATGCCCTTGGACTCTAATCTCAATTGGGTAACTCAAATTTCATGCATGCATGAGTTAATTATTAGTTTATTAATCAGTTAACTCGTTGAACACTGAAGTTGTACCCCACCGCTAGACCTCCTACTAGTTCCTCCAACAGTTGGAAATAGTTTAACTGACCTTAACTCAATTTAACTAAATTAAATTATTACAACTGAAATTAAACTCAACCTAGGCTCCTAAAAATTAGAAATCACTATACACAACTCAAGTTAAGCCCACAACTAGAATTAACTAAGCCAACTAAGTGATACCAACTCAGTTAACTCATTCAAGTTGTCTTGTGATGTGGAAATTTTTTTTCTCCTAATTTAACTCAAGGGAAAATTAAATTAGGATTTTCTTGCTTCCATTTTTCAACACTCCCTCTCAGCAAGAAAGGGATTATCAAATACCCCAATCATGCCTCTATGGAACTCGAATTTTCCTCTTGACAAAGCCTTTGTTAAAATATCTGCATCTTGTTCCTCTGTAGGAATGTATTCTAACAACATGATCTGCCTCTGCACACAATCTCGTAGATGGTGATATCAGATGTCAATATGCTTGGATCGATCATGAAAAACTAGATTTTCAGAGAGTTTGATACAAATATGATTGTCACAGTAAATCACAGTGGGATCCATCATCTGACCAAATAACCCAACAAAAATATTCCTCATCTAGATAGCTTCAAAATCACAATGGGATCCATAATCTGACCAAATAACCCAACAAGAATATTCCTCATCTAGATAGCTTCACAAGATCCTTGACTGGTACTCATGTACTCTTCTTCTGCTGAAATGAGTGTAATTGATCTTTACTTCCTGTTGTACCAAGAAACTGTTGTTGACCCAATACTGAAAACTCCTCCTGAAGTGCTCTTTCGATTTGATGGACTACCCACCCAATCTGCATCTGTGAATCCTTACAACTTCACTCCCTCTGTTCATTTGTATCAAAGACCATACTGAGTAGTTCCTTTGAGGTATCTCAACACATGTCTGGTCACCTTCCAATACAGTTTGGTTGGATTAACCATTGCTTGACTAAGTTGGTTATCTGCATAACACATGTACGATCATGTGTTCACCAAATACATGAGTGAACCCACAAAATTCCTGTAAATAGTGGCCTCTAGTTCCTCACCTGAAGTGGCATTTTCCTTCCTCCAACTGCCTGCTATAGGAGTTTCTATGGGTTTGCTACTCTCCATGCATAAATTCTTCAGTATCTCGCTTGCATACTTTCCCTGAGAGACAAAAAATTTCCCATATCTTTTCCATACTTCCAAACTGAGGAAATAATGCATGAGTCCCATGTCCTTCATCTCGAATTCTTTTACAAGATGCTCTTTGCAATATTTGATCAACTTCTCATCACCGGTTAAAATCAAATCATCGACATATAATGCTATAATCAACAATTTACCTTGAACAACAATAGGGTAAAGGTTTGCATCTGCTTCACTTTTGGTGAAGCCTAACCTGGTGAAATAATGGTCAATCCTAGTGTACCAAGCACAGGGTGCTTGTTTCAGCACATACAATGCTCGCGTGAGTCTGCACACATTTGACTCTCTGTTGAAGGTCTCAAATCCTTCCATTTGTTTAATGTACACCTCCTCCTCAATCACTCCATTAAGGAATGTTGTCCTTACATCCATCTAATGGATCTTCCATCCATATGTGTTGTAAGTGATAGAATTGATCTGATAGAAGTGTATCTTGATACTATAGAAAAGTTATCCTCGTAATCAATTCTCTCCACTTGAGAGAACCCCTTGGACACAAATATTGCCTTGTGTTTCTTGACACATCCATCTATTTTTTGCTTCACCTTGTAGATCCACCTCAGATCTACCACTGACTTGTTCTCTGGTCTTGGGATCAATTCCCAAACATTATTTCTAACTATGTAACCATATTTCTCTACCATGGCATCAAGCCATACTAGCTTTTGCACTGATTCCTCAAATGAGGATGGTTTTGTCTCAACTAGATCACTCATAAGAGCCATGTACCTAGTGTATTGATCCAGTGACCTTCTATGCATGTGTTGTGATGTGGGTGTTTCCACATTCTATCTAGCAACATGCAATAACCTGTCAGCTTCCCTGGTGCACTTCCTTCCTTATCTGGATCTCTCTGCATGAGTGGGTGCCTCCATTCTCTGTAACTCTGTTTATGTTTGCTCCACAACATCCCGAGATTATTCCTTTGGAGCCAAAAGCTCCTCATCTGCATGCGACTAAAGCTCCCTCTTAAGGGAACACCTCATTGCCTTCTCTTCATCGAACTTCACATCTCTACGAACAAATGTTATCTTGTGAGATGGCATGTACACCCAATAGTTGTGAGGTGTATCAATGTACCCCACATATATACCCAACTGAGCTGTCAACTCTAGAATTTTTCTTGCATCCTTGGAAATGATAGTAAACTTATGAACCAAAGATCCTGAAGTGTGACACATTTGACTTCTTCCTTGAAAAATATTCTTCTGGTGTACTCATATCAAGAATCCGATTAGGACTCCTGTTTTGCACATATACCTATGTGTTGCATGCTTCGACCCAGAAGTGCAACAATAGGCCCTGATCATGCAACATTTCTCTTGCAACTCCCAAAATACTTATGTTCTTCCTCTCAACCACCCTAGTCTGTTGTGGGTTATGGGGTGTTATTAACTCCAGTCAAATGCCTTCCTTTACATTGAAGTTATTAAACTCATTCGACACATATTCTCCACAGTTATCGCTCCTAAAATCCTTCACTTTCCCGCTAGATTATTTCTCAACAAGTGATTTAAATTCAACAAATTTAGATGATTTCTTGTCTTTCTGATGCATGAAGAAATCCAACACTTACATGAGAAATCATCTACAAATATAACATAATACATGTTCTTGGCCATGGATATTGTTGAGAAAGGTGTCCTTATCATGAAAGGTGGCTTTAGTGTACTTCCCCAGTGTACACCCTTTGCATGTATCTGGCTGATTTAGCGCACCTTTGGGAAGTCCTGTAGAAATTTGTTGCATGATATTCAAAGCTCCATGGTTAAAATGGAAAAGTCTCCTATTTCATAATTCACTGATGTCTCAGCTCTGAACCTTCTCTTCTTTCATGCACAATGTTGCACAATATTCCACATCCAATTTGTAGAGGTTCTTCACTCAAAGCTCGATCCACTTCACTTGTCCCATGGTGATGTGTCTAAGGAAAACATTTCATTTTCTAAATATCACATCGTAGCCACGGTCTTCCAACATAGAAACTTAAACTAAATTCTTCTTCAAACCCAGAACATACATGAAATCTTTTAATTTGAGAGGGGAGCTAGAATCCCTCTTAAAAGTAATTGTACTGATACTGGTCACGTTATACCTTCCATCATCTCCCATCTCAATGTGCATATGGAGGTCCTTCTCCTCTAAGTCATTGAAAAATTCTTTGTTGCTCGTCATATGGAATGATGCTCCACTATCTAGATACCACACACTACCCATCACTGATGTCGCCATGCATGCAATGAGGGTGAAATCCCACTCAAATTGTGAAGTTAGAGCTTCACCTTCTGCTCATCCTTAGGGATTCTTACCAAAATTCTTGTGTGGACACTTTGTGGCATAGTTTCTCAGCTCATGACAGTGAAAGAACTTGATTTTCGACAAGTCTTTCTTCTTTCCCACTTGACCAGATTCTGCAATTCACGATTGAGAAGTTATATCAAAAGCATGCATTTGAATTTAACACACATACACGAGGATATATCTAGGGGAAATAAAATTCTCAAAACCCCTTCCTATCTATATTGTATTATTCAAAAAATAGAGAAGAAATACAATGCTTGCTCAATCCTGAGCAACCTTTGCACAAGTATAATCTATCTCACTTCCTCACAGACTGACTCTGGCCAACTCTTAGCCAATTTTCCTGCCTTCCAAGCTTCTATTTCCTTGGGATGTTTGTCAAGGAACTAACCCCCTATTAATTAGTTAAATACCCATCCAAAACTGCGTAATCCCTATAGGTCCTTCTCTGACTTCATGCACCAAATGTACAACTTGGATAATTATACAACCGATAGTACACTTCCCTTGAACTCTAATATCAACTGGGTAACTTGAATATCATGCATGCACGAGTTAATTATTAGTTGATTAATCAGTTAAATGGTTGAACATTGAAACTGCACCTCACTGCTAGACCTCCTACTAGTTCCTCCAACTTTTCGAACTAGTTTAACTGGCCTTAACTCAATTTAACTATAATAAATTGTTACAACTGAAATTAAACTCAACCTAGGCTCCTAAAATTTAGGAATCATTATACACAACTCAAGTTAAGCCCACAACTTTAATTAACTAAAATAACTGAGTGATTACAACTCAGCCCACAACTTGAATTAACTAAAATAACTGAGTGATTACAACTTAGTTAACTCATTCAAGTTGTCTTGTGATGTGGAATTTCGATTTTCTCCTAATTTAACTCAAGGGAAAATTAAATCATGATTTTCTTTCTTCCATTTTTCAACAATAATTGCGTTCATTGGATATTTGATGACAATTGATTTTTCAATGGATATTTGATGAATATTCAAGTTTCGTTTCATATCCGACATTTGACCAAGTCAATTATCTATCAGTCAAAATACCCATGTTTTATATGTTAATAGTTCTTGTCATCTACTCTTATGTGATCATATATTATAGTCAATGCTTAGGTATGCATTGTATATAAACCCTTAACCACTAAAACCTTGAAATGTAAGCTAATCCCTACATATTGGCTTGCAAACCCAACCCTAGGCCTCACAAATATTTGTCTCCCCATAATGGGATCAATTTCCTTTTTCTCCATAATTCAATTAAGAGAGAACCTAATTCATGAAACAATGCCATTTTACCTAGGTTTTTAGAAATTTATCTTTAGGATGAGACCTTTATATGAGCAGGAAATGGTCACAGTCTTCGAGAAACATTGTAAATTTGTGGGCACAAACCTTAAGCACATAGTAGAGCACCTTCAGGCGAAGGGCCCAACAACAAATTTAGAGGATTGTACTACTTTCACCTACACAAGAATCATGTGTACTACGTGAGTGAGGCTCTAATGAAGAGAGACATCAATATCTCGAGAGAACGCGTGGTGAGTCTTAACACTTGCATCAGAAAATTCACCAAGAGAAATAAGTTCCAGTTGACCATATAATCCCTTTATTTGATTGACGCACATGCCATGCGCAAAACATGGTTAAGTGCATCATCGAGAAATAGTTTTTCTAGCATGTGTAGGCTCATGCTAGCCTCAAGCTTTCAAGTTTCTTTTAAACATGGCCTCAAGAAATAGTACATGACCCTCACGTGTGTGGTGTCTGTATCTTGTGTTGGACATGTGTCCTCCTAAATCATAACACATGTCACACATGATTCTTAGATGTGTTTCAATGTGTTTGTGGAAAAATAGATTTGTGGGGACTCTAAAAATGATTTTTACACTTTATTTTGTCATTTTCCACAATATGTGAGGAGCTATATTTTTTTCTTATGGTGTAGGTGAAGAGTAAAATCAAGATTTGTTCCAAGTGCTTTGAAGATGGATTAGAAAACCAAATTTGTTCTTATTTCCAACAACAATGCCTTTGTTATTTCATTTCATAGAAATCATGGTTCAATCAACAAGCATAGTTGGTAAAGGCCAATGGAAAGGGAGGAATTTTATTATTGGCATTATCAACCCCCCCCCCACCCTCCCCCACTACCACCCCGCCCATTTCAATTCATCCCTCTCTATTGCATGTGGAGCTACAAATGCAACATCCAATGTTGAAAAACAAATTGTAGCAAGACAACATGCTTAAGAAAAAAAATATCCCATGTGGAAATATGTAACAATATAGCAAGGTTTTAGGGAAAAGTTTTTTATGGGAGGGAATTTTCTTTGGACATGTAATTTCTGCAACATTCAATACAAAAACCATTATTGGAAAAATTGACATCGACAAAAATTCAACGAGTTTCCAGAAAAATATTTTTGAAAACATCAACAAAAATATTGGTGAAAATAAGAAACTATAGAAAATAATACAAAATATGTTCTTATTTTCAAAATTGGAAAAATTCAAAAATAAATTGCGGAAAATCAATAAATTAAGGAAAATTTGAGAAAAATCAGAAAAATTGCCAAAGAAAAAAATCACATTTTTTTTCAGGTTGAAAAATTTATTAGCCGAAAAAATAATGATTTATCGTCTCCATGCATCCTTGATTGTACTGCCAATGAATCAACAATTGTATGACACTATTCAAAAAAAAAAATCTGTTCTTGACATTTCTTTAAGAATCTTGGCAAACGTTGGGCCACAAAAATGAGCACTATTTAGTATCTTATATGTAACAAAATTCATAATATAACATGTTTTCAAAAGTTTACCTGAGCATATCATAGCTTGATCACCAATACCAAACTTGTAGAAATGAGTAAGCAACATATTGTGAGTAATAATGTTAGGAATGAAACCAAATTTTAGGAATTTTCCTAACAATATAGCAGTTTGATCAAGCAAATCCTTGTAGAGACCATTCGGAATTGCATTTTGAGTGAATGTATTAGGAATAATTCCAATTACAATGAGGCTATCCAACAAATTAAAATCGTGATGAATCATCTTGGTGATGTGAAGACCATTAATACATGTAATGTACATAAAATTAATAGGAATGCACCAGTTGAGGATACCTATTCGTAATTTCCACAACCTTTGTCATATTAGTTGTCTTGCAATATTAATGAATTAAAGTGTTGTATGTAACAACATCAGGAACCAAACCACTGCTATGCATGAGGAAAAAGAGCATGTTTTCCATCTTACCCTTTATTTCTTACAAAGTCCATTAATGAGAATGTTCTTGGTGAAAATATCCATGGCAAGTCTTTTCTCTACCATTTCCACCAACCAATGAATTGTAAGTGAAAATTTTATGGAAAATGTGGTTTATTTTCATTTCCATGAAGTGTATATGAGCCTCATATATGTTTATTGGCTTGAAAATAGCTTTAATGAAAGCAGGGTAGGAAAAAACATTAGGAAAATGTAGTTTTTATCCCATTTTAGTCGATAGTGTTGGGATTCAACAAGAATATTCAACACCCACACTTAGTGCATTAAGAACCTGGTTGCATTAAGCACCTAGATTAGGTTGGGTCCCACAGTGCTATTTTTGGGTGCATGTCTATTTTGGTTATCTCTTAATTAAGATGGACATTAAGCTGTAATCTATTCTCAATGTGGACTGGAATCAGTTAACTGAAAGTGATAAATTCAATTAGCTAGTGGATTTCGAGTTAGAGGTTGTTGGTGAGGCATGTAGAGTAATTCTCGTTGTAACAGAGTTCGAAGTGCAGTGGTGCATGAGTTGATGCAAGTTTTAAATAGTTTAACTCAGTTAAGTGAGTTAAACTCAATTGTGATAGTTGTAACTAAAGATACACTAGTGAGAGATCAAGTGAATTAAATATTAATTAATTCAAAATTATTGATCTCACATGAAACTGAAGATTTACTATTATTAGTTGCATGCATGTTAGATCTAGTGGAGACCCAGTTGAGTTCTAGGTGAAAGGGAGGTTGACTATCAGTTGGATGATTGGCTTGCACACTTGCAACCAAACACCCATTGGAGTGCGCAAGATACTTGCACAGTCAAGGTAGGAAATAATTCCTATATTTTAGGGATATTTACCATCACGGATTGTGCAAGCAAGGCAGGTTGTCTGGAGGCTGAGAATTGGCTATGTGTTGGTCAGTTTTGCATATGACAGTGTGAGACAATTAGATGATTACTGGAGGGCTCTTGTGAGAAGAGTTTTGTATGTAATTGTTTCATGATCCATGTTGAATATACAATAGAAGATATTGGGGTTTTTAGCTGTAAGCTTTCCTCGGGAAATTATCTATGTTGTGTGTGATTGATCTTTCTTCATGTTCATGTGATTAGCAATTGTGTTTTTAATTCCGCAAAATATTTGTAGAAGCGATTCAATATTTAAATTTAGTACATTGTTAGATCGGGTGAATCCAAGATATACATGCATGTTGTATAATTTCGACATGGTATCAGAGCAAAGGAAATTGCAGAAGTGAAGCAGGAGCTGAGTTTGTGACTGGATAGAATTCGAATTTGCAGAAAGACTTTCTTGGTGCTATAGCTGATTCAAGATCGAAATGGCTTTCAATGGCTTGAGGTTAGAGTATGCACTCGAGGGTAGCTCTAACTACATTTCTTGGAAGGACAGGATGGAGGCAGTACTCGAATACAATGGATTGAAGGAATTCATTGACAAAGATGTTCGTAAACCCAACGTTGCAGATGTTGCAATTCTTGATGCATGGAAAAAGAAAGTCGCAAAGGCAAAGAGGATCCTGTTGGAGGGAGTACGAAACCACATTGTCTCAAGCCTCCATGGGAAAGCCACACCATATGCAATGTGGAAGGCTTTGATGGATCTATTCCAAAGTAGTAGCGACTATAGGAAATTGATACTCAAAGATAAACTCAGGAAGATCAAGATGGAAAAGGGTGACACCATTCCAAAATATCTAACAAAGTTTGTCCAATGTCGGGATGAACTGGGGAGCGTTGGAATAAAATTTTTTGATGATGATTTGGTGAGCTTGGCTCTCCTAGGACTTCCTAAGAGTTGGCACAGCTATCAAGGCTCTATCAATGGAAGGGAAAAATTGACAGATTGGGAACGACTGTGGTCAGTTTTGGTGCAGGAAGAGTTCAGATGGAACACCAGAGATGGATCTTCATCTAAGAATGAGGATGAAGAGGATTTTGCTTTGGCTTCCAAGGCAAGGAAGGGGAAGGGGAAGAAATTACATTCTAAATCCGAGTCCAAGAATGGCAAGAAGCAGGACATGTCCAAGGTGAAGTGTTTTCACTGTCATGAGCATGGGAATTTTGCCACTAACTGTCCACAAAATAAGAAGAACAAGAAGGTTGGAGGATCTGAAGATGGTGAGGACCTTGCCTTGCAATTTGAGCTTGAATTCTCATTGATTGCATGCATGGTGTCCAATGCATTGGGATATGTGTGGTATTTGGATAGTGGTGATTCCTTTCACACGACGGGAGATAAGGAACTTTTCAGTGACTTGGAGGAGAAATATCTCTAGATGCATATTGAAATCGGCGAAGACGGACGGTACACTGCTACCGAGATTGGTGCCATTACCTTTCAGAGGGCGTCATGTAAACCATTTCAATTAAAAGAAGTAATGCATGTGCCAGGTCTAAAGAAAAATTTGGTCTCAGTCGCAATGTTGGAGGATAGAGGCTATGATGTTGTTTTTAGTGATGGAAAATATTTCCTGTGACATAAAACAATGGGACAAGCCAAGAGGATAGGGATTCGAGTTAAGAATCTCTACAAGCTGTAGGTAGATGGTTGTGCAACAATGGTGAGCAAGGAAGATCAAGTGGTGAGTCGGGATGAGGTCAAATTATAGCATAGGAGATTGGGCCATCTTCACCATGGAGCCTTGAAAGTCATGCAGCAAATTTCTACTGGTCTTCCCAGGGGTACACTTGCGCAGTCAGGCACATGCAAGGGATGTAATATGGGAAAATATGTAAAGGACACCTTTCATGAGAAGGAAAATCGAGCTTTAGGGATCCTTGAGAAATTTCACACAGACGTGTGTGGTCCTTTCTCGGTTTCTTCAACAACAAAACATAAGTACTATGTAATCTTTGTTGATAAATTTTCTCATAAGTGTTGGATATTCTTCATGTAGAAGAAAGATCAAACATTATCTAAGTTCTATGAGTTTAAGGCACTGGTGGAGAAAGAGTTGGGGAAGCAAGTGGAGGCTCTTAGGAGTAATAATGGTGGAGAATACATCTCTAACAAATTCAAGAACTTTTGCAGCAAAGAAGGAATTCGAAGAGAACTCATAGTGCCTTATAACCCACAACAGAATGAGGTCGCAGAGAGAAAGAATAGAACTATTGTGGGTGCAGCACAAGCAATGTTGCATGATCAAGGCCTATCGATGCATCTGTGGGTAGAAGCATGCAATACATCGGTACATGTGAAAAACCATTGTCCTCATAGAGTACTTGGTACGAGTACACCTGAAGAGGATTTCACTGGTAAGAAACCTTATGTTTCACACTTTAAGATTTTTGGCTCATCTGTTTATGTGCATGTGACCAAGGACGCCAGGAAGAAGCTAGAGCCAACCACTGAGGTTGGGATTTTTGTGGGGTACACTGAAACACCCCATAATTATCGTGTGTATTTGCCAAACATTAGAATGGCTGTTGTGCGATGGGATATCAAATTTGATGAGGAGAAAGCCATGTGCTTGTCCCTTGAGAGGGAGCTAGAATTGCATGTAGAGGAGGAACTGTTGGTTCCCAAGGATGAGTCTCAATATGTGGATCAACCACATGAGGAGGTTCATGGAGTGGAGGAAAATACTCATGTAGATCCATCCATCAGAAATGGCAGAAGGCGCACCATGGAATTTGATAGGCTGAGACTTGATGCTGCACAAAATGTAGGAGCCTCTACTTCATAGCGCAGACAAAGATAATCTCCTGATCGATTTAATGGATACATGGCTCTTATGAGAAGATGTATTGTGACTGAACCATCTTCCTTTCAGGAAGTAGTGCATCAGCCAAATTAGGTTGATGCAATGGCGGAGGAGTATGACTCCATTGTCAAGAACAGTGCATGGGAGATAGTCCCAAGATCGGTTGAAAAATCAGTGGTTGGATCGAGATGGATCTACAAGGTAAAGAAAGTTGTTGATGGGAGTGTGGAGAAATACAAGGCCAGATTTGTGGCTTGGGGATTCTCATAGATTGAGGGGATAGATTATGATGAGACTTTTGCACCAGTTCAAAGGTACTCTTCCATAAGATCCATCCTTGCACTCTCAGCGCAGATGGGATGGTGCATTCATCATATGGAAGTGAAAATTGTGTTTCTCAATGGGATCATTGAGGAAGAGGTGTACATAGAGCAGCCTGAAGGTTTCGAGATCTTCAACAGTGAGTCGCATGTGTGCCAACTCAAAAGAGCAATGTATGGGCTGAAGCAAGCACCCCGTGCTTGGTACACTCGGAGAGACAGCTATTTCACCAGACTGGGCTTCGCCAAAAGTGAAGCAGATGAAAACCTACACGAGATTGTGGTTGAGGGTAAGCTATTTATCATTTTTCTTTATGTTTATGATCTAATTTTGACTGGTGATGAGCAGCTGATACACTCATGCAAGGAGGATCTTGTAAGGGATTTCGAAATGAAGGACATAGGACTCCTTCATTATTTCCTTGGATTGGAAATATGGCAGCAAGATGGTGAAATTTTTGTGTCTCAAGGAAAGTATGCAAAGGAGATACTGGGTAAGTTTAACATGGAGAGCTGCAAACCCATGGATACTCCTATTCCATGAAATTGGAGGAAAGAGGATGCTACTTCTAGAGAGGTAGTGGATTCTACTGTTTATTGACATTTAGTGGGTTCACTAATGTATCTAGTGAACACGAGACCGGACATTTGCTACGCAGTTAACCAGCTGAGTCAAGCTATGGTTAAGCCTACCAAGCTCTTTTAGAAGGCGGGGAAGCATGTCCTGAGATACCTGAGGGGCACATCATAGTATGGTCTATGGTACATACAAACAGAGGGAGTGAAGTTGCATGGCTTCACGGATGCAGATTGGGTTGGCTATCCATTGGACAGAAAGAGCACATAAGGGGGGATATTTAGCATTGGATCGAGAATAGTTTCTTGGTACATCAGGAAGTAATGATCCATGGCACTTAGTTCAGTGGAAGAGGAATACATGGAAGCAAGTTAATCTACATGTGAGGCTATCTGGATGAGAAAGATATTGGTTGGTTTGATTGGTTCTCAGATGGATCTAATAGTGATTCATTGTGATAATCAGAGTTGCATTAAAGTCTCGATTAATCCTGTGTTTCATGGTAGGTTCAAGCATATAGATATCTGGTACCATAATCTCAGAGATTGTGTGCATAGAAGGATCATGTTTCTAAAGTACATTCCCATGGAAGATCAGGATGCAGATATTCTGACGAAGGCGCTCACCAAGAGAAAATTCGAATACCATAGAGACAAGATTGGGGTGAAGGGTAATCCCTTTCTTGTTGAGAGGGAGTGTTGAGATTCAACAAGAAGATTCAACACCCATGCCTAGTGCATTAAGCACCCAGACTAGGGTGGGGCCCACAGTGCTATTTTTGGGTGCATGTATATTTTGGTTATCCCTTAATTAAGATGGAAATTAAACTGTAATCTATTCTCAATGTGGATTTGAATCAGTTAATTGAAAGTGATAAATTTAGTTAGCTAGTGGATTTCGAGTTAGAGGTTGTTGGTGAGGCATGCAGAGTAATTCTAGTTGTAACAGATTTTGAAGTGCAGTGGTGCAAGTTGTAAATAGTTTAACTCAGTTAAGTGAGTTAAACTCAGTTGTGCTAGTTGTAACTGAAGATACACTAGTGAGAGATCAAGTGAATTAAATATTAATCAGTTCACAATCAATGATGTCACATGCAACTAAGGATTTACTATTATTATTTGCGTGCATGTCAGATCCAGTGGAGACCCAGTTGAGCTCTAGGTGAAAGGGAGGTTGAATATCAGTTGCAGGATTATTGGCTTGCACACTTGCAACCAAACACCAATTGGAGTGCCCATGATACTTGCGCAGTCAAGGCAAGCAAGAATCTTTTAGGGATCTTTACCATCATGGCTTGTGCAAGCAAGACAGGTTGTCTGGAGGTTGAGAATTGGATATGTGCTGGTCAGTTTTGCATATGACAGTGTGAGACAATCATTTGAGTACTGGATGGCTCTTGTGAGAAGATTTTTTTATTTCATAGTTTCATGATCAATGCTGAATATACAATAGAAGATAGTGGGGTTTTTAGATGTAAGCTTTCCCCAAGAAATTATTTGTGTTGTGTGTGATTGATCTTTCTTCTTGTTCATGTGATTAGTGATTGCGTTTTTAATTCCGCAGAAGATTTGTAGAAGCGATTCAGTATTTAACTTTAGTACATTGTTAGATCGGGTGAATCCAAGATATACACGCATGTTGTATAATTTCTACAGATAGCTAGAAATATTGTCATATATCCCCTTCCTTATATGCCCATCGATTAGTTCAGAGGCATGTATGTATTAAATTTCTTGGAAATACTTGCCATTAATATATTCCAAACAATATTATTTGGTGGAATAAATTCATTCATGAGTGCTTCAAGAATCCTTGTAGTTTCTGCAATGTTTTCTTGCCCACATAGAGCATATATTAATGTAGTATAAATAATTATGTCTTGGTTAATTTGTTTTCTCACCAAAATCAATGAACTCAACTACCCTGTCAATAATACCCTATTTATAATATGTAACAATAAAGAGTGCTAAAAGTTACAATATTTAATTTGACACCCTTTTGTTGCCATATTTTCCAATTGTAAGACAACCTTGTGCACGTCATCCATACTGTAAAGCTCGTGAATTGTGTTGTAAATAGTTACATTTGAACTGCAGCCCTTCTTTGACATTTCAACACAACCTTGCAGGCTTTAGATGTTCTCCCTTTCCAATGGATACCATCCAAGAGGGTGTTGTAGGTGATAATACTCAATATAAAATCCATCTCCAACATTCCATTCAAGAACTGTAGAGAATTATGTATTTGACCCTTGTCACAGAATCCTTTTATTAATGAATTTTATGTAACTATATTTGATGAGAAACCTTTCCCCTTCATCTAATGCACAAAATCACAAGCTGTATTTAGATTAATTCTCTTGTAAAGATCGTTAATCATGTTAGTCATCAATAATTTTTGCTATTTGTAGATGACTAAATATTGGTCCTA
Organism: Pinus albicaulis; assembly: GCA_034641835.2. Classification (NCBI taxonomy): domain Eukaryota; kingdom Viridiplantae; phylum Streptophyta; class Pinopsida; order Pinales; family Pinaceae; genus Pinus; species Pinus albicaulis. The sequence goes on along the minus strand of CM076575.1, from coordinate 494,332,781 downwards.
GATTTCTAAAAAAAAGATTCCTGAATATTGTGAGTTTTAGAAAACTCACTTCCTTCATTATCCTTAAACCAAATTTTTCACTATTTTACCATTTTTCCATTTCATGGTCACCTTGCCACTCTTAAAAAACTCCTTATGGGTTTGTGTCACTCACCTCCATCCTATTTCCTACCTATAACCTTATCACTTTGTTTTTTTTTTCCTTGCCCATAACCCCAATTTGCAGCTAGGTTCACCTAAATCTATGCCTTCCCATGTTCACCAGGATTCCTCAAATATTTGATGATCTCAAAACTATCTCTATAGACTCTTTAGATAAATCAAGTACATTCGATTTTGGATCTTCAATACATCAATTTGTCAAATACTTTGTTTTTTACACTTGAAGACCCCAAACCAAGTTTCAGTCAAAGACCAAGTCAAAGGATCCTCCCACTAGGTTATTAAGGTTTCATAGGTTGTAGGGTCATCTTTGGTGTTTTAAGCACTGTCTTTATGTATTAGAAGCTGGCCCAATTGTAAAAGAAGATCAGCACATGATTTTCCAAGAAAGAGCAAAAAATCTCCAAAGAGGGCTACTTTGTCAAATTCAAGTTGTGCAAAAGGTAAATGTGCTTGGAATTTCTGCAGGAGTGTCAAGAGGTCAATTAGCAAAGGAGATTGATAAGGTGACTGATATGTTCCTAAAGGAAGAGAGGAAGCACTTTTTCTTGAGGAGAATCAAGGTTTTCAAGCTAAATTGGGCCAGCAGTATGCCAAGCAGGGATCCAATGCGGCAAAACACATGAAGGAGGCACACCAAGAAAACCAAACATGGAAGAAGTTTTTATAAATTATAGATGAAAAAGGGAAAAAGGTGAGGTGAACTAGACAGAAAAGAATGAACTTGAAAGGGCTATAGAGAACTTAGAAGACAACACTGGTAATTTTCTTCAAGCATTCCACACACCTAGGGTTTTGGGAGGATGGTCAAAAGAGGTGAAATGATGATGTTAAGCCTCCATGATGACAGCAGAAGGAATATTTGAAATAGATACAGTGTATATTATCCCAGCATGTGCCAAGGTGAAATTCCTCACTGTTTCAAAGAACAAAGAAGTAAAAAGTATCAGTGAAAGGAGGGTCAAATTCTCATTTCAGTCACTTACACTCAGTGGTCAAAGAGGTAAAATGATGATGTTAAAACTCCATATATGACAGCCAAGAAAGGGATTCTGATGTCACTATTTGATCAGATTCAAAAATATCAAAAGGAGAGTGTAAAGGTAGTGATATGTGGAATCCTCCTAGAGATATTTTAGCGAACTTGTCATGACAAAATAAGCAGAGGGGAAAGCCAAATTCATTTTTTTAGCAAACCTGCATACAAACAATGAAAGGTTGTTAGTGAGAAAATGTGAGAAAGACAAGTTGAATATTATATTGAAAAATACAGCCTTGAAGATGCCACTATGTGCAGCCCTCTCTAAGATTTTCAAAGGTGAATTTGTCATATGGGTGAGGTAAAACCAAGTCAGTATTCTAAAATCTATTACAAATCAGCAGTGACCAAAGAAGGTAAAGGGCATGATTTGAATTCCAAGGTATAGGTCAAGGAAATTTTTAGAGTTACTGTGTGGTTAAATCACCAAAATGACAAAATAAATATGTCAAATATCAAAGAACAGAAAGAAAGCCACTTCAAATATATTTCATGTCACCTGCAAGAAAAAGTAAGAGAAATATCATTGAAAGTGACAAAGGCTTGAGAAACATTAGAAAGAGGGTTTGTAAAGATAAATTTAAACCCTTAAGCCTATAAAAGGTCCTTTTAAGCCTTCAAAAAGTCATTGTTCACTTGCAAAAATCGTCAAAAGTATCAAGGAGAAAAATTGCAAAGTTTCCAAGGCAATCCGGGCAAGTTCACCTAGCGCTGCATGTTCAGGACCACGCTGCGTGCCTGGAAAAGTGGCATTGCACGCTTGGGAAATTTCCTCGTGAAAAAATACTATGCGTTGCGCACCTAGAAGTATGCGTTGCGCATTTGGCAAAATGCTGCGCGTTTACCTGATAGGCCCGGCAGGCCTAGCAAACACTTTCAGCACTGCGCCCTTGCCCACCCGATAGGCCCGACAAACGCATTTAGCACTGCACCCTTGCCCACCCGACAGGCCCAACAGGCCCAGAAAACGCGTTCATCACTACACCCTTGCCAACCCGACAGCTCGTTCAGCCCACACCACTGCACGTTCAACTCAACCCAATAGTCTGTTCAAGCACTGCGCGTTTGGCCAGGAGGGCCTCTACACCAGTTCAAAACCTCAAATCAACTCAAGGTCATCTCAAACTGCCTCCAAGGTTTTTTTTTAAACATATTTGAGGGGTAAGTACAAGACATCACCTCCTCTTCAAGGTTTTTTGTCATTTGGTTAAAGAAATGGACCCTAAGGAGATGAGCTAAATGTCATTAAAGCCTCCCTCATCTACAAACAAGGAAAGAACAGTTCAGACAGGGGTAGATTAAGGTGGTTGCAATGGTTTGGAATTTGTCATCCATCAAAGCTTGAAAGCTCTATCCCTTACACTAAAATCATATTGACTTTGCCTTACCCTTTTCCATTTCAAAATTTGACATAAGAGCAAAGTGTGTCCAAGCATAGTTTTTTGTTTATAAATCAGTAGGGGTGGTCATCAAGTTTGTTTTCCTTTACCTCCTACTCATAGTCATATACCTTTACCTTCACTCATCCATCTCACTCACTTGTTAAAAAGCTTCCCTTCATCACCATTCCATTACCCTCTTCATATCATTTCATAAGAAGAGCAAGGGTGTTCAAAAGTAGCAGTGATCAAGATGTCAAGGGAAGGTAACATTGATAGTGGTGAGGGAAGCCAAGTGCCCAACATACATCAACACAGAGGTGGTAAAATCAACAGGTTTGAACCTCAAAACATTGATGAGTTGGTCGCCTCTCCTATGGCTGTCACATATTTCCAAAATGTGGGATGTTTTCACTTTTGTGAAAGAGTACAACAGGTACAAAGTCACCTTGAGCTCACAAGGCTATTCATCCTTAACCTACATGACAAAAAATCAAAATTTGCAGGGGTGATCTTTGAACTCTCCTTAGAGGCTATTGCTAATGCCACAGGCATACCCAGTGTAGGGGAGAAGTGGTTCAAACAGACCAATCTAGACTTAAGCCACTATGAACCCTTCCTAAAGCCCAGATACCAAGAAGACTGCAAATCCATCTTTCCTTTCTCACATCTACTAAAGAGATATGCACCTTTGATGAGAATTATCATGAAATATTTTACATGTGAAGGAAGGTACTCTAGGCTTTATTCTTATCACATTAGGCTGCTCATGCACTTTAGTAGGGTCAAGAGGTTGCACCTACCCTACTACCTCTACAGAAGTATTGACAATATGTCCTATATTGTATAAAAGAGAGCCTATTCCCAGTAGATGCAGAGCCTCTTTCACCACTCTCTTATCAAAATAGTTGTGATGCATCAATTTCAGCAAAAAGGTATCCCATGGGAGGTTTTCATTGCTCATGAGGTGTTCACCAACCCACAGCCCCATCCTCAGCAAAATATTCCTTCATCATCTCATCCTCCTATCCCTACTCCTCCATCATCTCCTAATGATCATGTTTCTCCATCTACACATATTCCTTCACCTCAAGACAACCCTCCTTCCTCACCCTCTCACAATTCATCATACAATGAGGGGAGTGGCAATGATGAGCAATCAAATACTAATGAAGGAAAGGGCAACAATGATGGAACAAGCATTGAAGAAGAAGAAAGTGAAGAGGCAGAGGTCATCAATGAAACAAAAAACATGGAAACTGAAGGTACTGATGATGATGATGGTGGCAGTAAAAATAAGAGCAATGATGACACCTCTAACAGTGAGGCTCACAACAAAGATGTAGAAGGCAACAATCATGATGGTCATGATGACAATAAAAACAATGAGGCTCATAGTGGTAAAGATGTTTGTACAGAGAGTAGTGTAAAAGAGAGTGAGGTTCATAGTGATCTTGAAGACAGTGAGGAAGATAGCCATGAAGAAAGCAGTCAAGAACTCAGTGAGCTTGATGATAGTATGTTCAAAGCCATAGTGACAGTCATGGCAGCAGTCATAATGGTCATGAGGACAGTAAAAACAATGGGGCTCACAGTGGTAATGATGATGGTGCAGATAGTAGTGCAGAAGACAGTGAGGCTCACAGTGTTGATAAAGGAAATGCAGAAACCAATGATAAAAAAAGCAGTGAAACAAATGATGAAGGCAGTGTAGAAAGCATGGAGACAGATGCGAGCAACCATACAATCCATAAGGACAGTGAGGATATAAAAGGTGATGACAGTCATGATGGAAACACTAGTAAAGGCACTAAAGTAATGAAAATTGAACCTTTCCCTTTTACTTACCAAAAAGGAAGTAGGCATGTGTTTACTGCCCTTAAGAGGCAAGGGGCCATGCCTCCTACATTAGCTAAGAAACTTGACAAAGGTAAGGGGAAATTCATTAATAAAAGAAAGGAAGGCAAACATGAGATTTAACAAGGATTTGAACTCATTAATATTGACAGTGATTATGAGAATGAGGCAAAGATCTCAAGCATATTGCTCAAAAGAAAAGATGCCCAAATTAAACCTACAAACCAAAATTTCTAGGGCTAAGTATGTGATAAATGTCCTTGAGATGGAAAACAAACAGCTAGGGGCACAAAAGGCCATTTATGAGGTTCGAGAAATCAGAGCCCGAAAAGAGGCTGAAAGGACCAAGGTAAGGCTAGATGAGGTCTTGGATGTTTTTGATGAAAGTGAAGATGAAGAAGGGTGGTTTTCTAGAACAAGGCCAATAACAATAGGGCTAAGGAAGGCATTAGCTAGACAAAGGGAGCAAGAATCAGCTTTGGCAGAGCAACTCACTCTAAGTGAGCTGCTTGACATGGAGATAGAATATGATCAGGAGCCTTGGCTAGAGAGGGCAAACATACACTTGGAGGGTAAATTGGAGAAGGTTAAGAGGGACCTTGACCTCCAAAAGAAGATGACCAAGCACTATGCCTTGAGAAATCAAATTTCAAGGCCCAAGCTCAAAAGAGCCCTTGCCAAAATTCAAGCACTCAAGGAGGAAAAATACCAAGTAAACCTTCGAATCCTTGCTAATGCTTCTCTACAGGCATCCCAAAAACCATGAGGAAGATATTTGCAAATTTTGGCAAGTTTTTGGAAATTTTTGGTTTTTCACTATTTTTTGAGGGCCAAGGGCACAACACCCTTGGCGCTGCTCTTTTTTTTGAGGCATCCTCAAGAGAAATGTCTTACATTTTTGGATTCAACAGTGTTGGAACACCTAATCCTACATGGGTAGGTGTGGAATGCGAACAGTCACAATGGATTCCAAGTGACCTTGGAATATGAAACCAAGAGTCACACCATTGTACTATAAATGTACATCTTTGTATAATGGAAAATAAGAAAGCCTCACGCTTATCCTTCATTGTGTTGAGTCTCTTTTGTGTGTGTGTTTATCTTCCTCATACACCATGTGTGTGCTTTAACATGGTGTTTAACATGGTATCAGAGCGGGCGATTGCTGGCCCTGCTCCAAATTGAGTGAGCCATTTGTGTTTATGGCCTGTGCATATCTGCAAAAATTCTTGGCATTTTTGCAGCACTCAGAGTTTTTGCAGCAGTGATTTTGCAGCATTCAGGCATTGGTTTTGAGAAGGAGCAGCATTCAAAATCCGTGGCAGCACTCAGAAATTGGTTTGGAGAAACGCAGCCTTGTGCATCTGAAGGTTTTCTCACTGCTCATTTCTGCCCATTAAAATCTGCAATTTGAAGAGCTACTGGATACTATTTATATTGGGTTTCTAAAGAAGTTTATGAGTTTTTAGTGGAAAAGATTTCTGAGTATTTTTAAAATTCTGCTTTTTTGAGCTGCTGAGAGGGTTTTTGAAGATATTTCTGAATTTTCTGCTGCTATAATATTATGAAAAGTCTTGAGTTTTTTGTAAAAATTTCTGAGCTTCTGGACTACATATTTTTTGCTGCTATATGGCCCTCTGCAATTTTTTGAAGAAAAGTTCTGGGTTTTTGAAGAAATTTTTTTGAGTTTTCTCTGCAATTTCTGAAGTTCTACTGCTGTACATTTGTAAAATTCCTGCAAGAAGGAAAAATTTCTGCTCCTGCTCTTTACTGTTATAAAAATAAAAATAAAAAATAAAACAAAACAAAAAATATTTTCTGAATTTTTGGCCTTTTAGCCCCCCTCAACCAACCAACCGTCCCTACGCTCTGCAATGCTCTACAACGAATCTCACACTCCCCTTGCCCTGCGCTATCTCCCAACACCCGATAACCACACCCTCCACCCTCTACAGCGCTCCCACCCTACGCACACTCTACTTTCCATTAAACACAGTCACCTAACCCTACACGGCTCTATCACTCCACCTCTCCCATTCGATAAGCCGTCTCCACATCTCATATTCCCTCACCATTCCTCCCTATGCCCCATCTCCTGCACACCGTCCTTACCTCCTCGCTGTCTCCCTACGCTACCCATTCCCACTCACAACCGACTTCCCACACCGCTTAACTCACCTCCACTCTGCGCTTGAACTACGCCCCCTTATCGCTCCACGGCACCCCCTTAACTCACGTCCCTCACTACAATCTCTCATAATTCCATTCCAATTTTTTTTTTTTTTAATATACGCCCCCTCTCCCTCTCATATAATAACCCTCATCCATTAATAACCCCCCTCCTTTTTAAATTCATTAATAAATTTTTTAATACCCCCACTCACCCATTATCCCATCCCATTTTAATATTTCCCCCATTATTAAATTCCCGTCCTTTATTTTTTTAAATTTATTTTAATTCTCCTTCCCATATAATTAATCCCCTTCCCCATATTTCGATTTTTAAATTTTTAAAAAAATCTTTCCCTCATTTAAAATCTCTTCCCTCCTCTTTTAAATTCCCTCCCTTTTAATTAATCCCCTTCCCTCTTTTTTAAATTTATTTTAATATAAGCCCCCTCCCGTCCCAATAATTTTTTTTAATTAAAAAAAAAAAGAAGTGTTAATTCCCTTCCCTTTTTTTAAATCCATTCCCATTTATATATAATCTCATTTTCATTCCCATTTTTATATAATCCCTTTCCCTTTTTAACTTATTCCCATTAATTTAAAAAACAAGAGCAGAGAGAGAGGAAGAAGAAAATTTGAACATCAGAAAAAGAGGAAATGACATATGAAGAAAATGGACAATACATAGAGAAAATTGCAGATTTACATTGTGATTTGTGGCATTGATTTGAAGGGTGATTTTTTGAAGAAATTGACATTTGAAGACGAGTTGTTATTGGTGAAAAACAACTCTTTGAAGGAAAATTTAGCTGCCTTAAAGGCCTCTTGCATATTGTTTTTGTTGCACATTCAAACAAATATTTTGCAGAGATATTGTATTGAGTTGACATTGTATTGCTTCTTCATTCATAGTTGCAATCAGTATTTGAGTTGTTGGAAAATTGTTGATATAAGTCATTGTTGATTGCCCTCCATCATTTGAGGAGAAAATTTTGTGCTTTGAAAATTCTTTTGAGTCATTTGTATTTCTTGTTGCATCACATTGTAAACGGGTGCATTTTCGGTTGAAGCCGACACCCTTTCATTTTTTGAGCCTAAGTTGTTGAAATGGCCAAAATTAATGAGGCATTAGTGTTGTTGAATAACCTCATTCATTCCAATTTTGATGATATGATAAAAATGAGCAAGCATGCTCTTTGTAACATTCAAAATTGTTTGCTAGATGCACAAGAAAAGATTGAGTTTTTTCAGTTGGAAACTCAGCTTCAACAAGAAGAACTTCAGCAAAAGAGTCATCATTCTGAACCTGTTTCTGTTCAGAACATTGTGAAAGACTCCCATCAGCAGCAAGTCAGTAATGTTGCAGTTGATCCACATTCAGTTCCTTGTAATAGAGCAGATGTACATGCAGATGCAGTAGCTCAGCTTGCACTTCTCAAGCCCATCATCAGACCTTGGGAAGAGCTTGTCCACAACAAGCACCGAACTGGTCTTGGATATGACAAGGATATGTCCTTTCATATTCCAGATTACACCAAGCCCATCATATTTCAGAGTGCCGGATTCTTGTATGACAATTCACCTGCAGCTATTCTAGATCCTGTTCCACAAAAACAACAGATTGAGAAATGCCAACACTGTGATCGAGTTGGCCATATGAAAGATCACTGTTTTGATCTTCATCCATGCAAGCATTGTGGTCGGCACACTCATTCTTCAGAAAGATGCTTCAGAAACAAGCCTCCTGCAAGAACCAAGATTCACTTGGATGGATCGCTTCTTGGCAATGGGCATCAGCAGCCAAGAAGATGTTTACGACACATGTTAGAACTTGTTCACGGATATTGAACAAACTTGCAGTTGAGTTTTCGCCATCATCTCACCTTGTCCCTGACAGGGGGGAAAATGGTGGTCATGTACACGCTTCGACGACAGATCAAGCGAGCCTGAGCCAAAATCTCTCATTCCATGTTCAGAGTTGTCGCCAGCAGTTTAAGCGAGTCTGAGCCACAATTCGTCATTCCAGAGTCAGAGATGTAGCCAGAGACACAGATTCCCATGAGCATGCCTTCGCTTGGTGGACAACCTTAAACCATCATCTTTGGTTGGTGGATAACCTAAAACCATCACAAGTAGTAGACCTCCCTTCTTTTAGGTCGAAGGTCTCCCTTTCATATATGAGGAACACCTTCATAGGCCTCAAATTTTGTGGGGGCTAATTTCTCTACCTTCTTGCCAGTTTTGGAAGAGTTCCAGGAACTGCAACAAGTATTGCGTTCCAGTTTTTGTGGTCATCCTAAAACCACCTCTTTTTTCCAACATTTCAGAGAGTTGATTCAGCCCAAGTGCTGCCATGTATACTTTGCAGATTTGTTTTACAACTCTTTTCTTGGACTCACACATACCCCTTCGGATTAAGGGGGGATGTTGGAACACCTAATCCTACATGGGTAGGTGTGGAATGCGAACAGTCACAATGGAGTCCAAGTGACCTTGGAATATGAAACCAAGAGTCACACCATTGTACTATAAATGTACATCTTTGTATAATGGAAAAAAAGAAAGCCTCACGCTTATCCTTCATTGTGTTGAGTCTCTTTTGTGTGTGTGTGTTTATCTTCCTCATACACCATGTGTGTGCCTTCAACATGGTGTTTAACAAACAGGTCAATTACATTATCCACAAGAAATTTCAGATCATTTGGAGTTGATTTGGTCCCCCAAAAGTGCCAAAAACACCCAAATTTTCACCTTTCTGCCTTGTTTTCAGGGCTGGTGCTACGCCCTTAGCAGCCTTGGGAGTTTTGGTTTTTGAACAGGAAAATGAAGTCCAATCAGAAAACCAAGGGTAGTTTTGGAAATCAGACTTAACAAGCTTTCCAACGAGCTATCACGGAGCTCATTTTGATATCGGGAAAGGCCTTCAAAACTCAGCTGCAAGGTGACCCATTTTTTCGGTGCAAGCGATGCGCCCTTGGACCTTTGTGCTGCACTTTTGCAAAAAAGTCAACAAAACACATTGGAGAATATTTTAATGTTTTTTTTTGGAAAATCACTCCAGAGTTGGTTGAGGAGTTAATTTTGAGTTATCTTTCATTTATTGTAATAGATATTATGTGCCTTGGGCATTGCATGGCCTCTTTGGACATAAATGACATTTATGGTGTATTTATGGTTTCCAAAACCCTAATTAGGGTTTTGGCCCTCCTTTTCTAGATATATAGAACATGGAGGTCTCATTGTATTTTGTTGGGTTGGTTGTTGAGCATAATATCAAATAAACTCTGAGTTTATTGGTGAAATTGTTTTTGGTGCCTTGTGATGGTGTTAGACTGTGCATCTGTGGATTGAGCTCACTCTTAGGATTCATTAAGCTTGGTTAGATGGTGATGTATTCCATATTTGTGTTTGTTTTCTTCAGTTATTTCATTATTTTTATGGTTCTTTTATTCATAGGACAGAAATAGAGAATAGGATTTGCCTTCTTGGCACCCTACTTCTGCCTGCTTCCTTGATTTCTATGTTTTCTTCCTCAAAGTTTTGCTAAAGAATCCTTAAATGTTGTTTAGTATTACTAAGATGTTATGTTCAAGTTCTATCAGTTTACAAGAAAGTTTTAGAGAATCCTTCACTGCTCTATTAGCTTACTTACCTGTTGTTTTTAAGATCTGCTTAGCCTAGTTGATATTGAAGAATCCTTCATTGCTCTTTAAGTTTTTATTATGCTATCATCTTAGAAGCTTTTTCTTGTTTACTATTTTGTTAAAGGATCCTTGATTGCCCATTAACTCACTATTTTCACAACTCCATGTTTATTTCACTCTCCCTAGACCTACTTAGATCCATTTTGCCTTGCCAACTTGCCCTATGAACTATCCTTCACTCATTTTTTCACTTTTCAAGACCTTTTCAGACTCCATAGCCCAATGGATTGGTTCTCTCTTACTCTACCTATTTTTCTTGACAACCTATCCAAACAAACAAACAAACAAACCCTAATCCCTATAGCTAGTGCAAAATAAAATCCCTAAAAATTAACAAGTTAAAATCCTTTACACAAGCATAGAGAGAGCCCTCTCTGAGTCCAGGAAGGCTAGGTCATAAGACTCCAAAGATTGGTTTGATGTTACCCTTGTCTTTTTGGTCATTTCCAATCTGCCAAAATTATGGGGACCTAACAAATCATATATGTATAGTTCACATCATTTAGAGAGAAACCATTTTTCATCATCTCATTCCATATCATGGTTAGTTCTTACAAATTCCCTTGTTTGAAAAAACCATTAAGTAGAATGATGTAACTCTTCTCATTTTGATGGCACTTATGTTGTTCTATCTCATTCAAGAGAGCACAACCTATATTCAATCTCCCATTTCTACAATGAACTAGTGTGAGAGTATTGAAATCAACCACATTGGGAGGGAAGTTGTGTTGAATCATATAGTTCTAGAACTTAATGGACTTATTAACATTACCATTATTGCAAAGACCTTTCATTAATGCATCATATATTGCAACATTTTTTTTGCAGTGGAATATAGAGTGTTTGAGGAGGGTGAAGGCCAAGTCAATCATAGGTTAATTAGGAATCCCATTTATGAGAGTTGTACAAGTAACCACATTAGGAAATAACCAAAAGGCCAAGACACAAGTAAGAAGCTTAAGAGAAATTTTTGACATAATTTGTTTGCAAAGAGCTCAAATGACTGCATTATATGAGATCAAATTAGGGTCCATCTCATTAAAATACTTCAATTCATGAATTTAAATAGTCTAGTGGGAAATCAATGTTGATTAAGAGATTGCATCTGGTGGGCATCCTTGCTTCAACATTTATTGTAGAATCTTGAGGGCGCCATCCACCATGTTGTTCTTGCAATGAGAATTGATAATAATGTTGTAGGTATATACATTAGTTTTTATTCCCTCCTTCATCATGTTATTTTAGATCAATGGGGTCATCTGAGAGTGATTATCAATAAGAAGATAATACAATACATGGTTGTAAACTCTCATAGAGACCTTGTAGTTGAAATGTAACATTTTGTACATGGAATTAAGGTCTTGGTCAATTTTTCATACTTTCGTATATTCCTTTATTATGTGGATGAATAAATATTCACTGCAACTTTGGCCTTAATTTTTCATCCCGTGCAGGAGATATTATTCTTTATTTACTTGTTTTTCGTGAGCACTTTTATGAATAATGAGCCTACAAGAGTGTTTGGATGCAGTCTCATGTTTTAACTTTCTCACGAAATTGAAATTGCAATTAAATTTTTACTCTTATTCCATCCTTCAAAAGCTCATAAAAGGACTTAATAGCTTCTTCCCCATTATCCATATGAGCATAGCATGCAATCAACACTTCCCATAAAAATCACATTTCATTTAGGTGTTTTATCTTATAATTGACTAGTACTCTTTATGCTACCACATTTAGTATATATGTAGACAAAGTTTATCCCTACAAAAGCAAGTTGCACAAATCGAGTATTAATGGTGTATGCATGGATTTATTTACTTGGTTATAAAGCTTCTAGGTTTGCACAAGCTTTAATAACTTCCAACATAAAATTGGAAGGCTCCCATCATGCTCATTGTGTATTAGAGAAATGATCCTGCTCCTCATTTTGATAACCGACCTTCATAATTCTTTCCATATTTCAAGAATAGGGGGAAACTAATATAAAATTTCAAAAATGAATACTGAGGAATTTTCTCAAAGAATTTGTAGAGCCAGACGGTTACACACTAGGAAATTTATGGGTTATGGTAGCTTTGAGTTTATGTTTCTCATGGAGGCTTAGACCCAAATACTTAGCATCCTATGACCATGTTATACCTCATTGAAAGACATTTTCAAATATAAATGACCTTCCACTGAGATTAGAGAAGTCTAAGAATCACATCTGATTGAGGTACTTTGTCAAGGAGTTTGAAGGATACACTACAAATTTCATTTATGTTCTTTGTCGCTAACCCATGTAGGCTTAGTATAATATCTATCATTGAGGAATTATGTCAAACACATTTATAACATACTTCATAAACCCAAATTTGATCAAATACATAATGATAATATTATTCCCTTCAAAAGAATTATGTTCATATCTAGGTCTCTTTGATTTCGAACATTATGGGTCGGTGATTGGAAATTAATTAAAAGGGATAGGTATTTATGGAGTAAAAAATGATGGACCTAAACCATCCTCACATATTGTTAAAATTTTTTTAATAGCTACAGGTTCATCAAATACTTGACGAACCCCATATCCATCAGATATTCAACATAAGTGTTCATTGGATGTCCAACTAACTTCCATAAGATATATGATGTGCATTCCAAAAACCATTTGTTGGATAAACGTGCATTCTGATGAACTCCCACCAGATATCCAATGAGAATTTCAATTAAATTCCTTCGAATTATCCGACGTTCTTTGTCGAAATTCATTGTAGTTCACTTTACCTTTTCCCTTACACCCGTGTCTTAGCTCCCAAGTCTCCCTGCAATTAAAAAAAATGATTTTCTCCTTAGCCCATATTAGGTCTCTGTATACATCATACCTTTCCGATAATCCTCCATCTAGAAGGGATTCTTATCTTTATTCTACGTAGGAAGTGAGGGATTGGAGGGGGCTTTAATTTTAGGTACCACATATTCCATAATTCTTATTCTCCTTATGGATTGTAACAATATATGCTTAAAGGATTTAACCTAAACACGTAAGGGTTTAGATAATCCCTCGATGAAGAGAATAACCAACCCGTGTTTTGTTACATCATACACCATGAATATTATCCAATGGAACTCCAAAATATATACATCTAGATACCCATCTACTTGAGTTGTGCTAGTTCCCTGAAGTTAAGCTATGGGTCCTTCTTGTCGAACTTATCGATCAACTTTGGGTAAAATCTACATAGGAGGTGATGTTAGCATGTCCCAAGGTGATGAGCCCATGGTACCACGACTCATGAGCTTTGCCTTCTAGATGCAGCGTGGAATACTCGATGGATTGTATTTTATTCATAGGAATAAGTTGGAATTACGAATCCAAATTATGTACCCATGCTCTAGTTGTACAGATAGATGTTCCACCAAATGAAGGGTTGGTTATATTTTACGCCTTATTTGGGAGATCATAATTCTATGACCCTTAACTATATTCCCTAGGCCTGCTCTTGTGCTTGATGTTGCAAAAATATTGCAGGGACATAACCATGTGAAATTCTTCTCCCAATTCATGATACTCTCACATAATCAATGAAATCATCTCTTCTTTATTGCCCTTGATTCTCCATAAGTTGCTCCAAAAATTTCAATAAGATAGGTCTAGGTGTGAATTTTCTTGACGATTGAGGGTTATGTGGGACTAAAGTGTTGTTGGTCTCAACATGATGTCCATCATGGTCATTTGACCCTCCTAGAAATATTCCCCTACACAGTTCACATTTGTTTGATTCCCTTAAATACTTGATATTATCTTAGTGAGTTCCTACAAAACATCCTATTGTGGCTTTGACATAGTATGCACTAATTCATGTTTTCCTTTCACTAAGCCATTTAGGGCATGCATGATGCTCCCCCAAGGTTGTTCATTTTGATCATCCATCTCATCCACTTCTTCTTATAGATTAGAATGAGGGAGGTTTTTATCCTACCTTTGTTTTTTGTATGTTACATAGGCCCTATACTCCCGATAAATGAAAGTGACACTCGACCTGCAAAATGATAGTATTCAATGAAAAATTAACATGCAAAAAAAATATAAAATTCAACCTTTACAATCGGTGAATTTGGCTTCCAAGATGGTTCAGTCTCCCCAAGGGTGTATACGGTCTGCTAAACCGAAAAATCAACCTTTAAGAGTAGAAGGAATATTGGTCTCAAATGAAAGTTAAAATTGGTTTACAAAAGGGAAAGAACGCAACTTCTTCCACTATCAAAATTGACCTATTACAGATCATGTATCTACTACCAAAGGAGAGTTCAACTTCTCCAAATCTCAATCTTCCAATATTGAAGTTGACTTGCAAATGAAAATGACTTGGCTTGTACTAAAAATAGGTATTAGGTCCCCCAATAAATTGAGCTCCTCTAAGGGAATTTTACTTTCAGAATTCAACCCACATATAGAAAATAACACAACCAACAAATGGTCTCTCATAATTTAAAAAATTAGCCAACATAATATGGACTCAAATACCCAAAATCAACACATAAGTGAAGTCTATCCTCAACCATGTCTGTAATATCCACATCCTCCAAACAACCAATATGCTTTAGTATATTAATAATGCATCCATTTGATGGAGAAATTGCCCCCATAGTGTTAATGTGACCTCCTCAACAACATATTTCGCCCTTCCAAACTCTACCTCCAATGAAAAACCAATAGCTTGGCCCACAAATGCAAAAATAAACTAACGAATAAATCCACCCTCCAATATTGTTACAATACAATACCTCACCCTTGCTGGAAAAGAAAAAATAATAAAATTTGGCCTCCAATAAAACAATTTGTCTCCTTTAAGTCACTCTGCCTTCTCATTGAAATGTTACCTTTGAGATAAAAAATTACTGAAGATAATGATAGAAATTGGCTCAAAACAAATTTTGACCTCCTCTTGATGCAAAATGGGTTCTTCTATTTTAATAGAAAATACAAGATACCGGGCCTCTTCCAAAGACAACTCAACCTCCACAAAAAATATATGTGCAAAAAGCAATAAAATTGACCTCTAAGGGAATGTAGCTTGACTTTCCCAAGAAGTAAAATTCAATCCCCTTGTAAATAGAGATTGACCCCTTCAAATATCCTTCATCAATGCTATGAGCTGAAAAATTCAACCCTAATGTAGCAATGTGAACTTGGCCCTCGAAAAATTAGGGAGTACTCATCAATCATGGATTTTAAAATCAATCTTGATCTCCAACTCTAAACACCTATGAAAAATATGTAAATAACCCCTCATGTTGGAAACATCCACAACTCTAATAACATTGTAATGTCCCTTTTCAATATAAGCCAATAAATTTTCTTTAAATCATTTTAATGAACAAATTACAAGAAAACCATTGAGACATTTCATCAAGTAATTTGTATTCAGTTAAACATTAAACCCTTATGAAAAAAAAACCCAATAAATTCTCTGAATGGGCGACAAAAATGCAACCAATTGTTTTACTAATATTCAACACAATATTACATGCTAGTTAAATTATCTTCTTCCTTATGCAAATATGAACTTGTGAAAATCTTGCAATAATAGAATATTTCATTGTATTGTTTGCTAAAGATTTTTGTTGCCTCAAAAATGATAGGTATTTAATGTTGGGACCACTTGATAAGTCTGATTGAGTGCTCTTCTTCTCCAATATAAACCACTAGTGAAGGATTTGTATGATCTTTCCTTCCTATTTCTCCACTTAAGCACAAACAATAGATCTAATATGATCCCTCCTTGTAGATAAGCTAAGGTAGATCTCACACCATTGAAACTATCCTCCTCACACTGGGTTTTACCCTTTCTTCAAGCTCTAAAAGCTCTCAGATGAAATATCAAAAAATATCCAATTCCACACACCAAAAGTGAGCCCCAATCTTCCTTTTATTGTCATGGCTATCTAGATACCATGGGTCATATTTTTTTTCCCTTTTTAATAAAATTACTTTATAAGTTTTATTTCTTAATTAATCAAAAAGTCACTTAATTATATCCTCCTTCTCGGAAAGGGACATTACATCTCCCATGAGAATAGGAGGACCAACATATGGTTTTAAAGATGAAAGAGCATAGTTTGTGATCGAAATGTGATGTGAAGCTTTAGAATATATGATTCATGCATCATGAGAAGAATGAATAATAATTAATGCATGTCCATTCCTTCTTGTTTCAGGTGTTCTTTATCCTTACTTCTTTGTTACACCCTCTGGAATACAATGGCAATTTTTTTTTTTTTTTTTAAGAGGAAGCATCATGTGGTCAAACGTCTTATTCATGCATGGTGATTTCAAAAAGTAAACATGGTTGCAGTAGTGGAGTTTTTATTGCCCCTTCCCACCTTCGAGTTTGTTAATTCCTCTAGAGGTTTGGTATTGCCTCCCTTTCTTGGATCTATTTTTTTTTCCTTTCTTTTGCATTTTCATTGCTGATTGTATTTCACTTTGGCCTTGCCCCTTTCATGCATAGCAAGTGCATGGAATTTGGAACTTTTCAATGTTCCCATATTTATGAGCTTGTCTTGCTTATGTATGAGGGGCTTAATAAAAGCACTGAGTGTGGGAATCTTCCAAGTTGCTCCTATTGCAATCCTGACTATGTGAAAAGTGGAGACAAATATAGCATACTATGGACCCAATTTTGACAATACAGCAAGAATAAATTTGCTTTATTACTTGGATTTGGTTCAATATCTGTTGCCATCGCTATCCAATACAAGCCTCTACTTCTGAGCTAAAGTGGAATCTTTGGCTTCCATTTGAAATAGTTACATGGCATGAGAATTGTGGAATGTGGAAACTTCATTCTTTTCAATAGCTTCAATCTTCATTACCTACAAATAGATTTTATTTGCTTATTTTATGCCCACACAACATGAAATGATCCCTTTGCTTAGTCAAAATTCCCTCAATGCCTCCTTTTGGTGTCTTCATGCTTAAGACAAACAATCCTCATCAATCCATTCAACCTTCTTCCTTAAGCTTAGACTCACCCCCTGACCTTGCTCAAAGAAATCAAGTAAACCCAATCATGCATAAGATTCCCTTCTCCTTCACATGAGATACCTCCTCTCATCTCACTTCTTCTCTCTCTAAGAAGAATCCTCACTCTCCTCACATTATCTCTCATGAGTCCTTCCTTATCCATGAGAGAGAGAGAGAGAGAGAGAGAGGGAGAGAGAGAAATTTCCTTTTTCTTTTCCTTGAATTTCAAATGTCATCTCGCTTGGGCTTCTTCCATGATGGGATTTTTATCAAGTCTACCCTTACTAGTTAGTGGTATGTTTCCTATACCATTGAGCGATATTGGTGCTAATGCCCACTCCTCTCATAATTGTTGACAATTATTGTTGCATCTTCCCATTAGATATTTTCTTGGGGAAATGTCGATGATCTTGATCCTCATAAACATTTCGCTCAGCCAATATTCCATTGGCAACTATTAACCTCCAATTCCTCTTTGTTGGCTTCCCTCCTCCCCATGGGTTCACATGATTCGTATCATATCAATGCTACACTGCTTCATCAGATGGTATCTAAATTATAAGTACAATTATCTTCTTCCCATTTGCATTCCCATACATGGATCAATAACAAAATTAATTACAATTACAATGTCAATCAGGTTAAGTGTTGGGGATATTACAAGTGTTGCATAAGCAGATTGGGAGTTTTCTTTGGGCTTGCCAAAATATGCATTTAACAATTTTTTTTCTTGGGCAATCTTAACCAATTTTCTATTTTTTTCATTTCTAAGTTGTACCTAGGCTAGGGTAGGCCACATGTTGGATGGGAGAATGATATGCTCAATAGCAGGATGTTGTCACCATGATTATGCAAGACTTGGTTAAACCTGGATGCCCATTAAGATAGTGTAAATCCCCCAATTGACTTGGACCCTCAGCCCTTCCCATGACATTTGAACTAGAAACCTCATAAAGACTGAATCCATTTGTCCTCGAACTAGATTTTCAGTATCAATGACAACTTTCAAGTAGAACAATACATCATACTTGGTTGATTACAAGATAACATAATATTACTTCACACTCGCTCAATTAATAAACCCTTTAAAATATTTTTTCAATCCATTTTACCATAAATTCAATTAAAACTTTAAAACATAAAAATATACTTTTAAATTAGTAAAAATGTATTATGAGATAACATAGTATTACTCCACATCACACAATTGATAAACAATTTAGACCATTTTTTTTACATTAACAATAAATTCAATTAAAACTTTAAAATTACTAAACTCAACGACCCGATCTGAGGTTTATCCACTAGGCGATTCCGCGTGGTGTTTATTCCACTAAGCGACGTCTATGGAATCACAAAATGGCGACTTCCGCGGAAAGATGAATACATTGTCTCGCATGCCAGCGTTGTGGTTGATTTGTATTTCAAAGGAAGCAATGGTCGCTGTCACATGGGGTGGTGCATCGGACACCGTCTCAGAATTGTACGACCCTACCTTTATACAATTTACGTCATATGGTTTATCTTGGAAAATATCCATAATCCAAAGAACCAAATGTAATAAGGCAATATTTTTTTATGTGATCTTCTCTATGAATTTAATAGTCCGTCATGGAAATAATTGATCAGTGGAGAATTTAATAATGCGGCATGGAAATAATTGTACATAGGCTAAACTTAAAAAGATAATAATTGAGCGCAGAAGCTAAACTTCAAAAGATATCCATCTTTTCTGGTTGGGTTGGTATTAGCTTATTTATAGGCATATAATAAGGTTCAGAAAGAGCCAAGTATCCAAAATCTGTCAACAAAATAAAAAAAACAAAATGAATCAAAATTTCATTCCTCTTCACATGGATTTTAAATCTTGAACTTCAAATATTGGAGTTTCAAATCACACAAGAAAACCATAAGGAAAATTAAAAATATCAAAGTGAAAAGATTTTTTTTTTCTTAAATGGAAGTGAAATTTTCACCTTGAGATATATATGAATTGCTTTGTAGAGTTGATCACGTGAAAGTCGAGTTGATGATAGTACAATCTAAATAGCGTTCAGAAATATAAATGGAGAAAGAATGGGATCAAAGGTGATTTCGGCAAGGTATTCATCCCAGATCTTTTCAACGGTAGAAACACAGTGATTCGTGCTGCAGAGGCTGCCTTTGATCCCTTCGTTCAAGAAATAATCTTCTAAATCATCCATGCCTGTGTTGATATTCGATTTCTATGAACTAGCTATATAATGAGAAATAATACATTGCATACTGTTATTTCGGACCTCGATGCAAAAAATGTTGGAATGGTAGAAGAGTAAAGGCTACCGGAGAAAGTGTTTCTCCAAAGTCTATTCCCGGTTGCTACGAGAATCTTTTTGTTACAAGTCTTGCTTTAAATTTGTCAATTTCACCTTTCTCATTCACCTTTGTCTTGTACACCCACTTCACACCAATGAAGTTTTTATCGTTTCGTAGATTGACCAAATCCCATGTATCATTCTTTTCAATAGAATCAATCTCTTCATCCATGGCTTTCACCCAATTTTCATCTCTGATTGCTTCTTCAAACGAAGAAAGTTGGAATGACAACAATGCAAAATTTGAACTAACATCCAAATCAACATAAATATCTTTCAGACTTCTCATATTTTTCTTACCCTTGCTTGATTGGCTTTTTGGAGAATTTTGGTTTGTTGATTTGCTTGAAGATCCATGCTGCTATGAA
This sequence comes from Pinus albicaulis, assembly GCA_034641835.2. Lineage (NCBI taxonomy): Eukaryota > Viridiplantae > Streptophyta > Pinopsida > Pinales > Pinaceae > Pinus > Pinus albicaulis. The sequence goes on along the minus strand of CM076575.1, from coordinate 494,312,737 downwards.
AATCTTGGAGTCCTTGCTGGTGTGACTATGTTTGGTGTATGTGCTCTTGATTCTTGCTGCTCTTTTTCTATTATATCATCCTCCTCCATCAATGGTGCTTGTGCATCAATTTTTTTTTTCTACAATTCCATTCCATGACTCTAGTTCTTTGAACAGATCTCTGTTGATTATTGTCTTCTTGATGACAGGGTTATACAATTTGTAAGCTTTTGACTGCTCACTATAACCAGAATTATGCATATTTCACTTTGATCCTCTATTTTTCCTCTTGCCTTCTTAGGCACATGTGCATAGGCTGAACATCCAAAAACTCTGAAATGAGATACACTGCATGACATACCTGACCATGCTTCTTCTGGAACTCTGTTCATCACACTCTTTGTAGGAGATCTGTTTATCACAAAAACAACACATGCAACTTATTCTGCCTAACACTCATTAGACAAGTGTCTTGCTTTCAACATGCTCCTTGTCATGTTCATGATTGTTTTGTTCTTTCTCTCTGCTACACCATTCTGATGCGGTGTGTATTTGGTTGTAAACTGTCTTCTCATTCCATGTTGTTTGCAATATTCATGGAATGCTTTCGAATCATAGACTCCACCACGATCTGATCTCAATACCTTGATATGTCGATCACTTTGGTTCTCCACTAAGGCTTTGAACTCTTTGAACTTTGCAAAAGTTTTAGATTTCTGCTTCAAGAAGTAAACCTGAGTCCTTCTGCTGTAGTCATCAATAAAAGTGAAGAAGTAACAACTTCCACCAATCAACTATGTCTTGATAGGTACACACAAGTCTATATGCACCAAATCAAGTGGTTTATTTGCTCTGTATGAAACTCCCTTTCGAAAAAATTTCATGGTGTTGCTTTCCCAAGATGCAACACTCACAAGTACTAGCAGGTTCTTTGATGGGAGGTAATCCTCTGACCATTTGTTCCTGCTACTACAATCTTAAACTGAAAAAATGCAAATGTCCAAATTGAAAGTGTCATAACTAGTAATCATTAGAACATGCAGCGGTAAAAGAACTAACCTGATCGTTGGAGTTCATAATTAGAGGAAAGAGTTTGTTCCTTGTCATATGCACCTTTGCTATCAGCTACTTGCTTGGGGATTTGTCATAAATAATGCACTCTTGCCCCTGAAAGATAATTTTGTATCATTTCCGCGTCAATTGACCAACACTTATCAAATTGTATTTGAGTCCAGGAACATAATATACCTCTGATATTGTCTTTGGCTCCCTTTGCTTGGTCAGAATGTTGACCACTCCTTTTCCATCTACATCCATAGTCTTGTCAGTCCCCAACTTTACCTCTGTCTTCACAGATTGATCCAAATTTGCAACCAAATTCTTGTTGCTTATCATGTGGTTATGCAACCACTATCTAATAGCCACAACTTATCAGACGATTCATGCATGTTGTTGCATGCTAAGAACATGGAGTTAGTATTCTCTGTACTAATATTAGCTCCTTGGTTTCCTTGATCAGCTAGCTTCTTCCTGCAATCACGAGCATAGTGACCAAATTTATTGCAATAATAACATCTCACCTTTGATTTGTCTGATCTGTAATTATTGTTGAAGCTTCTGTTGTTGCTGCTTCCACTTTCATGTTCATGCTCTTCTCAACCATCTCTCTTACCACCGTATCTTTTGCCTCATCCTCTGCCTCTAGATCGACCTCTGCCTCGACCTATAGAAATAGAAACTTAACTTTTGAAAGTAATTTCTAAAGTGGAAGCTTTATTTCTGTTTATCCTTGCCTCACGTGATAGGAGTGATCCCATCAACTCATCAGCTGTCAGTTTTTCCAAATCCTTTGCTTCTTCTATGGCTGCGACCACAACATCAAACTTGGTAGACAAAGATCTAAGGACCTTCTCAATCACTGTTCGATTTTTAATTTCTTCACCATAAATTTTTAACTGATTGATGATAGACATGACCCTATTCATGAAGGAATCCATTTCCTCTGTCTCCTACATCTGTAGACTTTCAAAATATCTCCTAGTATTATGTATCACGGTTCTTTGTTGAACCAATCAGTGTTATAATGCTCTGAATATGACTACCAAATGCATTATAGCTCCAATGAGCGAGAAACCAATTTTTCTGTTCTCACACAGATTATTGCTAATCCGGCTTTCCCTGGTTCTTTGTAACCTCACTCTGATAACAATTTGTTGGAATGGCAGAAGAGTAAAGGCTACTGGAGAAAATGTTTCTCCAAAGTCTATTCTCGGTTGCTACGAGAATCCTTTTGCTACAAGTCTTGTTCTAAATCTGTCAATTAAAAATCGTTTGTCTTTAATGGAAGCAGGAAATCTGTGATTGTAGCTTGTTCTAGTTGTCCAACTATTCTTTCCTCCAACTGAGCATGGAATTCCACGTTGGTGGTCCAAGCGAGCGCACAATGAATAATCACAAATAAGAAGCTCACAGGAAGAACATCATTGTCCAAGGGAAGAAGCATGTCATGAACATTTCTACTGTAATGGCCGACCCTCAAATTGTCAACGATCTACGTAAAATAATAGTGTTCGACCAATAAATTTCTTTGGCCTTTCCCGCCTTCAAATATAGGCAACTATCTATCCAATATAATCAAACAACAGTGTCAACAAATAATTTATCCAACAATCCTCACAACTTTCCACAAAATTACCTGCGTTTGGCGGATATTTGTTTTAAAAAGACCCATTAGTACCTCATAGAAATATCCTCAATGCAACGGTTTACAATAAGCATTTAGAGGATGAATATTTTTACAGTTTCGGAGAACTTCAATCACATCTTCCTGGTTTTTCATGTAACAAAGTTAAATGGTCAAAAATTTACCAACAACAAATATAGTAAAAACATGGTGAATGGGGCAACAAAAAAAACTTTTGATTATATTATCAAATACATGGAAATACTCACTTTATCATATAGAGGCATTCACTGGGATTTACAAGGAATTTTACAAAGATATTAAAGGAATTTTACAAAGATTTACTCGTCGTAAGACACAATAAATCGTTAAATTTCACTCCACATTTTTCTCTTTTTATCTCTCAGCTTACATCCACTACTAAGAAAAAGACTTTATGCTTAATTGTATATTCAAACATACAATTTTAATATATTAATTTATGACAAGTCAAAGTATTTAAAACCCAAGATGGGCAAAGATAGTTTTTTGACCTTGAAGATGTTGCAGAGTACAAATATACAAATATCAGTTGCGGAATAAAAGTCTTGACCATAAGTTTTACCAACCCTACATTAAATGCTCATCCATTCTTAATTATCTGAGATATTATGGAATGAGAAGTTTGTACTTCTTGTTAGAATTTCATTTAATCCGCAACCTGCAATAGAAATCTATTTGATTTTCTTGTGTACCACAAGGATGATTGTTGTTAGTTTATTTAAAGCGGTGGTTTAGAGTAATTATCTAACACTCCCCCTTAATCAAAACCACCTCCACTTATTCCCAAGCAATCTCTCAGATGGACAAAATTTTCACGTGCCAATGGCCTTGTGAAGATATCAACAAACTGATCCTATGACCTGTAGTGTTGCAACACAATTTCACCATTGTTAATCAATTCTATAATAAAATGATATTTAGTGTCAATGTGTTTGCTCCTCTTCTTAAAAACATATTTTTTTTTATAGTGCAATTGTGGAATTGTCATCATAGTAAATAGTTGTTATTTCCTCTTGTTCATGGCATAAATTCGTCAACATTCTTCTCATCCAAACTGATTGACATGTTACTGTTGTTGCCATGACATATTCAGTTTTTGTTGTCAATAATGACACTATGAGCTTCTTCTTGGAGGCCCATGAAATGACTCCCGAACCAAAATGAAAAACATGTCCTGCCAACTAGCCTAAAATCATTTTTTGTGGTATGTTGAATACCATACTCCTTTGTCCCATTGACATACCTTAAGATCCTTTTGGTTGCCTGCCAATGTGTCTCCTTGGGTGTCTCCATGAATCTTGACACCAAGCTCACTGCATACATTATATCAGGCCTATTTGCTATCAAATACATCAAGCCGCCAACCATACTTTTCTATAATGTCGGATTGACATTGTTGTTGCAATATTCTTTGCTTAATTTCAATCCCATGACAGTTGGAGTTGGCGTGAGCTTGTTGTTCTGCATATTAAACCTCTACAAAATGTCTGCTACATACTTTGCTTGAGAAATAAAAATACCATTTTCTATTTGCTTCACTTCTATGCCCAAAAAATACCTTAAAAACCCCAGGTCTGTCATTTTGATCTCACTTTTCATGACTTCTTTGAAATCAACAATGAGAAGATCACCACTCTCTGTAAAAATCAAATCATCAGTTGAAAATAATTAATATTATATTGTATTAATGGAGAAATGGTTACATTGTGGTAACGTAACTCCTTAAGTCAGGATTAGTTCCTAGGTTATAGGAGTTTGTTCCCAAATCCCTATTCTTTCGTGATGTATTTATTTTTGTATTATTCATGTAGAGAATGTAGAGTGTACGCTCCACTTTGTGTAGTTTCCAGGTGCAGTACTCACCTGAGAGTTGCTTTGTTAATACAATAGATTTATTTTTTTTCCCATTTTTTATCATGGTTTCAGAGCTCAGATCGGGTGAGCCTGATTTACCTTTAGAGCCTTAGCGGCTACAGAGCCTTCGTGGCTATGGTGCACACAGGAGCCTCGGTGCTCATAGTGGAGTAGGTGGTCTGCAAAAATGCCTCACTCACAGGAAAAACTCTATTTCTCATAGGTCTCAGTTTTCTGAGCACAAAGTTGGATCAACATCATGTTTACAGTAGTGGAACTGATCAACGCAATTTTCGGAGCCACAATTGCGTTGAACTGTACCAATCAACGCATTTTTTTGGGTCATTCCAGCGCTGATTTACAGTCCCTTAATGAAATGTTATTCAACGTGGATTTTTGCTCAAAAGGGTGCTGACCTCTTTTTTTACGGTTCTGTGCATGGGATTTTCCCGATTGGTGGTGGATCTAAGTAGCACACACATCAATATTTTAGATCAGTGGCAAATCAAATTTGCAGACATAGATATCATGCCATATCGGTGGCAGATATATGATCAAGTTCTTGTATGTGTTGAGTTTTTTTTTTGTAAGTGTAGCTTGTAATTGTTCACTTGGTTAGAATCGACTGAAGATCGGAGGATTTGGAATCCGATTAGTCTAGTATGAACAATTTTACAGAAAAAAATCTCAATGAGACTAGAAAACTCGATGGTACCAATTATACCAATTGGAAATTCAAGCTATAGACGCAGCTTGAGAGAGCGAGTGCATGGTCGATCGTCAGTGGTGATGAGCAGAAGCCAAAGTGCAACAACTGAAATTGCGCTCATACAAGACCGGGATAAAAGGGAGAACAAAGTGAAAGCATTACTGAAGATGTCTGTTAGAGACCATATTATCCCACTCATCAGAGATGGTAAATCATCCACTCAGATATGGACGATGCTCAAGAATCTATACTAGACACAAAACACCAATCACATCTTGTCTCTCAAAGGCAAGTTGTTTTCGATGAGGATGGAGGACAATGAATCTGTTGTTGGATTCATTGCAAGGGTTAAAGAGCTGAAGGACAGATTGGGTGACATTGGGGATAAGGTGTTCGATTCTGATCTTGTCATAATCACTTTGAACGAGATGATGGATGAATACTGTTGGGTATGTGTTATATTCTTTCCACGACTAGTCCCACGCGTTGTACGTTGCGCCGAGCGTAGTAAGGGGGGTGGCAGTGCCCCGGCAAAAAAAAATTTGGTATGCGGTCCCACTCATAGGCAGACCCACCCATGTTTTGTGCATGAGTTTGCACATGGTTTTAGGGTACGATGGTTTTCGGTCCCTGGTATTTTGTAGATCCGGTCAAGGGAACTACGATTATGTTCTAATCCTGGGTTAATGGATTGGGGTTTATGTATGCTTCGGCATGTATATATATGTGTTGTAACACTAAAAGGAATATAATGAAAATTCAAGCTGGTCGTCCCGATTTGGGATCCAGGGGAAAATCTCTGTGTTTATCTGTTTCTTTATGCTCTCGCTATTGTTTATTTTCTGTTATAAGATTCGTGTGTAGATAATTTCTGTTCAGGGTTAAAACCTACATTTGGTATCAGAGCTATTTTGGCTTCAAGGGGACGCCTTTGCTGCTGAGGGTTTTTTGCTTGGGCCTGAGGTAGACCCTGCTCAGTGGGAGATTTGCGGGATCGATTCTTGTTGTGAAAGAAGATGGCGAGCAACGGAAAGATAGAGATCGAGAAATTTAATGGTAAAAATTTTGAGTTGTGGAAGCTCAAGATGGAGGATCTGCTGGTGGATAAAGATTAGTGGATCGCGGTAGATCCAGGTACTAAACCAACGGCAATATCAGATGAAGACTGGAAGAAACTGGATCGGAAGGCTAAGAGCACAATACGGTTGTGTGTCTCAGATTCAGTATTGTTGAATGTATCTGGGGAAGCTACAACGAAGAATTTGTGGGAAAAACTTGGGACTTTGTACCAATCTAAGTCTCTGGTGAATAAGTTGTTCCTGCGGAAAAAGCTGTATAACCTGAGGATGAAGGATGGAGACTCGGTGACAAAGCATCTGAATGCCTTCAATACTGTGGTAAGTCAGCTGTCGTCTGTTGATATTAAAATCTCAGATGAAGATAAGTGCATCAGTTTGTTGTGCTCTCTACCAGACTCGTGGGACAGTTTGGTTATTGCAATAGGTAGCAATTCAACTACCTTGAATTTTGATGACATTGTCTCAGCCTTGCTGTCGGAGGAAATGAGACGGAGAAATATGGAGGGTCAGAATGGAGATGCCTTATTTGTACGAGGAAGGTCCCAGAACAGAAACAAGAATAAGGTTTCGAGTGGGAGATCCAAATCTAGAGGGAGATCTAAATCTCCTGGAAAGTTTGTAAAGGTGTGCTGGAAATGCAGAAAGGAAGGGCACTACAAAAAGGAATGCAGATCTAAAGCTCCTGAGAAAGGAAAGGGATCTGATGAAGGTCCTTCTGCAGAGGCAAAAACCACCTCGGATGAAGGTGGGGATGTGTATTTGGCTTGTTCTTCAAATACACATGTAGATCATGAGTCATGGTTGATTGACTCAGGTGCATCCTTTCACTTCACTCCCCATAGGGAGTGGTTCTGCGAGTATGAGAAATATGATGGTGGTGATGTCTTCCTAGGGGATGATAGGAAGGCCAGAATCATCGGACGTGGAAAGGTCAAGCTGAAGCTGCAAGGTGGAAGGATTAGAACACTTCCTGGTGTTCTGCATATTCCTGCATTGGCCAGAAATCTGATTTCTGTAAGCAAGATGGATGATGCAGGTGTAAAAATAGTGTTTGAGAAAGATGCCTGCAATATAGTTCGGGGAGCACTGGTATTAATGTGGGGAGTTCGGATTGGAACTCTGTACAAGATACAAGGTAGCATTGTTATTGATGGGTGTAACAATTATGTGGTTCCTGAAAGAGGAGCAGAAAGCCTAGCTGTCTCTAGAGAAAAGACCATGCTATGGCATCAAAGGCTTGGACATATTGGAGAGAAGGGCCTTCGGATACTACATAGAAATGGTATGGTAGAAGGTATGTCTAATTTCTCTCTGGATTTCGATTTCTGTGAAAATTGTGTATATGGGAAGCAGAATTGGGTGAGTTTTCCTTCTGGTGCTAAGAGGGCAAACAAGATATTAGAACTTGTGCACAGTGATGTGTTTGGGCCTGTGTCAGTTCCATCACTGGGAAATTCTGTGTACTATGTTTCATTCATAGATGACTTCTCAAGGAATACATGGATATATTTCTTGAGGAAGAAATCTGAAGTATTTGACAAATTTAAAGAATTTAAGGCTCTGGTGGAAAACCAGACAGAGAAGAAGATAAAGGCGCTGAGGACAGATAATGGTGGGGAGTTCCGCAAGAAGAAATTTGAAGAGTTCTGTAAGAAGTGTGGTATAGCACAGCAGAAGACTACTCCATACACACCTCAGCAAAACGAAGTAGCAGAAAGAATGAACAGAACACTGATGGAAAAGGCAAGAAGCATGCTCAGTGGTACCGGGTTAGGACAAGAATTCTGGGCAGAGGCAGTGGAGACTTCATGTTACTTAGTTAACAGATCACCTTCATCAGCGTTGGAGGATAAGACTCCACCTGAGGTATGGACTGGTAAGAAACCCTTTCTTTCACATCTAAGGGTATTTGGATGTGATGCATATGTACATGTTCCAAAGGAGAAAAGGAACAAGTTGGATAATAAATCTGAAAGGTGCATCTTTATTGGGTATAAGGATGGTTTAAAGGGTTACAAGCTTTGGAACCCAGAAACAAGGAAGGTTGTGTATAGCCAAGATGTGGTGTTTAGAGAAGTGAAAGATGTTGTTAAACATGAAGTCCTACCAAAGGAACCTGAGAAGATAGAGTTTGAGCTAAAGGAGGATGAATCGGACTCTACAACAGAAGAAGACTCAGAAGATGAAGAGCCACAAACTCCAGCTTTGAGAAGATCAGTTCGGGAAAGAAGGCAACCAGAAAGGTATAGTCCATCTGCTTTTTGTTCAAGTTTTGCCTTAACTATAACTGATGATGAACCCAGAACTGTCAGGGAGGCAGTAGATTCAGAGGATGGAAAACTCTGGAAGGAGGCCATGGTTGATGAAATGGCATCCTTGCACAAAAACGATGCATGGGATCTGGTGGAGTTGCCGGCTGGAAGGAAGCTCATTGGGAGCAAATGGGTGTTTAAGAAGAAGATGAATGTAGAAGGCAAGGTGGAGAAATACAAAGCTCGGTTGGTAGCGAAAGGTTATTCCCAGGTGCCGGGAATTGATTTTGGTGATATTTTTTCTCCTGTTGCCAAAGTTACTTCTATTAGATTACTTTTATCTGTTGCTGCTGCATTTGATTTTGAGATAGAACAAATGGATGTGAAGACAACATTTCTTCACGGGGATCTAGAAGAGGAGATCTACATGAAGCAACCCGAAGGCTTTATGGTGAAGGGTAAGAAAGAACTAGTATGCAGGTTGAAGAAGTCTCTGTATGGGTTAAAACAGTCACCAAGGATGTGGTATCAGAAATTTGATACCTATATACGGGGACTTGGCTTCACCAGAAGCAAGGAGGATCACCGTGTTTATTTTAAATTAATTGGTGACCGTGTTATTTATTTGGTCTTGTATGTGGATGATATGTTGTTGATTGGAAATGACAAATAAATTATCCAAGATTTGAAGACCCAACTGCTCTCCAAATTCGACATGAAGGATCTTGGTGCTGCAAACTATATTTTGGGCATGGAAATTAAGAGAGATCGGGCAAAGAGGAAGCTCTGGTTAAACCAAAGGAAGTATGTCGAGACTATATTACAGAGGTTCAATATGCAGGATAGTAAACCAGTGAATGTTCCTATTCCTGTAGGTGTAAAGTTGTCTGCTGAACAGTGTCCCAAGACACAAGAAGAAGAGGAGTATATGTCCCGTGTTCCATATGCAAGTGCAGTGGGTAGCCAGATGTATGCAATGGTCTGTACTAGACTAGACATTGCACATGCAGTGGGAGTATTGAGCAGGTTTATGTCAAACCCAGGGAAGGAGCATTGGACAGCAGTGAAACGGGTTTTCAGATATTTACGTGGCACTAGTGATTATGGCTTGTGCTACCATGGAAGACCAGGATTGGAAAGAATGTTGGACATTCGTGGTTTTTTTGATGCAGACTGGGCTGGAGATCTGGACCAAAGAAGATCTACAAGTGGGTATGTGTTTAGCCTATTTGGAGGTGCAGTCAGTTGGATGAGTAAAAGACAGTCTGTAGTGGTGCTTTCAACTACAAAGGCAGAATACATAGCAGCCACTCATGCAAGCAAGGAAGCAGTTTGGTTGCAGAGATTGTGTTCAAGTATGGGGTTGGTACAACAAGCTATAAGGATAGACTGTGATAGCCAAAGTGCAATTTTCTTGGCTAAGAACCCTGCTTATCATTCAAAGACAAAACACATTGATGTTCAATATCACTTTGTTAGAGATATGGTTGAGGCTAAAAGGGTGTTGCTGGTAAAGGTGGACACTTTGAAGAATTTTGCAGATGCATTGACGAAGTCTGTGAGCACTCAGAAGTTCTCTTGGTGTAGAGAAACAATGGGTGTTGAAGAATTGGCCCTATGACTAAGCTCTCTTGTGGCCCCCTGTGGAAAGAAAACAACAAGTGGGAGAATGTTGGATATGTGTTATATTCTTTCCACGACTAGCCCCACGTGCTGTATGTTGCGCTGGGCGCAGCAGGGGGGTCACAGGGGGGGCGGCAGCGCCCCGACAATTTTTTTTTTTGGTATGTGGTCCCACTCATAGGTGGACCCACCCATGTTTTGTGCATGAGTTTGCACATGGTTTTGGGGTACGATGGTTTTTGGCCCTTGGTATTTTGTAGATCCAGTCAAGGGAACTACGGTTATATTCTAATCCAAGGTTAATGGATTGGGGTTTATGTATGCTTCGGCATGTATATATATGTGTTGTAACACTAAAGGAATATAATGAAAAATCAAGCTGGTTGTCCTGATTTGGGATCCAGGGGAGAATCTCTGTGTTTATCTGTTTTATGTTTTATGCTCTCGCTATTGTTTATTTTCTATTATAATATTCGTGTGTAGATAATTTCTGTTCAGGGTTAAAGCCTACAAATACCAGATGTTCATCACATGCTTGGTTGCACGGGATAAAGCCCCTGCATTCAAAGAGCTGACATGAATTATATTACAGGAAGAAGAGTGGCGGTAGAACTTGAGACCACAGAGTGTCAATCTTGCTTTGATGGAGAAGAAGAAGCCATATAAAGGGAAACAACCACAACAACAGAAAGGAAATGGAACTTTTTAGAAGAGACTATTTATAGGTATGTCTGCAAATAACAATAGTAATTTTTTTGGCGTTACATGTTTCTACTGTGGGAAAACCAATCATCAAGCTAAGTTATGTTTTAAGAGACAGGCAGATGAGGCTAGAAATAAGCAGAGAAAGCACACATGAAATTTTGCTGATGAAGGTCATAGTCATGACTTTCGAGTGTTTGTAGCTGATTGTGCTCTTTCAGCTTCTGAGGAGGATGAGTCCGAAATATGGTATGTTGATTCTGGTGCGTCTTCACATATGATAGGTAATAGAAATTGGCTTGAGTTTTTTGAAGAAACTACTCGTGGAGCTAAAATTTATCTAGGTGATGATAGAAGTTATAAGATTAATGGGTACGGTGATATTCCGATGATGTTTCCTAGCGGTGATATCAAACATGTTAAAAATGTGATGTATGTACTTGAGATCAAGAAGAACTTAATCTCCGTGTCAATGATAACAGATCAGGACCTGCAAGTTGAATTCTTCAAAACATATTGTGTCATAAAGGACAGCAAGAAGGAACCAGCTGCATTAGGAGTGTGTGTAGGAAGCCTTTATACTTTGAATGTCAAGAGCATGCCACACCAAGCTCTATTTTCAACAGGATTAACAACTGAAAATCTTTCACACTAGAGATTCGGTCATCTTAACCTAAAAGACCTCATGTTGCTTCAAAGGAAAGGTATGGTTGATGGACTCCCTACTTTTCATAATGTTAATTTAGATTGTGATGGATGTGGATTAGGGAAAATGCATAGAGAAGAGTTTCCTTTGAATGTTGATAGGAAGAAAAGAGATATTCTGGAACTAGTGCAAACAGACATATGCATACCTATGCAGAGTAGGTCGCTAGGTGGTGCATATTATTTTTTATTGTTTACTGATGATTGCACTAGATCCTCTTGGATATATTTTTTAAACAAAAATAGCCAGCCATTTCAATGCTTTAAAGAATTCAAGACTATGGTGGAGAAGCAGACAGGGAAATTCATAAATATTCTCCGTTCCGATCAGGGGGGGGAATACAAGTTGGGAGAGTTCATGAAATTTTGTAGAAATCATGGAATTATTCAATAGTTCACAGTGCTTCAGACTCTGCAGCAAAATGGAGTCGCAGAATGAAAGAACAGAACCCTTGTGGAGTGTGCACGATGTATGCTTCAAGGTAAGGGTCTATCAAATGGTTTTTGGGCTGAAGCAATCAACACTATTGTTTATTTAAAAAATAGGAGTCCTACTAAATGTCTGAATTTTAAAACTCCTTTTAAAGCACTTTATCGATATAACCTAGTAGTGAGACATTTAATAGTTTTTGGGTCAAAAGCCTTTGCCCATATACCCAAGGAAGATATAAAGAAGTTAGATCCTAAGGCCATGAAATGCATCTTTGTAGGATATTTCACTGAGTTTAAAGCTTGTAAGTTGTTTAATCCTTCGACTCATAAAATATTTTCAAGTCGAGATGTCATATTTCATGAGCAGGTTGAGGAAGGAAAGGAAAATAGTCTTGAAGAATGGCACATTCCATTGTTGATGGAATAAGGAAGTGAGGACAATCAACAACAACAACAACAACATAAAGAAGAAGAGGCAGGTGATGTAGTCAGTAAGTCAAGTCGACAAAGGTCTAAAGTAGACATATTTTAAGTGAGTCCTCTACCAAGAAGATCAAGTAGGAAGAATCAACTACCAACCATATTTAAACACTATGCTTTAATTTCGAACATTTTAAATGTAATAGAGCCCACAAACTATAAAGAAGCTAGTCAATCTCATGAATGGAGGGTTGCAATGAATGAAGAATTTGATTCTATTGTTAGAAACCATACTTGGGAACTAGTTGAATTTCCTAGAGGAAAAACAACCAGAGGTTGCAAGTGGCTTTAAAAACCTAAATTTAATGTAGATGAGAGTATAGATAAGTTTAAAGCTAGAATGGTAGCAAATGGTTATTCACAGCAAGAGGGAATTGAATTTGAAGAAACCTTTGCTCCTGTAGCCAAACTAAATACTATTAGAATGTTAATTTCTTTAGCTACAAAATATTAGTGGAACATACACTAGTTAGACGTTAAGTTTGCATTCCTAAATGGTGATTTAAAGGAAGAGGTTTATTAAGTCCAACCTGAAGGGTTTGTTAAGTAAGGGCGGGAATATTTAGTGTGTAGATTGAAAAAGGCACTATATGGTTTAAAACAAGCACCTAGGTATTGGTACGAGAATATTGATTCCTTTTTCTTAGAGCATGGTTTTCATAGCAGTATGAATGATCCAAATATGTATACCATGTATGATGAAAAAAGGAATATTATTTGTATTTCTTTGTATGTGGGTGACATGATTATAACAGGTAATGTAGATGCATTAATCAAATAAATCAAATTGCATATGTCACAGGTTTTTTAAATGAAAGACCTCGGAAGTTTACATTATTGTTTGGGTCTAGAAGTATGGAGAGACTCTGGACAAAATTTCCTTACTCAAGGGAAGTATGTCAGAGGTCTGCTCAAAAAGTTCAGGATGGAGAATTGTAAGACAACATCAACACCTTTGCAGTAGAATCTGAAGTTCTGTAGTGACGATGGATCTAAGGAGGTGGATGCCACTTTGTATAGGAAGCTAGTTGGTAGTTTGATATATTTAACTACAACTAGACTAGAATTAGCATACTCTGTCAGTGTGTTGATCCAGTTCATGTCTAAACCTCTTGGAATTCATTGGGTGGCAACAAAAAGTGTGTTGAGGTATCTTCATGGTACTAGGAATTATGGTATTTTATACGCTGACACATATGATGTTATTTTAGCGGGTTTTTCATACTCTAATTGGGTAGGTAATCTGGATGATCGACGATTTATCATAGGTTATGAATTTAGTGTGGGATATGGGGTCATAGCATGGAGCAGTAAAAATAAGAGTATTATGTCTTTATCTTCAGCTGAAGTCGAGTATCAAGCATTATGCGCATCAACATGTGAACCTATCTGGTTGATAAGGCATCTCCATGATGCAGGAGAAGAGTAGAAAGAGGAAACTATCATCAAATGTGACAGCCAGAGTTCCATTAAGCTAGCAAAAATTCCAGTGTTTCATAAAAACACGAAATACATTGATACTCAGTTTCACTTTGTTAGAAAAAAAGTCCAGTCAAAAGAAATCTTTGTTGAATATTGTAAAACATGTGACAATATGGCTGATTTTTTACTAAGCCTCTTGGGAAAGTAAAGTTTGAATTGTTTAGAGGGATGCTAGGAATATGGGATAATCCTTTCTCCATTAAGGGGGAGAGTTGAAAATAATTAATATTATATTGTATTAATGGAGAAATGGTTACATTGTTGTAACATAACTCTTTAAGTTAGGATTAGTTCCTAGGTTATAGGAGCTTGTTCCCAACTCCCTATTATTTTGTGATGTATTTATTGTTGTATTATTCATGTAAAGAATGTAGAGTGTACGCTCCACTTTATGCAGTCTCCAGGTGCAATACTCACTTGAGAGTTTCTTTGTTAATTCAAAACATTTCTTTTCTTTCCAGTTTTTATCATCATCTACATATAAAACAACAATAAGAAGCTTACGACCACTTTCTTTGATGTAGAGATTACGCTCTCTGTCACATTTGTCAAAGCCATTATCCATCAAGTAAGCATATATTTTGCTATACCATGCACGCGGTGCTTGCTTCATCCCATAAAGAGATTTCTTCAACCTATACACCTTGTCTTCCTAGATTTCTACCTCATAAATAGGTGGTTGCACAATATATACTTTCTATTTCAGCACTCCATTCAATAATGATGACTTCACTTCCATTTGATACACTTTCCATTTATGTTGGGCGACAATTGACAGCACTTCACACACCGTATCCATCCTTGCAACTGGCATGAATGTCTCTACATAATCTAATCCATGTTGTTGCTTGTATCCTATGACAACTAGCCTTGCTTTATGCCTTGCAATATTTCCTTCAACATTTCTCTTGGTCTTATAGACCCATTTCACTCCAATGACTTCTTTTCCTTACGGAAGGTCCACTAACTCCCACGTATCATTCTTTTCTATTGCTTCTATTTCTTCATCCATTTCCGCTACCCATTTTATTCTTTGATTGCATCTTCAAAATCGATTGGGTCATATACATGACAAAATAATGGAAATAAGGAATTCAGACCTGCAGTACTATTAAATTCATTTTGCACATAAATTTCACTTAAATTTTTGAATTGTTGTCTTTTTATGCTTGCGGAAGATGAATTTGACATGTCACTTGATGTTGTGCTTGTAGTAGATGACATCACGGGTCTTTGCGGTGTGATTTGAGTAGTATTTTATTGACTGCGCGACACTGTCCTATTATTTGCAGACAATGTCACTTGTTGACTACTTTGTTGAGCTTGAATAGGAGTAGGAGGATTCACCGTTAAAGAATTACTCTCTATGGTCAATTCCTATTTTTCTTCTTATAGTATGCATGTTTTCACATTGATTGTCTTCTCCACACTTCCATCACATGCTTCCTGTTTTATGAATTGCACATCTCTGTTGATAATGACCTCTTTGGTTAAAGGATTGTAGAGCTTGTGTGACTTGGATTCATCAGTATATCCAACAAATATGCATTTCTCCCTCTTATTGTTCAACTTCTTCCTTAATTCATCTAGGACATGTGCATAAGCCACACATCCAAACACTCTCATGTGAGTGACACTATGCTTTCTCCCACTCCATGCCTCTTCAGGAACCATATTCTTGACACTTTTGATTGTACATATATTAATGATATATGTTGCACAAGTGACAACTTCAACCCAATATTCATTTGGAAAATTATTTTCCTTCAACATACTCCTTGCCATTTCAATAATGATCCTATTTTCCTTTTTGCGACACCATTTTTCTAAGGTGTATACCTTGTTGTAAATTGATTGTGAATTCCATATTCCCTATAGAACTGTGGGAAATATTTGAGACGTATTTTCCACCTCTGCCAGTCCTCAAGACTTTGATGTAGTGTCCACTTTGCTTCCCAACAAGAGTTTTATATTGGTGGAAGTTCTCAAACACTTCAATTTTATGATTTAGGAAGTAGACCCATGTCTTCCTTGTGTAGTCATCTATGAAAGTCAAGAAATAATAGATGCCACCAATTGATGGTGTATGCATTGGTCCACATAAATCTGAATGGACAATCTCCAAGTATGCCTTTGCCCTTATTGAATTTCCTATTGGAAATTATTCTCTTTGTTGTTTTCCCAACATGCATCCTTCACATAGGTTGTTTGGTTTTTCTATAAGTGGAAATCCCTTCACCATGCCTTTCCTATGCATCAAGTTCAAACCTCCAAAATTAAGATGACCAAACCTCAAATGCCATAACCATTTTTCATCTTTGATCTCTAATTGAAATTGTATTTGTGTTCCAACAACAACTTTTCTTTCATCTTCTTTTGAATTCATTGACAATTGTGCTTGTGCAACTTCTTCGTTCAAATATGGTTTTATCTTTAGGGGAAACATTATATTGTTTGTCATCTAAACTTTTGCAATCAATTGTTTTCTTGGAGACTTATCCAAAATTGTGCACTCTCCGTTTTTAAAAAATAAAATGTATCCCTTTTGCATGAGATGTCCGATGCTTATGAGTTTATGCTTCAAACCAAGGAAAAAATAAACATTTGAAATGTACTTCTTTTCCCCCTTCTTTGTTAGAATGTTAATTATTCCCTTTCCCATGATATAGACTTTTTTATTAGTCCCTAATGTCACTTCAGATTTCACACTTTCCTTTAGATTGGAAAACTTTTTTATATTTCTTGTCATGTGATTGTTGCACCCTAAATGTAGAAACCATACATCCTTTTGTTTTTCTTGTGCCACATTACAAGCTAAAAACATGTTATGTTGGTTCTTATTTTCTTTGTGAAATTTGCATTTGGTTTTCTACTTATATCACATTTCTTCTTTCTCCATTCATTTGCATAATGACCATACTTCTTACAATAATGACATTGAACTTGATATTTATCTTACCTTTGTCCTTGTGCTTGATTTGGCTTGGGCCTTGACTTGAAATTTAAGTGTTTCCCCTTCCACTTGAGCTTGAAGGGCTGCTTCTTCCACCTCTATGTGGGATCCTGCCTCTTCCTCTAGCATTAGATCTTCCTTTTCCTCTACCTTGACCAATTGAAACTTGTGCCTTGAATGCATGCTCCAATGAAGAGTTTATTTCTCTATTCAATCTATGTTCATGAAAAATTAGTGATGCATGAAGTTCATCCACTGAAAATTGTGAGAGATCTTTTGTCTCTTCTATGGCCACAACAATGACATCAAATCTTGATGGTAAAATCCTCAAAAATTTCTCAATTATCCTCCTTTCCTCAAGTGTCACCATGAGACATTATTTGAGTAACTAGTCCAATTACTTGTGTAAAAAATGAGTCTATATTATCATACTCTTTCATACAAACTGGCTTAAAATATCTTCATAGCATTTGTAGTTATGTTGTCTTCATTTTTTCCATTCCTTGGTAGGTTGTTTGAAGGATATCCCATGCTTTCTTGGAATTTGTTGTTGCTGCAATCCTTGGGAAAATACTTTCATGAATTTTTGAAAAATGTAGAAGAAGGCTTTGAATCCTTCTTCCCATTGTCTCTCAACAAACCTTTTTCTGCTTGTGTTAAATCATTGTATGTTGCTGCAGCTGTTGGTTCTTGGAACCCATTCTCCACCAAATCCCAAATATATTCAGAAGAAAACATAGCCTTCATTGTAATAGCCTAATAATCATAATTTTTGACATTAAATTAGGTATTTGAGGATTAGTCAAGCATGTGTTTGATTCTTCCATTTCTTACTATAAAAAAAAAACCCTTTGTGCTAGTAAATATGCTCCCCAAAATATGCCTTCAAAAGAAACCTTTAACACTTTTTAATTCCTTGCGATAAAAATATACTTGTTATTCCTTTTTGAACCTACTTTTATACCACATTTAATTTTAGGCAGAAGATTCTCCTCAAGACAGACAGAGTAAAAATCTCAAAATTTTATGCACAACAAACATAGTAAAAAAAAGTGAATGACACAAAAAAAAATGATTATATTATCGAATACATGGAAATAATTTTACTTTATCATATGGAGGCCTTCACCAAGTAAAACAAGGAATTTTGTAGAGATTTACTTGTCTTTTTTTCTTTCTCAGTAACTCAGAGTAACATGTTCTTTTACGCAGAGTAACAGGTTCTTTTACGCGCTCACCAAAATTAGCTCCACAATTTTCTCTCTTTATCTCTCACTTACATTGCCACTAATAAAAATACTTTCTACTTACTTGTATATTCAAACATGTATTTTAAATATATTAATTCATGACAAGTCAAAGTATTTAAAACACAAGATGGGTGATTGTATAAAAAAGATTAAGTTTATTTAACATGGTGGTTGGGAGTAATTCTCCAACAGGATTCATAAAAAATGAGGAACCATACCAGTAAGTTATCATTTCAAAAATTTCCGCCCCACCAAGGAAGGCTTTTGGGAGATAAATCTCATTCCCTTCCATTAATTTTCACTTCAAGAAACTGCTTCTAGAAACCAAGGGAAACTATCCATTCAAAACAACAAAAAAATATCAGGATGTTAAATCTTTTGTTTCCAACATTACAAAAGGGCAACCAACTGATTAATGTTTAGAATAGATTAATGAAATTGAAATTAAATCCATTTTGAGTTGAAAATTACCTTATGAAGCTTGAAACTATGGCCTTTAATGTACATTGTAACACTTGTTGGAAACACTGTGGCTTCACCCCATGACTAGGCACTTTGTCTTAGAATCTATTTTGCTATTCATGTATGCAATGGCATAACGACTGTTTTTGTGTAAATGGAGGTGCCATCATTGGGGAAAGCCAAATTCATGACATTGTCACCTTTGTTATTCATCACATCCCCTTAAGGAGTTTTATGAACATCTACTTCTTCATGATCTTGATATATCGTACCCATAACACCAACTCACCAATGGATGCTCCCTTCTGTCGTCTCATCATGATCCAAGAAGAGAGTTAGGACAAATTGATCATATTCAGAACCCTTTCCCATGAAATAATAGAGGAGCGCCTAGTAGAACCTATTCTTATAAAAGGAACAAGAGGGAAATCACATTAATTTAAAAACATTGAAGAAGATATCCATTCCCAAGTTTGATGGGTTAAATGATAGTACTAAGCCTAGGGCTTGGTTTGAGAAGTTGGGTTGTTTCTTGGGAGTGAACCTTATGAAAAAATATTAGAAAAATTAGTTTTCCACATTACATGTAAGGGGACAAGAGTTTGATTGGTGTATATTGGTTGAATGTGAGTTGGAGGGGAAACAAAGACAATTGTGGTTTCTTAGTCATCACCACATGGGAAGAATTTGTGGTCACATATTTTCTTAAATTTGAAGCCTATTTCCAAGGAGTTTGTTTCTTGACCCTAAAAAAAAAATGTAATAGGGTAAAATGGCATGTTATTCCAAATATTTCCATTAAACAAGTTATAAATTTTGTCTCCTAAGAATTTAGTTATTATATATATAATGATGAACTAAAAGATTATATTTGAGAATAAGCCAATGCTTTGAAGCCAAGTACATTGGATGAAGCCATTCAACAAGTGGAGGCATATTAAGAAGTGGCAAGTGTTGAAGAATGTAATTAGTGTCGGTCTTCATAATTGTATTTGAGTCATGATGTAATGTATTTTTCAAAAGAAAATAAATATAATAAATAAAGATTGACTTATTAAAGCATGGGTTTCATGCTTGGGTCAATAATCAATAGTTCAAAGCACTCATTATATGCTCTAGGGTTTATATCTTGAGTCAAGGTCATAGTCATGATGTAAAATACCCTTCACGGGCACCTTAAGTCAAAGAAGAAAAAATATTTTATGTAATAAATGACTCCTCCGCCAAGTCATCTCCCTCTCCTATATGTCGGCCTACCTCTCCTACAATTCAACCTCAAAATGGCCTCATTCTACTATATATACACAAGAAAATCGACCCATTGGGACATACAACCAACCCCATAATCGATGTGCTATTTGAATTAAGGAAAGTAATGCGAAGAGCTAGAAAAAGGAGATCAAATTCAAGCGAAGAAAAAGGGAATCCTGTGAAGCTATGGGGAACTGAATTTTTGATGTTTGTTTGTCACAGGTGTGATTTGGAAGTTGGTTACAGGGGCCGAGAATAAAATATTGAGTTGCAGAAGTTGTAGGAAAGAAGAAGACAAGAATCTAGATGACTATTTGTGTTAAGGGCTAACTTGGTGGATGGAGTGAGACTATGTCTTTGGTCAAAAGGTAAAGCGTGTCTCAACTTGAATTGAATCTACTAGAAGAAGAATTTTACTGGGTTTTACCCTACTTAGGGTATTTTCCTTAGCTGAGTGCCTACATCTTGTGTCCCTTTCCTTGTGTTTGTGATCTTCAATTGTTTTGGCTAGGCAATTGTCTTGATGATGGAAAGAACACTAATATAATTAAGAAGAACTAAAAGACATCACAAGAAATTTTCAAGTTAAGAGAAATCATTTAAACAACCCTAATCTAAATGTCGCTCTCAAATTGTATTTTAGTAAGCTACATTGAAGATGAATTGGCCTTCCTTCTATAGTAAGTTGTGGATATCCAAGGCTATTTGAGCCAAATGTAGCTCAGTAACATCTCCTCTGAGGTTTCTCTTAGTATTTTTTTCTTTATATTACCTTATTTAAATGTAATGGTGCCTCCTATATTGGATTCAATCATAGGTTATAAGGATATCTTCCCTTCTAAAGTCTAATGAATATGAACTACAAGTGCATAAATATTTTGGCTAATTTATAGAGAATTTATGTAAACAACCCAATGTCTTTTTTCAATTATATTATATAGAAGTATCGAATTTTGTTAGTCTTTAAACCTTACTTTTTAACAATTACAAAAGGATGAACTTCTACTCTTTTATAACTTTTATTTTATGACCATATACCTTTACATAGAGTTTTCATAATTTTTTCTTTGTTAAAACTAATTATATATATAGAAATTATCATAATTAATATATAAATATATTAATTAATGCATAAATTTGATAATATATCGGTATAAGAAGCACATATTTTGAGGTAGGCCTCTAGAGGCAATAAGCAGATATGTAAAGAAAATGTTTTCTCGTAGATTTGTTCACTATTTACTGATTTTGAAAAACTATATTTTGTGAAAAATAATGAAAAAATATATCATTGATGTATGAGACACATTCATTAAAATGAAATATATGTAACCATTTAAAAAATAAATTTATAATTAATGTTTTAAGCAAATATTTATTAAAATGTAGTATATATAATAAATTTAAAATTAAGTACATGATGAAAAATGTGGTTTCCACAATTAGTTTTTTCATTAATTTAAAAAATCTATATAATATAACACATGTGTCACACGAAGACTATATAAAGTAGGCCATATTCCAATTATTTTAGGAATGCACAGTACCATAGTTTCCGTGAAGAGGACCTTTGAGACATACGATCAAGGTTAGTCAAGACAGACATGTAGGCAAAGTTGGCTATCAACCTTATGCAAGAGTCAAAAATCTTTCCCAACACATGAAAATGAATGAAAAAAAACGTTGTATGCAAAATTTCTATGCACACTGCAGGAGTATGGCAAAAAGAAACGATGGATGCAAAAAAAATTATGGACACAACAGGAGTATGACAAATTTCTATGAAAAAAAAAGTTGTATGCAAAATTTCTAGGGACAAAATGCAGATAAAAAGAGTCTAGATGAAAGATGGAGATAGGAGGGTATGATTGTGAAGAAACTGCGCTATATACTGTGATGGGAACACATTATAGAAGCGTGAGAGAAAGGTCGTGTGGAATATTTAGTGACATAAAAAATAATTTAAACAATACAGAATACACAATTCAGCCAATCGATTAAGAATTCCAACATTGCAATGCAAAATTAGCTAAAGAGTGAGGTTAGAGAAATATCGAAATAGTTGGCCATTTATCGTCCAAAATAAATAAATCGCCACCCTAAGTTTTCGATTCTTTCATAGTCAAATGTCCAAAACATCAAATGTCCCTAGGTTTCAACCATTTTTTTCTTACAAAAGGTATTTGGCAACGTTTTCGTTGCTGCTTTCGGCATGCTTACATATCCATTCCATGGTGAAAACAGTTGAATCCTCAGGAAACTCAAACCGTGCAGTGCAAAGATAATACATACGAAGTTGGAAAATTGAACATAATAGTCAAAAGTTGTATTCATAAATTGAATTAAAAAGAACCAATTAAAATCAAATGTGAGGGCATTCACATTGCCTGTTATACAATCGATCACCTTTTATCATTGGTCCTGGAGATGATGCCTAGTTAACCAGGTTATTGGGAATGGTGCCCAAATTGACCTATAACAACCTGTCATACAAATGATTGGTAGTTTGCTCCCTCCATAATTTACCACATATTTTGACTTCTCTCGAGGGCGATGATGTGAAGAGAGACCCTTGTGGATTTTCAAAATTTCTGTCTTGGGTTCATTTCACTTCATTTTAGAAATTTTACACACACCTTGAGCATGGAGATAACATTTTAAATTTGAAAATTTCGGCAGAGAGGTTGTGTTGAATGAGTATGGTGGATTGATTTGGTGGATCAAATTTATGCTCAAAATTGAAAGTTGTCTGAATGGATCGGAACCTGAACGATCATGTAGATCTCATTGTTCTGAATTCGGCGCAACTTGTTTCGCAAAAAACTGACGTCATATGCTCCTGCAATCGCATTCTGTTCGTTTATGGAAACAACTAAAATTTTTGGTTTTTGGGATGTACAGCGCTGCACAGTGAGTAATCTGTACTGCTGACTGGGCCCTGATATGGCAGGGTGACTGGGCTCATTCGACGAATGGTTGGTCAACATTTGGCATCACCAAATTGGTTGAGGTGTGGTGTAATTTGACTCGCTTGAGTTGGACCAACCAGGGAGTGGCACGTGGGCCAACTAGAGGCCGCCACATGTCCTCCTGGTGGACAATTAAAATTTGGTAAGGGAAAACAACAACCCATGAGGATCGAACACATGACCTCATCTATGCTAGCATAGCCTCCAACCAACTCTGCTATCAAATTTCTTAACCCTTATAGATCAAAGGTCTTATTTAAGCTTTGTGGTATTTGGTAGCTGGGGTTGGGACCAAGGTTAACCCCCGACCTTGGTCCACAAACCAAGGTTAGGGGCTAACCCCAACCCATGATATATGGTAGTTATTTATAACCAAAATTTTTAGCATATTTCACATGGCGAAGCAAACAATAAAGAAAACCCAAATGTTTGCGTTAACCAAAATCTGGCATAATATTTAAGTCGGCGGACATACCACGGTATTAACCAGCCAAGTGCTAACCAATAATCCAAAGTCCAAACGAAATGTATCGGTGGTCAGGACAACGGTCAGGTTAACAGTCTCCGACGATGCTAACATGTGAACAAGACATCGTAAAATTTTAATGCCAAGTTTGTGGTGGTAATGTTAATGGTTTCGAAGGCCGTTTTGGAACGATGTTCACAAGCAATGTTTGGAGCAGGGTTTTATAACTGTTATGCTAATGGTTTAGCACCAACGGGCCAATGTTCACATCGTGATCAAACATTTTATGCAACCAACGGAGTTTAACCAGGAGGGTAACAGAACTTGCTGGGAGCAGGTTTCCGCTAACCCAACCCCGCGACAACCACAGGTCACCGCTTGCAACCACAGGTAGTCCACCAGCGGGAAACGTAGTTTCAATCCCGGATTCGATGGTGTTGAATCGACCGCTTGGAACATTTTTATGTGGTTTGAGGCTGACACAGTGCATTTAATTAGGCGACATTTTGCACTCAGTGCAACGGGAATCTTTCTGGCGCAGGGAAAATTTGTCACCCCACATGGCTGACAAAGCGTGAATTTGTAGGACATATTGCAGAAGGTACGATTTGTAGGATAATTAGTGCATAAACTTGAGAAGATCATAAATTTTGTAGTTTTTGGCATTTTTGGGATCAGAAAGAGGCTAGACAAGGGTTTTTCACAGTTCTAAAGCCATTGGAGCTATCAGTGAATCTATTTGAGCAAGGTAATCTGATGTAAACACCATTTTTTGAGCATAATGAAAGAGCCCCAACCATTGGAAGTTGGACCAGGAGATGTAGCCTAGGAGGGGTGAACTCCTTTATCATTTTTTGTGTTGTGTTTACTGTTATGGTGATGTTATCTCTTGTTTTCTGCAAAAAATATACTTTTTATTCATGTTTATGTGTTTAATAATTTCACATAAAAGGCTCAAAAACCCTCATTAAGCACTAGCAAAATTTAGAAAATACTCACTCAGTTTCATATACATATAAGTTTGGTATCATAGCCTAGGTTTTCATTGTTGCCGTGAGAGTTTAATTGTTTGCAAGTGTATGTGATGCTTACAAGGTTGAAGTTCAAGAGAGGAGAAGGAAAGCCTATGGTTGCAAGTCCTCAAGTTAGGTCAAGGACAAGGAGAACAAGTTTGCCACAATTTCCACTACAAATTCCACCTCAAACTATAGTTGAAGCTTTAGCATTTATGTCACATGAAGGAGAGCCTGAAAATATGTCACATGATTAAAAGGATTTTATAAAAGCATTCTTTGATATGACAAAAATGGTGAAATTTCTCTATAAGTATAGAAACACAAGGTTGCAAGGTGAGAGCTCCAATCCTCCAAAGGGAGATAAGTCTTCAAAAGGAGATGGAAAAAAGACTCCAAAAGGTAATGGGAATGGTGACAAACCACCTTTGACACCACCATTCTCTTCACCTCCATCCTCACCACCATCTTCCACAACAAGCCCTTCACAAACATCTCCACATTGTCCAAAAGGTCATGGTAAAAATCCATTTCTAAAGCTTGACATAAATTGTTGAGATTCAACAAAATGATGAGCTTAGTGAAAAGTAAGCACCTTCAGTAAGTGGGGCCCAGGCTATTTTTAGGTGTATGTCTATTTTTAGACATGGTGAGCATATTCTATAAGTTGCAGGATGCTATTTGTAGATGGTTGGTCAAATGTGGAAAATAGATGAAATTCTATTTTTAGAATATTGGGCAAAGTATATTTATAGACCATCGATCTAAAAATAGATGCATGTCGATTATTATTAGCTCTTAATAATAATCTGACAATAAACATCAAATTATTCTCTTGGAGCACTTTATTTCAGTGAACAAATTTGGAAAATCAGTGGGCTGAAGGAATTACGCAATTCCTAGGGTTTATTAGTGGCTCATGCATGGAGGACTTAGTGAGAACTGAAGTGGCAAAGTTATGATAGAATTGGAAGAGTAGTTTATGGAGTTGTTATTTAGTTTAACTCAGTTAAGTGAGTTAAACTCAGTTGAGCTAGTTGTATCTAGTCTAACTGAAAGGTACACTAGTGAGAGTTAAGTGAATTAATTAATTAATTATTCTTAACTAACAACTTACTAACAACTAAACAGAAACAACAGTTAACTACAGTGCATGTCAGTTCCAGTGGAGAGATAGGTGAAAGGGTGAGATGGACTATCCTTTGTGACTATAGTGATGCATTCAATGCATCTGACACACATTGGAGTTGCCAATGAGGATTGCACAGTCAAGACAAGGCCAATTCGAATTCATTGAGGGGTCTTCTTCAGTAGGGATTGCGCAGTGGAGGCAGGCTATCAGGAGGCAAGAAATTGGTGCATGGAGATGAAACTTTCTGCATGACAGTGTGTAATGAATCTACATTATACTGAGAGCTTGATGTACTAATATTTGTATGAGATTATTACATGATTCCATTGATATACATAATATACGATAGTTGGGGTTTTTAGCTTTAAGCTTTCCTGTTAAACAATTGTGTTATGTGCAATTTATCTATTCACATGTGTTTGCAATTGAGTTTTAAATTTCCGCAAGTTTAACAGTGGAAGGATTCTGTATTTAACAAGAAGATAAATATTGCTAGATCAGGAGAATCTGGTAATACATCAGTATTAATAAATTTCTACATGGTATTGAAGCAGTATTGATTACTGGAGATTGCAATTGTGAATAATTGTTGTTTTGTGCTGGTGGACAATTCGAATTTGCTGTAGAAATTTCTTGGTGCAACAGTTGAGTATTCATTGAAATGTCTTTCAATGGATTGTGATTGGAGTATGCCCTTGAGGGTAGCTCGAATTACATAGCCTGGAAGTATAGGATGGAGGTGGTGCTTGAAGATAATGGACTGAAGGAGTTCATCGATAGCGATGTTCCTAAGCCTGCTTCTAGCGATGCTGCAGGACTTGACGCATGGAAAAGAAGGTAGCAAAGACAAGAAGAATTATGTTGGAAGGTGTGAATGACCATATTGTGTCAAGCCTTCATGGGAAAGCCACTCCATTTGAAATGTGGAAGGCTTTGACAGATCTTTTCCAAAGAAGCAGCAACAAGAGGAAGTTGGCACTGAAAGATAAGCTCAAAAAAATAAAAATGGAGAAGGACAACAATATTCCAAAATATCTCACAAATTTTGTCCATTGTAGGGATGAACTGGGAAGTGTGGGGATTACAGTTGATGATGATGACTTGGTCAGCTTGGCTCTCCTTGGGATTCCGAAAAGTTGGCATAGCTACGAAGACTCTGTCAATGGGTGAGAGAAACTGCCGGGTTGGGAGCGACTTTGGTTGGTTCTTGTGCAGGAGGAGATAAGGAAAAGTACCAGGGGTGGCTCTTCATCAAAGAATGATGATGAAGAGAATTTCACTTTGGCTGCCAAAGCAAGGAAAGGAAAGGGGAAGAAATCCCATCCAAAATCCGAGGCTAAAGGCAAGAAGCTATATTAATCCAAAGTGAAGTGTTTTCACTGTTACGAACATGGGCATCTCGCCACTAACTGACCACAGAAAAAGAAGAACAAGAAGGCTGTTGGAGCTGCAGCTAGAGAGGCCTTAGCCTCGAAATTTGAACTTGATTTCTCTTTGATCGCATGCTTGGTTTCAAGCTCAATGGGATCAGTTTGGTATCTTGATAATGGTGCGTCTTTCCATATAATGGGAGATAAGGAGTTGTTTAGTGACTTGGAGGAGAAGGATCTCCAAATGCATATAGAGATGGGAGATGATGGCATATACAGTGCAACCAGCATTGGAACCATTACCTTTGAGAGGGAGTCAGGTAAACCATTTATGTTGAAAGATGTTATGCATGTCCCAAGTCTAAAGAAGAACGTGGTCTCAGTCGCAATGTTGGAAGATAGAGGTTATGACATTGTTTTAAGCGAGGGAAAAGCATTCCTGCGACATAAAACAATGATTCAAACCAAGAGGATAGGGATTCGAGTTAAGAATCTCTACAAGCTGGGCATAGATGGCTATGCTACAATGATGGGCAATGCAGAAGAAGTGGTGAGCCGAGATGAGGGCGAATTATGGCACAGGAGATTGGGTCATCTTCACCATGGTGCCTTAAATATTTTGCAGCAGATTTCTACTGGACTTCCCAAGGGTACTCTTGCACAGTCATATCAATGTAAGGGATGTACTATGGGTAAGTTTGTGAAGACCACCTTTCATGAGAAGGAGAACCGTGCTTCAGTGATCCTGGAGAGAATTCACATAGACGTGTGTCAACCTTTCTCGGTTGCTTCAACAGAAAAACATAGGTATTATGTTATATTTGTTGATGACTATTCTCATAGATGCTGGATCTTCTTCATGCAGAAGAAGAGCGAAACATTCTCAAAGTTATGTGAGTTTAAAGAATTGGTGGAGAAGGAGTTGGGGAAGCAAGTGAAGGCTCTATGGAGTGATAATGGTGGTGAATATATCTCGAACGAATTCAAAGAATTTTGTAGCAAGGAAGGAATTCGAAGAGAGCTCATAGCCCCTCATAATCCACAGAAGAATGGGGTCACGAAGAGGAAGAACAGAACAATCGTGGGTGCTACACGAGCTATGCTGCATGACCAGGGCCTACCGATGCACTTGTGGGCGGAAGCATGCAACACTGCGGTTTATATGCAAAACCGTTGTCCTCATAGAGTACTTGGCATGAGTACACCTGAAGAAGATTTTACTGGTAAGAAGCCTGATATTTCTCATTTGAAGATTTTTGGCTCATCTGTTTACATTCATGAGACAAAGGACGCCAGGAAGAAGTTGGAGCTGACTGCAGAATTTGGGATATTTGTGGGGTACACGGAAACACCCCATAATTATCGTGTGTATTTTCCAAATAGTCGAATGACTGTGGTGCGACGGGATATAAAATTCAACGAGGTGAAAGCCATGAAGTTGTCGCTTGAGAGGGAGCTACACTTGCATGCAGAGGAGGAACTTATTATTCCCAAATATGAGCCTCTAGATATGGATCAGCCACAAGAGGAGATTCATGGAGTGGAGGAGTCCACTCATGTAGAACCAAACATTAGAACAGGGAGAAAGCGTACCACAGAAGCTTGATGTGGCATAGAATGTAGGAGTCCCTACATCACAGCGTAGATAGAGACAATCACCTGACCGATTTACTGGATACATGGCTCTTATGAGCAAGTGTGTTGTGACAGAGCCATCTTATTTTGAAAAAGTAGCGCAGGAGCCCACATGGGTAGATGCCATGGTGGAGGAGTATGATTCCATTGTCAGAAACAATGCTTGGGAGATTTTTCCAAGGTCGGTGGGTAAATGAGTGGTATATTAGAAATGGATCTACAAGGTAAAGCAAGCCGCTGATGGGAGCGTCGAGAAGTATAAGGAAATATTTTTTTCCCAAGGCTTCTCACAGATTGAGGGGATTGATTATGAAGAAAATTTTTCACCTGTCGCACGATATTCTTCCATAAGGACCATCCTTGCTCTCTCAGCACAGATGGGTTGGCACATTCGTCAGATGGATGTGAAGACTGCGTTCCTTAATGGGATCATTGAGGAAGAGGTGTACATTGAGTAGCCTGAATGATTTGAGATCTTCAGTAGCAAGTCGCATGTGAGCAGACTCAAAAGAGAATTGTATGGGCTGAAGCAAGCACCACGTACTTGGTACACACGGATCGACAACTATTTCACTAGACTTGGCTTCACCAAGAGTGAGGCGGATGCAAACTTGTATCAAATTGTGGTGGAGGGTAAGCTTTTAATAATTTTTCTTTATGTTGATGATTTAATACTAACGGGTGATGATCAGTTGATACATTCATGCAAGGCAAAACTTGCAAATGAATTCGAGATGAAGGATTTGGGCCTCCTTCATTATTTCCTTGGATTGGAAATATGGCAGTGGGAAGGTGAACTGTTTGTGTCTTAAGGCAAGTATGCTTGGGAGATACTTGGTAAGTTTCACATGGAGGACTGCAAGCCCATGGATACTCCTCTTATAGAAAATTGGAGGAAAGAGGATGCTACATCAACAGAGGTAGTGGATGCCACCGTTTATCAACAGTTGGTGGGTTCACTCATTTATTTAGTTAATACAAGACTAGACATATGCTATGCGGTGAACCAGCTTTCACAAGTGATGGTTAAGCCTACAAAGCTCTTTTGGAAGGCAGGCAAGCATGTCCTAAGGTATCTCAGGGGCACATTTGAGTATGGCTTATGGTACAGACAGATGGATGAGGTGAAGTTGCATGGATTCACGGATGCACATTAGGCGGGCAACCCAATGGATAGAAAGAGCACATCAGGAGGGGTTTTCAGTATCGGATCTACAACAGTTTCTTGGTATAGCAAGAAACAAAGATCCATGGCACTCTGTTGGTAGACGAAATACATGGCAATGGTCAAGTACACGCCTTGAAGCTGTCTGGATGAGGAAAGATCTTGGTCGGTTCCATTGATTTCTGGTACTGAGCCTCAACCCAACGAGTGTGGTAATCGGTTGCAGTAAACTCTAAGATTAATCACATGTTTCATGATAGATCTCGACATGTTGATATCAAATATGTGAGTATGGAAGGTTATTATTGCGAATAGTGTTGCGCCGGTACATTCTGGAGAACGAAGGGATGCGGGAACTTATTTTTTGACGAAGGTGCTCGGCAGGAGAAAATTCGAATAACATAGAGGCAGGATCGGGGTGAAGGATAATCCCTATCTTATTGAGAGGGAGTGATGAGATTCAACAATATGATGAGCTTAGTGAAAATTAAGCACCTTCACTAAGTGGGGCCCGCAGACTATTTTTAGGTGTATGTCTATTTTTAGACATGGTGAGCATATTCTATAAGTTACAGGATGATATTTGTAGATGGTTGGTCAAATGTGGAAAATAGATGAAATTTTATTTTTAGAATATTGGGCGAAGTCTATTTATAGATTGTCGATCTAAAAATAGATGCATGTCGATTATTATTAGCTCTTAATAATAATCCGACAATAAACATCAACTTATTCTCTTGGAGCACTTTATTTCAGTGAACAGAATTGGAAAATCAGTGGGCTGAAGGAATTACACACTTCCTAGGGTTTATTGGTGGCTCATGCATGGAGGAATTAGTTAAAACTGAAGTGGAAAAGTTATGACAGAGTTGGAAGAGTAGTTTATAGAGTTTTTATTTAGTTTAACTCAATTAAGTGAGTTAAACTCAGTTGAGCTATTTGTATCTAGTCTAACTGAAAGATACACTAGTGAGAGTTAAGTGAATTAATTAGTTAATTAATTCATAACTTATAAATCACTAACAATTGAACAAAAACAACAGTTAACTACAGTGCATGTCAGTTCCAGTGGAGACCCAGAGGAGAGATAGGTGAAAGGGTGAGATGGACTATCCGTTGCGACTATAGTGATGCATTCAATGCATCTGACACACATTGGAGTTTCCAATGAGGATTGCGTAGTCAAGGCAAGGCCAATTCGAATTCATTCAGGGGTCTTCTTCAGCAGGGATTGCGCAGTGGAGGTAGGTTGTCAGGAGGAAATAAATTGGTGCATGGAGAAGCAAATTTATGCATGACAGTGTGTAATGAATCTACATTGTACTGAGAGCTTGATGTATTAATCTTTGTATGAGATTATTACATGATTCCATTTATATACATAATATATGATAGTTGGGGTTTTTAGCTTTAATCTTTCCCGTTAAGCAATTGTGTTGTGATTAAATTTATTCACATGTGTTTGTAATTGAGTTTTAAATTTCTGCAAGTTTAACAGTGGAAGGATTCTGTATTAAGCAAGAAGATAAATATTGTTAGATCAGGAGAATCTGGTAATACATTAGTATTAATAAATTTCTACATAAATTTTGATTTGCCTATGTATGATGGAGAGGTAGATGCTGAAGGATTAGATAATTAGGTACATCAGCTTGAAGTGTATTGTAGGATACAAAGAATCAAGGATGATGACAACAAGATTCAACTTGCTTCACTAAGATTGGAAAGTGCAGCTCTTATTTGGTGGGAATCCAAAATCAAGAGGACATGAAGAAACATGGTAAGGTATTAACCTATTGGAATGATTTTGTTGCTGCCTTGAGAAGAAAAATTTATCCATTAGCATACATGCAAAAGGCTATAATGGATTGGCAAAACTTTAGGCAAAGTAAAGGACAAAGTGTGCAAAGCTAAACTCAAGAATTTAGGAGAAGAGCTCTAATATTGGGTGTATATTTGACATCTCAAGAAATTTTTTTAAAATACATTGGAGGTTTGCATAGTCATCTAAGACATACTATTCTTATGTTTAATCCTTCAAATTTAGATGAGTTTGTGTACATGCCACACATCTAGAGGCAAGAGGGGAACATGTTTCAGATGAGACAAGTGAGAATACATATGAGTCTGGAGGAAAAGTAAAGGGTAAGTTCAAGGAAAAAGGAAAGAAGAATGCATACATAAAGTTGGATAAATAAAAAATCATATGAAAAAACTGTTCCAAAGATGGACATGATGAAGATCATTGATGGAAACTTCATCCAGAAATGAGACCCAAGAAGTTTAAAAACAAGGAGAAGGAGAAGACAACTACAACATTACAACATGATTTAGGTTCTGATTCTAGAAATGAAACAAAGGTCGCAAAAATGAGTTGGAAAGGTAAGTACATTGCAAGTACTATTTCTTCAATTTGTCTAAACGATACGCTAGATGAAGAAACAAGAATTGAGCTTTCCATATTAGAGTTGTTTCAAAACATACCAAGATTGACACGCTGTTTGATAGTGGTTCACAAGAAAATCTTATTTTATAGGGCATTGTCAAGAAGCTAAATTTAGAGACCATTCCACATCCTAGACCCTATCCCTTAAGCTGGGTATGTAAGAATGCAAATTTGCAGGTTACAAGGATGTGCATCCTTATATTTTTAATTACTGAAAAATTTCTTGATGAAGTTGCACTTGATGTAATTCCACTTGATATTTGTGGTATAGTTTTGGGAAGTGCATATCTTTATGATATGAAATAAATATTTCATCGCCATGAGAATAAGTATCACTTGTTCAAGAATTGGATTGAGTACATTGTTAGAGAACATAGTAAGAAGATTAGTTTGTCTCTTATGAATGCTGGACAAATAAAGAGAATTGTGAATGCTATTCAAAATTATGCTTTGTTAATGTTCAAGCATAAAGATGTTGTGAATGAGGCCTTTCAAGGAGACGCAACAAATGAAAAATATGATTTCATTGAGGTTGGTAATAGTTTTGATAAGGTGTTTCAGGAGTATAACATATTTCCTCCTAAAAGAGGTAAACAAAATGAGGTAAATTTGCAGCAACATGCATCATTGTTGTACATCGATGTGAACAAGATGCCAGTGCAAGAGAGTGAAAATTTCAAAGAGCAAGTGCCAAAGCAATTTGAAAAAGAGGGAATTGGTTCCAAAATTCTTCTTGTGGGTTTTACAAAGTGTTGTCTTTGAAATGGGATGTTACATGGCAATGGCGATCACATTTGGTGAAGGGTCGAGCCAAGCGCAAGACTAGATATGTCAAACATCGTCGTGTCGACAATGTTCAAGGTGAGAAGAATTTGAAGTTGTTTAAGCTTTATTTGACTGTCAACTGATAAGGGCATGTGTTTGTTACTTCAAGGACGGTTTGTTGTTCTGCATATTCTAGGAAATTGCAGCAAGATGGCATTTACAACAACAAGTCAAGGTCTTCAAAATTAGGGAAAATGACAAGTTTTCATGAAAAGCTCAAATCGTCACATTCAAGCAAATTTCAGTGGATAGATACTGTAAGGGTGAGGGAGTTGAACCCTCATCTATTTGTTGAAGGATAAAGAGCTTTTACAGGTCCAAAATCTTCGAATGGGGAGGAATGACCGATGGATCAAATTTATGCTCAAAATTAAAAGTTGTTGGAATGGATCAGAACCTAAACTACCACATAGATATTGTCATTCTAAATCCAGCCCAACTCATTTTACAAGAAATCGTGTCATATGCTCTTACAATCGTATTATGTTCGTTTATGGAAACAACTAATTTTTTTTGTTTTTAGGATATATAATGCCGCATAGTCAGTAGTCTGTACTGCTGACTGGACCCTGACATGGCAGGGTGACTGGGTTCCTTCGGCCAATGGTTGGTCGACTATTGGCATCACCGGATTGGTTGATGCATGGTGTAATTTGATTATTTTGAGTTGGACCAACCAGTGAGCGCCACGTGGGCTAACCAAAAGCCGCCACGTGGCCTCCTCGTAGCAAATGAATATTTGGTATGGGCGAACATCATCCCATGGGGATCAAACACACGACCTCATCTATGCTAGCTTAGCCTCCAACCAACTCCACTATCAAATTGCTTAACCCTTATATATCAAAGGTCTTATTTAAGCTTTGTGGTATTTGGTAGCGGGGGTTGGGACTGGGGTTAACCCCTGATCCCAGTCCATAGACCAAGGTTAGGGGTTAATACCAATCCATGATATATGGTAAGTCTTTATAACCAAGTTTTTGGGAATATTTCATATGGCAAAGCAAAAAATAAAGAAAACCCAAATGTTTACGTTAATCAAAGTCTGGCATAGTATTTAACTCAGTGGACATATCACGGTATTAACCAACCAAACCATAACCAATAACCTAAAGTCCAAACACAATGTATCAACGGTTAGGACAATTGTCAGGTTAATAGTCTTCTGTGGTACCAACACGTGAACAGGACATGGTAAAATTTTAATTCCAAGTCTTTGGAGGTAATGTTAATGGTTTCGAAGGTTGTTTTGGAACGATGTTCACATGTGAGGTCTGGAGCAGGGTTTGATAACAGTTATGCTAACGGTTTACCACTGGAAGGCCAACGTTCCCATGGTGATCCAAAAATTTTATGCCACTGATGAAGTTTAACTAGGCGGGTAGTGGAACCTTCCAGGAGCAGGGTTCCGCTAACCTGACCCCATGACAACCACATGTCACCGCTTGCAACCACAGTTACTCCACCGGCGGAAACGTTGTTTCAATCCCAGATTTGACGACGTTGAATCAACCACTTGGCACATTTTTATGCAGTTTGAGGTCGACATAGTGCATTTAATTAGGCGACATTTTGCACCCAGGGGAAAGAGAATCTTGCCAGCGCGGGGAAAATTTGTCACCCCACATGGCCGACAAAGTGCGAATTTGTAGGATAGATTGCAGAAGGTGCAATTTCTAGGAAAAATAGTGAAAAAAGTTGAGGAAATCATAATGTTTACATTTTTTGCCCTTTTTGAGAGCAGAAGGAGGCTAGATAAGGGTTTTTGACAGTTATGAATCCATTTCAGCAGTGTAATTTGATGTAAACACCATTTTTTCAGCACAATGAAAGAGGCCCAACCATTGGAAGCTGGACTAGGAGATGTAGACCAAGGGGGGTGAACTCCTTAATCATTTGTTGTGTTGTGTTTACTCTTATTGCGATGTTATCTATTGTTTTCTGTGAAAAACTATGATTTTTATTCATGTTTATGTGTCTAAGAATTTCACATAAGAGGCTTAAAAACCCTAATAAAGCACTTGAAAAATTTACAAAATCCCCAAGTAGTTTCATATACAGATCATGGTCTATCTTATCTACTATGTGACAACTTGGAGCGAAGCTTCCCGGAAAGTTGTGGAGTGTAGTTTCCAGAAAATCACGGGAGATCATGCAATATTCGCGTTAGTATTCCCATACATATATGGTGTAGAGTGTATTAAATATTTAATATCATTGTAAATATTGATTTCCAATTAAAAAAACCATTGTTAAAATCCTCAAGGGAGCTGATCAGATCGTCCATGTTAACTTATGCCAATAAATATTTTAAAAACCTGCAAAATCTTGGAGAAGCATGAATGCAATATACATGGGCCTTTCATATTTTTTTCCTTGGAATGGTGCAATTATGTTCTGGAGGGAAAAAATTATAATCCTCTTTTTCTTTGAATACAACAACAAAAAAGTTTCGAAGTTTATTTTGGTAGGTTGTGATTGCATGTGGGTTGTGTTAGAATTGACATGAAAAAGAGAGTTAAATGAATGAATGAAGGATATGTGATAGGCCCGATGACCCCTTTTTCAAGAAACTCTTGAATTTTTTTATTGATATCTATATTCTCCAAAACTAACATTCTATACATGCCAATATTTGGAAGTGGTGCATCCTGATGCAAGTGAACCTCATGTTGCATTCCTCTTTTGAATGAAACCCATAAGGTTCCCTACAAAATCTTCATGAACTTCATGTAAAATTTCAGATCTCAGTTCCCTATATTTTCTAAGATATCGTCTGAAGAAGTTAGGGTTTTTGCAGGCTATAGAATTCAATCTCAAATAGGTGACCTAGGGAAAATCGTCATGAATTTCGCTCTAAGCATTAGATTTGAAATTCGTAAAAAGTGATTGAAATTGAATGAAATTTAGTGTTTATTGTATCATTTTCAGAGTCGAAGGTCGAAACAGGGACATATGTCACTTCCTACTTGTTCGCTCTACTGAAACAATCTATAATCAGGCCATTGTGGGATATTGGGAATAACATTTTCTTGAATAATCCAATCCTGGTCAAAGTTATGGAATTGTAAAAAGGAATCATAGGGCTACCACAAGAAGAAATTTTAAACCTTGGAGATATGAAATTACATAGACACAACAATTTCAATTTTGAGCTCTTAAAAAGCAAGAAAAATGTGTGTTTTTTTAAAACATTTGCATAAATTTTGTTTGAAAAATCAGTTTGAAGTGATTCAAAGGGCATAATGAAACATATATATATATATATATATATATATATATATATATATATATATATATATATATATATATATATATATATATATATATATATATATATATATATATCATTGTTTTATTATGAAATGTCTCGAAACAAAAAAATTGGACATACCTATTAAGCAACCAGAAATCTATACTATGACGCATGAAGAAGAAGAAGAAATAAAACATGATATATCAAAATTACGCGACCAAGTGCAACAAATTTCTCTCTTGAAAAGAGTAAAAAAAAATGAAATGGAAGTTAAGATGGTTTTTTTGAAGAATGGTTTGAAAGAATACATGGAAGGTTTGAGAAAGTTGCTACCAGAAATGCTTCTTAATGGCGAAAAGGTATTCCATGAAACTCACGATGAGAACAAAATTAATATTAATCATGATTTCAGTTCTCTAACATTGGATTGAAGACCCACCACATTGAAAAGATCAATATACAAGGAATTTTTTTGGCAAGGATCTAGTAACATGGATACTATAGATGGAGTAATATTTTGATCTACATGTTGCGCAACACACACAAAAGGTAGACATTGCATCTTTATATTTAGAAGCCAATCAGTTTGTATGGTATTGATGGATTTTTTTCTCATAAACCACTTGCCACTTGGTCATTTTTTACGGAAGAAACGATAGCACATTATGAGGATACAAAGAGAAACACCTTCTTTAGCCAAATGATAAATATCAAACACAAGGGTTCAATGTTGGAGCACATTGAGGAATTCCAAAAGTTGAATATCAGGGTAATGGATATTCCAAAGGAGTATAGGATTGATGTATTCATAGGGACTTTGAAGGATAACATCCAACATTATGTTCGCCTTTAGGAACCTGATTCATTGTAGAAGGCATTCTGAGTGGCAAGAAAAGTTGAAAGCAAAATTATGGCAACAAGGAAGTCTACCAGTCACAACTATAAATATGGAAGTGTTGCTGCTCCTAGCCTTTCACAACCTACAAGGTTGACATGACAATAATTGGAGGAAAAAAGAGTAAACGGGATTTGATACAGTTGTGATTGAAAATACTAAAGGTCATAAGTATGTCGGGAAGAAATTATTTTACATAGATTGTGAAGAGGAGGAAGAAAAGGAACAAGAAACATCAAAAGAACATGATATAAACTAAGAACCAACCCTAGAGAAAAAAGAACTACATCCTACCATATCTTCTAATGCATTGGCGAGAATTACCACTCTTATAAATCTCAATATTGAAGTATATATCAGGAAGAAAAAGGTAACCATGTTGATTGATTCAGGTAGTACCCATAATTTTATTCATTGTACGATAGCGAGGGAATTGAATTGCTTTCTATATCAAACACCAAAGTGTCAAGTGATGGTTGCAAATGGAGGAAATATAAATTTCTATGGAAATTTCCATAACATAAAGCTAACCATGGGGGAATATGTATTGAATAGTCCAATGCTTTCCATTCCAACGGGTGGTGTTGATGTTTTACTAGGAGTTCAATGGTTACAATATTTGGGGATGATAGATTTTACTTTTCAATAACTCTTTTTGAATTTTTTTTGGGAAGGAAAGGAAATTGAATTAAGGGGTATCACACAAAATCCAGGAAATATAATCATCTCTAATGGCATGACAAATATTTTGAAGAAAGAACTATGGGGTGTAATTGAACAATTATGCTCACTAGTGTTAGATCCCTATATTACTAGTGTATTCCCTTATTGTTGCTAGTGTAGCCCCATTATTTTTATTGTTGTACCCCTGTAGCCCCCATATTGTTATTTTTGTGCCCCATAAAAAGCCATTATTAATATTGTTGTGTCCTTACATTATTATTATTATGTCGGCTAGGATTATATTGTGACCCCATGGACTCCTATATATAGAAAGGAGGTTTTGTCATTTGTATCACCCAAGAATTTTTCATTTATAAAATGTAAAGGAGGTTTCCCCCTTAAAGTGGCTTATTTCTAAGGTGTTGATCTCTCTTTTATTTTATTTTGGGAGCTGGTTTCATAACATTTGGTATGAGAGCTTTGGATTGCAGGGTTTCACTGCTTCAAACAGGACATCGTGGAAATTTTGCTAAATTTTTGTTTCTACGAAGGTTAAGACGCTAAAAAAAAACCCATTTGCAAAAAATCCTGAGGAAATTCATGTAAAAATTTTAGATCTTGGTTCACAATATTTTTGGAGATATGATGTGTGGAAGTTAGGGTTTTTGTAGGCTCCCAAATTTCATCTCAAAGAGGTGACCTTGGGAAAATCGTCATAACTCTCTTTATAGGCATCGGATTGGATGTCTGTAAAAAGTGGCTGAAAGTACACAGACTATAGTTTGTTGTATATCAATTTCAGAGCTGAAGGAGGAAACAACGACACATGACACGTAGTACAAGTTCGCTCTACTGGACTAGTCCATAATTAGGTCATTGTGGGAGATTTAGCATAACTTTTTCTTGAAGAATCCAAATCAGGTCAGACATTTGGAATTGGAAAGAAGACTGAGATGGCTATTATAGGGCCAAATATTAAATCTTGGGGATTTGAATTTGGAGAGATACATTAGTTTCAATATCAATCTCCTCAAAAGCAAGAAAAATGTGTGTATTTTTTCATATTAAAGTGATTCCAAGGGCATATTCAAACATAGATATCAGTATTGGGTTCTAAAACCCCCCGTAATAAGCCTTCGTAAGGCTCTACAATGAATCATGAATAAGAAGAAGTGTAACATGACATATCAAAATTACAAGAGCAAGTGCACCAAATTTCGCTCTCGCAAAGGGCAACGAAATATTAAATGGAAGTTTTGAAGAAATGCGTGGAAGCTAAGATGGATGGTTTGAAGAAAGACGTAAAAGATAAGATGTATGGTTTAAAGAATGGCATGGAAGATAAGATGGATGACATCGATGAAAAAATGAAATACAACATGGAAGACATGAAGAATGATCTAAAAGCATACATGGAAGGTTTGAAGGAAGGTTTGAAAAAGTTTATACAAGAAATGATTCCTAATGGAAAAAATATAATAGATGAAACTCATGATGAGAACAAAATAATTATTAATCGTGATTTCATAAACTCTAATGTTTGATTGAAGACCCACCATATTCCAAGGATTGATGTGAGGAAGATTGATGGCAAGGATCCCGTAACATGAATAATACAGATGGAGCAATATTTTGATCTCAATAATTTGCAAAACACACAAAAGGTAGGCATTGAAACTTTATATTTAGAACAAAATACATTTGTATGGTATCGATGGCTTTTCTCCAGTAAAAAAATTGTCACTTGGTCAATTTTTATAGAGGAAATGATAACACATTATGAGGATACAAACATAAACACCTTCTTTAGCCAATTGATAAATCTCAAACAAAAGGGTGCAGTGGCGGAGCACTTTGAGGACTTCTAAAAATTGAATATGAGGGTAGCTGATATTCCAGAGGAACAGAGGATTGATGTCTTCATAGGGAATTTAAAGGATAACATCCAACATGAGGTTCACCTTTGGGAACCTGATTCATCGGAAAAGGCATTTAGGTTGGCAAGAAAAATTGAATGTAAAATTATGGCGACAAGGAAGCCTCCCACTCACATCTATAAAGATGGAAGTGTTGTTATTCCTAGAGTTCCACAACCTACAAGGTTGACACCACAACAATTGGAAGAAAAAAGAGAAAAATGGCTTTGTTACAATTGTGATAGAAAATACAGTAAAGGTCATAAGTGTGCTGAAAAGAAATTATTTTACATAGATTTTGAAGAGGAGGAAGAAAATGAACAAGAAACTTCAAAAGAAGAGGATATACAAAAGGAACCAACCCTAGAGAAAGAAGAAATGAGTCTGACCATATCCTGTAATTCATTTGAAGGAATTACCAATCCTCAAACTCTCAAGATAGAAGGACATATCAAGAAGAAAAAGGTAATAATGTTGATTTATTTGGGTAGTGCCCATAATTTTATTCATTGTAAGGTAGCCAAGGAATTGAATTGCTTCCTATACCCAACACCAGAGTTTCAAGTGATGGTTACAAATGGAGGAACTATAAATTGCTTTGGAAAATTCTATAATATCAAGCTAACCATGAGGGAATATGTATTGAATAGTCCAATGCTTTCCATTCCAATGGGAGGTGCTGATGTTGTACTAGGAGTACAAAGGTTACAATATTTGGGGACGGTAGATTTTAATTTTCAAGAACTTTTCTTGAAAATTTTTTCGGAAGGAAAGAAAGTTGAATTATGGGGTATCGCAGGGAAGCTGGGAAAGATAATAAGAACTAATGTCATGACAAAGATTCTAAATAAATAACAACGAGGCATAATTGCACAATTATGCTCACTATAAGTCCCAACATCAAAATCATATATTTCTCCAGACCTCCAAAAAGTCTTGGACAATCATTCCAAGGTGTTTGAAACTCCCAAAGGACCCCCACCTATTCGTGATCATGATCATGCTATTCATTTGATTCCAGGAAGTGTTCCTCCAAACAACAGGCCTTACAGATATCCTCATTTCCAAAAGAGAAAAATTGAACGTATGATTGCAGAAATGTTAGAGGTTGGTATACTTCAACCTAGTCAAATTTCTTTCTCTGCTACAGTAGTATTGGTACACAAAAAGGATGGATCATGGCGCATGTGCCCAGACTATAGGGAGCTCAATAAGTTCACTATTAAAGATAAATTTCCCATTCCTGTGATTGATGAATTAATGGATGGATTACATGGAGCAATTTATTTTACCAAGTTGGATCTTCGTTCAGGATATCATTAAATTAGAATGAAGACTAAAGATATTCTGAAAACAACATTTCGAACTCATGAGGGTCATTATGAATTTTTGGTTATGCCTTTTGGCCTTACCGATGCACCTTCTAAATTTCAAGGGTTGATGAATTCCATTTTCAAAACCTTCCTTAGAAAATTTGTGTTAGTATTTTTTGATGATATACTAATATACAATAGGTCTTGGAAGGATCATGTTCAACATGTTGATAGGGTGCTCAAACTATTGGACGAGAAACAATTATATGCAAAAACCTACAAATTTTTCTTTGGAGTACAAGAGGTGGAATATCTGTGTCATATTGTATCTCATGAGGGTGTTAAGGTAGACCCTAAAAAAATTAAAACCATTAAGGAATAAAAAGTCCCCACAACCATAAAGAAGTTACGGGGATTTCTCAAGTTAATAGTGTATTATTGAAAGTTTGTTAAGAATAATGGGAGAATAGCAGCACCTCTAACAACATTATTGAAGAAAGATGAATTTTCATGGACTCGTGAAGCAACTAAGGCCTTTAAAAATCTTAAAGAGGTAATGTGCTTAGCATTGGTCTTAGCTACGCCAAACTTCACAAAAACCTTTATTTTGGAATGTGATGCTTCAGGAAATGAAGTTGGATTTGTTTTAATGCAAGAAGAAGACACATTGCTTTCGAAAGTCATCCAATCAAAGGAAAGTATTTACAGAAATCTATTTATGAGAAGGAAATGTTGGGAATACTACATGCACTAAATAAATGGCAACCCTACCTAATGGGAAGACAGTTCAAGGTAAAAACTATTAATCATGATAGTCTTAAATACTTTTTGGAACAAAGACTATCTTCATACGAGAAGCAAAAATGGGTCACAAAGATGTTGGGTTATGACTTTGAAATCATCTACAAAAAAGGGAAGCTAAATGTTGTTGCAGATGCACTCTCAAGAAAGGATAAAGATGTGGAAGCATTTCTTTGTGCCATTTCTATTATCCAACCATATTGGATAACCGAAGCAGGGGATGAATGGAAGAATGACGAAAAAGTGTGGACACTCATTCAAAAGTTGCAGCAAGATCCTAGTACATCTGGTACATTTAGTTGGAAAAATGATTCCTTATGGTACAAAGATAACTTATATCTTTGTAAGAATTCCCAACTAAAACAAAATATTCTTTAGGAATTGCACACATCTCCCTTAGGAGGACACTTAGGATTTTTAAAAACTTACCACAGGGTGAAGAAAGAATTTTTTTGGGATGTCCTTAAATCTGATATTCAAAATTTTGTGGTGGAATGTTTGGTTTGCCCACAAAATAAAGTTGAGACAATTAAGACCCTGGGTCTTCTACAACCTTTATCCATTCCAAGTCAATTTTTGGAGGAGCTTTCAATGGCTTTTATCACAGGTTTACCTAAGTACGAAGGAAAGAGTGTGATCATGGTGGTAGTTGATAGACTTACCAAGTATGCACTTTATTGTGCATTATCTCATCCATTTAAAGCAAGTATAGTTGCTACTGCATTTATGGAAACAATTCAAAAGCTACATGGAAACATAAATATTATTGTAAGTGACAGAGATCCCATTTTTACTGGAAATTTTTGGACAACATTATTTTCTTGTTTGGGTACTTAACTAGCTCATAGCTCATCTTATCATCCTTAATCCAATGGGAAAAATGAGATAGTGAAAAAATGTTTGAAAATGATATCTTCATTGTTTTGTATATGATAAACAAACACAATGGGTCAAGTGGTTACCTATGGTTGAATGGTGGTATAACACTTCCTTCCATACTACAAAAAAAATGACCCCATTTATGGCACTTTGTGGATATCATCCACCATCCATCAAATCATCTTTAAGAGAAAATTCTAAGTTTCAAGCAGTGGAAGATCACATCGAGCATCAACACCAAGTTCTCCAACTCTTAAAGGATAACCTAAATTTGGCACAAAATCAAATGAAACAACAGGCAGATCAAAATCACAGCAAGAGAAGTTTTGATGTAGGAGACTGGGTATTTTTACAGCTACAACCATACAAACAAATGTCCCTCAAGCAAGCTAAGAAGGATAACAAATTATTGCCAAAGTACTATGATCCTTACAAGGTGTTGCGAAAGATTGGTACTATGGCATACAAATTGGAGATTCCTGATTCATCTCGAGTAAACCCAGTTTTCCATGTTTCATGCTTAAATAAGGTTATAGGTGACAAGCTTCCAGTTCAAACAATATTGCCAAAACTTGATGAGGAAGGAAAAATCATATTGGAACCTGAAGCATTCATGGAAACAAGAACTTGACAGCTACGGAATCGATCAATTTCAGAGTATCCCATCAAGTGGAAGAACTTACCCACTGAAGATTCCACATGGGAGGATGAGAATTTTATACAGAAGAATCCATAGCTAGTCAAGCGTTGAGGACAACACTTTTTTGAAGGAGAGGGGCATGTTAGATCCCTATATTACTAGTGCAGTCCCTTATTATTGCTAGTGTAGCCCCCTTATTGTTATTTTTGTACCCCTGTAGCCCCCATATTGTTATTATTGTGCCCCATAAAAATCCATTATTATTATTGTTGCACCCTTACATTATTATTGTTAGGTCGGCTAGGGTTACATTGTGACCCCATGGACTCCTATCTATAGAAAGGAGGTTTTTCATTTGTATCATCCATGAATTT
Source organism: Pinus albicaulis (assembly GCA_034641835.2). Classification (NCBI taxonomy): domain Eukaryota; kingdom Viridiplantae; phylum Streptophyta; class Pinopsida; order Pinales; family Pinaceae; genus Pinus; species Pinus albicaulis. The sequence goes on along the minus strand of CM076575.1, from coordinate 494,269,041 downwards.
TTCATTTATGTAATGTAAAGGAGGTTTCCCCCTCAAAGTGGCTTATTTCTAAGGTGTTAATCTCTATTTTCTTCTATTTTGGGAGCTGGTTTCATAACAACTAGAGATTCAAACATCAAAATCATTTATTTATCTAGATCTCCAAAAAGCCTTGGAAAATCATTCCAAGGTATTTGAGACTCTGAAAGGCCTCCCACCTATTCATTATTATGATCATGTTATTCACTTTATGTCATGAAGTGTTCCTCCAAAAATCAACCCTTAAATATATCTCTATACCCAAAAGGATGAAATTGAACGTATGGTTGTAGAAATGTTAGAGGCTAGTATAATTTAAACTAGTCAAAGTTATTTCTCTGCTCCAGTAGTATTAGTGCACAAGAAGGATGGATCATGATGTATGTTTCCAAATTATAGGGAGCTCAAAAAGTTAACTATTAAAGATAAATTTCCCGTTCTTTCATTGATGAATTGTTGGATGAATTAAATGGAGAATTTCACTTCACCAATATGGATATTCATTCAGGATATCATCCAATTAGAATGAAGACTGAAGACATTCCGAAAACAACATTCGAAACTCATGAAGGTCATAATGAATTTTTGGTCATGCCTTTTGGCCTTACTAATGCACCTTCCACATTTCAATGTTTGATTAATTCCATTTTCAAACCTTCCTTAGAAAATTTGTGTAATTATTTTTTGATGCTATACTAATCTACAACAAGTCTTGGAAGGATCATGGTCAACATGTTGACAGGGTGCTAAAACTATTGGAGGAGAAACAATTATATGCAAAAACCTCCAATTATTTATTTGGAGTATAGGAGGTGGAATAGTTGGGTCATATTGTTTCTCATGAGGGTGTTAAGGTAGACCCTAGAAAAAAAAATCCATTAAGGAATGGAAAATACTGACAACCCTAAAGCATCTTCATGGATTTATCGGGTTGATAGGGTATTATCACAAGTTTTTTAATAATTGTCGGAGAATAGAAACACCTCTAACAACATTATTGAATAAAGATGAATTTTCTTGGACTCTAGAAGCAAATAAGGCCTTTGAATATCTTAAAGAGGAAATTTTCCAAGCATCGGTCTTAGCTACACCAGAATTCACAAAAACATGTATTGTGGAATGTGATGCCTTGGGAAATGGAATTGGCATTTTTTTAATGCAAGAAGGAAGACCCATTTATTTTGAAAGTTGTACAATCAAGGGAAGGTATTTACAAAAACCTATTTATGAGAAAGAAATGTTGTAAACACTACATGCACTAAAACAATGGCGAACTTACCTAATGGGAAGACACTTCAAGGTAAAAGAAAATAATGATAGTCTTAAATACTTTTTGGAACAAAAATTATCTATAGAAGAGCAGCAAAATTGGGTCACAAAGGTGTTGGGTTATGAATTTTAAATCATCTACAAAAAAGGGAAGCAAAATTTTGTTGCAGATGCACTCTCAAGAAAGGATGAGGATGTGGAACCATTTATCTGTGCCATTTCTATTATCCAACCTGATTGGATAACTAAAGCAAGGGATGAATGAAATAATGACGAAGAGGTGTGGAAACTCATTCAGAAGTTGCATCAATATCCCATTACATCTTCTACATTTATCTTGAAAAATGATTCAATATGGTACAAAGATCGCATATATCTTTGTAATAATTCCCAACTCAAACAAAATATTCTTCTGGAATTGCACACGTCTCCCTTAGGAGGGCACTCAGGATTTTAAAAACTTACCACAAGGTCAAGAAGGATTTTTTTTGGGATGGCCTTAAATCTGATATTCAGAAGTTAGTGGATTTTTTTTTGGTTTTCCAACAAAGTAAAGTGGAGACAATTAATATCCCAAGTTTTTTACAACCTTTATGTATTCCAATTCAACGTTGGGAGGAGGTATCAATGGATTTTATCAAAGGTTTACCAAAGTCTGAAGGAAAGAGTGTCATCATGGTGGTAGTTTATATACTTACCAAGTATGCACACTTTTTTGCATTATCTCATCCTTTTAAATCCAGTGCAATTTCTATCACATTTATGGAAACAATTCAAAAGCTACATGGAAACCCAAATATTATTGTAAGTGAAAAAGATCCCATTTTCACTGGAAATTTTTGGACAATTATTTTCTTGTCTTGGTATCCACTTAGCTCAAAGCTCATCTTATCATCCTCAATATTGCAGGCAAACTGAGATAGTGAAAAAATGTTTGGAAGGATATATTTTTTACTTTGTATCTGATAAACAAACACAATGGGTCAAGTGATTACCTCTGTCTGAATGGTGTTATAACACTTCCTTCCATACTACAGTGAAAACAACCCCATTTATGGCACTTTATGGATATCATCCATCACCCATCACACCATATTTAAGAGAAATTATAAGGTTCAAGTTGTGGAAGATCACATCGAGCATAAAAGAAGAAGTTCTCCAACTCTTAAAGGATAATCTTACTTTGGAGTATAATCAAATGAAACAATAGGAAGATCAACATCACAGTGAAATAATTTTTCATGTAGGCAACTGAGTATTTTTAAGGCTACAACTATACAAAAAAGTTTCCCTCGAGAAAAATAAGAAGGATAATAAATTATCACCCAAGTATTATGGTCCTTACAAAGTGTTTCAAAATATTGATACTATGGCATACAAATTGGAGTTTCCTACATCTTCCGGAGTACACCCAATTTTTCCATGTTTCATGCTTAAATGAGGTTATCGACGAAAAGCTCCCAATAAATTGAAGAAGAAGGAAAAATTGTATTAGAGCTTGAAGCAGTCACAGAAACAAGAACCCAACAACTACTAAATCAATAAATTTCAGAGTATCTCATTAAATGGAAGAACTTACCCGCGGAAGATTCGACATGGGAGGATGTGAATTTTGTACAGAAGCATCCAGAACTACTCAAGTGTTGAGGAAAACTTTGTTTTGAATGAGAGGGGTATGTTAGGTCCCTATAATACTAGTTTAGCCCCCTTATTGTTATTGTTAATGTATCATCGCTATTGTTATTGTTGTGCCCCATAGAAGCCCACTATTTTTATTGTTGTGCCCTTACATTATTATTATTATGTAGGCTCTAATTATATTGTGGCCCCTCAGACTTGTATATATACTAAGGAGGTCTTTCCATTTGTATCATCCAAGAATTTTTCAATTATGTGATGTAACGGAGGTTTCTCCCTTGAAGAGGTTATTTCTCAAGTCATTGATCTATCTTCTATTTTTTCAACTAGTTTCATAACAAATTCATGTAAGTTATACAATACAATAACCAAAGTGGTCATAATCAACATAGATGTACAATTCATAGAAGAGGAAGCATGGGATGGAAATTTGGAGAAAACAATTAATATGGCAACAAATTTACCACAAGAAGATAAAGAGGAATTAATAACAACATGTACTTCAATGGTGACTCCTCCCATACCTATTCAAGCTTGACGAAGTAATTCTCACGTGACACCTTTAACAAGCAATAGGATAACCTCACATATTCAAGTAAATATTCCTCCATGTGGATAGAAAATATCATCAATGGCAAGAATAGGGGAAATAAATCCACATTTTACAAGTTCAACTTTAAAAGACACATTAAATCCAACTTTGGAAAGATTGAGAGGACAAAAATTTAGAAGTTTGAGAGATATTTATGAGCAAAATGACAGAGAAAATAATGTAGGTTTGAATTCATTTTTTTTTTCACATGTAGATGATTCACTTAATTTTGAAGATGAAATTAAGGAGGGAAAATGGGTAGCATCAATGGATGAGGAAATAAACCTATAAAAAATAATGATACATGGGAGTTAGTGAATCTTGCACAAGGAAAATAAGTCATAGGTGTAAAATGGGTCTATAAGACCAAAAGCAATATAGAAGGAACTTTTGTTCCAGTTGCAAGAATGGAAACTGTGAGGATTGTTTTGGCGATAACAACCCAAAACAAGTGGAAGGTATATCAAATGGACATTTGAATCAACCTTTTTGAAGGGAGTATTGAATGATGAAGTGTATGTGGAGCAACCACCTGGTTATGAGATTTAGAGGAAAGAAGATAAAGTGTATATTAAAGAAACCTCTTTATGGGTTGAAGCAAGCACCATAGACCTCTTCATATTTTTTGAACAATGGTTTTAAAAAAAGTGATGGTGAGCCTACCCTCTACATAAAATAAAGTAATGGTAAGCTTTAAATTATTAAAGATAGTTATTCCCGCATGAAGAGTTGGCTAAATTTAGAGAGTCAGTTAACTGAGTCAAGTTGAGTTAAGGCTCATTTTGGGTAAAGTCAAATTCATAGAGTGTGTGTGTATGTAAAAGTTATTTTAAGTGAGTCGCTAGTCAAGAAAGGTTAAATACCCCTCACGGGTTCATTCTAATCATTAATTTTTTGTGATCAATTGAAGAGTCGCAACTTGTGTTATTGTGTGTGTGAATTTTGTGTTATTTTTTTCTTTCCCAACAAATGGTACCTGAGAGAGGTTACACAAGCCAAGGGAGAGTGGAACAACAATTTTCCATGAGAGGACATTTTTCTCTTGGTTGATGTTATAATGCACCTTGCAGGTTGTATACGGGGTGTTATAACACAAGAGAGTCTTAGCAAGCACTGTGTTACAAGTTGCAAACTTACCACACATTGAAAGCACACATGTTTCCTTTATTGTTTGTAGCATTAGGGAACTAGGACGAGCTATCCTTATTGTGAAAAGTGTTAGAATGCAGGTCATCATCAAAAGAGGCACGCTGATAGAGAGAAGAGAATTTTTTAATAAAAAGTGTGAATTCAAGTCTGATTGCTTATTTGTTGGTTTATATGGTGAGAGGGTTCTTAAAATAAAGTTCCTTTTACATTGAGAGATATTTAAAAATCTTTTTTATTTATTATTAAAAAGGGGCATTTGAATTTAAAGACATCTTAAAAGCTTTTATTAAAAATGATTTATTTATAAAGGCTTTGCAAAGCTTTATAAAAGGAAGGCATTTTTTGAAAAAGATAAAAAAAAAACAAAGGGCCTTAAAAGGTTTATAATTTTTTTTTTTAAAGAGGGTTTTACTATAGTTTGAATATTATCTTTGAAGATAGCTTCATCTAGTTTCTAGCCACAGTTTCCACCATTTACACAAAAGGACTATGATGTGTGGGACATTAATATAGAGAACACATTAAAGGCTCGTGATGTTTGGGAGTATGTCACAAATGGATTTCCAGAGCCTAAAGATGTAGTAGTTGAATGAGCCTTGACTAATGCAAAGAGGGAATAATAGAATAAAGACAAAAAGAATAATGCACAAGTGTTACATCTTATCCATCAAGGAGTGGATCGAGTAGTGTTCCTGTGATCATATCTTCAACAAAGACAACATGGGAGACTTTTTCAATAAGATATAAAGGTATGACCAAAGTAAATATTGTTAAGTTGTAGAATACTAGAAGAGATTTTGAAAGTTTTCAGATGAAGGAAACATAGGACATCGATTCACTCATGAATCAAATCTTGACTGTTTCAAATCAGTTAAAAATTTGTAGTGATGATATTAAATATCAAAAAATGGTTGATAATTTCCTCAGATATTTGTCTACCAAATTAGACATTGTAGTAGCAGCCATAAAAGAAGCCAAGGATTTGGAAATTCTGACAATTGATGAGTTGATGGGATCATTTATATCCCATGAGGCAAGGATAGACAAAAATACAGATTCCACCTTGGAGATCGGTTTTAAAATCCAGGTTTCTATTTAAAAAAAAATAGGTCGAGGAAAAGGTAGATCGAGAGGCAGAGGACAAGGTAGAAGACATGGTGCTCAAAGACAGGGTAGAGAAGAGCATGGACATGAAAGTGGAAATCAATAGAAGAAGCTCAAAAAACAATCAAAGAGTTGACAAATCAAAGGTGATATGTAATTATGGCAATAAATTTGGTTACTATGCCCATGATTTCCGGAAGAGGATAGTTGATCAAGGAGAACAGAGAACTAATGTCACTACAAAGAATATTGTCTCCATGTTCCTATATTACCATACCATGCATGTGCCTTCTGATAATGTGTGGCTATTAGACAGTGGTTGTAGTAACCACATGATAGGCAAAAATAATTTGGTTGTAAACCTAAATCAATATGTGAAGATAGAGGTAAAATTGGGCACTAACAAGACTATGGATGTAGATGGAAAAGGAGTGGTCAAAATTCTGACCAAGCACGGGGAGACAAAGACAAATTCATAGGTATATTATGTCCCTAGTCTCAAACATAATATGATAACTTTTGGTTAGTTAATGTAAAAAGGATACAAGGTTATTTTCAAGGACAAGAGTGTGTTATATATGAAAAGCCTCCAAGCAAGAAATTGATAGCAAAGGTGCAAATGACGGGGAACATACTCTTTCCTCTAATCATGAATTACAGTGATAAGGTCATTTATTTTACAGTTTCATTTTCTAATTATTACTGTTTATGACACTTTATATTTCGACACTTTTATTTCTCTGGTTTGAGATTGTTGCAGCAAAAACAAGTGGCTAGAGGATTACCTCCCATCAAACAACCTTCTAGTACTTGTGATTATTTCACCTTGGGAAATATAAAATGTGAGATATTTCCAAAGGAAGTTGCATACATAGCAATTAAAACACTATTGATCAGTGGTTGTCATTGATGTTAACCCAAGTAACACCAAGGGCTACCCTGAACTTGCATGGGAATTTTGAGCTACCAAATTACTATATTCCAAGTCAAGGATATTTTTTATTGTTTCTAATTGTCGATATGTTTCCATTGATATATGGAACGCCACGTATTCTTCACAGTTTGAGAGATATTCATGTTTGAAGTTAGTAACCCCAGTTAGTGGGCTAAAACCCCATGGGGTTGTGGCATGACACTAATAATTGGTTGTGGTCATTGAATAGTCAATACTTAATAATTTTTAAGCTCCTAAAATCCCTCCCACGTTCACTTGTTGAAACCCCTCTCAACCTAAGCATTTATATAAATTGTGATCCTCATATCCTCCTCATGTAGGGATTTCTCTACTTGAAACATGTCATTGTGGAATTTTCGCTATAAATTTTTTTCTACAAAGGTTCAAAAGCTGAAATTTTTACCACGCAAAGCCAAAATCCTGAGGAAGATCGTGTAAAAATTTCAAATTATTTTTCACAATATTTTCGGATATATGATCTGTGGAAGTTAGGGTTTTTGCAGGCTCCCGAACTTCATCTCAAAGAGGTGACCTTGGGAAAATCATCATACCTCTCTCTCTGAGCATCGGATTGGAATTCTGTAAAAAATGGCAGATATTGCACGGACTTTAGTTTTCTATATATGAATTTCAAATCCGAAGGAGGAAACAATGATACATGGCACGCCGTACAAGTTTGCTCTACTGAACTGGTCCATAATTAGGTCATTGTGAGAGATTGAGCATAAATTTGACTTGAAGAACCCAAATTGGGTCAGAACTATGCAATTGGAAATAAGACTCAGAGGACTACTACAGGACTAAAAATCACATATTGGGGATCTGAAATAATAGAGATACATTAGATTCAATATCTAGCACTTAGAAGGAAAGAAAAAGATATATCATGTGATGTTAAGGGCTGCAAAGGACCATACTTTCTAGGGCATCAAAGCAAAGCAAGGTGTAGCAAAATGATGCAGCAGAGGTAAGCTCCAGGTAATTATATTCTGTATATGTATGTTCATATCTTAATTGCATTAAGTTATTTGTATTCTAATTTGTTTTTTTTTATTTAGCACTGACATATGCTCTGCAGGATGAGGTAAGTTTTGCTATTATCATGTCATGGGTATTTCCTTGAAGAATTTTTGTAGGTATTATAACTCAATCGATGATCTAATGTTCTGAAGAGTGAAAAAGGGTAGCATGAAAAGAGCAACAATCAAGGTGCAGAACAACAACAAGAAGTTCACCACATGAAGTCCTCAAGTGGGCAGCACTGCATACAATAATTGTAAAGGTATCATTGTATTGAGTCATTGTAAAATTTTTACAAGTGTCCATCTACCAAGAATTGAAGAGGGAATTTCAGGAGGTCTAGGATCATCTTTAGGTGGTTGTGTCATAGCTGGGGTTATGGTCTAGTGTGTCTTCTTCTTCTACATCATTATATATCATTGCAAAGTAGACCATTTTACCTGGTAAGAGAGTCCATTCTTCTTTTATTCTTCTATAGGGTGGTAGGCTGGTGCTAGGCTGGTGCATGAAGTCACCAATAGGTTCAATCTTGTGAAAAATTCAGGGTGGTAGGGTGGTGCTAGGGTGAGTTGTAGCTCATTGGGTGTTGGGGCATCCATTTAGTTGACTATTGAAGAATCTCGAGCGTTGGAGTCTCCATCCAATGGGAGCTGGAGAAGAATGATTTTCTAGATTCTAGGAATTTGGAGATTCATTTTCAATTGGAGTTGAATATTAAAGAATTATTAGAAAATAATTCAAGTGGTTTTTGTCTCGGAGGGGGTTTCCACCTTAAAACTCTGTGCATTTGTGTTCCTTTTGTTTACTGCTATCATTGTAGAAACACTGATAATAATTGAAGATTAACTAATGTTGTGAAAGATTAATAATAATACTAATTGAAAGGAATATTGATTCACCCCCCCTCTCAGTATTTCCAACAAGTGGTATCAGAGCTTGGTTCGTTCAATAACAGTTTAACAACTGGAAGGAGGTCATGGAGCATACCAAGAATGGTGTACCTCTGTTTAATGGAAATAATTATGCACTCCGGAAAGGAAGAATGGAGTTCTATCTCTTGGTGTAAGGTTACGAATTATCGGACACTGTTCAAAATGGCTTTACACAAACTGTAGATGAACAAGGTAAGAAAAATTTGGTAAATGATGAAAAAGAAAAAAATATTGTTATTAGTGGACTTATTGAATATGCTTATCATAAGGTGTTGGGTTGTAAAACCACCAAAAATGTTTGGGAAAAGCTTGAGAATATATATGCAGGTGACTCAAATGTCAAAGAAGCAAAGCTCCAAATCTACAGAGAAAAATTTGAGCAACTCAGAATGAAAGAAGATAACAACATTGCTGCATACTTCCAGCACGTTGATGAAATAATCAACACTTTGGAAGGATTGGGAGAGCCTATTGACAAGAAGACTATTATACAAAAGATTCTCAGAACGTTACCAGGGAGATTCAACCCAAAGGTATTGGTCTTAGAATACAATGAAAATCTGGACAAATTTAGCAAAGAGGAATTACATGGGGTTCTAACAGCATATGAAATGAGACTTGATGAAGAAGAGGGTACTTCGCATCTAGAAACTGCGTTTTCTGCATCTAAGAAAACCAATAAGGACAAACGACCTTCAAAGGCAAAGACCTGCACTTGCAAGTGTGAAGAAAAGGAAGATGATGAAGAAGGTATTTCAGATGGAGAATATGCTTACTTTATGAGAAAACTAAAAATTGGTAAGGGAAAATTGAAAGGTAAACTTCCATTGATATGTTTCAGATATGGTGAGGTTGGGCATTTCGCAAAAAAATGTCCAAACATAAGTGATGGCAACTCAAAAGGAAAGAAAGGCTTTAAGAAATTCAACAAGCAAGGCAAAAATAAAGGATTCAAAAGTAACTTTCTCTCTAAAGAAGATAGCTCATCATCCGATGAAGACAGTGACAGTGAAGAAGAAGCCAATGAGAAAGTATTATTTATGGCCAAGCGTAATAAACAAGAGGTATCAAATAATGAAGAAGAAGGGTTGACCATAGAATAATTTTCTAAGGAGGCAATCGAGCTTATAAAAGAGCTCAAGGCTGAGAAGATTCATTCCAATACTCTTGAAGAGAAAGTTCAAGGTCTCAAAATTGAAGTTGAAGAACACAAATTTATTGAAGAGTCACTTCAAAAGAAGTTGGAAGAAAGAAACCAAGAAAGGGAAGCATTAGAAGCTAAAGTAGTCTCGTTGCATAAGGAAGTGAAGAAGGGAAAAATTGTCCAAAACTATGCCAACAACTCAAGGGAATTGGAAAAACTCATCAACAATCAACGATCTTACGATGACATAATTGGCCTTGGTTACAAAGAAGAAGAAGCGGGACCTTCTACAACAAAATACAATGAACCTATGAGATCTGACATGCATGTAGACTTCATTGGACAAGATTCGCAAGAATAACCTTGGAAGACAATTCCCTTGCGAAGACTTCCATCCAAGTACCAACATATTTTTCATGGCTATTGTTATTCATGTGGAAAATTTGGTCATAAAGTTGTAGAATGTCGCACATACCCTAGGAACCAATACAATTCCAACAGATCTGTCAAATATGAACCTCCTAGGGCTCAACGAAACATCAATATATTTGAACATTTAAGAAATAATATGGAATGCTACAAATGTTGAAACGTTGGACACATAGACAGAGATTGCAGACTTGAAAATCCTCCAGAAGAATCTTTGAAGCCACAAAATGAATGAGCATGGAAGAAGAAGAAGACTGATAATTGTGCTCTCGCTCTAAAGGCTCAAAACAACAAAGATGTGTGGTATGTTGATAGCGGTTGCTCAACGCATATTATTGGAGATAGAAATATATTTTCATCTCTGAAAGAGAAGAAGGATGGAATTGTATCCTTTGGAAATGATGGATGTTCAAATGTTATAGGATCAGGTATCGTCACTCTCGAAAGAAAAGATGTTCTAGCCAAGAATGTTCTATTGGTTGAAAAAATGAATCACAATATACTAAGTGTTGGAAAAATGTGTGATCAAGGACACACAATGCTATTCAACTCCACAAAATGTGAAATAAAGAAAGGCAGGTATGGTAAAATTGTGGCTACAACAAGTCAAGCTCCAAACGACATATGTGTTCTCGATGAAACAAATAAAGCATGTCTACTAGCTAAAGAAGATGAAAGCTGGCTATGGCACAAACAAATGGGTCACATAAACTTTGACAATATTGTTAGGATAAGAAAAAAGGAAGCAGTACGAGAAATGCCGAAAATATCAAAACCTTCCAACACACTATGTGAGGCATGTTGGCATGAAAAGCAGAAAAAATTTGAATTTAAAACAAAAGAATACTTTGCATCACATCCATTGGAATTGATATATACTGATCTATGTGGTTCTGTGAGAACAAAAGGCTTAGATAGAGAATTGTATTTCATGTTAATGATAGATGACTATACCAGGATGACAACCATCAGTTTCCTAAAGAAAAAATCTGAAGCATTTGAGTTCTTTAAGATCTACAAGGAGTTGGTCGAAAATGAAACTAATTTGAAAATAAAGTGTCTAAGATCAGATTATGGCGGAGAATTCACTTCCAAATTATTTCAGCAATACTATGATGAAAATGGAATAAAAAGACAATTTTTAACAGCACGAATCAAAATGGAGTTGCTAAAAGAAAGAATAGAACCGTACATGAAATGGGTAGAACAATGTTGAAGGACTCAAAATTGGATGAAAAATTCAGGGTTCAAGAAATTGATATGAAAGTCTTCATTATCAACCGAAGTCTTCTTAGAAATAATTGCAACAAGACCCCTTATGAATTATGGAAAGGAAAATCGGCTAATGTAAAATATTTCAAAATATTCAGAAGAAAATGTTATATCAAAAGAGAATATCAAAAGTTGGTTAAGTTTGAATCACGTGTTGACAAAGATATCTTTGTTGGTTACTCACGCAAAAGAAAGGCCTATACATGGTATAATCTAAGACGAAAACAGATAGTGGAGAGAATAAATGTTACATTTGATGAATATGGTGTTCTAATGAATAATGATGAGGACCCAGAATCTTTGAAACTTGAGACAAAGGTTGAAAAAGAGACAAAGAAAATTCTAGAACAAGAAGCAATTGTCAACCAGGAAGAAGTAAATAATGATCATCAACATATACAAAAACAATAATAAGAAGCTCCTCCAAAGAGAAAAAAAGAATGGATTCAAAAGAACCATCCATCAAATCAAATCATTGGTGACATAAATGAAATTCGACAACTTCGTTCATCACAACAAGCTCATATTGCTTTTCTAGCAACCTTTGAGCCTAGTAGTTTTGAGGAAGCCAACCAGAATGAACATTGGGTAGCAGCTATGAATGAAGAATTGGATCAAATCGAGAAGAATAACACCTAGGAATTAGTTCCACTACCAAAAGATAAAAATTAAATTGGGACCAAATGGGTGTTCAAGAACAAATTGAATGAATATGGACAGGTTACCAGAAACAAAGCAAGATTGGTTTGCAAAGGCTATGCACAAGTGGAAGGAATTGATTTCGAGGAAAAATTTTCACCAGTTGCTAGAATGGAAGCCATCTAGATGTCTCGCCTATGCATGTTCAAGAAAAATCAAAGTCTACCAAATGGATGTTAAGTCAGCATTCCTGAATGGCGAATTAGAAGAAGAAGTTTACATCGAACAACCTGAAGGTTTTCTACTATCACAAAAAGAAGAGTATGTTTGTATGTTAAAGAAGGCTCTATATGGTCTCAAGAAGGCTCCCAGAGCATAGCATGCTCGTCTTGATGGATATCTACGTCAACAAGGGTTCAAGAAAGACACTGTTGATAACAATCTTTATGTACAAATAGAAAAATATAATTTAACAATCATTGAGGTATATGTGGATGATATAATCTTTGGTAGCAATGATGATCGACTAGGTAAGAACTTTGCTACAAATATGCAAGTGAGTTCGAGATGTCTTTACTTGGTGAGCTGACATACTTCTTAAGGCTTCAAATATCTCTGCAAGAGAAAGGAATATTTATATGTCAATCCAAGTACATCAACGAAATGCTCAAGAAATTCAAAATGGAATATTGCAAACCCGTCCTTACTCCGATGGTAACAAGTTGCAAATTGAGCATAGACGAATCATCTAAGGATGTGGATCATAGGTTGTACATATCTATGATTGGTAGTCTTCTATATGTAACAGCCTCTTGGCCAAATGTTATGCAAGCAGTTGGGCAAGTAGCAAGATTCTAAGCAACACCAAAAGAATCAGATATTATTGTTGTCAAAAAAATTATTCGATATCTAAAGAGCACAACAAAATATGGCTTGTGGTATCCCAAGGGTAACAATCTCATTATTCAAGCCTTTACATACGCAGATTGGGCAGGAAGCATTGATGACCATAAGAGTACTAGTGGAGTAGATTTCTATCTAGGTGGTTGTCTCGTATCATGGTTGAGAAAAAAGCAAACCTCGATCTCATTATATATAATAGAAGAAGATGACATTGCAGTGGCAAATTTTTGTACTCGAGTCCTTTGGATGAAAAAAAATTCGCAAGATCTTCAAGTACAATTCAGTGATCATATTTCCATATTCTGTGATAACACCAATGCCATCAACATCTCCAAGAATCCTATCATGCATTCAAAAACAAAACACATTTCGATCAAATATCATTTTGTTAGAGAAAAATTCGTTGAAAAGAATATCAAACTTGAATATGTTGGTACAAAAGAACAAATCATTAATATATTCACTAAACCTTTACCTCATGAAGCATTTGAATATCTTTCCAGAAGCTTGGGATTCTCCCAGTTTCTCATTAGATTTCCCTTATTCATAAAATAAATGGGGAGTGGAAGTGCGTATAGGTTCATAGGATGATTGTGCGTCAGGGGGAGATACCATTTGCCATTGATGTCAAAGGGGGAGAGAATGTTGTAGGAAGAGGTGTCATGATCGTAGGGGGAGTACTTGTGTTGCCATCAATGCCAAAGGGGGAGATTGTTGATCAGTGGTTGTCATTGATGTCAACCCAAGCAACACCAGGGGCTACCCCGAACTTGCATGGGAATTTTGACCTACCAAATTACTATATTCCAAGTCAAGGATATTTTTTATGGTTTCTACTTGTCGATATGTTTCCATTGATACATGGCACACCACGTAATTCTTCACGGTTTGAGAGATATTCATGTTTGAAGTTAGTAACCCGAGTTAGTGGGCTAAAACCCCATGGGGTTGTGGCATGACACTAATAATTGGTTGTGGTCATTGAACAGTCAATAATTAATATTTTTTCAACTCCTAAAATCCCTCCCACATTCACTTGTTGAAGACCCTATCAACCTAAGCATTTATATAAATTGTGATCCTCATATCCTCCTCATGTAGGGATTTCACTACTTGAAACAGGTCATCGTGGAATTTTCGCTATAAATTTTTTATACGAAGGTTCAGAAGCTGAAATTTCTATCACGTGAAGCTGAAGTCCTATGGAAGCATGTGTAAAATTTTCAGATCATGGTTCGCAATATTTTCGGAGATATGATCTGTGGAAGTTAGGGTTTTTGCAGTCTCCCGAACTTCATCTCAAAGAGGTGACCTTGGGAAAATCGTTATACCTCTCTCTCTGAGCATTGGATTAGAATTCTGTAAAAAGTGGTGGATAGTGCACAAATTTTAGTTTTTTGTATATGAATTTCAGAGCCGAAGGAGGAAACAGTGGTACATGGTATGTCGTACAAGTTCACTCCACTGAACTAGTCCATAATTAGGTCATTATGAGAGATTGGGCATAGCTCTATCTTGAAGAATCCAAATTGGGTCAAAACTGTGGCATTGGAAACAAGACTCAGAGGACTACTACAGGACCTAAAATCACATATTAGGGATCTGAAATAACAGAGATACATCAGATTCAATATCAAGCTCTTAGAAGGAAAGAAAAAGCTATATCATGTGTTGTCAAGGGCTGCAAAGGACCAAACTTTCTAGGGCAGAAAAGCAAAGAAAGGTGTGGAAAAATGATGCAGTAGAGGTAAGCTCTAGGTAAGTATATTCTATATACACATGTTCATCTCTTAATTGCATTAGGTTCTTTGTATTCTAATTTGTTTTTTTTTGTTTAGCACTGACATATGCTCTGCAGGATGAGGTAAGTTTTGATATTATCATGTCATGGGTATTTCCTTGAAGAATTTTTGTAGGTATTATATATTCATCAAGATAAGACTCAATGCATGATCTAATGTTCTAAAGAGTGAGAAATGGTAGCATGACAAGAGCAACAATTAAGGTGCATAATAGTAGCAAGAAGTTCACCACATGAAGTCTTCAAGTGGGAAGCACTGCATATAGTCATTGTAAAGGTATCATTGTACTCAGTCATTGTAAAAGCATCATTGTAAAATTTGTACAAGTATCTATCTGCCAAGAATTGAAGAGGAAATTTTAGTAGGTCTAGGATCATCATTAGGTGGTTGTGTCATAGTTGGGGTTATGGTCTAGTGTGTCTTCTTCTTCTACATCATTTTATATCATTGTAAAGTGGACCATTTTCCATGGTATGGGAGTCTATTCTTATTTTATTATTCTATAGGGTGGTAGGGTGGTGCTAGGCTGGTGCATGAAGTCACCAACAAGTTCAAGCTTGTGAAAAATTCAGGGTGGTAGGGTGGTGCTAAGGTAAGTTGTAGCTCATTAGGTGTTGGGGCATCCATTCATTTGACTACTGAAGAATCTCGGGCATTGGAGCGTCAATCCAGTGGGAGTTGGAGAAGAATGATTTTATAGATTATATGAAGTTGGAGCTTTCTTTTCAATTAGAGTTGAATATTAAAGAATTATTAGAAAAGCATTCAGGTGGTTTTTGTCCTGGAGGGAGTTTCCACCTTAAAAACTGTATGCATTTTTGTTCATTTTGTTTATTGCTATCATTGTAAGAACACTAATAATAATTGAAGATTAAATAATGCTCTGAAAGATTAATAATAATACTAATTGGAAGAAATATTGATTCACCCCCCTCTTAGTATTTGCAACAAACACTATAGTTGGTTCATATAGACTTGTGTGGACCTATGAGGACACAATCATTTGGTGAAATTTGTTACTTCCTCGCTTTCATTGATGATTTCAACATAAATACATGGGTTTATTTCTTGAAGCATAAGTCTGGAACTTTTGCGGAGTTCAAAGAATTCAAAGCCTTAGCAGAGAACCAAAGTGAATAACAGATTAAGGTATTGAGATCTGATCCTGGCAGAGAATATGATTCAGATGAATTCCATTCTCACTACAAACATCATGGAATTATAAGGAAGTTTACTACCACATGCACACTACAACATAATGGTGTAGCATAGACAAAGAATAGAACCATTATGAATATCGAAAGGAGAATGTTGAAACGAAGAAACTTGTATAATGAGTATTGGGCAAAAGAAATTTCCTGCGTTGTTTATGTGATAAATAGATCTCCTACAAAGAGTGTGATGAACAGAGTACCAATAACATCATGGTCAGATATGTCTTGCAGTGTATCTCATATCAGAGTGTTTGGATGTGTAGCCTACACACATGTGCCTAAAGAGATAAGAGGTGACTTTGATGATAAAAGTAAAAATGCATATTTATTGGTTATAGTGAGTAGTCAAAAGCTTACAAATTGTATAACCCTGCCACCAATAAGACCATAATCAATAGATATGTCGTGTTCAAAGAATAAGGGACATGGAATGGGATGGTAGATAAAATAGTTGATACAAGGGTGCCACTAATGGAAGAAGAGGATGTAGTAGAAAAGGAGCAACAAGAATCACAAGAGAAGAGACCAAATAGATTCACGTCAGCAAGGACTCCGATATTTTCTGAACAATATGGATGTTCAAGTAGGTCAGTAGATCAAAATTTTCCCAGCAATCAGTCAAGTGGTGAATCAAAAAATGGTAAGAGAAAAATGAGAAGCCTAAAAGACATTTATGATGATTTAGATGTTAGTTCAAATTTTGCATTGTTGTCTTTCCAACCTTCTTCATTTGAAGAAGCTATCAGAGATGAAATTGGGTGCAAGCCATGGATGAAGAAATTGAATCCATTGAAAATAATGATATATGGGATTTGCTTTTTTTGTCAAAGGATAAAATTATCATTGGTGTAAAATGGGTGTACAAGACAAAATTGAATGAGAAAGGTGAAATTGATAGATTTGAAGCAAGAGTTGTTGCAAAAGGGTTCTTGCAACTACCAAGAAAAGACTTTGGAGAAATGTTTGCTCTAATATCCAGCTTCGATACTGTAAGAGCAGTGTTAGCAATGACGGCTCAGGAAAAATGGAAAGTATATCAGATGGATGTGAAATTGACCTTCTTGAGTGAAATTGTAGAAGAATAAATCTATGTGAAATAATCTCAAGGATATGAATTTGAAGGAAAAGAAGATAAAGTTTACATGTTGAAGAAAGCATTAGATGGACTCGAGCAAACGACAAGAGCTTGGTATAGCAGAATTGACAGCTACATGAGAAAGAATGTATTTTGTAGAAGCAACATGGAGCCTACCTTTTACACAAAGGTAAATGAGAATGGGCAGATTTTGATTGTTTGCTTATGTGTAGATGACATGATTTATACTAGTGATCTTGAATTGGATGAATTTGAAGTTTCCATGAAGAAATGATTTGAGATGACAGATCTTGGTCTTATGAAATATTTCTTTGGCATAAAAGTTGAGCAATCTGAAAAAAGAATTTTCATTTGTCAAAATAAATATGCTAAAGATTTGTTGAAAATATTCCATATAGAAAATTGTAAACCTACCCCAACACCAGTTGCAATAGGTACAAAGTTAAGCAAGGATGATGAAGGATCAAATGTAAATCCAACTCTATTCAAAAGATTGGTTGGCAGCCTCATGTATCTCACAACTACAAGACCATGTATTATGCAAGGAGTGAGTTTTATTTCTAGGTTTATGGAGTCTCCAAAAGACTCACATTGGACAACAGGCAAAAGAATTCTTAGATACATAACATGAACTACAGATTGTGGCATAATGTATGCAAGCACATAGAAGAAGGAATTTGTTAGATACACTGAAAATGATTTTGTAGGAAGTTTGGATGATAGGAAGAACACTTCTAGTTATGTGTTCCATCTTGGTTCAGGTAGTATTTCATGGGCATCTAAGAAGCAACCTATTGTGACACTTCGTCAGCAGAAGCAGAATATGTAGCAGCGACATCGACAACATGCCAAGCAGTATGGTTAAGGATACTTTTGGATGGACTCAAGCAGAAACAACAACGATCAACATCAATATATTGTGACAACACCTCAACCATTGCAGTATCCAAGAATAGTGTTTTTCATCAAAAGAGAAAACATATTGATACACGATACCATTTGACTAGAGAGCTTGTGAGAAATGGAGAAGTCTACTTGAATCCTAATAAATCGAGTGATCAATTGGCTGATATATTCACTAAGAAATTAGCAAAAGATGTATTTCTGTTTCACAGAGAAAACTTAGGTGTTGTAAACGTCGCTGAGACTTAGACCAACAACCATATTTGAGTTATCATGAGTCATGTCTTATTTTATCGATTGTAATTAAGGGGGAGTGTTAAAGATAGCTAATTACTCTTGCATGAAGAGTTGGGTAAATTTAGAGAGTCAATTAACTGAGCCAAGTTGAGTTAAGTCTTATTTTGGGTAAATTAGAATTTTGAGTGTGAGTGTGAAATTGAAAGTTATTTTAAGTGAGTTTCTAGTCAAGAAAGGTTAAATTATCCTCATCTGGTTCTTTGTAATCATCAATTTTTTGTGATAAATTGAAGAGTTGCGGCTCGTGTTATTGTGTGTGCAAATTTTGTGTTATTTTGTGCGTTTCCAACATTAATTGTGCTTTTATATGTATATAATCTAATTTTCATGGGAGTGATGATATTCTCACTGTTTATTTCAAAGAATTAACGAAAAAATAGTTTGAAATGACATATTTGGAGTTGTTAACAAACTTTCCAGGCATAGAAGGGAAGAAAATGGAATATGTCATTTTTATTTATTAAAAAAAGTATGCAACAAACATCTTAAGAAAGTTTAAAATGCAAAATAACAAGCCTACTCCAATGCCAATAACCATGGATGTAAAGAAGATTGTAACAACAATGTAGATCCAATATAATACAAAAGCATGGTTTGTAGTTTGATGTATTTGACTGCAATTAGACTTGATGTAATGTATCTAGTGAGTTTGGTCTCTAGATTCATGGAGATTCTAAAAGAGACATATTAGTTAGCAACTAAAAGAATTATAAGGTATGTTAATGAAAACAAGGAATAGGGCACCTTGTATACTAAAAAAAATGAATTGAGGTTGTTTGGGGGTATGAAATGTAGATGATAGAAAGAGCACATCAACCTATGTTCATCATTTCGGTTCGGGAGTCATTTCATGGGCTTCTAAGAAACAACCAATTTTTTCTCTTTCCACATTTGAAGTTAAATATGTGGCAGTCATCTCATGGGCTTTTAAGAAACAACCAATTTTTCTTTTTCCACAGTTGAAGTTAAATATGTGGCAGTACCATGGGCAGGCAGTTTTTCAAGCAATATGGATGAGAGAAATGTTGAAAAAAATTAAAGCGTAAACAAGAAGAAACAACAAAGGTTTATTGTGACAACAACTCTGCAATTGCTTTATCTAAAAACTTATTCTTTCACAAAAGAAGTAGACACATTGACACAAGGTATCATTTCATCAAGAGAGTTGATCAACAATGGAGAGATTGTTTTGGAAAATTGCAAGTCTCAAGAACAATTTGCAGACATCTTCACCAAACTATTAGCAAAAAAAAAAATTGTCAATCTAAAAAATAATTTAGGCATCATAAATATAAATAATTATGATTAAGTGGAAGTGTTAGAAATAATCCCAACGACCTCATTTATTATCCATAACTATGTCATTCTGAGAATACAAGACAAATATGGTTACATTTTTTTCCCTGAAACCCAAGCAACAACATATAACCAATTGAATTTCTGCAAAATATCTATAATAAATAGTCAACATCCATCCATTAAAACCATGAAAAATATCAACATCCAAGTGAAATGGTCATGAAGTGTAAGGTTGAACCACACAACCACCACTTGGTATGCATATGCGCGTAATTATTTTGTTGAAAATGGAAAGTTATATATTTTAGTAAATAGTTTGTTGTGTTATTTTAGTAAATAGTCTCACCATGTGTGAAAAACGATGAAAAACAATAGTTAATTGTGTGTGGAAAAATAGAATCCCACTGGAGATTTGTAAATCTTGTTTTTACGGTGGTTTAAAAAAGGATAACCTCTGTTTCTTTTCTTTCTTTGGTATATGATTTGTACTTTTCAAATATATATATATATATCTATATATCTATCTATCTATATATATATATATATATATATATATATATATATATATATATATATATATATATATATTGTTCCCCTCTCTGTTGTGAAATATATTTTTATTTTGCATCTACGACATTACTCTACTTTTATCCGCTTTTCCCCTCTGCTTCTTACTACATTGCGTTGTTGTCCCAGCGTTGATTACCATCACCGACATTGCTGATGCTGCACCAATTATTGATTCTGTTTAAACTATCATTAATAGCTTCGTTGTTAATCATTTGATTGCTAAAGCGGACCGATGCTTTCCAGGCATAAGGATGAGATGTTGTTTTAATCATTTATCAGTGTGTCATTTTTCAAGCTATTATTTCTCCTCAAAAGTTAATTAAACTTTTTCGATTGCCTATTCCTATCTGTTGAGCCTCCTTTTTCAGTTTTAAGAGCATCAATGGTCATCCAGAGGTCAAGATGAATTTTATTACTCAGATTTAAATGAGCTGAGAGAAAAGGTGGTCCAAGACAGTATGTGTACACCTAACTTCGTTGATAATGGAGAGGCTAAGTCTATCAACTGCTGTACAATGTGTGTTGTTGTTGTTGAAATGTTACTTTCAACAGTGGCTGTGCAGAGCCACTTTCTATTTTTTATCTCTAGTTTTTCTCCTCCAGCCGCTTTCTAAAAATGCAGTGAACAGTCAATCTCAATTTTGGTTTAATCGGCGAAGTTTGTTTATTTTGAAAAACAGTCTTTTTATGTTATCAGGGACAGACTCTGTTTTTGGAAAAATAGAGTATTTTTGTTTTAAGCATAGTGAAGATATTTTTTTGTATGCAGGCATTTTATTTTTATGTACGCCGTGGTCCCCACAGCAGTGTCTTGTTGATGTTGGAGGTCTGATGCGTTCAACGCAATCGGAGGTGTTACAAACATATATCACAACCCTTTTATTTAAATCACCCTCCGCAATGAGCCAAGGTCCGCAGGTGGTCCCACAGACCATGCGGCATTATATTAAACAGTCGCAAGTTGAATCGCAATCGGGAGCGCATTGTATTATGGCCCGATCGCAACATTCATATGGCGGACCCGATATATATATTATGTGCCACAATTAATGGTTGGTCTCGGGTCCGATCCCAATCGGAGATTGGAAGTTTTATGTTGAGCCGCTGTGTTTTGTTTTACATCCGTACCCAATGCATGTTATATGGCGGAGTTAATTCGGCCATCGCATCCGTGTTCCAAATCGGCCATTGGAACTTTTGTTTGGTCGTGCGTTTTATTTTGTTTAAAGCCACGGACCTGATGTTTTATATGGCAGAGTTAAATGGTGTCATCGCATCCGTTTATTGATCAGCATCGGAGTTTAAGTTTGGTCCGGTTGTTTTTAATTTGTTCGGACCCGATGAATGTTTTAAATTTGATTCATCGCGCGTTCAAAGCACAATTGTGAAGTGGGCCCGACAGTTCTTTTAACAGATTTGTTTTTAATATAGTTTGTTATGTCATGTTTTAATATGCGCGGCATATATAATGTAAAAGGCCCCGAGAGCCTGTAATGTAATGTAATTGTTTTTGTTTTTACAAACAGACAGTGAATGAAAAGCACAGCAGTGCGAAATACACAATGCACAACAGTGCGTATTTTTCAACAGAGAGACAATGTGTTAATATTTGCATAACAGTGCGTTGTTACAGTGAGACAGTGAAGTCTGTTCTAAGCACTGCATTTTGAAGCAGTTCAGATTTGTAACAGTTTGTTTTTGAAAGTTAATGAAATAGTTTTAGAGTGAAAACTCTGTCTCATGTGAGAGAAATTTTAATATTTTCTCTGTGTTAAAGAGGGGAGTTTTATTCTCCATTTGTTGTTCTAGAATTTTCAAATATTCCAACATGGTATCGGAGCTAGTCCAGGGTCTTTGAAGGTCAAAGAAGCTGAAGGAAAGGAGTTCTTTGTTGCAGCAGCTTCTCCAGCAGAGTGAAGACTCAGCCAAAAAGAATTCAAGGTATTTCTCTATACAGTTTATTGTGTTACTATTGCAGAACAGTAAATTATTTTATATACACAGTCAAGTGTTTTTGGATCATAGTTAAGAGTGCAGAATGGCTCGAGCCAACACTAGCATGGGTATTGGAAATACCCAGCTCCCAAAATTTAATGGGAAAAATTATGACTACTGGTCAATAACTATGAGAGCATTATTTTCTTCCCAAGACTTATGGGAACTTGTTGAGGATGGCTTTGAAGAGCCAACAGATGAAAATGAGTTTGATGATTTAACTCAGGTAGAGAAGGAACTGCTGAAGAGCAATAAGAAGAAGGATTCAAGAGTCCTCTACTTTTTGTATCAAGTAGTGCATGAGAGTGTGTTTCCTAGGATAGCAGCAACCAAGAGATCCAAAGAAGCATGGACAACTCTCAAGACAGCCTATCAAGGCATGGAAAAAGTGAAGACAACAAAACTTCAGTTGTTGATGAGAGACTTTGAGACTCTCTGTATGAAAGAGTCAGATACTATTGACTCATTCTTCACTCATGTGATTGGAATGGTCACACAGATAAGGTCTCATGGAGAGACTTTTGAAGACAAGAGGATTGTGGAGAAACTCTTGAGGAGTCTACCCTCAAGATTCGATGTGATTGTCACCACCATAGAGGAGACCAAGGATCTCACAAATTTTTCAGTGGATAAACTACATGCATCATTGATGACCCATGAGCAGAGATTGGGTAGGAGTGAAAACTCATCTCTGGAACATGCCTTTAAGACCTAGATGTCTTTCGGAAGAGGAAGAGGGCAAGGCAGAGGAAACAAGAGAGGAAGAGGCAGAAGCCAAAACAGAGGTGGAAGAAACAGTCCAGCAAATGCTCAAGGAAGGGGCAACAATCCAAATCAGCATCAAGGCCAAGGCAGCAGCCAACAAAGTGGTCAGCAGAATTCACAAGGACAAAGGTATGATAAATCCAATGTCCAATGTCACTATTGTAAAAAATATGGACTTTATGCTAATGAATGTAGAAAGAAACAACATGATATGGGAAATAGAACAAATGCAAATTTTACTAGAGAAAATATCAGCCAAGAAAAATTATTTTTAGCTTGTAATATGGCTGAAGAAAAGAATGAAGACTTATGGTTTCTAGACTCCGGTTGTAGTAACCATATGACAGGAAACATAGCAATGTTTTCAATGTTAGATGAGAGTGTGAAGTCACAAGTGACACTAGGAATTGATAGCAAAGTTTCTGTTATGGGAAAAGGAGATGTAAATGTTTTAACAAGGAAAGGTGCAAAGAAATCCATAGCAGATGTCTATTAAGGTGCAAAGGTGCAAAGAAAGAAATGAAGTGTAACCTATTAAGTATTGGACAACTTGTTCAAAAGGGGTATAATGTTTTCTTTGAGGATGATGTTTGTACCATCATGGATAAACCACCCAACAAACAATGTATTGTTGAAGTGAAGATGACAAGGAACAAGATGTTCCCTCTCAGAATGAGAGCAGATTTGAAAAATGAAGAAGAGATAGCAGCAATGACACAAGAGGCTTTCCAAAGCGAACCAAAATATGATAATTGGTTGTGGCACTTGAGATTTGGACATCTCAACTTTGGAGGTCTTAATTTGTTGAACAGAAAAGGAATGGTAAGAGGATTACCATTGATAGAGAAACTGGATAGCCTTTGTGAAGGTTGTATCTTGGGGAAACAACACAGAGAAAGTTTTCCTTCCGAGAAAAGCATAAGGGCAAAGGCACCCTTAGAGATTGTCCACTCATATTTGTGTGGACCAATGCAAACTCCATCACTTGCTAGCAGCCATTACATGCTAACATTTATTGATGATTTTACAAGAAAAACTTGGGTTTACTTTTTGAAAAAAAAAAGTGAAGTGTTTGAAAGATTTTGCAATTTCAAAGCACTTTTTGAAAACCAAAGTGGGCTGCATATCAAAGTCCTAAGGACTGATAGAGGAGGTGAGTATATCTCTAAATATTTTCTACGTTTTTGTAGAGAAAATGGAATCCATAAGCAGTTTACAACTAGATATACTCCGCAACAAAATGGAGTAGCCGAAAGGAAGAATAGAACCATAATGGACATGGTAAGGAGTATGTTAAAGGCAAAGCATTTGCCTAATGACTATTGGGTTGAAGCTGTACATTGTGCAGCATACATTTTGAATAGGTTCCCTACAAAATCAGTTATGAAAAAAGTGCCGGAAGAGGCATGGAGTGGCACAAAGCAAGTTGTCACACACATGAAGGTTTTTGGATGTGTGGCTTATGCACACATTCTGGATCAACTAAGGAAGAAGTTGGACAACAAGGGGGAGAAATGTATTTTCATTGGATACAGTGAGGAATCCAAAGCCTATAGGTTGTACAACCCATCCACCAAGAAGTTTATTGTAAGCAGAGATGTTCAATTCATTGAGGAGGAAGCTTGGGATGGAAGCATAGAGAAAATAGTGAATGTTAAACATTGTTTATCTCGTGATGAAAATGATGATGAGTTGGCTGAAATACATCCCCAAACAGTAGCACCAACACAAGGGCAGCAAAGCACACCCTTGATGAGAAATGAAAGTTCTTCTCCAAGCACACCGCAAGGAGGAAATTCAAGTGCTTCTTCAAGCATTTGTACACCTAATGAAAGAGGTAAGAAGTTCAGAAATTTGAATGACATTTATGAACAAGAGGTAGCAAATGAAGGTATCAATTATTTTTTTGCTTTATATTGTCATGTTGATGACCCTATCCACTTTGAAGAAGCTATTAAGGATAAGAAATGGATAGAAGCTATGGATGAGGAGATAAATGCCATAGAAAGAAACAAGACTTGGGATTTGGTTGAAATCCCAAAAGGTAAAGATGTCATTGGAGTTAAATGGGTCTACAAGACCAAGAGTAATGTTGAAGGAAAAATAGAGAGACACAAGGCAAGACTTGTTGTCAAAGGTTATAAGCAGAAGCATGGGATAGATTATGAGGAAAATTTCGCACCGGTTGCTAGAATGGAAACCGTGAGAGCAGTGCTGTCCATAGCAGCACAAAACAAGTGGAAAGTTTACCAAATGGATGTGAAGTCAGAATTCCTAAATGGAGTGTTAATGGAAGAGGTTTACATTGAACAACCTCTCGGCTATGAAAAGAAAGGCCAAGAGCACAAAGTGTGCAAGTTGAAGAAAGCTCTTTATGGGCTAAAGCAAGCACCAAGAGCGTGGTACAATAGAATAGACTCCTATCTACTAGAAAATGGATTTGAAAAGTGTGAAGGAGAACCCACCCTCTACATCAAAGAAAAAAATGGTAAAATTTTGATTGTAGTTTTATATGTTGATGATGTTATTTTCACAGGTAATGATGATTACCTTATTGAAAATTTTAAAACAGTCATGAAAGAAGAATTTGAAATGACTGACATGGGTTTGTTGAAATACTTCTTAGGAATAGAAGTAGAACAAGATGAAAATGGGATTTTTATCTCACAAGAAAAATATGTTAATGAAGTGCTTGAAATATTTAATATGCAGGAGAGAAAAGCAGCGATCACTCCCACAGTGATGGGATTAAAACTCAGCAGAGAGGACAACAGCAAGGATTTTGATGCTAGCTTGTACAAGAGCATAGTTGGCAGCCTCATGTATTTGACTGCAACTAGGCCCGACATAATGCATGCTGTTAGTTTGATTTCCAGATTCATGGAGAAGCCAAAGGATGCACATTGGCAGGCAGCGAAGAGAATTCCGACGTATGTTAAAGGTACCAAAAGGTATGGCATTTTATATACTGCTTTAGAATGTTCAGATTTAGTTGGATACACTGACAGTGATTAGGATAGAAGTGTAGATGATCGGAAGAGAACTTCCAGTTATGTTTTTCACATGGGTTCAGGAGCCATTTCATGGGCTTCTAAAAAGAGGCCCATTGTAGCATTGTCTACAGCAGAGGCAGAATATGTGGCAGCTACAACAGTAGCGTGTCAAGAAACTTGGATGAGGAGGATGCTAAGAAGTTTGTGTCAAGAGCAGGCAAAGGGAACTGTGATTTTTTGTGACAATAGCTCAGCTATTGCATTATCTAAGAATTATGTGTTTCACAAGAGGACGAAACACATTGACACAAAATTTCATTACATCAAAGAATTGGTAAGCATTGGAGATATTGTTTTGGAACACTGCAGAACTCAGGAGCAGTTTGCAGACATTCTGACCAAGCCATTGGGATAGAAGAGTTTCAAATTTTTGATAAAGTGCCTGGGTATGACTGATAACCCAACAGTTGAAAGTAAGGGGGAGTGTTGAAATGTTACTTTCAACAGTGGCTCTGCAGAGCCGCTTTCTATTTTTTATCTCTATTTTTTCTCCTCCAGCCGCTTTCTAAAAATGCAGTGAACAATCAGTCTCAATTTTGGTTTAATCGGTGCAGTCTTTTTATTTTGAAAAACAGTCTTTTTATGTTATCAGGGATAGACTCTGTTTTTGGCAAAACAAAGTACTTTTGTTTTAAGCACAGTGAAGATATTGTTTGTATGCGGGCGTTTTATTTTTATGTACGTCATGGTCCCCACAGCAGTGTCTTGTTGATGTTGGAGGTCCGATGCGTTCAATGCAATCGGAGGTGTTACAAACATATACCACAGCCCTTTTATTTAAATCGCCCTTCGCAATGAGCCAAGGTCCGCTGGTGGTCCCACAGACCACGCGACATTATATTAAACAGTCGCAAGTTGAATCGCAATCAGGAGCGCATTATATTATGGCCCGATCGCAACATTCATATGGCAGACCCGATATATATATTATGTGCCACAGTTAATGGTTGGTCTCGGGTCCGATCCCAATCGGAGATCGAAAGTTTTATGTTGAGCCGCTGTGTTTTGTTTTACATCCAGATCCGATGCATGTTATATGGCAGAGTTAATTCAGCCATCGCATCCGCGTTCCAAATCAGCCATCGAAACTTTTGTTTGGTCGTGCGTTTTATTTTGTTTAAAGCCACACACCCGATGTTTTATATGGCAGAGTTAAATGGTGTCATCGCGTCCGTTTATTGATCGGCATCGGAGTTTAAGTTTGGTCCGTTTGTTTTTAATTTGTTCGGACCTGATGAATGTTTTAAATTTGATTCATCGCGCGTTCAAAGCACAATTGTGAAGTGGGCCTGACAGTTCTTTTAACAGATTTGTTTTTAATATAGTTTTTTATGTCATGTTTTAATATGCGCGACATATATAATGTAAAAGGCCCCGAGATCCTGTAATGTAATGTAATTGTTTTTGTTTTTACAAACAGATAGTGAATGAAAAGCACAACAGTGCGAAATACATAATGCACAGCAGTGTGTATTTTTCAACAGAGAGACAGTGTGTTAATATTTGCACAGCAGTGCGTTGTTACAATGAGACAGTGAAGTCTATTCTAAGCACTGCGTTTTGAAGCAGTCCAGATTTGTATCAGTTTGTTTTTGAAAGTTAATGAAATAGTTTTAGAGTGAAAACTCTGTCTCATGTGAGTGAAATTTTAATATTTTCTCTGTGTTAAAGAGGGGAGTTTTATTCTCCATTTGTTGTTCTGGAATTTTCAAATATTCCAATAGTTGCAAAGTCTATGGCATATGGTGGCAGAGGGAGGAATAAAATAGTGGTCTGCAGGTCTTTTCTAGATCTTAATCCATAGTTTTTCAACGAATCGCTATCCAGGTTTCCCTTTCGTGTAGGGAAATGAAGACTTTTGTTCTTAATATTGTTGTTTGATCCCAAGAATAATCCACAGTTTTGAATATTCATAATCTAGACTTTGTCAAGGAAGCAATGATCTCTGTCAACTGGGGCGGTGCATTATACTCTGTTAGTTATGAGACAACATAGTACGACCCTACCCTTCCAATTCATCGACTACACTGAGTAGTGTTGAAAATATTAAAGTCACGTGCTTGCCCTGAGCAGGTAGAAATAGAGTACAGGGGCAGTAGCAGTAGTAGCAGAAGGTTGAGTGTGCAAAGCATTGTGCATTCAAGAGGAATGGGAAAATCGTAAGGAAGAAATTAATGTTTAATGGCAGCAGCCAAGTTTGTAGAGAAGTTATGTTTGATGGGCACAACCATGTTTTGCATAAGGAGAAATTGATGATTTCCATGGTCAAACCACGCAACAACAGAGTTTACAGTGAAAATAGTCATTTCGGGCTTTTAAGCCCTCAACAACCAAAATTGAAGGAAATCTATTTAATCGGTGAAAGACTTTAAGTTTTTTGAAAAGGCATGACAAATTGGTCCCCACCACTTAAGCGCTAATCGCAATTGAAAGTTTAAGTTAAGTGTCTTGTTGATGTAAAGAATCACGATGCGATGTGATCACAATTGCAATTGCAAATCGCAGCAAATGTTTTAAATTCAAGTGTCTTGTTGATATGGAAGATTGTGATGTGATCGCAACTTGAAATCACATGTTGCATTGTGTTACCTCTGCATATGTTATACTGCCGTTGAAAAGATGCGATGCGATTGGCGTGATTGATCAATCGCAATTGCAAGTTTTTAAATCGCCCTCCACCCAAACCATAGGTCCATTTCAATTTTGCGATGCAATCCAATCGCAATCGGAATTTTTATGTTGGCCCATTTGCATTGTTAAAGAACCAGACCCGAAGATTTTATATTTGATCGCGCTCACAAATCCTGCCGTATCCCAACTCAGTTTGCGGACGCGATATGGATTATAGGATGGATTTAATAATCCATTGTGCGCACAAAAGTTGATGTCACAGGACCAATTTTGTTACGCGAAATGTTCCAATGCATTTTGATTTAGTTCTTTTGAAGTCCGGTGGATGTTTGTATTAAGTTTTGTTATGTTTATTAACGTTTTACGTTATAAACATGTTTTTGTCTATTATCGCACGACGAAAGGTTTTGAAACCTTTGCGCTTTGTAATGGTGGGCCCGAAAGGGCATTATATAGTTTTAAGTTTTATAGGTTTATTTCTAATATAGTTTTTTTTTTTTTTTTAAATATTGCGGCATATAAAAAGAAAAAGGCCCGAGAGGCATTGTAAGAAAATGTATTTTGTTACACAGCAGTGTTGTATTTTTTTTTGTGAGACAGAGTGAAGTTGTTGGCATTGTGTTTGCAACAGTCCACCATTGTAATCCCTCAGAGGAGGAAGATATTATAACAGAGTTTTGTTTATGAAATAGAAGAAATCATTTTCATGCCATCTCTATCTCTATGAAGCAAAATTTTTAATTTCTCTGTGTTCAGAGGAGAGCATTATTCTCTCCGTTTTGTTCTGGAATTTTCAGAAATTCCAACATGGTATCAAAGCTGTTCTAGTCTCTTTGAAGGTTTCAAAAAAGCTGAAAGAAGAAGAAGATATGTTGCAGCAGCTCTCCAACAGAGTGAAGGCTCAACAGAAGATAAAGTTTAGGTATTTCTCAAAAGAAAACAGACTTGTTGTTTTTGTTTGAAAGAGTTTGTCTTTTAGAGAAGGAAAGACAGTTTTTTTAAGTTCAGAGTTCACTTTAAAAGTAATGGCTGGACCAAGCACTAGTATGAGTATTGGAAATGCTCAGATTCCACAATTTAATGGAAAGAACTATGATTATTGGGCCATTACCATGAGAGCCCTGTTTTCCTCACAAGACTTATGGGAATTTGTAGAAGATGGTTTTCATGAACCTATTGATGAGCAGGATTTTAATGCCTTAACTCAAGCAAAGAAGGATATATTGAAGGGTAATAGAAAGAAGGACTCTAAGGCCCTCTTCTATTTGTATCAAGCAGTAAATGAGAGTGTGTTTCCAAGGATAGTAACAACTAAGAGATCCAAGGATGCATGGGATACTCTCAAGGTAGCATACCAAGGTATGGAGAAAGTGAAGACAGCAAAACTACAGTTGCTGAGGAGAGATTTTGAAACTCTCTGCATGAAAGAGTCAGATAATATAGACTCATTTTTCAAACATGTTATTGGGATGGTAAATCAGATAAGGTCCCATGGAGAAACTCTTGAAGAAAGAAGGATTGTGGAGAAAATTTTGAGGAGCTTACCCTCAAGGTTTGATGTGATAGTTACCACCATAGAAGAGATCAAGGATCTCTCAAATTCACAATGGATGAACTTCATGCTTCGTTGATGACTCATGAATAGAGATTGGAAAGAACAGTAAATCCATCTCTAGAGCACGCCTTCAAGACCCAGATGCCTTCAGGAAGAGGAAGAAGCAGAAGCCAAAACAGAGGTGGAAGGAACAACCCTTCACATTCACATGGAAGGAACAATAGTCAAAATCAGAGCCACGACCAATGCAACAGCCAACAAGGTGGACATCAACACCAACATGCTCATGGACAGAGGTATGACAAATCCAATGTCCAATGTCATTATTGCAAGAAATATGGGCACTATGCCAATGAATGTAGGAAAAATAAAAATGACATGAAAAATAGGCAGAATGCAAATGTAGAAAAGGAAGAAAAGAACCCAAGTAATGTGCTGCTAACATGTAATGTAGCACAAGATAGAGATGATGATGTTTGGTTCTTATATTTAGGATGTAGTAATCATATGACTGGAAACAGAGCAATGTTTGCCAATCTAGATGAAGAAGTTAAATCAGAAGTAACCACAGGAACAGATACTAAGATCTCTGTAAAAGGAAAAGGAAGAGTTATTATTCGTGCAAGAAATAATGAGCAAAAATTTGTTCCAGATGTGTATTATGTTCCTGGTTTGAAATGTAATCTTTTGAGCATTGGATAGCTCATAAACAAAGGTTACAATGTAATCTTCAAGGATGATGTGTGCACAATAAAGGATATACCTCCAAGCAAGAAAATCATTGCTG
The DNA here is from genome assembly GCA_034641835.2 of Pinus albicaulis. Classification (NCBI taxonomy): domain Eukaryota; kingdom Viridiplantae; phylum Streptophyta; class Pinopsida; order Pinales; family Pinaceae; genus Pinus; species Pinus albicaulis. Next base: position 494,238,010 of record CM076575.1, on the reverse strand, counting down.
AAATACAAACGACCAGAAATAGAATGTTTCCACTCAAGCTCAACACTGACATGAAGGGAAAAGGGAAAAGTGTAGCAGCTGTAACACAAGAAGTCTTTCAGAAGGAAGAGAAAGATGAGAATTGGTTATGGAACTTGAGATTCGGACATCTCAATTTCGGAGGATTAAATTTGTTGCATAGAAAAGGAACGGTAAGAGGTTTACCATTGATTGAGAAACCTGACAACCTATGTGAAGGCTGCATCTTGGGAAAGCAACACAGAGAAAATTTTCCATCAGGGAAAAGCATAAGGGCGAAAGCACCCTTAGAAATCATTCATTTAGATTTATGTGGGCCGATGCAAACAACATTAGTTTCTAGCAGCGAATACATGTTGACCTTCATAGATGATTTCACAAGGAAAGTGTGGGTTTATTTCTTGAAATATAAGAGTGAAGTCTTTTAGAAATTTTGCCACTTTAAAGCTCTTGTAGAGAAACAGAGTGGGCTGTATATCAAAGTTCTTAGAACTGATAGAGGAGGAGAATATATCTCAAAGGAATTTCTTCTTTTCTGCAGAGAGAACGACATACACAAACAATTTACCACAAGGTACACACCACAATAGAATGGGGTTGATGAGAGGAAGAATCAAACCATAATGGAAATGGTGAGAAGTATGCTAAAGGCAAAACACTTACCGAATGAGTACTGGGCAGAAGCAGCAAACTATGCTGTGTATATATTAAATAGATGCTCAACAAAAGCTGTTATGAAAAAAGTTCCAGAAGAAACGTGGAGTGGTAGAAAACAGGGAGTCACCCAAGATGAGAGTTTTTGGATGTGTAGCTTATGCACACATTCCAGGCAAGTTGAGGAAGAAGTTGGATAGTAAGGGGGAGAAATGCATCTTTCTTGGATATTGTGAAGATTCCAAAGGGTATAGATTGTATAACCCATCCACAAAGAATTTTTTGATAAGCAGAGATGTGCAGTTCATTGAAGAGAAAGCATGGGATGGAAGCATTGAGAAAACAATTAATGTTAAAAGTTGTTTATCTCATGATGAAGATGAGGAAGATGTGGTTGAAATTAATACCTCATCGGTAGCACAACCTCCACCAACACAAGGACAACAAGGGACACCTCAAGCAGCAGTGAGAACACCCTTGAGAAGAAATGGAAGTGCTTCTCCAAGCACACCACATGGAGCATAATTGAGTGCTTCTTCAAGCATGACTACACCAAATGAAAGAGGAACAAAGTTCAGAAATATTAATGAGATTTATGAGCAGGAAGCGGCAAATGAAGGTATGAATTCCTTATTTGCTTTGTATTTTCAAGTTGATGATCCTATTCATTTTGAAGATGCTATTAAAGATAGAAAATGGATAGAAGCTATGGATGATGAAATTAATGCCATAGAGAAGAACAAAACATGGGAGTTGGTTGATCTCCTAGAAGTTAAAGAAGTTATTGGAGTTAAATGGGTCTATAAGACCAAGAGTAATGTTGAAGGTAAGATAGAAAGACACAAGGCCAGACTTGTTTTCAAGGGATATAAGTAGCAACATGGAAGAGACTATGAAGAAACTTTTGCACCAGTTGCAAGAATGGAGATAGTTAGAGCAGTGCTATCCATAGCAGCACAAAACAAATGGAAAGTATAAAAGATGGATTTGAAATCTGCATTTTTAAATGGAGTTTTAATGGAAGAGGTATTTGTTGAACAACCTCTCGGCTATGAGAAGAAAGGCCAAGAACACAAAGTGTGCAGATTGAAGAAAGCTCTTTATGAGCTGAAGCAAGCACCGAGAGCATGGTACAACAGGATAGATTCCTATCTGCTGGAAAATGGGTTCAAAAAATGTGAAGGAGAACCCACATTGTACATCAAAGAAAAGGATGGTAAAATGCTCCTTTTTGTGTTATATGTTGATGATGTAATATTCACTGGTAATGATGATTATCTCAGCGAAAATTTTAAAACAGTCATGAAAGAAGAATTTGAAATGACCGACATGGGTTTGTTGAGATAATTCTTAGGAATAGAAGTAGAACAGAATGAAAATGGGATTTTTATCTCACAAGAAAAGTATGTGAATCAAGTTTTAGAAATATTTAATATGCAGGAGTGCAAAGCTGCAATTACTCCCACAGTAATGGGATTGAAGTTGAGTAAAGATGACAGCAGCAAGGATTTTGATCCAAGTTTGTATAAAAGCATAGTTGGCAGCCTCATGTATTTGATTGCAACTAGGCCGGATATCATGCATGCTGTTAGTTTGATTTCTAGATTTATGGAGAAGCCAAAAGAAGCACATTGGCAAGCAACGAAGAGAATTCTGAGGTATGTTAAAGGAACTAAAAGGTTTGGTATTTTATATACTGCTTCAGAAAATTCAGAGTTAGTTGGATACACTGACAGTGATTGGGCTGGAAGTGTAGATGATCAGAAAAGCATATCCGATTATGTATTTCATATGGGTTCGGGAGCCATTTTATGGGCTTCTAAGAAACAACTGATTATAGCATTATCTACAGCAGAGGTAGAATATGTGGCAGCTACAGCAGCAGCGTGTCAAGCAGTATGGATGAGAATAATTTTGAGAATTTGATCCAGGTGGATATTGGTGGTCACTCGCCTATTCCACTTAGGGCCCCACCATTGTCTCTTTTAGTTTTTTAGTTTCGGCACAACTTACTATTTTTAGTAGTTTTTCGGGTCCTGAACTTCCAGAGCCGTTTTGAGGCCCTAAACAACTTTTTTTGGGAAAACAGAGAGAAAAAAGACCCCATATACCAATGTTACTCATTCAAAATTTGTATTCCTCGGATAGATATTTCTAACGAGGTATGGTACGCGTCAAACGAAGATCGTATGCCAAAGTTATTCCCCTAGGAAGTTGAAACACCAATTTACCCAAACGAGGCCCATAGTTTTGGCACTTCATCTCCTAGGGTAGGGTTTTGGCTGTTTAGGATTTCCCATTGTTTCTAAATAATAAATAGGCCCTCGAGCCTCATTGTAACATAGTTCAAAGGCCTGTAGCCACCACATCTCTTCTCAGAGATAGCTACTAGTGGCCTAGCTAGTTTTATTTCCATTCTGTCTGTAAGAAAATTTCAGTTCTTTGATATTAATGAAATGAAATGTTATTTCCGCTGCATCTTCATATTTATGGTTATATGTTTATTCTGTTGCATTCCTGCATAAATCCAGATCAGTGGTATCAGAGCAGTCTTCTTTTTCTCGATCTTTCTTTGCATGTCCTCAACGAGGTCGGGGTATAAGGAGTTAAGGCTCGATCTGGTGGAATCTCTGCAAGATCAGCCTCGCAAACCCCGACGGACGCCCATGGGGAAAAAAAGAAATATGAGGGAGCAAGAGATCCTATCAAAATATTGCTCGAGGAGGCCCTCGAAAAAAAAAGGAACGCGATGATGGATAAATTTTCCCAGATCCTTCAACGGTTGCCCGTCGACGGCGCATCTGCATCCAACAGCCACTCTGGAGGTGCGACTCCTTTTGAGGTACAAGTAAATTTTGACATTCCCATATTTTAGGGTCAAATAGATGGAGATGTCGTAGATAGATGGTTGAATCTATTAGAAGGATATTTCTCGGTTCATGACTTTTCCGACAGGGAGAAGATTATTTTTGCACTCCTCAAAGCTGCCCCCCATGTCAAGGACTGGTGGGAAACCCACTGTGAGAAAAAGGACGAGACAGAACCCTCTCTATTCTTGACCATACCCACTTGGAATTATTTCTGAGATGCCATCAAGGAACAATACTATCCCGTGGGAAGCTATGAGGACAAGTACATACAATGGACCACGCTGCGACAACAAAGGGATCAAGATGTGCATGAGCTGACGAATCTGTTCCATACCCTGCGCACCAAGTTGGGTATCAAATATTAAGAGAAACATATGGTGCTAAAGTATCGCAGTTGTCTGTATAGATACATTCAGGAGGAAATGGAGTTCCTTGACATCTCCTCGCTTGGTATGGCATACCAGTATGCTGCAAAGATTGAGCAGAAATTCAAGCAGAAGAAGCGAGACTTTGGATTTGTGAATCAAAAGTAAGGGAAGGGTGCTCCTGAATCGTAGAACAAAGGACAAAGCCAAGGCATGGCGACTCAAGACAACCTATCAAAGCCACAAGCAAAGAACAACACCGCAAAGCCAAATAAGGACACGGGAAAGTGGTGTGAGTTCCATAAGAGCTCCACTCACAACACAAGTGAGTGTCGGGCCAAGAAGTCGCTGGTGGCCGAGATGAAGGTTTCTGAGTCAGATGCATGCTCTGACTCTGAATCAGAACCTAATAAGGGGAATGAAAAAGGGAAACAGATTATTGATGCGGAGCCCAATGCCACTATTGCCACTATGAAGATCCAGAAGGAGGAACCGGAAGATCCAGAGGAGGAGGAACGTCTCTTCCACTCCCAGATGTGGGTAAAGGGCTCCCCAGTATGGTTCATTGTCGACAATGGGAGGCAAAAGAACCTCATTTCAGCAGACATTGTGAAGCGGTTGGGCTTGTTGACCACAACTCACCCACATCCATACACCATCAGGTGGCTTCACCAAGGACGAGATCTCCGCGTCAGCCAGTAGTGTCGCCTTCCCTATAGCATCAAGCCCTTCACGGATGAGGTATTATGTGATGTTGCTGCTACTGATGTTTCTGATGTATTATTAGGACAACCATACTTGTGGAAGCGTCATGCTGTGTATGAGTCTCGGCCTCGCACTGTTATTGTTACTTTGGGAAACAAGTTGTACATGATACCAGAGGTACCACCTCCTACCGCTATCTCTTTGGTTACTACAAAACAATGCAGTAAGCTCATTTCCAAAACCAGGAAATTTGTTTTCCTGATGATCCGCCCCCAGGGAAAGAAGAAGACTGTGGCCACGACTTCCAGACAGGGCTCCTCTACACGACAAAAACAAATGGATAAGGTTGTGGAGGAATACGGGGACATCTTCACCTCACCCACAGGGGTTCCTCTACACTGTCAGGTCAAGCACCTGATTGATCTGACCCCAGGTGCGCCGCTACCCAATGGACCGATCTATTGGCACTCTGTTATGGAGAACGATGAAATCAAGAGGCAGGTTCAGGAGTTGCTGCAGAAAGGTCACATCCGACCAAGTTCATCGCCTTGTGGGAGCCCGATCGTGTTGTTACAGAAGAAGGATGGGACATGGAGACTCTGTATTGACTATTGAGCGCTGAACAAGATCACTGTCTGGAATAGGTACCCGATCCCACAGATTGATGAGCTTCTGTACCAACTCAAAGGTGCAAAATATTTCAGCAAGATCGACTTGAAGTCTGGGTATCACCAGGTACCAATTGAACCCTCCGATGTGTGGAAGACTGCCTTCAAAGCCAAGGAAGACCTTTTTGAATGGCTGGTCATGCCTTTCGGGTTGACGAATGCTCCTGAAACCTTCATGAGGATGATCAATGACATATTGCGGCCATTCACCAACTCATTTGTAGTGGTGTACTTGGATGACACTCTGATCTTCAGCCAGACTCGGGAAGAGCACCTTCACCACATCCGACAAGTCCTCCAAACACTGTGGCAAAACAAGTTGTGTGCCAATTTAGAGAAGTGCACTTTTGGCATGACCTAGGTTCAATATCTGGGATACATTATTGATGAAAGGGGGGTGCATGTAGATACAACCAAGATCCAAGTCATTCGGGATTGGCCAGCCCCAACCACTATAACAGAGCTTCGCATATTTCTGGGTCTTGCTAATTTCTACCGTAGGTTTGTGTTGGGATTCTCTCATATCACTTGGCCCTTGAGTCAAGTCACCAAGGGAGGAGAGAGAGAAAAATTCTTTTGGTCGGAACCTCAACCAAAGGGATTCACATAATTGAAAAATCGCCTCTATTCTGCCCCAATGCTCACATTACCAAACTTGCAATATCCATTTGAGATCGAGACAGATGCCTCTGACTATGCTATTGGGGTAGTTATTACTCAACAGGGACATCTAGTGGCATATCACAGTGAGACATTGTCTGACACAGTTCGCAAGTATCCCACTTATGACAAAGAAATGTATTCCATTGTGCAAGCTTGTCGACAATGGAATAAATTTTGGGGAAGGAAACAATCATCCACATACACCACCGGCCCCTGCAGTTCATACAGACACAAGGGAAGTTGCAGAATGATCGCCATCAGAAGTGGTCCAAATATTTGCAACAATTTCATTTGAACATCAAGTACAAGAAGGGTAGCACCAATAATGTTGCAGACTACCTCAGTCGACCACTGATCATGGTGCTCACCACTGTTCTCAACTCTTGTGGGCACAAGATTTTTGATTGGCTGCTTCTTTATGAGAGCAACCCAGAATTCGGCCACACTTACAAGGCACTCTTGGGGGGTATGCAAGTTCCAAATTTTCACCTCCAAGATGCACTTTTATGTCACCTGGGACACCTTTGTGTTCCTTCAAGTGAGCGTGCCAAGATGATATGGGAAGCACACTACATTCAATTCGCTAGGCATTTTTGGGTCGAGAAAACAGTAGCTATACTGCAGAAGTATTTCTATTGGCCGAACCTTCGAAAGGATGTCGAGAAGCACATCAGATCCTGCACTGCTTGTGCCATTGCCAAACCAACCATCAAGAAGCAAGGCCTATATACTCTGCTACCTACCCCTAGTCGACCTTGGGAATCCATCTCCATGGATTACATGTTGGGCCTACCTTCTACTAAACATGGAAATGACTGTGTTTTCGTGGTCGTCGACAGATTCTCGAAGATGGCCATTATGGCGGCCTGCAAGAAGAATATCACAACAGAAGCCACTGCTAAACTCTTCTTTGAATGAGTGTGGGTGCAATTTGGGATCCCACAGTCTATCATATCAGATTGGGATAGCAGGTTCCTCAGCACATTTTGGTCTAGCCTCTGGTCAATGCTGGACACCAAGCTCACCAAGTCCACAGCCTTCCATCCCCAAACAAATGGCCAGACAGAGGTCGTCAACAGAATGATTATACACATTCTGCGCATGTACAATTAAAAGCATCCACGCACATGGGACGAGAGCCTCCCCTATGTACAACATAGTTATAATCGGGCTCTCCACAGTTCAATCGGCCATAGCCCCTTTCAGGTGGGCTTGGGATTCTAGCCACTATGTCCCATTGACGTAGCCATGCCATTTGCGGCTACTCAGGCCAATTCGTCTCATGTCCAGTCTGAAGTTGACAAAGCAAATAGCTTCATCGAGCACATTCAACACATCTGCCAACCGGTTCATGACATATTGGACAGAGCCAATGCTAAGTACAAGCAACGTCATGATCAACACCGAGTGCCACACAACTTCCAGGTGGGCGACAAAGTATGGCTACATTTGTAGAAGGAGCGCCTCACTGGACCCCACCGCAAGCTTCGCCCGCTCCGATACGGGCCGTACACCATCACCAAGGTTGTGGGGAGAAATGCTTTCGAGCTCAGTATTCCACAATTCCTCAGTCTGCAACCAGTATTCAATGTGGACTGCCTTCGTCCTTACTTCCCGCCTCTATTGAACACCTCTGACATTTCAGAACAACTCACACCAATAGAGTTAAACCCAAACTGCATGGAATAGGCCACCACAGATTGTATCATGGACATGCAAATCAAGAACACTCGCCAACAGAAGATCCAACTATATCGGGTTGTCAAAGCTGGCCAACTCCTGCACGAAGGAAAGTGGTTCACCAGGGACCAAGTCCAGCAGAAATTTCCTCATCTCATGGAGGAAATTAACGCAATGGTGACCATTGATTCCTAAGGGGGGAGGAATGATCCAGGTGGATATTGGTGGTCACCCACCTATTCCACTTAGGGCCCCACCATTGTCTCTTTCAGTTTTTCAATTTCGGCACAACTTACTATTTTTAGCAGTTTTTCGGGTCCTGAACTTCCGGAGCCATTTTGAGGCCCTAAACGACTTTTTTGGGGAAAACGGAGAGAAACATATGTCCATGGACTAATTTTTCTCATTCAAAATTTGTAGTCCTCGGATAGATCTTTCTAACGAGGTATGGTACGTGTCAAACGGAGATCGTATGTCAAAGTTATGCTCCTGGGAAGTTGAAACACCAATTTACCCAAACGGGGCCCATAGTTTTGGCGCTTCATCTCCTAGGGTTAGGGTTTTGGCTTTTTAGGATTTCCAATTGTTTCTAAATAATAAATAGGCCCTTGAGCCTCATTGTAACTTAGTTCAGAGGCCTGTAGCCGCCACATGTCTTCTCAGAGATAGCTACCAGTGCCCTAGCTAATTTTTTTTCCATTCTGTCTATAAGAAAATTTCAGTTATTTGATATTAATGAAATGAAGTGTTATTTCCACTGCATCTTTGTATTTATGGTTATATTTTTATTTTGTTGCATTCCTGCATAAATCTGGATCAGAAGTTTATGTCAAGAATAGGTAAAGGGAACAGTGATATATTGTGACAATAGCTCAACTATTGCATTATCAAAGAATTCTGTGTTTCACAAGAGAACGAAGCACATAGATGCGAAGTTTCACTATATCAGGGAATTGGTGAACAATGGAGAAATTGTTTTACAACATTGTAGAACAGAGGAACAATATGCAGATATTTTACAGTGAAACCATGCAACAACAGAGTTTACAGTGAAAACAATCATTTCGGGCTTTTAAGCCCTCAACAACCAAAATTGAAGGAAATCTATTTAAACGGCGAAAGACTTTAAGTTTTTTGAAAAGGCACGACAAAGTGGTCCCCACCACTTAAGCGCTAATCGCAATCGCAAGTTTAAGTTAAGTGTCTTGTTGATGTAAAGAATCACGATGCAATGCGATCACAATCACAATCACAAATCACAGCAAAAGTTTTAAAGTCAAGTGTCTTGTTGATATGGAAGATTGCGATGTGATCGCAAATAGCAATCGCATGTTGCATTGTGTTACCTCCGCATATGTTATACCGTCGTTGAAAAGACGCAATGCAATTGGCGCGATCGCAATCGCAAGTTTTTAAATCGCCCTTCGCCCAAACCATAGGTCCATTGCAATTTTGCGATGTGATCCAATCGCAATCACTCAATCAAAATCAGAAGTTTTATGTTGGGCCGTTTGCATTGCTAAAGAACTGGACCCAAATATTTTATAGGGCGGATTTTATTTTTGATCACGCTCACAAATCCCGCCGTATCCCAACTCAGTTTGCGGACGCGATATGTATTATAGGATGGATTTAATAATCCATCGTGCGCACAAAAGCTGACGTCACAGGACCAATTTTGTTACGCGAAATGTTCCAATGCATTTTGATTTAGTTCTTTTGAAGTCCGGCGGATGTTTGTATTAAGTTTTGTTATGTTTATTAACGTTTTACGTTATAAACATGTTTTTGTCTATTATCGCATGACAAAAGGTTTTGAAACCTTTGCGCTTTGTAATGGTGGGCCCGAAAGGGCATTATATAGTTTTAAGTTTTATAGGTTTATTTATAATATAGTTTTGTTTGAAAAAAAAAATGTTGCGGCATAATAAAAGAAAAGGGCCCGAGAGGCATTGTAAGAAAATGTATTTTGTTATACAACAGTGTTGTATTTTTTTTTGTGAGACAGAGTGAAGTTGTTGGCACTGTGTTTGCAGCAGTCCACCATTGTAATCCCTCAGAGGAGGAAGATATTGTAACAAAGTTTTTTTATGAAATAGAAGAAATCATTTTCAAGCCATCTCTGTCTTTGTGAAGAAAAATTATCAATTTCTCTATGTTCAGAGGAGAGCATTTTCGTTTTGTTCTGGAATTTTCAGAAATTCTAACAATTTGTCTCCGAAAGCTTTACAATACACGGTCTATCTCACAGCTCATTGTGATCTTCTATGTGAATTTCATAGTGCGCCATGAAAAAATAGGAGTAGTACACCGATATCATATTCTGAGCATCAAATTTTGGCAACCTTTCGAACTCTTTCTAAATATCAGCATCAAATATCTTCTCGCATGCTTCTGCTCTGGATAATTTTACATTCATCTCATCTTCCTTTGGTGTATTCTCTTGTACGTTGGTTCAACTCATCTTCATTTCCATTTGATCCTATGCCTTCCCTTCCCTTCCCATTTGTAAGACGCAATTGCTATGGACTCGGCTGCCACAGAACCAGTGTCAGCAATATACCATGTTTTTATAAATCAAAGGGGTCCCGATGTGAAGAAACTCTTGCCAGCTTCATCTACCATCGTCTCACAAATTGTCATGGCCTCCACATTTTTCTTGATGAAAATGAACTCCACACTGGAGATGTGCTGTCCCTGCAATTCTCTGAGCCATTGAGAGTGCGTCAGTACATATTGCAATTTTCAGTAACCGTTATGGTCAATCATGCTGTTGTTTGGATGAACTCCACTGGATTTTGAAATGGAACAGGAAGATCATTCCTGTGTTTTATGACGTTGAACCAGCAGACCTTCGTTACACTGACAGCAGTTGGAATTTCTGATAATCCCAAAACAAAGAACTGAGAGAATAATACTCTCCTCTAACATAGAGAATAACTGGACAAAGATTGCAGAATAAAAATTTTCTTTCTATTTCATTAATAGAACTAAAACTATTACAAAATGATATATTTCTTCCTCTATGAGGGATTCACAAAATATGAGTAAGACTGCTACAGACGCAGTGCTCACACAAATTTTCTCTATCTCTCAAAATGCACAAAACAGTGCTCTCTGGTCTTCACTGTGTTTTTCTTTTCCTGCGGGCTTATATAGAAATACAACAAAACTTGCATAACTATAAGCCTACGGGCTTTTCACTTTTTATATGGTGTGGTGGAATAAAAAACATAAAAACAAAATAAAATAAAATACATTGCCGGGACATAAAATTTAACCTAAAACTTCTTTGGCGCGATATACGAGTGGAGCCCACTTCGCAATCGGGGATTGGCGAAACGGTTTGAACAACAAATCATGCAATGTTGCTATTGCGATTTTCGATTAGCGATGTTGCGATTGCGCGATGAGCTATTGGCGGAACAAAGGAACTTGGACTTTGCGATTGCGATGAGTGATGTGCGATGGACCCCATAGCGGAGATCGCATCGGTGCATCGCATCGCAATGAAACTTTAGTGGAATAACATATTGGATGTTGCGATTGCGATTGCGACAATCACATCGCAGATTTTCATCAAGACATAACTTATGGTGGATGGTGCGGCTAGTAAATGTGATTGCGATTGCGATCACATCGCAAATATACAATCGGTGGCAACACTTTCGGATGGCAGAACATGCATTGTCCCTTTGCGATTTGCGATTGCGATTGTGGTGGGACCACATTTCATCGCATCACAACTCTTCCATATCAACAAGACACTTACTCACTTTGCTGCTGCAATTTGCAATTTCGATCGACGATGAAGTGGTGGGGACCACTGTCATGTGTCTCATTCAAAACTTAAAAGGACTTTGCCATTTAAACAAAACTTCTTCATGTTTTTGGTTGTTGAGGGCTTAAAAGCCCGAAAAGACTTCTCTTTAATAAACTTTGTTGTTGCATGGTTTGAATCACAAAAGTCTTCAATTCCTCTGCAAATTCAGCTATGCCCATACAAACATAAATTCTCCTCTGCAATGGTGGCTGCTGCCCATCAACATTAAATTCTCCTTACGGTTTTTCTCCATTCAAGAGGAATGTACAATGCTATGCACTCAACCTTTTCCTGTTGCTGCTGCTGCCCCTGTTGTACTATGTTTCTACTTGCACAGGGTACGTAGGTGACTTTAATATTTTCAACACTCCCCCTTAAAGTCAGCTGTTGGGTTATCAGTCATACCTAAGCATTTTATTAAATATTCAAAACTCTTTTGCCCCAATGGCTTTGTCAGTATGTCTGCAAACTGCTCCTCTGTTTTACAATGCTGTAAAACAATTTCACCATTGTTCACCAATTCTCTGATATAGTGAAACTTGGCATCTATGTGCTTCGTTCTCTTTTGAAACACAGAATTCTTTGATAATGCAATAGCTAAGCTATTGTCACAATAAATCAATGTGCCCTTTACCTATTCTTGACACAAACTTTTCAGCATCCTTCTCATCCAAACTGCTTGACATGCTGCTGCTGTAGCTACCACATACTCTACCTCTGCTGTAGATAATGCTACAATAGGCTGTTTCTTAGAAGCCCATGAAATGGCTCTTGAACCCATATGAAAAACATAACCGGATGTGCTTTTCCGATCATGTACACTTCCAGCCCAATCACTGTCAGTGTAACTAATTAACTCAGAATTTTCTGAAGTAGTATATTAAATCCCATACCTTTTAGTTCCTTTCACATACCTCAGAATTCTCTTCGCTGCTTTCCAATGTGCTTCTTTTGACCTCTCCATGAATCTGGAAATCAAACTAACAACATGCATAATATCTGGCCTAGTTGCAGTCAAATACATGAGGCTACCAACTATGCTTTTATACAAACTTGGATCAAAATCCTTGCTGCTGTCATCTTTACTCAACATCAATCCCATTACTGTGGGAGTAATTTTTGCTTTGCACTCCTGCATATTAAATCTTGCCAATACTTCATTCACATATTTTTCTTGTGAGATAAAAATCCCATTTTCATTTTTTTCTACTTCTATTCCTAAGAAGTATCTCAACAATCCCATGTCAGTCATTTCAAATTCATCTTTCATGATTGTTTTAAAATTTTCACTGAGGTAGTCATCATTACCTATGAATATCACATCATCAACATATAACACAACAATGAGCATCTTATCATCTTTTTCTTTGATGTATAATGTGGGTTCTCCTTCACATTTTTCAAACCCATTTTCTAGTAGATAGGAATATATCCTACTGTACCATGCTCTCGGTGCTTGCTTCAGCCCATAAAGAGCTTTCTTCAATCTGCACACTTTATGCTCTTGGCCCTTTTTCTTATAGCCTAGAGGTTGTTCCACATAAACCTCTTCCATTAACACTCCATTTAAAAATGCTGATTTTACATCCATTTGGTATACTTTCCATTTGTTTTGTGCTACTATGGACAACATTGCTCTCACTGTTTCCATTCTCGCAACTGGTGAAAATTTTTCCTAATAGTCTCTTCCATGCTGCTGCTTATATCCCTTGACAACAAGTCTGGCCTTGTGTCTTTCTATCTTACCTTCAACATTGCTTTTGGTCTTGTAGACCCATTTTATTCCAATGACTTCTTTACCTTCTGGGAGATCAACCAACTCCCACGTTTTATTCTTCTCTATGGTATTAATTTTATCATCCATAGCTTCTATCCATTTTCTAACTTTTATGGCATCTTAAAAATGAATAGGATCATCAACATGAAAATACAAAGCAAATAAGGAGTTCATACCTTCATTTGCCGCTTCCTGCTCATAAATATCATTTATATTTCTGAATCTTGTTCCTCTTTCATTTGGTGTACTTGTGCTTGAAGAAGCACTCAAATTTGCTCCATGTGGGTTGCTTGGAGAAGCACTCTCATTTCTTCTCAAGGGTGTTCTTACTCCTGCTTGAGGTGTCCCTTGCTGTCCTTGTGTTGGTGGAGGTTGTGCTATGGATGAGGTATTAATTTCAACCATATCTTCCTCATCTTCATCATGAGATAAATAGCTTTTGACATTGACTGTTTTCTCAATGCTTCCATCCCATGCTTGTTCTTCAATGAACTGCACATCTCTGCTTATCACAAATTTCTTATTGGATGGGTTATACAATATATATCCTTTGGAATCTTCACAATATCAAAGGAAGATGCACTTCTCCCCCTTACTATCCAACTTCTTCCTCAACTGAACTGGAATGTGTACATATGCCACACATCCAAAAAATCTCATGTGGGTGACTCCGTGTTTTCTGCCACTCCACTCTTCTTTTGGAACTCTGTTCATTACAACTTTTGTTGGGCATCTATTCAAGATGTATGTTGCACAATTTGTAGCTTCTGCCCAATACTCATTTGGCAAGTCTTTTGCCTTCAGCATACTTCTCACCATTTCCATTATGGTTTGATTCTTCCTTTTAGAAACTCCATTTTGCTGTGGTGTGTACCTTGTAGTAAAATGTTTGTGTATGCCATTCTCTCTGCAAAAACGCAAAAATTATTTTGAGATGTACTCACCTCCTCTATCAGTTCTAAGAATTTTGATATGCAGCCCGCTCTGTTTCTCTACAAGAGCTTTAAAATGGAAATTTTTTTCAAAGACTTCACTTTTATATTTCAGGAAATAAACCCATACTTTCCTTGTGAAATCATAAATGAAGGTTAGCATGTAATTTCTACCTGAAACTGATGTTGTTTGCATCGGCCCACATAAATCTAAATGAATGATCTCTAAGGGTGCTTTTGCCCTTATGCTCTTTCCTGATGGAATGTTTTCTCTGTGTTGTTTTCCCAAGATGCAGCCTTCACATAGGTTGTCCGGTTTCTTAGTCAATGGTAGACCTCTTACCATTCCTTTTCTGTGCAAAAAATTTAATCCTCCAAAATTGAGATGTCCAAATCTCAAGTGCTATAACTAGTTTTCATCTTTCACTTCCTTTTGAAAGACCTCTTGAGTTACAACTGCTACATTCTTTCCTTTTCCTTTCAAGTTAGTGTTGAGCTTGAGTGGAAACATTCTATTGCTGGTCATTTGTATTTCAAAAATAATCTTCTTGCTTAGAGGTATATCCTTTATTGTGCACACATCATTCTTAAAGACTACATTGTAACCTTTGTTTATGAGCTGCCCAATGCTCAAAAGATTACACTTCAAACCAGGAACATAGTATACATCTGGCACAAACTTTTGCTCACCATTTCTTGCACGAATACTAACTCTACCTTTTCCCTTTACAGAGATCTTAGTATCAACTCCTGTGGTTACTTCTGATTTAACTTCTTCATCAAGATTGGCAAACATTGCTATGTTTCCAGTCATGTGATTACTACAGTCTGAATCTAAGAACCATACATCATCTTGTCTATCTTGTGCTACATTACATGTTAACAGCACATTACTTGGGTTCTTTTCTTCTTTTGCTACATTAGCATTCTGCCTATTTTTCATGTCATTTTGCTTTTTCCTGCATTCATTGGCATAGTGCCCATATTTCTTGCAATAATGACATTGGACATTGGATTTGTCATACCTTTGTCCATGCGCATGTTGGTGTTGGTGTCCACCTTGCTGGATGTTGCACTGGCCGTGGCTTTGATTCTGATTATTGCTCCTTCCATGTGAATGTGAAGGGTTGTTTCTTACTGCTTTGTTTTGGCTTCTGCCTCTTCCTCTTCCTTTGCCTTGACCTCTTCCTCTTCCAAAAGGAATCTGGGTCTTGAAGGAATGCTCTAGAGATGGGTTTACAAATCTTTCCAATCTCTATTCATGAGTCATCAGCGATGCATGAAGTTCATCTACTGTGAACTTTGAGAGATCCTTTGTCTCTTTTATGGTGGTAACTATAACATCAAACCTTGAGGATAGACTCCTCAATAGTTTCTCCAAAACCCTTCTTTCCTCTAGTGTTTCTCCATGGGACCTTATCTGTGTGATCATCCCAATCACATGTGTGAAGAATGAGTCTATATTATCAGACTCTTTCATACATAGAGTTTCAAAATCTCTCCTCAACAATTGTAGTTTTGCTGTCTTCACTTTCTCCATACCTTGATAGGCTATCTTAAGAGTATCCCATGCATCCTTGGATCTCTTAGCTGTTGCTATCCTTGGAAACACACTCTCATGTACTGCTTGATACAAATAGAAGAGGGCTTTAGAGTCCTTTTTCCTATTTCTCTTCAATAAATCCTTCTCTGCCCGAGTTAAGGCATTAAAGGCCTGCTCATCAACTAGTTCATCAAAACCATCTTCTACAAATTCCCATAAGTCTTATGAGGCAAATAGGGCTCTCATGGTAATGGTCCAATAATCATAGTTCTTCCCATTAAATTTTGGAAGCTGAGCATTTCCAATACTCATACTAGTGCTTGGTCCAACCATTGCTTATAAAATGAACTCTGAACTAAACTTGACTGTGTTTTTCAAAACAAACTATCTTTCCTTCTTTAAAAGACTAACTCTTTCTCTGATGACTGCTCTTTTAACCAAAACAAAACTCCATTTTTTTGAGAAATACCTAGACTTTAATTTTGATTGGCTTGCTGGAGTTCTGCTGGTGAACTGCTGCAACAAATCCTTCTTCTTCCTTCAGCTTCTTTGAAACCTTCAAAGAGCCTGGATAAGCTCTGATACCATGTTGGAATTTCTGATAATTCCAGAACAAAGAACTGAGAGAATAATACTCTCCTCTAACACAGAGAATAACTGGAACGAGATTGTAGAATAAAACTTTTCTTTCTATTTCATTAACAGAACTAAAACTATTACAAAATGATAGATTTCTTCCTCTTTGAGGGATTCACAAAATATGACTAAGATTGCTACATACGCAGTGCTCACACAAATTTTCTCTGTCTCTCAAAAAGCACAAAACAGTGCTCTCTGGTCTTCACTGTGTTTTTCTCTTCCTGCGGGCTTACACAACAATACAACACAACTTGCATAACTATAAGCCTACGGGCTTTTCACTTTTTATATGGCGCGGTGGAATAAAAAACATAAAAACAAAGTAAAATAAAATACATTTCCAGAACATAAACTTTAATCTAAAACTTCTTTTGCGCGATATATGAGTGGAGCCCACTTCGCAATCGGCGATTGACGAAACGGTTTGAACAAAAAAACATGCAATGTTGCTATTGCGATTTGCGATTTGCGATTAGCAATGTTGCGATTGCGCGATGAGAGATTGGCGGAACAGCGGAACTTGGAATTTTCGATTGCGGTGAGCGATGTGCGATGGACCCCACAGCGGAGATCGCATCGGCGCATCGCATTGCAATGAAACTTCGGCAGAATAACATATTGGATGTTGCGATTGCGATTGCAACAATCACATTGCAGACTTTCATCGGAACATAACTTATGGTGGATGGTGGGGCTGGTAAATGCAATTTTTATTTGTGATTGCGATTGCATCGCAAATATACAATTGGCGGTAACACTTTCGGATGGCGAAACATGCATTGTCCCTTTGCGATTTTCAATTGCAATTGTGGTGGGACCACATCGCATCGCATCGCAACTCTTCCATATCAAAAATACACTTACTCACTTTGTTGCTACAATTTGCGATTGTGATCGACGATGAAGTGGTGGGGACCACTATCACGTGTCTCATTCAAAACTTGAAAGGAATTTTCCATTTAAACAAAACTTCTTCATGTTTTTGGTTGTTGAGGGCTTAAAAACTCGAAAAGAATTCTCTTTCATAAACTTTGCTATTGCGTGGGTTGAGCCAGAAAAGTCTTCAATTCCTCTGCAAATTCAGCTACGCCCATATAAACATAAATTCTCCTCTGCAATGGTGGCTGCTGCCCATCAATATTAAATTCTCCTTACGGTTTTTCTCCATTCAAGAGGAATGTACAGTTCTGTGCACTCAACCTTTCGCTGCTGCTGCTGCTACCCCTGTTGTACTCTGTTTCTACTTGCACAGGGTACGCAGGTGACTTTAATATTTTCAAAATGAGAGGGGATGTTTTAGAAAAGCCTTTGAAGAACACCAACTCAAAGGTAGAGTCGCCATGGAAGACATCGAAAAATGGAAGACAAACCTCAACAAAGCCTCAGAGATTTCTGGCCTACTCTTTAAAATGACTGAAAGGTGAATACTTTTAGCTTTATTACAAATCTTTGATTTCTCAAAATTTGTTCTTCCTTCCAGTAATTCTGAATATTATAACCGCATGTCCGTGTTTGTTGTTTTGTAGTGACCATGGAGAGGTTTTGGAGGAGATTGTAAAAGCTATGTTAAAAGGGGTAGAGTGGGAACCATTCGAGCTGCCTAAATACCTAGTTGGACTAGATCCAGTCGTGAAAGAAATAGATTATGAAAGTAAGAAAAAAACCGAGTTAAATGGCACGACAGTTGTGGGGATTGCAGGAATGGGCGGAGTAGGCAAGTCAACTCTGGCTACATATCTCTACAACTTGAAACTTTCCGATTTTAGTAGGTCTTGTTTTCTGTCTAAGATCAAGATTAGAAAAAAGGATTTACCATCTTTGCAGCGGAAGCTCCTTCGGGATCTTCTAGGTTGTGATTTTCATATTGAAGATACCAGACAAGGAAAGGGTATTTTTTGCAAGCATCTCTCAGGGCTCCAAGTTATGATTGTTTTGGATGACATGGATCATATCGACCAAATAAGCATTCTACTAGTGACCGATGTTGTGGGATTGTGTAGTTTGATTTTGATCACGTCTCGTGATCAGGATTTACTCAGACGCTCTTCTCCAAAAACTGTAGTGTATGATGTAAAGATGTTGCAGAGAAAACATGCCCAGGAGCTTTTCTGCTGGCATGTATTCCACCAATGTGAACCAGAGGAAGGATTCGAGTGTTTGGTTGAGGAGGTTTTGAAAATTTGTGGTGATCTTCCCTTATCCTTACGAGTGTTGGGCGAACAATTTCTTGGCTGGCGCGAGGAAGAGTATTGGAAGCAGCAGTTGCGAAAGCTTTGGAGAAGACTGCCAGATAATATAGTGGACACCTTAAAAGTGAGTTACGAGGCTCTGAATGGTGAAGAGAAGGATATATTTTTAGATGTTGGTTGTTTCTTCATTAGGGAGGACAAAGAACTGGTAGTGCATGTATTGGAGGGATTAGGTTACAGAGACGTCTGTGACTGTCTTGAAAATCTCCGTCAAAAATGCCTTCTTGAGTATCAGGATGACCTGCAATCTGATAAGGTAAGAATTATTTCTCAATTTTTTGGGTTTTATGCCGAAAGAGTAATGATCTTGATGGAATCTTATCATACATTCATATTGACAGAAAACTAAATCCAGAGGGTAACTACGATTATCTCTACCTGCCAAAGACACAAAAAATTACAATGCATGAGCATATTAGGCAGTTGGCCAGACATATCGCCAGAGAAGAGTTTGGTGTGCTTCCGTCCCATAAGAAACTATGACTTGGCTGCTCAGATGATATGGAGGAATCAATGTTGAAGCTCCAAGTAAGCTTATTTCGTCCCCATGTTTTTCCTATTTTATTCAATAATCCATTACACACCGGTATTTAATTTAACCTCGTGAAGTGCATTTGGCAGGGTGGAGCAGATTATTTGATACGAGGGATTTGAATTCCAAAAGGTGAGAATCTACCAGATTGCACAAATTACATTAAGGCTGTGGGTGTATGCATTTTTTTTGAAGTTGTCTACTGAGCCCGTGAAATAGCCCAGATGGCAAAAAAATTGCCGGAATCTAGTGAACTAAAACTCGAAAAATCATGTGTTTGGAGTGTTTAGAATCCATTTTTGATGCTGGAAATGGATTCAATAGTATCAAAAACCCTTAGGGCACTCAAAATATTAAATTTTAACAACTGTAAACAAGATTCTGGGCAAATCTTTGCCGGATTTTCTAAAAAACATTGCCGAATTCTAGGTGAAAATGCGGCCCTTTTAGACTACGCGTTTTTGTTGTTGAAATTCCCATAGATTTGTCGTCACTTTTTGGTTTGTGGAATGTGTTAGGAGATTTGGTGTGGCTTCGCCTGGGAAATTTCAGATCCATCGATTTTCCGGGGACCATTTCATTGGGAAACCTGAGAGTTTTGGAACTTGAGGGTCATGGGGACCTTGACCAGTTCTTCCAAAGATTTAATATGGTAAGTACAGGTACATTTTGCTAAGTATTTTGTGGTGAAATTCGTCTCACTTTGTATTAAATAGATTATGTGCATTTCAATTTGTAGCAGCCTCCTTTGCACTTGAGTGTGTTAAATATTGACTTAAAGGGCTCTCATGGGATGCCCCGATTGTCAAAAAAGGATCGGATGCCCCGATTTCTAGTAAAGGTTCGGAGGCGCCAATTGCTAAAAAAGTTTGATTCGAAGGCGAAGGCTTCCAGCACAAGCGGCCTTTATCCAACAATCTCAGATAGCATCCAGCAAAGCTTCACTGAATCTTATTTTTTCCGTTTTCTAGAATCAATAGGAACGAGCATAAAATTTCACGGCAAGATTGTGTTGAAGAATATCACATCTCTAGAATTTTTCCTTGGTTGTTTTGGGGAACTCAAAGGCCTCAGGCATTTAGATCTATCTGGCTGCACTTTTTCTAACTGAAATTCCCGAAGCTTTCTCTGATATGATGCATCTCCAATTCCTAGTTTTGCGACACTGCCGCAAAATCTCCATCCCAGTAGATATTTTGGGAAATATATCGTCACTTGAGTACGTTGATTTCAAAGGTTGTAGTAAATTGCAATACTTGTCCGCGGGAATGGAAAATCAAAGGTCTTTAACATACCTGAATTTACTATGTACTGAGATAAAATGGCCCTTGAATGTCAAACTACCGGAAAAGTTAGAACATTTAAGAATAGGAAATTTAGATGACACATCTTACATTTGAAAAAGATATGGAAATGTATGGAAGACAATTGACACTGATCTCTATGACGTCACAGAGCTTTCTTTAAAAGTAGAGGGGAGAATAGGAAGGCGTCTAGTACAGGGAACAAAAGTAGAGCAAGTACAAGGCACAAAGTTATGGCAGTCTCTGGGCGATTTGAGGCAGTTAAAAGAGTTGATTTTCATTGGTTTGCTCGGTGTGGACAACATCTTATGGGAGGAAATTGTAGTGCCAAATATGAAAGTTTTGGTTATAAGGAATTGTCCAATAGATATCCTTAATTTTAAGGACCAGGGGACCATGCTGCATGTTTCCATGGGTGCTTTAATAGATTCCAAGTTGATGAAGACGCGCATATCTAAGATATGTAATCTAGAAGGAGTTTTACCCAGCCTTGAAACTCTTGATCTTTCAGAAAATAGGTTGCTAATGCAGGTTAAATACTTTCCATCAACATTAGTAAGACTTAACCTGCAAGAGTGCTCCCAATTGAAGGTATTAATAAACCTATCAAATCTGGTAGATCTTAAATTCCTCTACATCAATCGCTGCGAAGAGCTGGAAACCTTGAATGTTGAAGGTCTGACATCACTGGAAGAAATTCAAGTGGAGGAATGTACGAAGCTCAAAAGCATACATGGACTTAGTCAGTTGGAAGGGTTGAAATATATTCGCATTTCAACAGACACTGACAAAATGACAGAAGAAGAAACAAATACAAAAGATTGTTGGAGAGAACAAGCTGTAAATTATTCTATTATGAGAAATCTATATATACATGCATATAGATAGTTACATAGAAACAGTTTGAACCAACTAAAAACTAATTTCTAAAACTGATTTCTAAAATAACACTTAATGGAAAGATTAAATCTTTTAACACTCCCTCTTAATCTTGAGGGTTACATTGTTTTATGCCTAACTTTTGACATTGAAATTCAAAATTAACTTTTCCTAGTGGTTTGGTGAAGATATCTGCTAACTGTTCCTTGGATTCACAAAATTTTAGAACAATATCACAATTTTTGACGAGTTCACGAATGAAGTGAAAACGAGTGTCGATATGTTTGCTCTTTTGATGAAAGACATTGTTCTTCGACAAGGAAATAATGGAAGTGTTGTCACAAAGGTTTGAAAAAGGTTCATTTTCTGTATATCCGAAGTCAGAGAGAAGTCTCTTTAGCCACACTACTTGACATGATGCTGAATTTGCTGCAACATACTCATCCTCTGTTGAAGATAGCGCAACTATGGGTTGCTTTTTGGATGACCACGAGATCAAGTTTCTGCCAAATAGGAAAGCATAGCCAGAAGTGATTTTCCGATCATCAATACATCATGCATAATCACTATCTGTATAACCAACAAGCTTACTGTCTGCAGAGGCTGCATACTATTGGGGTTCCCATGTTTTGGCCAGATTGGGAAGACCAAAAGATGAGACAACATCAAAACCACTTTCAGACCTCAGTATCTAGCCCTCCTGGGTCAAGAGAGGGATCTCTCTATATAAGCAAAGGTTTTATGTCTTTGAAGCTCAGTGTTAAGATAATAGGCTAGTTATAAGGCTCAGGGTTTGTTTGTTTGATGTATGTTTGGTTGTTGGGAATCAGGAAAGAAGGGTTCAATATGAGACAAGGATGAGCAAAGGGGAATTTAGGCAAAGGAGAGATGCTCCAGGGAACATTCAAGACCATTGGGCAATGGAGTCAGGAAAGGGTTTACTTGCTATTCAATGTGCAGGCTTTCACTTGGGCTAGTCATCTAAAGCATTGGATCTTAAAGGTGATAGTGTGACATGAAATGGTAAGAGAGGAGGAAACAATAAAGATTTACAACACAAAGTTAAAGACCTGAGATCAGAGAGAGACTTTGAACTCTCAATGCTTCGGCCTCCAGCTTGAGGGATCTTAGAAAGGTTCAATTAACTGAAAAGGATCCTAGTGAGATAGAGACAAAGTTCTAGACTTCCCAGTGTTCCCAATTCATTCAATTAAATCCTAACAAGAACATCTAAGAACAGATTCATTAATTCACACATTAGCTAGCAGGCAATAACATCCACTACACTAGTTAAATTAATTGAAATCAACCCTTAGATAACACATATAGTAGAAAACATTGAAGGCAAGGAGAGTAGAAACATAGGGTACCTAACAAGGGTAAATCCTATGCCAGATTTCTGATGCGAGCCAGTAGAAATGAAATGAGATGAACTGCTAAATAGAACAAATACAGAGATAGGAAAACATCACCGCTGCTTTAGATAAGGATGCAAAGAAATGTGCTTGTCATATTAAAGAGCAACACCAGTCAAGTACAACATTACCAATGGCTTGATATTCAGTCTGAAAACATCTCCCTCAGCGTATCTTACAACTTTACACAGAGACTATGTCTCAAAAGAAACAACTTGCAATTCTCTGATAACTGATCAACAACAGCCTTTACAATGAGTTCCTTCATGAATTTTATAGCTAAAAAGAGCAGGGGAGGTAGGTGAAAGACGAAATGAAGCATTAAAACTCAGAAGAGGAAGAGGGCTGAGGCCTCGTTCTGTTTTAAATTCTGAGCATTTATCTCTGGTGCTCTTTGGATGAAAGAGTGGTCTTCGTCAGGCTTCCATTTACTCCAGGTATGTCTCTGATGTACTTGCTATAACACTCTGGTGAACTAAACAAAAAGGTAGAATAATGATGCTAAGGTCTGCCATACTGTGTAACAAATGCTTCTGATAGCATAGGACTGTTGTCAGTGCTGGAATTTCCTCAGGAACACGGTATAGAATGGAGATAGTATGGGCACTTCGTCCTTTGTGGAAAGGACATACTACTGATGTGAAACCCTGATAGTATTTTTTTCTGTGCGCTGGGCCTTCCATGCGATCCATGATGTCTTTGAACTTGTACCTTTGCCTTCTAAATCCCTGAAAAAGGCTCAAAAATCTTCTATTACGTGCCTTAGACTCTCTGCTTTTGCACTGATATTCCTTTGTGGCTCCATTTCCTGTCTTTGTCAGTGAACTCTGTGTTTAATGGCTCTGCGAAGGTTTTACAGAGTTTAAACCTACTCCTTTAATAAAGGTCTTGTCATACCACCTTCCCAGGCCTTTCTCCATAATTTCGATCTCTAAACGAGGCCTTCCTGGTGTTCTTCGTCACTGTAACAGATTGTGAATCATGGCGGTTTTTCGCTGCACGTAACCCTGCAAAACACGCAAACAAATTAAGAAAACCATGCATTGGGGATTGTCAACGCAGCGGGGACAATCTGAAAATGGCCATGCGGTCTGGTAAAATGGCGGAACAGTGCAGGGTGACGGCGAAAATTGCAAGGAAATAATGGAGGATGGCCTGGTGAAAGTTGGTGGACTGCGGTAAATTTCGAATGCAAATAAATGAAGATTGACCTTTGAACGAAATATATGGGGGACAGAAGAAAACGTGATGAAAACACGTGGACTGGTGTCATGGTGGGACCGGTCAACGACGGGACATGTAGTTAAACCTGGACTGTCCGATCTCAGGAGGATATCGACGGCTGAAAATACATCGGACGGTGACGGATGGTGGGCCAGGGGTACGGTTTGCCTTGGATTATCCCTCGTGCAGCTTCGAAGCGCGATTGCCGTTGGATGGGCAGCTTTGGATCGGACGGTGCACGTGCATATCGCGCCGGTTGTTTTGCCGAACGATAACGTGTGATGGGGGGGGCGGTTTTCAAACAGTGCGCGTGACACGCGTCAGGCGGTGAGTGGAATCGCTGTCGAATGGAAATACCGCCAGCCCTCAAAAAGTGGTGCGATAGATACAAGCTATTTTTGAATAGGGCGCGTTGGCGTGTGGACCACCGAGGCGGGTAAGCTTAGGGCTGTCGGATCAGTGGGTAAATGGATGGTGGAGATGCGATGAACGTGCGGGGATCGCGACGACCGTCCGATCTATATAGATCGACGATCTAAAACGCTCCCAATATATAATTGTGGTAAGCACCTTTGTGCCTTGGCGTTGGGTCATGTGGAGGGAAACGGATCTGGGGCTAGGGCCAAAAGGTGCTAAACCCATAGACATGAAAAATATGTCTATTTGGCCCATTTTGATGCTATTTAAGGGTAGGAAAAGGTAACAATAGAGGGAAAAAGGGGGAATTAGGCCAAACAAGGGGTGTGTGTGGGATTGTAAAGGGGATTTTGGGGGAATTTAGGGGATAAGAGGGGAACTTTGACAGAGGGAAAAGAAGGCTAAAATGGGGCATTCTGCAGGGATACAAGGGGAAAATGTAGGGTTTTCGGAGCACAGTTTTTTACAATCAGTGAGGCCCTTTAAACTAGGAACAACAGTGGGGGTTTATCAAAGGCAAAGGCACAGGAGACTTCAAGAATGCCGTGTTTTCAGAGGAAATGCATTCCTTGAAGGCTCAGAAATATTTTAGCCCCCTGTTTGTTGGTCAAAAATTTATAGGGGGCTAACACATACAATAAACAATAAGTAGATGTACCAGCAATATATCTTAACACCCTTTTTCCAGCCTTCCAATGACAGTCTTTAGGATATTCCATAAACCTTGAAATATAACTAGTTGCAAATTCTATATTAGGTCTAGTACCCATAAGATACATAACACTACCAGCAAGTTGCTTATACAAAGTCACATTAAAAATAGTACCCACATCATCTTTACTCAACTTTGTACCAGCTTCAATAGGAGTATCCATTGGCTTACACCTATCCATCTTAAAAAATTTCAAAATGTCAGTAGCACACTTATGTTGACTCATAAACATACCATCTTGTGTTTGTTTCACTTCGATACCTAAGAAGTATCTCATTAATCCAAGATCTGTCATTTCAAATTCATTTTTCATTGTAGATTTAAATGCATCTAACTGCATGTTACCTCTATAAATTATGTCATCAACATAAAGACACAGTATCAAAATATTACCTTGATGATCATTCTTGATATACAAAGTGGGCTCATGGTCGCTTCTTGTGAAACCATTATTCAGCAAGTAATGGTCTATTTGGCTGTACCAAGCTCTTGGAGCTTGCTTCAAGCCATATAATGTTTTCTTCAACCTGTACACCTTGTGTTCTTGATTTTTTATTTTGAAACAAGGTGGCTGATCAACATACACTTCTTCATTCAAAACACCATTCAGAAAAGCAGACTTTACATCCATTTGGTAAATCGGCCACTTGTGTTGTGCTGTAATAGCTAATACAAAGCGAACAATGTCAATTCTTGCTACAGGTGCAAATGTTTCACCATAATCTATGCCAGGTTGTTGTGAAAAGCCTTTGGCCACTAATCTTGATTTGTGCTTATCAACTCACCTCTCTCATTTAACTTTGTTTTAAAAACCCATTTGACACCTATAGAGTTTTTATTATCAGGTAGATTAACCAAATCCCAAGTTTGATTTCTTTCAATAGCATCGATTTCATTATTCATCGCATCTACCCATTCTTTTTCCTTTATAGCCTCTTCAAAACAACTAGGTTGAAATGAAAGAAATGCAAATTTACAATATCATCAACATCATCTTGTGCATAAATATCACTTAAGTTTCTCATTTTAGGATTATCAGAATCAGACTCAAAAGATGATGAACTGCTACTGCTTGATGAACTACTACTGGTTTTGTGTTGAACCTGTAATCTTGGAGTGCATGTTGCAGGGGCTTGATGTTCGTCTAACAGAATAAAAGGATTAGGACAAGTATTGTTCTCCATTTCATTCCAAGACTTGTCTTCCAGAAATTTCACATCTCGACTTACGACAAACTTCTTAGTTATAGGATTAAACAATCTATATGCCTTAGATTGATCACTGTATCCTATAAAAATATACTTTACACTCCTATCATCAAGATTTTTTCTCAATTTTTCTGGAACATGAGCGAAAGAAATACAACCAAATACGTGAAAGTGTGATAGAATTACCTTTTGTCCACTCCATGCTTCTTCAGGTACAAAGCTTTGAACACTGGAAGTTGGCGATCTATTCAAAATATATACCGAACATGCAACTGCTTCAGCACATAAATCTTTAGACAAATTTCGTGTTTTGAGAAAACTTCGAACCATATTCATAATTGTCTAATTCTTTCTTTCCGCAACTCCATTCTGTTGCAGAGTATAATTGGCTGTCATTTATTTTTTAATACCATGTTGTTTGCAAAAATCAATGAATTCGTTAAATTCATACTCACCTCCTTTATCATACCTCAAAACTTTAATAAACTTGACACTCTGTTTTTTAGCCTCGGCTTTGAACTCCTTCAACTTCGAAAATATTTCTGATTTATATTTGATGAAATACACCCAAATTTTCCTGCTAAAATCATCAATGAAAGTAAGAAAATAGAGACTGTCAGCAACTGATTTTTCTTGCATTAGACCACACAAATCTGTATGCACTAACTCTAGTTGTCTTTTGCTCTATTAGACACTAAAGCAAAACTATCTCGCTTATGTTTACCCATTATAAAACTTGTACAAGAAGAGATATGATCAGACAAAGAAGGAAAACCTTTCACCATACATTGTCTTTGCAACAAACTCATACTTTGGATAGGTAAATGACCATATCGCAAATTCCATAGATTAGAGTCAGTTGGCATTGAAACATTATGTGCATACAACTTATCACTTTTCAACTGTAATTGATACAACCTGTTCTTTGTCATTGGAATCTTTGCAACAAGAGACTTATGTTTATCAACAACCGTGCAAGTAGTGTTGTGAAATCTAACATCATAACCATGTGCATCTAACTGACTAACACTCAACAAATTATGCTTGAAATTGGGTACATAATAAATGTCATAGATATTCTTCAAAACATTTTGTTTGGTTAAGACAGGCACAACACCCTTTCTTGAAGCTTTAATCTGGTGATCATCACCCAAACCAATAGAGGAACTGAAAGATGTATCAAGATGTGAAAACAAATCACTATGACTAGTCATATGATTACTACATCCGCTATCTACCAACCAAACATCTTTATTAGGTACTTGCACAGTTACTTGGCATGCTAAAAATAAAGCATCTGATGTTTCACATTCAGTGTTTCTTACATTGGTTTTGTTTTAGTTTAAACACACTGTAATTTTCGACATTCAGACTTATAATGGCCATATTTTTTGCAGTAGTGACATTGAATTTTTTATTTATCTATCCATCTACGACCATGATCATTTGGAGACTGCTCTGAATGTGCTTGAGTTACCTGTGATTTATCATCAGACTGAGACTGTCCTCTACCTTTTCCTCTCCTGCCACAAAAACCTCTGCCTCTACCTCTATCCATAGAAGATTTATATTTGAAAGCATGCTCTAAATTACTAACATCAAAATCAATTCTTGCTTCATGAGCCAACAAAGAACTAGTTAATTCTTCCACAGATAATTTTGTTAATTCTCTCGATTCAAAAACAGTAACAATCATGTCAAATTTTTTAGGCAAACATCTAAGAACTTTTTCAACAATTCTTTGGTCTTCTATTCCTTCACCATTCATCCGAAGTTGATTAACAACACCCATAACTTTAGTCATAAACTGATCAATGGTTTCTGATTCAGTCATTTTAAGTGTTTCAAATTGTGTTCTAAGAGTCTGTAATCTTACCATTTTTTCTTTATCATTTCCTTGATAAGCAACCTTAAGTATATCCCAAATTGATTTAGCAGTTTTAGCAACAGTGATTTTAGGAAAAATAGAGTCATCTAAGGAATTAAAAATGCACGACTTCGCTCTACCTTCTTTCTGTTTGATTTCATCGAATTGCTTTCATTGGGCAGCAGTCATACCAGCAATTGTATTTGCGTCATGTTCTGTGAACCCCAACTCTACTGATTCCTAACACCCTAAGCCTTGTAAGCATGCTTGCATTTTAAGACTCCAAAAATCATAGTTCTTTCCACTAAATAATAGGGTGGGGATTGCAAACTAACTTTTCGAGGCCATGTTTGAAGTAATCAAAAAACTGAAAACAACTTTTTTTAAAACACTTCCAAATAGATAGCACAATTAGACTTTCGATGAAGGTTATTAAAAACTATATTGTTTTTAACTCTTTTTAATTTCAACACCTTAATTTTATAAATCCCATAATTGAAGATTCACACCAACATCGAAGACATATTTCCTTTCCTTTCAAGATCCTCATTCCCTTCCTTTCAACATCCTCATTCATAGGCTAAAAAGCCAAACCAATGAACTAAAAAACTGTGGCAGCCGATTACACAATTCTTTTTTAAACTGTGAATGAAGTAAAAAAAAACGTGGAAACCTTCCTCAAACGCTGATTAGACAAACTATTAAAACTAATCAAGTAAAACACTTGTCAACCTTTTTCTAACACTGATTACACAACTATAAAAACTGTGAATCATGCACCTTCGATGACTGAACTCAATTTACGGCTTACAATTTCCTCGTTGGAGGCTCCTTTGTTCAATGACTTGGAAACTTCAAACAACAAAGACGGAACTGCAGTGAAAAAGCGGGCAACAACAACTTCTCTACTTCAAAATCTTCAAACGGAAACTTCAAACAACTAGTGCAAGTCTTCAACAAAAATTTGCTTCAAAAGCTTCAAATAGGAGCTTCAAACAATGAGTGCAAGTCTTCAACAACAAATCTCCCGCAATTCGCCTTTGCCCAAGAAGAAACCCAATGCTCCGATACCATGACAAAATGACAGAAGAAGAAACAAATACAAAAGATAGCTGAAAATCACAAGTTGTAAATTATTCTATTATGAGCAATCTATATATACATGCATATAGACAGTTACATAGAAACAATTTGAACCAACTAAAAACTAATTTCTAAAACTGATTTCCAAACTAACACTTAATGGAAAGATTAAATCTTTTCACGAACACTCATGTTATGTGGAATCACATTCGCTGGTTAGTATCCTTGGTAACAAACATATTAATTCATATAACTATTTATATATGGAGTTGTTTTACTTTTTGGATTTTCTAGTGTCAGATTCTGATGAAAAAATTTGAGGTTAAATCTTGATTTCTCTTATTTACACTGTTTTTTACTATATATATGGATTCAGCACACTACTCATTTATCGTGCGGGATTTCTTTTATTTACATTGTTTTTTACTATATATATGGATTCAACACACTACTCATCTATCTTACTGGAAAAATTTTAAGGGTTGATATTTGCAGGTGGGTTAATTTTGGATGCTTTTCAAAAAAAATGATTAGAAAATTTCCATTTTTTAGAAAATTGTTCGTCAAATTTTATAGTATAAAATGATTTTACTCTAAAAATCACCAAAATTTTATATATACTAATATAAAATAATTACAAACTTAAATATTTTCAAAAAGTATCATAAAAACATTTACTTAGATTCCCCAATATTTCTAAACTTTAAGATAAACTTCTATCCCTAATTTTTTTTTTGCTAAAATCTATCTAATCAAATCATTGATCTGCCAAGTGCATGGATGGATGTGCAATCCTATTTTTTAAGTTACTGTAACTGCCGTGACCTTAACGAGACTAGATTATACCTGATCTAAATGGATTTGGGAAATCTGTGCAGACATCGACGTCTCATGAAAAGCTATCAACCGCCTTCTTTACCGGAATGTCAAGGATCACTTCTTTGGACACAGAGATGGTGGGTGTTTAATTTTCCCAGAGAGCAGATATAATATTTCAAGAAATAATAATTGGATTTTTAATTTTATCGCAATTGAAATGGATTTCTGTAAATTGTGCAGGTAGTGCGAGAAATGCAATCCATTTCGGGGCAGTTTAACCTGAAACTGGTGGATGTTGCCTTTCCTGCAGCTCCAGATATCTTTTCTCTAATTACTTCGTTGGTTTTTAATACGAAGACCGAATATTTGCAATCTTACGGTGGTATATTGATGTGCTTTCTTTCCTATTGTGATGAACTCGATAGTGGAGAAGTCGATGTGTTTCGCGTAAGGTTTGAAGGGAGTAATGATGGAGGGTCAGCGGAGGAATACGAATTCCGTGTGGGAGACACAGAGAGAGGAGTAAAGGTACATGTGTTTATGTGGAGGGAAGAGTGTGATGTGTTTAGGGATGAGAAAGGGTATGACAACATCACTGTATCATGTCAACAGACGCAATTGGCCAATTCGGTCGATGTGAAAAAGGGATGGATTATGAGGATCCATAAGCATATCGACGTTTCACAAATTTGCAAGCAAATTATAACTCCATTGGCATTATGTTAATTTCAGTTTCCAAGAAATTGAAATTTTCCAATATAAATTATATTCTACACTATATATTTATTTCATATGATTATTTAAAATAACTATATATGAGTTAAAATTTTATTATGCAAAAATACTATTTTCAAAATAATTATATTTATATTATAATTTAATAATTATAATTACATTATAATTTTATGTATACATATGTATATTATATATTATGTATATAATTTTATGTGATTTTCAATCTATGAACTAATTTGGATTCTAATAGGAACACAAATTGCATGTACAAAACAAAATGCAAAATTACACTATATAAACAAAATTAATAATGGAAATCCATTCTAATTAATAACCAATTCTTAATAATAAAATTTTCTTCTCATTCCCGTCATATAGTTATACAAAATGTAGATATGAAACAAAATGCATGGATTAGTTATTGGAAATGCAACCTTATGGATTAGTTATACAAAATAAATACACGTACTTATCTTTCTTAATGTTTGTCCACCAAACCAAACTAGTTATAGACAATCATTTCATCTCCTAACTAATTCGATGTAGATCATTTACCCTATTTACCCTAGTTCAGGCTATGAATTCATTGAGATCTATCTCTCACTTAATTCATCATACAAAGCACTTGAATCAACAATTCCCAACACACATAGCACTCCAAGCATTTTGACCATCCCTCACTACTACAAATTAGGCTTTTAGGGGTAGTTTATTTCCATCACTAAAGTGGAAATTAGGGTTGATTAGGGAAAAGCTACCTTTCGAAACACTAAAATTAAAATTTAATCCTTTTAATGATGGTTTACGAAGAGTTTTGAATCATCCCCAACACTTCCTTTGAGGATGCATGTGAACCCTCTCCAAAAAGGTAATTATTAGACGTGGTTGTAAATAAACCACTCATAGAAAAGTTAACCATAGAGGCAATTATAAATAAAATTCCCTTATAGAAAGTAATGAAGGTTGTTTTAAACCCCCTCATAGTAACTTACAAGGGCAGTTAGAAAAACAATGTATAGGGTGGTTTGAAATCCCTATGATAGCCACTTACGTGGATTATTTGGAAATCCCCTAATGGAAACTTATGAGGGTAGTTCAGATAGCACCCTTCCCCAGTAGAAACTTATTGGGGAAGTTCAAGACCCCTTTCATAGTAACATTCGAGGGTAGTTAGAAATCCCCCCCATGGAAATGTATGGGAGTGGTCCAAACTCACTCTTTAGGAAACCATTAAGGGAGATTCAAAAATCTTCATAAATCATTGTTAAAATATAATAATAATAAATAAAATTAAGCATTGATTCCTTTGGAGTCGACTTTTCCCAAACTACCCCAATTTCCACTTTTAGTGATGGAAAATGATCATCCCTAAAAGTTTCATGAGGGATCGTTCA
Organism: Pinus albicaulis; assembly: GCA_034641835.2. Lineage (NCBI taxonomy): Eukaryota > Viridiplantae > Streptophyta > Pinopsida > Pinales > Pinaceae > Pinus > Pinus albicaulis. The sequence continues at coordinate 494,205,835 of CM076575.1, read as the reverse complement.
AAACCACCACTAAAACCCTATAGGGGCTGTAAAAAAATATTGGCTAGGAGACCTAGGCACTCTTTTTTAGTACCTATTATCTATATCCATGTATACTTCACAAAGCCTTTGGTTTATCTCTTTCTAAATTCTATATGAGGTTCCAAGCTTTGTCAATTCTCTTAATGCATATATTAACATGATTAGTCTAAAGGACATGCATTCATCGTCATTTTGGGTATCATCAAATTCATTTCCAATGTTCTTCTTTGACTTGGCATGAATCTGTATGGACACATTACATATAGATTCATTGTCTACAATATGTTTTCCATGCATGTCATAAATTGAACTATGCATGTCATAAACTAAATTGTCTACCATGTTTGAAAATCTAATTTCCACTTAGATGCCAATTATATTAACTATAGGCATAGCATCAACTCCTTTCTACAAAATGATTTTTTTTAAATCATTGTGATTATAGCTAAATCAAGTTTTTAGATACTAGCCTTTATCTCTTATGGAAGTGTATGACTCTAATTTATGAGGTCTTAATATGATCCATAACAAAAAAAATTACCTTCCTACCAATCATAGTTTAAGTATGAGCATTCTAGTAAGACATTCTAATCAATGTGAGTAAAATATTTGATCAGAACCATTCATTTATTACTTTTTTATAGTTCCATATGATATATTTTATATTAGATCAGAAAACATGTTGTATATTTTATTTGTAGTTTGTGATTCATTTTTAAATTTGTATTCCTTAACATATTTTTTGTTTTCCAAAATATATTATAACTCATTTTCAACTAATTTTATGTTTCTCTTTTTGAGTTGATTTCCCAATAAGGTAACCTTGTCTCTCTCTATAGTTTCTAAATACATCACTTTTTTAACATAATTGACATTTGCAACTTGAAAGACATCATCATCATGTTGTTAAATCTTCTAAAAGCTATCGTTGGGTGCATTATCATTACAGTAAATACAATGAAGTTAAATAATCTTAGGACAAAACACATAGGACTAAGAAAACTGTGTGTATTCCACACACAAAACTATAAGCAAATCTTATACTCGTCAAAATGCTATGTTTTCCTTGTTCACTAACCTAGTAGTTGCTTTGCCTTTTGTGTTATGTAGAATAGGAATATCTATGTTAGCATCTTCATTTGTTTTTTTCTCAAGATTTTTTGTGAAAGGTTCTTTTGATATGTACTACCATGGATATTCCACTAGAATAGTTTGACATAATAAATATTAGAATATTCTAAAACCTTTTACTATGTAGTGTTTTACCATAGATTGCAAACTTAATATTAGTAACTTTAATGTAGAAATTTATAAACTAAGTTGAAATTGAAAGGAAAGAGGCAAAAAAAACACACTAGACACACAATAAACACAACATGTACCCTAGGAAAACCCAATATCGGATTAAATAATAACAATAACCTAGGTAGAAGGTCAGGCCTATACTCTACTATTTTTTTCTTAGTTATGAAAATGCAAATACAAATAAATCGAACTAAATATGGATATGCCATGGGAACTATAGCTACATATGGTTGCTACACAATATTTTATTTTATTTAATATCCCACTCTCAATATTATGCTCTCATATGGAACAATACTCAATATAATAAGGAAACCCTTCCTTTCCTAGCTACCTAGTATTTGCATGCCTCAACCCCCACTTAATGTTGGGCTTCTGGACCATCTAGTATCATTGTAAAGGCCACATGTGACTACCTCCACATATGTGAGTAATGGAAGCTAATGTGATATACACTTCATACTATGGTGGTCAACAAGATAGGTCAAGTTGTGGGAGGCATAACTTCCACATACAAGATCTAATTGATGTTATTTTCATGCCACTGGAAATATCTCGAAATCTAGGAAAGCATCAAGAAGTTGGAAGCTAACCTTATAATTTTTTGACCCCATAATTGATTTTCTAAGGCCTAGAACAAGATCAAAAAAGTTCTAGACCCTAATTCTCCAAAACAAGACCTCCTACTAAAATGGGCCCTACAAGCCAACAACTCTAATTTTTCCAATATATATATATATATATATATATATATATATATATATATATATATATATATAAGATGATCCATTTTGAATAATTTTATTGATTACTATTCTTCCACTGAAGTAAAAATCTATTTTAGTCTAAATAAATCAACATTAAATTCAAAGTCGTTTTCACTCCCAATAGTAGTTGTTGCAACATTCCTACCTTGAATCAATCTAAAAATAATTTTCACTAATTGGGTGGTTTCTATTAATAAAAATACACATTTTTGGTACTAGTGATTGCAAATTTATTTCCCAACTTAATATACTTGATCTGTATCGTGGAGAAGTCAATGCATTTCGTGTAAGGCTTGAAGCGAGTAATGATGGAGGGACAACACAAATGGACTAAGGCTACATGTGCTTATTGTTACACAATAATTTGTCACCATGCTCACTTCCTGTCCCTGATCCTGAAGTGCCCTGTGACAGACCCTGTGCAATGTTTCCACCATGAAGAAATATGTTAAGACCTCCCCTGAAGATTTAAAGAAAACTGCCTTGGAAGATTACTAAAGAGACTTGGTCAAAATCCTAGTTTCCTAGGTCAGCGAGTTTCCTGGTTTCATGCTCGCACTGATGTCAAATTGACAGTTCTGGCTTAGCACCGCCAACGCCCTTATTTTTTGGAAAACAACGTTGATCCCTTTCTCGTAGTGTTTCCTCAAATGGAGTAGAAGCTTCAACCTCTAGAATTTCCATGGCGAAGAATTGGTTGTTAAACGGTGGTGATAGAGTTGAGCTCTTTGATTTTAAAGCTTTGATCTCATCCATGGGGTTTAATCCCTTAGAAATTTGATCTTCCTCCTCCTTTCATGGGCTCCCAACCTCTTCTCCCTTCCTATAAATTGGTCCCCATCCTTCCACTACTCGTTGGTCATTGTTGGGCTAGTCAGAACTCTTGTTCCCTTTACATTCTTGCACTGTGATAACGCCTAAGTGTTCAGGAGAAGGAATGCTTTAGAGCTTCGGTGAAGGAATAAAATTTTCACCAAAGGGAGGCCTCCAACATCAAGGCCTGGGATGTAAGCTCTTCCTTTAATATTTATCAATAAAATATCTAATGTTTGTTTTCTATATTTGTCTAATATTTTATGAAAATATTGTTGGGAAAAATACTGAGAGGGGGGGGTGAATCAGTATTTAGTGCAGACAATAAAAATTTGATATTTCTTTCTTAAAAACCATACGCAACTTTCCTGAAGAAAACCCGTGTATATACGCGGATATCCTTTACAGAACTCGCGTATATCCAGTGATCTAATTATGCATTTAGTTCTTGACTTAGATCATTGCATTACTCATTCATCAGATATTTAGAAAACAGTAAACAAGTGCAAGAAGAACATAATAATCATCACACATAAGCAACCACACATGAACACCAGGATTTTTAGGTGGAAACCCAATTTGAGAGAAAACCACCACTGTCGTCGTCTGAGTCTTCAATTTTTATTATTAAGAAAACTTCTTACAACGTATCTTGAGTCTGAGACTCATGATCGTAGGCACCCACTGCGAGAGGCCTCTGACCTTCTCTGGTTTACAAACCCTCTCTGGAAGGGAGCAACTACCCAGTGTAGTACCGATACTCTACGGCGAAAGCCCTACGTTCGGGCCAGAGGTTTCAACCCTCGAGATCCACTTCTGGAATACGTTCATCAATTTTCAGCCCGGATCAAACAACTCCAACACAACCCTTTACTTGTCAATAAACTAACCTTTTCCCAATGCATCAAACAAAACAGTGAAACCACTGTAACCAGAATATCAGAGATAACCCAGACTTCAGAATAAATATGCAGAAACACATTCAACCTTGAGCAACCATAAGATCAGATATCATACGCGCTTTTATTTAATCAGACCTGCGTATATACGCGATTTTTATGAAGTGAACCCACGTATACATCTGTGCATTTACCAAAATAACCCTAACTGTCCATACGCGACTTTGTTGAAACATATCCACGTATACACGCGATTTTCACGAACTGAACCTGCGTATAGATCTATAAAAGATAAACTTTGCACAACAGATCAGATTTATGAACTTACCCAAATTTCTTCAAGTTCTTCAAGTTGAAAATAATTAATATTATTTTATATTAATGGAGAAATGGTTACACAAGTTGTAACATATCTCCTTAGTGTAGGATTAGTTCCTACAATTTAGGAGTTTGTTTGCAACTTCCTAATTCCTAGTGATGTACTTAATGATGTAATGTCTCATTCATGAATGTAGAGTAAACTCAGAGTGTTCTCTCTATTTGAGTGCAGTATCCAGGTGTAGTACTCACCTGTGAGCTGCAACTCCTTCTTTTTCAATTCAGTGTCATTTTTATCTTGGTATCAGAGCTCAGAGTAGGGAGAGACTTAATTTTTTTTTTTTTTAGGATGCATCATTGATGACAGAACTGTAGTGGTGGAGGAGCTTACAGAAGCCTTCATAGAATCAGGTGGACTGCAGTAACACCTGAAACACAGGTCTCATATGACTGATCATCTCTGAGCAGGAGAAAGGATTGGCGCGGTTTTTTCACGAACAGTCGCGCCATTGGCGCGGGTTTGAGGGAGATAAGCGTGCCAGCGCGCCAAAATACGCTATTGGCGCGGAAGTACATGCAAAAGTCGCGCCAGGGTTGGGACTCGCACACATTTTGATTTGGGCGCGGATTTTCGCATCAAAGAAGCGCCAGCCTCTTTCTCTTTGGGAAGGTCTGCAATTTTTTTTTGCAGATCGACCCTACCCGGTGGTGGCACATTGAAGTTCCGAATTCGCCCGGTGGTGGCAGATCGGACTTACCCGGTGGTGGCACATTGAAGTTCCTAATTTTCTCAGTGGCAGCAGATCGGACTTGCCCGGTGGTGGCGCATTGAAGTTCCTGATTTGCTCGGAGGCAGCAGATCGAACTTGCCCGGTGGTGGCGCATTGAAGTTCTGAATTCGCTTGGTGGCAGCAGATCGGACTTGCCCAGTGGTGGCGCATTGAAGTTCCGAATTCGCTCGGTGGCAGCAGATCGGACTTGCCCGGTGGTGGCGCATTGAAGCTCCTGATTTGCTTGGTGGCAGCAGATCGGATTTGCCCAGTGGTGGCACATTGAAGGTACAAATTTTTTTTTGGAAAATAGTGGTCAGGATCTGGTATGTGGTGATTTTTTTTTAGTGTGTCCTGCAATTATTCAGTTGGGTAGAATTATTCATCAGAGGATCAGGAATTTTATCAGTCCAATATGAATAACAGTATAGAATCGTATCTCCACGAGTCTGGCAAACTCGATGGATCGAATTTCTCCAACTGGAAATTCAAGATATAGACTTTACTTGAAAGCGCAAATGCGTGGTCGATCGTTACAGGAAGTGAGCTGAGACCAGGATCAGCTGCACAAGAACAAGACTGGGATAAAAGGGAGACAAAAGCAAAGGTCATATTAAAGATGTCTGTCAAGGACAATATTATCCCGCATATTAGAGACTGTAAATCGGCCACTGACATTTGGACGATGATTAAAAACCTATACCAGACGCAGAATACAAACCGTGTCTTGTCACTCAAAGGCAAGTTGTTTGCGATGAAGATGGAGGAGAATGAGTCCGCTGCTGGATTCATTGCGAGAGTCAAAGACCTGAAGGACAGATTGGGAGATATCGGAGAGAAAGTTTCCGATTCGGATCTGGTCACGATCACGTTGAACGGAATGACAGATGAATATCAGATGTTTATCACAGGGCTGGCAGCAAGGGAGAAAGCCCCTACGTTTGAAGAGCTGACAGGGATTCTGCTACAGGAAGAAGAGCGACGACAAAATTTGAAATCGCAGAGCAATGACCTTGCTCTGATGGTGAAAAGGAGACAGTATAGAGGGAAGCAGCCACAGCAGCAACAACAACCACAGCAACAGCAGAGAGGAGCCAACACATTTCAGAAGAGACTGTTTAAAGCTATGTCTGCTAATAATTTTCCCAGCAAGAAATGTTTTTACTGTGGAAAACCTGGTCATCAGATTAAAGAGTGTAATAAGAGGCAGGCAGACGAAGCAAGAAATAAACAGAGAAAGCACAGAGGATACTTCGTTGAGGAAGATGAGGATCATAACCACGAACTTCGACTATTTACAACTGATTGTGCTCTTTCAACTTCAAAGGGAGATGAGGACGACATATGGTATGTCGACTCTGGTGCTTCCTCACATATGACAGGTAAGAAGGAATGGTTTGAATGTCTTGAAGAAACTTCATGTGGGTCAAAAATTTATTTAGGGGATGATAGTGGATATGAGATCAAAGGATATGGTGACATTCCGGTAAAATTACCTAGCGGTAACATTAGACATCTTAAAAATGTATTGTATGTGCCCGGAATTAAGAAAAATTTGATCTCTGTCTCAATGATTACTGATCAGGACATGCAAGTTCAATTCTTTAAGACTAACTATGTCATAAAGGATAGCCAGATGGAAACAGTTGCAACAGGAGTGCGCATGGGGAGCTTGTACAGATTAGACGTGAAAAGTATGACAAAGCAAGCAATGGTTGCAACTGGATCGACAGCTGAAGATCTCTGGCATCAGAGATTTGGCCATCTTAATCTGCAAGACCTCATCTTACTTCAGAGAAAAGGTATGGTTGATGGACTCCCTATTTTCCATAATGTTAAGTTGGATTGTGATGGATGTGCATTAGGGAAAATGCATAGAGAAGAGTTCCATTTGCATGTTAATGGAAAAGAAAGAGATATCTTAGAACTGGTGCATACAGATATATGCGGACCTATGCAGACTAGGTCATTAGGAGGTGCATATTATTTTCTCTTATTTATAGATGATTGCACTAGGTTCTCATGGATATACTTTCTGAGTAAAAAGAGTCAAGCCTTTTAGTATTTTAAAGAGTTTAAATCTATGGTAGAAAACCAGACAGGGAAAAGGATAAAAATTCTCCGCTCAGATCAAGGGGGAGAATACAGGTTGGGAGAATTCATGAATTTCTGCAAGTAGCATGGGATTATTCAACAGTTCACAGTGCCCCACACTCCTCAGCAGAATGGAGTGGCAGAACGAAAGAAAAGAACTCTTGTGGAGTGCGCAAGGAGCATGCTTCAAGGTAAGGGTCTATCAAATGGTTTTTGGGCAGAAGCTATTAACACTGTTGTCTACTTAAAGAATAGGAGTCCTACTAAATTTCTAGGCTTTAAAACCCCTTTTGAGGCATTGTTTGGATTCAAACCAGTAGTGAGTCATTTAAGAATATTTGGGTCAAAAGCTTATGCTCATATACCTAAGGCAAATAGGAAGAAGTTAGATCCAAAAGCCTTGAAATGTATCTTTGTTGGATATGACACTGATTTCAAGGAATATAAGTTATTTAATTCTGTGACTCATAAGGTTTTTGCAAGAAGAGATGTCATATTTCATGAACAGGTTGAAGAAGGAAAGGATGACTGTAACAGAGATTGGCACATTCCATTGCTAAAGGAAGAAAACAGTGAGGATGATGAAGAACAGGAGCAGAAACAAGAAGAAGAAGTAACAGGTAATGTAAGCAATGATGCAAGCCCGAAGAAGGCTGAAATAGACAGATTTGAGGTAAGTCCCCTACCAAGGAGATCAAGTAGGAAGACTCAATTACCATCCAGATTGAAAGACTATGCATTAATGACAAACATTTTAACCATTGTAGAACCTGCAAATTATGAAGAAGCAAGTAAATCTGATGCATGGAGAGCTGCAATGCATGAGGAAATAGAATCAATAAACAAAAACCATACTTGGGATTTGGTTGAATTTCCTGAAGGTAAAACCCCCATAGGATGCAAATGGTTGTACAAACCTAAAATAAATGCGGATGGGAGTATAGAAAAACTTAAAGCTAGACTGGTAGCAAAGGGTTATTCACAGCAAGAGGGAATAGATTTCGATGACACCTTTGCTCCTGTAGCCAAATTAAACACCATTAGAATGCTAATTTCTTTAGCAACAAAACATAAATGGCAGCTACACCAGCTAGATGTTAAGTCTGCATTTCTGAATGGTGACTTGAAAGAAGAAATTTATTTAGTTCAGCCTGAAGGTTTTGTGAAAAAGGGGCAGGAACATCTTGTTTGTAAATTGAAAAAGGCACTTTATGGTTTAAAACAAGCACCTATGTCGTGGTATGAGAAGATTGACTCATTTTTTGTACAACATGGCTTTCATAGGAGCTTAAATGATCCAAATCTGTATACCAAGTTTAATAAACAGAGGAAAATTATTTTGATTTCTTTGTATGTAGATGATATGATCATAACAGGGGATGCTAAAAATCTGATCAAAGAAATCAAACATCAGATGTCACAAGTGTTTGAGATGAAAGATCTCGGAAATCTACATTACTGCTTGGGATTGGAGGTATGGAGAGATTCTGGACAGACTTTTCTTACACAAGGGAAGTATGCCAGAAGCTTGCTGGAAAGGTTTAGAATGGAGCAGTGCAGATCAGCAGCAACACCATTACAGTAGAACTTAAAGTTGAGCAGTGATGATGGTACTAAAGAGGTGGATGCCACTATGTATAGACAGCTAGTTGGCAGTTTGATATATCTCACTACAACTAGACCAGATTTGGCATACTCTGTTAGTGTGTTGAGCCAGTTCATGTCGAAACCACTCGAAAGTCACTGGGTCGCAGCAAAAAGTGTGTTGAGGTATCTTAGTGGTACTAGTAATTATGGTATTTTGTACACTGACACTTCTGATGTTACTTTAGCAGGTTTTTCATATTCAGATTGGGCAGGTAACTTGGATGATCGAAGGTCTATCACAGGTTACGCTTTCAGCATTGGATCCGAGGTCATAGCATGGAGCAGCAAAAAGAAAAGCACTGAAGCCTTATCTTCATGTGAGGCTGAGTATCAAGAATTGTGTGCAGCCACATGTGAAGCTATCTGGTTGAGAAGACTTCTCAACGATGCAGGAGAAGAACAGAAAGAATCAACTATCATCAAAACTGACAACCAGAGTACCATCAAGCTTGCATACAATCCAGTCTTTCATAAAAATACCAAGCACATCGACACTCAGTTCCATTTTGTTCGAGAGAAACTACAGTCAAAAGAGATATTTGTTGAATATTGTAAAACTTGTGATAATATGGCTGATATTTTTACTAAGCCTCTTGGGCGTGTAAAGTTTGAATTGTTTAGAATGATGCTAGGAGTTCAGGATAATCCTTTCTCCATTAAGGGGGGGAGTTGAAAATAATTAATATTATTTTATATTAATGGAGAAATGGTTACACAAGTTGTAACGTATCTTCTTAGTTTAGGATTAGTTCCTACAATTTAGGAGTTTGTTTGCAACTTCCTAATTCCTAGTGATGTACTTAATGATGTAATGTCTCATTCATGAATGTAGAGTAAACTCAGAGTGTTCTCTCTGTTTGAGTGCAGTCTCCAGGTGCAGTACTCACCTGTGAGCTGCAACTCCTTCTTTTTCAATTCAGTGTCATTTTTATCTCTTCAGCAGATTTGCGTCAGGTCTTCATCACTTCTTTTCAGATCATCCAATAGATTCACCATTTCTATATATAGAGATATTTAACCTTCACCATGTTCATAGATGCATCATAGATTCAGATCTATCAATCAAGAGCAGAGTTCAACCATGCAGATATACTTCAGAGTGAATTATTCATTAAAGCCCAGACACTTGCACACACATGCACAATGATTTCCTTCTCCTTATATAGATTTGGCCTTCATCAATACCATGAGTCAAAACCACATCACTTCCGATGGTATTCCTGGACGGGATCAAATAGACAATCTAGTGCTCAATACAATGGGTCAATACCATGGTAGTAACCCCTGGTTTTACATATTTAGAGCGCAATTGAGCATACGCGACTTGGTACGATATTTCTCGCGTGCATACTCGACTTCACCTAGACAAACTCGCGTATTCCTTGTGACATACACTTTTCATCACTGTTCTGGCCCATTCTGGAAATTCTTTCTTCTGCACCTTCTATACTGATTGTAGATACATCAGATGTATATCATTCACAAGCTCATCAAGAACAACTTCATTAAGTAGGTTTCCATCATCTTCATCAAGTGGGTTGCCATCAAGGACAACACTCAGCATCATATTGCCAACAATCTCCCCCTTTGGACTTGATGGAAACCACGATGGAGTTTGAGCACCAGAACAGATAGATACATTGATTATAATCATTATACAACAACCATGTTACTCTCCCCTTATTCAAACACCATGCCACTCTCCCCCTTTGACATCAATGGCAAAGGGTGGGTCAAACCAACATAAGGTTTTTCTTCTCAAGTTCAAGCTGAATCTTCAAACCTATTATTGAATGAAGTACATGACACTATCACCAAGGACTCATACTTACATCAAAGATCCAACCAAGTGGATTTACATATGTGACCCAAGTACCCAACCACGTGGGTTTACACATTTTGACTCAATTACCCAGCCAAGTGGGTTTACAAATATGAACAAGCCCTTTACATGGTTGAATATTACAAATTACATCATAGGTCATAGCCTTTTCATCAAATTACACATATTTATTTTATAACCAATACCAAAAGGACCTCAAGAGAGAGATCATATTTCAGAATCATCATACTGCCAAAAATGCATTACACCTAGCAAGGCTAATGCTCCCCCTGAAACTGTACAACCAATGCATCCTTTCCAAGTGACCAAAACTCCCCCTTAGCTTGTGCATCCTGAACACTTTCAACAGCAAATCATCAAGGCATCTTCACCCAATATCAGAGAAAGAAACAAAAATATAAGAGCTGAAGCATCATCAGAGATACCAAACAGTACTGCAGCTGTGCTGAGAAATTCTGACCCCAAAAATTTGTCAGCAACCAACCATACGTGGTTTTCTGTGTATGAACTCGCATATATACGTGATTGCCGTTTAGGAAACCCGCGTATCCAATTTAATCTTCTGAATTTAGGCAGATTTTTTCTCCTGACTGGCAGAGACTACTCCCAGCTTCTGTCTTAGATATTCGAATGCTTCCCTGGGCAGAGGTTTGGTAAAGATATCAACAACTTTTTCTTTGAAGGGAACATACTCCAACTTCACCTTTTTTTCAAGCACTTGTTCACGTAACAAGTGATACTTGATGGGAATGTGCTTGGTCTTCGAATGCATAACCGGATTCTTTCAGATATTGATGGCACTTGTGTTATCACACATAATGGAGATATGAGATGTACATTTGATTTGAAAATCTTGTAAGGTTTGCATCATCCAAAGGAGTTGAGTGCAACAAGATGTGGCAGCCACATATTCTGCTTCTGCTGTAGATAAGGCAATAGAATTTTGCTTCTTACTGAACCAAGATACTAACCAGGGTCCCATATAGAATGCACCACCACTATTGCTTTTCCGATCATCAACATTTCCAGCCCAATCTGCATCAGTGTAAGCATGAAGAGTAAGATCAACATTATTTGGATAGCATAGTCCAAAGTCTTGAGTTCCTTGTAGATATTTGAATATTCTTTTGACAGCCTGAAGGTGAGACTCTTTTGGATTAGCTTGGAATCGTCCAACAATTCCAACTGCATGCATAATGTCCGGTCTAGTCCCAGTGAGATAAAGTAGGCTTCCTATCATTGATCTGTATTCTGGTTGATTCACCGCGGGAGAATCATCATGAGAACTGAGATTACATCCGGTTATCATTGGTGTAATTATAGGTTTGCATTCTTCCATGCCATACTTCTTCAGAATTTGCTTAAGATATTTTTCTTGTGACAAGAATATACCATCTGTAGTTTGATGCACTTGCAAGCCAAGAAAGAATTTTAGTTCTCCAAGTAAGGACATTTCAAATTCTTGCTGCATGACAGAAGCAAATTTCTGACTCATAGATTCTTCATTACTCCCAAAAATGATATCATCAACATATACAACCACAATCAATAGTTTATCATTTTCAACTTTTGTGTATAAGTTGCTATCAACAGACCCTTTTGAAAATCCTTGTTGATGAAGATATTTGTCAAGACGATAATACCATGCCCTTGGAGCTTGTTTGAGACCATATAGAGCCTTTTTAAGTTTACAAACAAGATTTTCATCATTTTCCAAAATGAATCCTTCCGGTTGTTCTATATACACTTCTTCTTCTAGATCACCATTGAGAAAAGCAGATTTAACATCCATTTGATAAACTTTGATTTGTTGAAAACTTGAAAAAGAAAGAAACATTCTTATGGCTTCAAGTCTAGCTACAGGAGCAAAAGTTTCTTCAAAGTCTATACCTTCTTGTTGAGTATACCCCTTGCAAACCAGTCTAGCTTTGTTTCTTATAACATCCCCATTCTCATTTAACTTGTTCTTGAATATCCATTTAGTTCCAATGACATTTTTATCATGTGGTATTGGTACCAAATCCCATGTTTGATTCTTTTCAATTTGATCAAGCTCTTCATTCATGGCTTGAATCCAACATTCATCTTTTCTAGCTTGATTGACATTGTGTGGTTCAATTGTGGATAAAAATGCCAGATAGCTAGAAGATCCCACAAGAATCCTCCTTGTTTGTACACCTGATTCCTTGTCTCCCAAAATTTGAGATTCAAGATGATTCTTTTGAACATATCTGGATGGAGCCTTTTCAGATAAATCATCTTCAGGTTCTTCATTGGATCCACTGTCTATATCATTTCTATTTGATGTAGAATGACAAAATTCGCCATCATCTTCTTCTGTTGTTTGTTTTTCTTCTTTAGGAGCTGCAGGAGACTCATCAATAACAACATCAATACATTCAACAATCTTTCGAAGCCTTTTATTGTAACATTTGTATGCTCTACTTGTGGATGAGTAACCAAGAAGTATCCCTTCATCTGATCTAGGTTCAAACTTGCCAAGCTTTTCATCATTATTTTTGATAAAGCATTTACTTCCAAAAACTCTAAAATGCTTCACAGAGGGAGAATTACCATACTAGAGTTCATATGGAGTTTTGTCACTATTTACCCGAACATGTGCCTTGTTGAGAATGTTTGCTGCTGTATGTGCTGCTTCTCCCCAGAACATGTCAGGAGTTCCTGAATCATCAAGCATAGCTCTAGCCATTTGTTGAATTGTTCTATTCATTCTTTCTGCTACGCCATTTTGTTGTGGAGTGTCAGCTACAGAGAACTGTCTTTTTATGCCATGTTTTTCACAAAATTCAAGGAATTCATTTGATGTATATTCTCCTCCTCGATCAGATCTAAGACACTTGATTTTTAGATCTAATTCGTTTTCCACCAATGCTTTGAAGATCTGAAAATTTTCAAATGCTTCATCTTTGTGTTTAATCAACCCGATCCAACACATTCTAGAGAAATCATCAATAAATTAGATATAGTATTCTTCCCCATGTGGTGAATTTTTCCTCATAGGTCCACATATGTCAGTATGAATGAGTTCAAGAGGCTTACTTGATGATCCTTCTTTGGCATTAAATTGTACTCTGTTCTGCTTATCGAATTGGCAAGATTTGCATATGATACTCTCTGGTAGAGTAATATTGGGAAGACCACGAACAGCTTGAAGTCTGCTTGATTTGTTGATTTGAGAGAAGCTCAGATGCCCCAGCCTTCTATGCCATAGCCAATTTTCTGAATATTTTCTCAAGTAACATTGATCTTTGCAGTTCTTCAATACATACAGGTTGCTTGGAGTTATTTTTCCTTTTATAATAGTTTTACCTGTATCAAGATCACGAACCACACATTCTTTTGAACTAAAGACAACTTCAGTTCCTTGATCACACATTTGAATTACACTTAACAGGTTATGCCTTAATCCATCCACATACATGACATCATTAGCCTTCACTTTTTCTTTTAGAAACACGGACCCTTTTCCTTTAATTACAACAGGAGTATCATTTCCAAATGTAACTTTCTTTTCTTTTTCTAGAGCATTATATGCAAGAAGTTTTCTTTTGTCACCTGTCATGTGTCTTGAGCATCCACTATCAATGTACCATTGATTTTCTTCACCTTCTGCAAATAGCGCTATCCCACAATTTTTAACCTGTAATTCCTTCTTTTTCCATACTTTGGAACTTGAAGGAAAATTTTGTTTTGGCTGGACTTTGCTCCTGCATTCAGATTCTTCATGGCCAAAGTTATTGCAATAAGCACATTCAACTTCATTTTGAAGAGGAGAAAAATTGTTATAGGTGTTCCTTTTTGGTTCAAAATCCATCCTTTTATTTCTTGCTTCTCTTGTCATGATGGTTTTATATGCAACACATTGAACAACTTTATGACCAAAATTGTGACATGAGAAACATTGTCCATTGAAGTAGAAATTTCTGCGATCATGAAATCTTCTATTTGAATTTACCTGTTGTTTGTTGCTTCTTTGAGAGATATCCCTGTTAGTGTTCCTTGAATTGTGATGATCATGCTTTACCTGTAAAGATTCTTTATTCCCTTGCTGAGTGGCTGAATGTAGTAAACCAGTTGTAGCTGCTTTTAGATAATTTGGTCCTAAAGCCTGAGAATATTCTCCGGTATATCCAAGACCTGTCTTTATAAGAGGAGAACGTTGAACCTTGATAATCTCATCTAAGGTTTCAAATCCTTTAGCAAATCTAATATTTAGAGTCTTTACTTTCTCAAGTTATTTTCTTAGACTTACTACTTCACATTCTAATTTCTCTTTGTGTTTCTTCGCTTCTTCATTCTGCCTTTTTAGAGTTTCTATGATTATTTTACTTTCTTCCAAGAATATTTTGAGTTGATTGTTTTGATCAAGAAAATCATTGTCATCTAGAGCATCCATAAAAGCATCCTTGTCGTCTCTAGAATTATTTTCAAATGCCATGAGAAATCTAAGATATTCTTCACATTCTTCCTCACTATCAGATAACCCATCACTGTCTTCATTTGTATAGTAACTTTTCTTAGTGCTAGATCGGTTCTTATTCCTTCTTGCTACTTCTTTCCCTTTAGAAGATGTTTCTTTATAAGGACACTTTGCAGCATAATGACCAACTCTTCCACAATCAAAACATTTGAAAGGAAGCTTACCTTTGAATCTTTCGGTTCCTAGTTGGAGTCTTCTCACAAAGTTTGCCTCATCTTCTTCTGAGATATATCCTGATCCTTCTGGTTTTTGAACTTCTTTCCCTTTTGTAGAAGCTTTAAAAATAGCTTCTTTGACTTCAGATGATCCTCCTCCCCTCATTTCATATGCAGTCAATATGCCATGAAGTTGCACCACAGTAAGAGTTTGAAGATCCTGTTTTTCTTCAAGAGCAGAGACTTTTGATTCAAATTTTGCCGTTAGCGATCTTAAGATTTTCTCAACCAAAGTAGATTACGTGATTGTTTCTCCCAGATTTCTCATACGATTTACAACATCATCAAGACGTAAAAAGAAACTGGCAATATTCTCATCACAATGCATCTTTAAATTTTCATATTCAATTCTGAGAGTTTGAAGTTTTGCACTTTTTACCTTTGCATCACCTTCATAACTTAGAATGATTTTGTCCCATATCTCATTTGTTGTATTCAGCTGCATAAATTTGACAAATTATGATTCAGTTAGACTTCCCGTTAGAGCATTGAATGCCTTTGCATTTATTTCATAATTCTTCTTTTCAGTCGGATCTGTTGGTATTGCAGCTGGATAATGATATCATTATTCAACAATGGCCCATACATCTTCTCCCATAGACTGAAGATAGGATCTCATCCTTATTTTCCAAAAGATTAAATTGCTTCCATTAAAGAGTGGAGGCTTGATAGATGATGTTCCATCTTGATTGCTCATCTTGCTTGATCTTCCTTCTAGTGGTTAATATTTTTCAGAAGGACCTGCTCTGATACCAATTGTTGGGAAAAATACTGAGAGGGGGGGGTGAATAAGTATTTAGTGCAGACAATAAAACTTTGATATTTCTTTCTTAAAAACCATACGCAACTTTCCTGAAGAAAACCCGCGTATATATGTGTATATCCTTTATAGAACTCACGTATATCCAGTGATCTAATTATGCATTTAGTTCTTGACTTAGATCATTGCATTACTCATTCATCAGATATTTAGAAAACAGTAAACAAGTGCAGGAAGAACAGAATAATCATCACACATAAGCAACCACACATGAACACCAGGATTTTTAGGTGGAAACCCAATTCGGGAGAAAACCACCGCTGTCGTCGTCTCAGTCTTCAATTTTTATTATTAAGAAAACTTCTTACAACATGTACTGGTGTAGACTCATACCAGTACGCAGGCACCCACCTGCAGAAGGCTACAACCTTCTCTCGTTTACCAGCCTCTCCTGGAAGGGAGCAACTACCCCCTGATATTAGTACTAGCCTCCATCGCGAAAGTTTTCACGTTCGTGACCGAAGGTTTCAACCCTCAGATCCACTGCAGACCAGGTTCATCAATTTTCAAACTAGATCAAACAGCTCCAACACGACCCTTTACTTGTCAATAAACAACCTTTTCCCAATGCATCAAACAGAACAGTGAAACCACTGTAACCAGAATATCAGAGATAACCCAAAATTCAGAATAAATATGTAGAAACACATTCAACCTTGAGCAACCATAAGATCAGATATCATACGCGCTTTTATTTAATCAGACCCGCGTATATACGCGTTTTTTATGAAGTGAACCCGCGTATACATCTGTGCATTTACTAGAATAACCCTAATTGTCCATACGCGACTTTGTTGAAACAGATCCGCGTATACAAGCGCTTTTCATGAACTGAACCTACGTATAGATCTGTAAAAGATAAACTTTGCACAACAGATCAGATCTATGAACTTACCCAGATTTCTTCAAGTTCTTTCAGCAGATTTGTGCCAGGTCTTCATCACTTCTTTTCAGATCATCCAAGAGATTCACCATTTCTAGATCTAGAGATCTTTAACCTTCACCATGTTCATAGATGAATCATAGATTCAAATCTATCAATCAAGAGCAGAGTTCAACCATGCAGATATACTTCAGAGTGAAGTATTCATTAAATCCCAGACACTTGCATGCCCATGCACAATGATTTTCTTCTCCTTATATAGAATTTTTCCTTTATCAATACCATGAGTCAAAACCACATCACTTCCGATGGTATTCCTGGACGGGATCAAATAGACAATCCAGCGCTCAATACAATGGGTCAATACCATGGTAGTAACCCCTGGTTTTACATATTTAGAGCGCAATTGAGCATACGCGACTTGGTACGTTATTTCCCGCATGCATACACGACTCGCATATTCCTTGTGACATACACTTTTCATCACTGTTCTGGCCCATTCTGGAAATTCTTTCTTCTGCACCTTCTATACTAATTGTAGATACATCAGATGTATATCATTCACAAGCTCATCAAGAACAACTTCATTAATTAGGTTGCCATCATCTTCATCAAGTGGGTTGCCATCAAGGACAATACTCAAAAGATCACATTGCCACCTACAATTCGGGTACTTCTTGATCTTCTAGATAATAAATGTTTATGATTATTATGTATTGGATTACGTTTTTTTTTTCCTCTTGATCATCCGCAGGAATTTGTTTTCCTTTAGTAGCAAGGAGCAAGCCTAAAAGGATCGTGGATCAGGGTCATCATCAACAAGTTCGAACGTAGCATTGGGAAAATGTACCTCTATCTCTTTTCTTGTCGCATTATGAATGTTAGTTAAGAAATATTTGCATTAGAAATTATCTCAAGTTGCTAGACCCACTCTAGGGCTAGAGATATCACCTCTGTTCGTAGAGGGGATTTATCTTGACAACAGAATTGGTGACTCCCAAAATACCTTGGAAGATTTTGATAGTAGAGGTTCTCGGTCGTACGGTATTATCAAATCATTTCCCATCATCTTGGAGGGCAAAGAAGTTGATGTGTTAGATGCCAACCTGAATTATAATCTTCTTCTTGGATGCAGTTGGACTCATGCCATGGTTTGCATGGTCTCCAAATTTCTTTGCGTGTCTTCTTCGTTTTCTTCTCATCGTGGAAAAAATAGTGTATGTCGATCGCTAGCTTTTCCTCCGATTCTTCAACAGGAAACATTCCATATGTTGGGAAGACTGCTACCCCTTATGAGAACATCGGACCAGGTTTGTTCAAAGACTCCTACCTTATGGGAATTTTTCCACTCCCACCTCTGAAAGTCACCACTATCAATATGATATCATCTAGTCATGATCCATGGATTGTTCCCAATCCCGACCAGCTCGAGATTTTTGGTGACATTTATGCCTCTGAGCCCTGCTGAAAAAATGTATCAAAGTATTCTCATGGCTTCTGAGGTTGCATCCAGAACCAATGATCATTTTGTTTCCTCTTTGGAAACTTATGCGTAGTCTCCCTGGTTTGGTTCTTGGGAATTTGATGATCCCTTAAATGAGACTTTCTACACCGATGAAAGTATCATGGAGCTAATGTCTCTCGAAGAAACTCCCTTGGATGATGGACATCATCATTCCTCGTTTCTTCCAATCCCAGGTGACATATCCACCTGTCTATAATCCCATGTTTCGTCTGTACCGACTGACCCATTTCAGAATCCGATCTTGATTCATGAAGTGTTATCCGAAGGGAACATGGGAAATATTACTCCAACCATTCCGATCAACATCTCTCTCAAACCAGGGATTGTCGAGAATGTTCATATCGGTGCATCTTGTTCTCTAGATGAAATCAAGATTTACACTGATATTTTTCAGGAATTCCGCGATGTCTTCGCGTGGTCATATGAAGAGATGCATGTCATTGATCCAAGTATCGTTGTGCACAAAATTCCCACCTATCCAAATTCGAAGCTCATTCATCAACGACTTTGTCCTGTGCACCCGAGAAAGGCTACTGCCATAAAGGGTGAAGTTGAAAAACTTCTCAAATCTAGTTTTATTTATCCTATACCATTGATAGATTGGGTCTCAAATATTGTTCCTGTTAATAAGAAACAATGGACCATTTGGGTTTGCACTTATTACCATGATATCAATCGAGCATTTCATAAGGATAATTACCCCACTCCTTTTATTGACCAGATCATTGATGAATGTGTCGGGAGTGAGATTTTTTCCTTTATGGATGGTTTTTCTAGCTACAACCAGATTAATATTGCTCTAGATGATCAACACAAAACCACGATTATCTGTCCATGGTGGAAATTTTCCTATAAAAATCTCCATTTTGGCTTGAATAATGTCGGGGCCACCTTCCAACGAGCTATGCCATATGCTTTTCATGAAATCAAGCACATAGTTCAACCATATCTTGACGATCTTCCTGCTCATCATGTGAAACATTGAGATCACCCGGAACACCTCAGAGCTATCTTCCGTTGTTGTCGAGACTACAATATTAGGTTGAATCCTCATAAATGTGCCTTCTACGTCTAATCCAGCCGGCTCTTGGGTTTTGTGGTGTCCAAAGAAGGCACCCGCATCAATCCTATTAAAGTTGAGGCAATCATCAATTTTCCTCCTCCCTCTTCTATTCATCAATTGCAAAGTTTGCAAGGGAAAGCTAATTTCTTTCATTGCTTCGTACTAAATTATGTCGAGCTTGCCAAAGGATTTTCTCGCTTATTTAAAAAGGGAATCTTGTTCGTATGGGAAGAAATTTCCCAAATCTCTTTCAATGTGTTGAAACGAGCCCTCATTAGTGCTCCTCTACTGCATCCTCCCAATTATCACCGTGATTACTGCTTGTATCTAGCCGCCTCCGACAACACTATTGGTAAGGTGTTGGTTCAGGATGATGATGATGGTCAAGATCACATAGTGTAATGCTTGAGACGCAATCTCTTTGATACTAAGACCTGTTATGCTCATGTATAGAAAATCGTGTTGGATGTTGTACATGTTTTTCATCGTTTTCATCACTACATTCTCTTGCGCAAAACTTTGGTGATTTTTTATTGCAACCTCATGACTTAGATTTTCACATGTCAGTTGCTAGGGGTAAATTACTTGAAATGGATTGTCATCCTTTAAGAGTTTGACTTAGAATTCACTGCTACTAAGTCTAAGAAATCCCTAGTCTTTGTTGAGTTGATTTGTGATCTTCCCACCGTGGATGATCCCACTCCTCTTGATGATTCCATTCCTTATGAGGCTCTCTTTCTCATTAGTAGTCTTGACCCATGGTATGGAGACATCATTTTCTATCTCCAGACCCAAAATTTTCATCCAGAGCTATAGCACTCTGAGCGATGACGGATTCGCTACCAGTCCCAACCTGACCGTATCATTGGAGACACCCTAATTGCACTGGTATTGACTTTGTCCTCCATCAATGTTTGAATCTCGAGGAAGCTAAGAAAGATCTCAAGGACTTCCACTTTGGGGCTTGTGGTGGTCACATGTTCCTACATATACATCGCCCAAAAACATTAGGGGAATTTTGAGGTCTAAAATGTGCCTCCTAAGGAAATTATAAAATAATAGTGGAAAAAATCAAATAAGATTTGATGACATCATCAAATTTTAGAGGGAAAAATGAAAAAACTACTTTTTCAACTCATATTTTCAACTTATCTCCCAAAGTTTTTACTCAAATTTCGAGTGGGAGTACTCGTTGGATGCGAAATTTAATTCCTCATCGAAGGAGTACCCATGTTGCGTACTTTCGATGGGTCCTACTACACGAAAAATGAGAAATACATGAAAAACGTAATTGTAATCACATTTTCTTGTATTTCTCATTTCTCATGTAGTAGGGCCCATCAAAAGTATGAAACATGGGTAATATTTGGATGAGGAGTTCAATTTTTCATCCCACAAGTGCTCCTCCTAAAATTTTTAGTAAAAACATAAGGAGATGAGTTGAAAACATGAGTTGAAAAAGTAGTTTTATTATTTTATTATTTTTTAATATTTTTACTTTTTTACTCAAAAACTAGTGAATCATTCCCGATGGTTGACATCATCATCTTGAATCCTATTGGTTCTTATAAATTTTATTTTGGTTGTACACGTTTTTTAGGAGGCCCATTTTAGACCTAAAAATTCCCTTAATGCTTCGCGCAGAGTATTTTTGGCCATCTATTTTTAAAGACTTCATTTTTGCAACACGAAAATGCCACGACTGCTAGATCTACTCTCAGAAAGAGCATGCCCCCACCTTCACCCTTGCACCTAGTTATTTACCATTGGAACTTTTGCGAAATGGGGCATAGATTTCATGACCTGTAACCCTCACTTGGCTAGGGGGCATGGTGATATCATCATTGCCTTCGATTATTTCACTAAATGGGCTGAAGCGATGCCTACTTACCATAATGAAGGTCTAACTGCAGCGTAATTCTTGTTCAATCATGTCATAGCTCGGTTTGGTGTCCCGAAAGTGATTGCAACTAATCATGGCTCTCATTTTCACAATCATATGATGACAGATCTCACTGCTCAGTTGGGGTTACATCACGATATCTCCGCTCCTTATTATCCACAGGCCAATGGTCAGGTTGAGGCTGTCAACAAATTTGTGGTGAATATGCTTCACCATTGGGAAGCCCAAACAAGATTGGCATCTCATTCTATTCTCAGCTCTGTGGGCTTACTAAACCTCTGCTAAGGCTACCACTGGATTCACACCATTCCAATTGGTGTATGGTCTAGAGGCCACACTCCCGATCGAGTGTGAGATACCTTCTCTAAAGCTATTTGTCGAACTACTTCCTGGTACTTCACCAGAAGAGGAACGCTTGCTTTACCCGAGCATCTCGATGAGACCCAAAGGCTTGTTGCTTTAGTTATTGAAGCACAAAAAAGATGAGTTAAGGCTAAATATGACAATTCCGTCAATCCTCGTGTTTTCTCTGAAGGTGTCTTGGTCTTGCTTTATGAACAATTCAATGATAAATTCAGAGTTGGAAAACTCGATCCACTGTGGCATGAGCCCTATATCATTCAACTAGTATTGGAGGAGCCTATGAGATAGCAGATTACGAAGGCAATCCATTGGATGAGCCTTGAAATGGGCTCTATCTAAAAAAATATTATGCTTAATCATGTGATCCAGGTGGATATTGGTGGCCACCCACCTATTCCACTTGGGGCCCCACCATTGTCTCTTTCATTTTTTCAGTTTCGGCACAACTTACTATTTTTAGCAGTTTTTTGGGTCCTAAACTTCCAGAGCCGTTTTGAGGCCCTAAACGACATGTTTTAGGAAAACGGGATGAACCCATGTTGCTCTCATCAAAAGTTGTAGTCTTTGGATAGATCTTTCTAACGAGGTATGGTGCACATTAAATGGAGATCTTATGCCAAAGTTACGTCCCCAGGAAGTTGAAACACCAATTTACCCAAACGGGGCCCATAGTTTTGGCATTTAATCTCCTAGGGTTAGGGTTTTGGATGTTTAGGGTTTTCCATTGTTTCTACATAATAAATTGGCCCTCGAGTCTCATTGTAACACAGTTCAGAGGCCTATAGCCACCACATCTCTTCTTAGAGATAAGCTACCAATGCCCTAGCTAGTTTATTTCCATTTTGTTTGTAAGAAAATTTCAGTTTGATATTAATGAAATGAAGTGTTATTTCTGCTGCATATTTGTATTTATGGTTATATGTGTATTTTTTTGTGTTCCTGCATAAATCCGGATTAGTGGTATTAGAGTGGTCTGCGTTTTCTCAATCCTTCTATGCATGTCCCCAATGAGGTCGGGGTATAAGGAGTTAGGGCTTGATCTGATTGAAACTTTGCAAGATCAGCCTCGCAAACCTCGACGGCCGCACCTAGGGGACGAAAAGAAATATGAGGGAGCAGGAGATCCTATCAAAATATTACTCGATGAGGCCCTCGAAAAACAAAGGCCGGAATGTGATGATGGATAACTTTTCCTAGATCCTTCAACAACTGCCCACCAGTGGTGCATCTGCATCCAATAGCCACTCTAGAGGCGCAACTCCCTTTAAGGTACAAGTAAACTTTGACATTCCCATATTTGAGGGTCAAATAGATACAGATTCTTTAGATAGATGGTTGAATCTATTAGAAGGATATTTCTTGGTTCATGACTTTTCCGACTGGGAGAATATTATTTTTGCACTCCTCAAAGCTACCCCCCATGTCAAGGACTGGTGGGAAACCTACTATGATAAAAAGGACGAGTCAGAACCCTCTCTTTTCTCAGTCGTAACCACTTGGAATTCCTTCTGTGACGCCATAAAGGAGAAATATTATCCTGTGGGGAGATATGAGGACAAGTACATACAATGGACCACGATGCGGCAACAAAGGGATGAAGATGTGCATGAACTGATGAATCTGTTCCATACCCTGTGCACAAAGTTGAGTATCAAATATTTGAAGAAACATTTGGTGCTAAAGTATCATAGTTGTCTGCACAGGTACATTCAAGAGGAAATGGAGTTCCTCGACATCTCCTCGCTTTGTACAGCATACCGGTATGCTGCCAAGATTGAGTAGAAATTCAAACAGAAGAAGTGAGACTTTGGATCTGTGAATCAAAAGTAAGGGAAAGGTGCCCCCAAACCACAAAACAAAGGACAAAGCCAAGGCATGGCGGCCCAAGACAACCTGCCAAAGCCACAAGAAAATAATAACACCGTGAAGCCAAAGAAGGACGCGGGAAAGTGGTGTGAGTTCCATAAGAGCTACACTCAATACACAAGTGAGTGTTGGGCCAAGCAGTCGCTGGTGGCCAAGATGAGGGCTTCTGAATCAGATGCATGCTCCTACTCTGAATCAGAACCTGACAAGGGGAATGAAAAATGGAAACAGATTATTGATGTGGAACCCAATGCCATTGTTGCCACTGCGAAGATCCAGAAGGAGGAACCAAAATATCCAGAGGAGGAGGAGCGTCTCTTCCACTCCCAGATGTGGGTAAAGGGTTCCCCGCTACAGTTCATTATCGAAAATGGGAGCCAAAAGAACCTCATTTCAGTAGATGTCGTGAAGCGATTCGTCTTTTCGACCACAACACACTCATAGCCATACACCATCGGGTGGCTTCACCAAGGACGAGATATCCATGTCAGCCAGTAGTGTCGCCTTCCCTACAGCATCAAGCCCTTCACAGATGAGTTATTATGTGACATTGCTCCTCTTGATGTTTCTGATGTATTATTACGCCAACCATACTTTTGGAAGCGACATGTTGTGTATGAGTCCCGACCTCACGGTGTTATTGTTACTTTGGGAAATAAGTTGTACAAGATACCAGAGGTACCATCGCCTACCGCTATCTCTTTTATTACTGCAAAAAAAATGTAGTGAGCTCATTTCCCAAACCAGGAAATTTTTTTCCCTGATGATCCGCCCCCAGGGAAAGAAGAAGACTGTGGCCACGATCTCCAGACAGGGCTCCTATGCATGACAACAACAAATGGACAAGGTTGTGGAGGAGTATGGGGACATCTTCACCTCACCTACAGGGGTGCCTCTACACTATCAGGTCAAGCATCCCATTGATTTGACCCCAGGTGCGCTGCTACCCAATGAACCTATCTATCGACGCTCTGTTATGGAGAACGATGAAATCAAGAGCAAGATTCAGGAGCTGCTGCAGAAAGGTCACATCCGGCCAAGTTCATCGGCCTGTGGGAGCTCGATCGTGTTGGTACATAAGAAGGATGGGATTTGGAGACTTTGTATTCACTATCAGGCGCTGAACAAGATCATTGTCTGGAATAGGTACCTGATCCCATAGATTTATGACCTTCTAGACCAAATCAAATGGGCGAAATATTTCAACAAGATCGACTTGAAGTCTGGGTATCACCAGGTACAAATCGAACCCTCCGATGTGTGGAAGATTGCCTTCAAAGCCAAGGAGGGCCTTTTCAAATGGCCGGTAATGCCTTTCGGGTTGACGAATGCTCCCGCAACCTTCATGAGGTTGATGGACGACATATTGTGGTCATTCACAAACTCATTTGTAGTGGTGTACTTGGATGAAATTTTTATCTTCAGCCAGACTTGGGAAGAGCACCTCCACCACATCTGACAAGTCCTCCAAACACTATGGCAACAAAAATTGTGTGCCAATTTGGAGAAGTGCACTTTTTGCATGACCCAGTTTCAATATATGTGATACATTATTGATGAAAGGGGGGTGCATGTGGATCCAACCAAGATCCAAGTCATTTGGGATTGGCCAGCCCCAACCACTCTAACAGAGCTTCGCAACTTTCTGGGTCTTGCTAATTTCTATCGCATGTTCATGTTAGGATTCTCTCATATCACTTGGCCCTTGATTCAAGTCACCAAGGGAGGAGCGAAAGAAAAATTATTTTGGTCGGAATCTCAACAGAAGGAATTCGTAGAATTGAAACATCGCCTCTTTTCTACCCCAGTTCTCACATTAACAGACGTGCAACAACCATTTGAGATCGAGACAGATCCCTCTAACTATGCTATTGGGGCAATTCTTACTCAACAGGGGCATCCAATGGCATATCACAGTGAGACACTATCTGAAAAAGTTTGCAAGTATCCCACTTATGACAAAGAAATTTATTCCATTGTGCAGGATTTTCGACAATGGAAGCATCACATTTTGGGGAAGGAAACAATCATCCACATAGACCACCTACTCCTGCAATTCATACAGACACAAGTGAAGTTGCAGAACGATTTCCATCAGAAGTGGTCCACATATATGCAACAGTTTCATTTAAACATCAAGTACAAGAAGGGTAGCACCAATAATGTTGTAGACTGCCTCAGTCGACCACCGATTGTGGCGCCAACCACCATTCTCAACTCTTGTGGGCATGAGACTTCTGATTGGCTGCTTCTCTACAAGAGCGATCCAGAATTCGACCACACATACAAGGCACTCTTGGGGGGTACGCAATTTCCAAATTTTCACCTCCAAGATGAACTGCTATGTCACCTGGGACACCTTTGTGTTCCTTCAAGCGAGCGTGCCAAGTTGATATGGGAAATGCACTACAGTCGAGTCGCTGGGTATTTCAAGGTTGAGAAAAAAATGGCAGTACTGTAGAAGTATTTCTATTGGCCGAACCTTCGACAGGATGTTGCCAAACCGACCATCAAGAAGCAAGGCCTATATACTCCGCTAC
Organism: Pinus albicaulis; assembly: GCA_034641835.2. Taxonomy (NCBI): domain Eukaryota; kingdom Viridiplantae; phylum Streptophyta; class Pinopsida; order Pinales; family Pinaceae; genus Pinus; species Pinus albicaulis. The sequence continues at coordinate 494,179,679 of CM076575.1, read as the reverse complement.
CTACCCCTAGTCGACCTTGGGTATCCATCTCCATGGATTACATTTCGGGCCTTCCTTCTACTAAGCATGGAAAGTATTGTGTTTTCGTGGTCGTCGACATATTCTCGAAGATGGCCATTATGGCGGCCTGTAAGAAGAATATCACAGCAAAAGCCACTGCTAAACTCTTCTTTGGACAAGTGTGGGTGCACTTTGGGATCCCAAAGTCTATCATATCAGATCGGGACAGCAGGTTCGTCAACATATTTTGGTCCAACCTCTGGTCAATGCTGGACACCAAGCTCACCAAGTCCACAGCTTTGCATCCCCAAACTGATGGCCGGATATAAGTCGTCAACAGGATGATTATACACATCCTACGCATGTACAATTCAAAGCATCCACGCACATGAGATGAGAGCCTCCCCTATGTACAACACATTTATAACCAGGCTCTCCACAACGCAACCGCCAAAGCCCCTTTCAGGTGGGCTTGGGATTCCAGCCACTATGTCCCAGTGACGTCGCCATGCCATTTGCGGCTACTCAAGCCGATTCATCTCATGTCCAGTCTGAAGCTGACAAAGCGAACAACTTCATCGAGCGCATTTAACACATCTGCTAACAGGTTCATGACATATTGGACAGAGCCAGTGCTAATTACAATCAATGCCATGATCAATATCATGTGCCACACAACTTCCAGGTGGGCGACAAAGTGTGGCTACATTTGCAGAAGGAGCGCCTCACTGGACCCCACCGCAAGCTTCGCCCACTTCGATATGGGCTTTACACAATCACAAAGGCTATAGGGAATAATGCATTCGAGCTCAGTATTCTACCATTCCTTGGTCTGCACCCAATATTCAATGTGGACCGCCTTTGTCCCTACTTCCAACCTCTATTGGACACCTCTGACATTGCAGAACAACTCACACCAACAGAGTTAAACCCAGACTGCATGGAACAGGCCACCACAGATTGTATCATGGACATACAAATAAAAAACACTCACCAACAGAAGATCCAACTATATCAAGTTGTCAAAGCTAGCCAATTCATGCACCAAGGCAAGTGGTTCACTAGGGACCAAATTCAGTAGAAGTTTCCTCAGCTCATCGAGGAACTCAACACAATGGGGACCATTTCTTTCTAAGGGGGAGGAATGATCCAGGTGAATATTGGTGGCCACCTGCCTATTCCACTTAGGGCCCCACTATTGTCTCTTTCAATTTTTCAATTTCGGCACAACTTACTATTTTAGCAATTTTTCGGGTCCTGAACTTCCGGAGCCGTTTTGAGGCCCTAAACGACGTTTTTTGGGAAAAATAGGAGAAACATAGGCCCATGGACCGATGGTTCTCACATAAAAAGTTTTATTCCTCGGATAGATCTTTCTAATGAGGTATGGTGCATGTCAAACAGTGATCGTCTGCCAAAGTTATGTCCCCGAGAAGTTGAAACTCCAATTTACCCAAATGGGGCCCATAGTTTTGGCGCTTCATCTCCTAGGGTTATGGTTTTGGATGTTTAGGGTTTTCCATTGTTTCTAAATAATAAATAGGCCCTTGAGTCTCATTGTAACACAGTTCAGAGGCCTGTAGCCATCACATCTCTTCTCAAAGATAAGCTACCAATGACCTAGCTAGTTTATTTCCATTTCGTTTGTAAGAAAATTTTAGTTCTTTGATATTAATGAAATGAAGTGTTATTTCCACTGCATCTTTGTATTTATGGTTATATGTGTATTATGTTGTGTTCCTGCATAAATTCGGATCATCATGAGTGTGATACTTTGTACATTAGTGTTTTATTCATTGGTGTGATTTGATTGGATTTTTGGTGTGATTGTTTGCTTTGTAGATGTGTTTCCTCTACTTACCTTGTGTTCCACTTGGTTTGCAGATTTCATCGAATTATTACGTCGGTTTTTCTGATGGCGCTTGTCGTAGCACATGGAACTTTTCTTCCGCAACATGGGCCCTCTTTGCCCCTGACAACGAGTTGATTAATTTACAAGGTATTTGTTTGGGTCGGAAAACTAACAATATTGTCAAATATAGCGTGGTCATCAAGCTATTATCGAATGTTATTTATCTTGGAATTATTTATATGGTTGTTAAAATAGACTCACAACTCATTGTGTTGCAGTTAAATGGCCATTATTTTGTGTGAAATCCTCAAATTTGTGTATGTATTTGCGTGTTCGATTATTGGACATCCATTTTTATTTTATCACATATCAACATATTCCAAGATGTCTAAACACATTAATAGATACATTAGCAAATCATATATTAGATAGACATCTGCACAACATGTAAAAACCAGCACATCATTGCGATACACAAGCAGCCATAGGAACATATATATATATATATATATATATATATATATATATATATATATATATATATATATATATATATATATATATCAAGTCTGTCAAGTTTTTTACATTGAAAATCTCAAAAAATATGTGTTTTGTTACAAAAATGGTTCTTTGAGCCTACATCAGTACAAAAATGTAAAAACAGGTTTGCTATCTGCCCACATGGTGCTCGTGATAATAGGTGACTCCTCGAATCACTCACTAGAGTAGATGATGCAATCTACTTGGAACCTCGACCATATGTCTTTGAAATCGGAGAGGAATGTCATCAAAGGTAGCATACTCTAGGATGCCTCTCGTAAGGCCTACCAAGTTGTGCTCTAACTCGAGTAGTGTGTCTGCTCCCTCCTCATAAGGGACATCCTCCACTGGGTGGGCTACCCTCCTCGCAATCGGTGACATACTAGGCAGTCTCCGAGGACCCATATCTATAAAAACATCATAAAACAAAAACATTCAAAAAGTTAAAAAAAAAACTTTACCTGCATTAGTCCATTGTGTGCCTGGCAAAATGGGTAGATCTGGATCTCCCCTGAATTCGATGCCTACACATGCAAAGTCCTCAACCACGATGACTTGACGACACAGCCAACTGAAAAACACTGTAGGGAAATGCATCTGTTGGCCCCCACCCTGTGGGGGCATGAACTTGCACCACCTCATTAGTCTCGGGTCCCTCAAGGCTGGATCATGGATCTCCAACTGCTAATATTGAAAGAATGGTACTCTCTCCAAGAAAAAGGTCACCAGAATGGAGCCGTACCCAAATTTCTTCAGCTGCCCTATCTCACATTTTGTTAATTGGCTCTTCATGTTGGCCAATAACCCCTCACGCCAGTTGAACATAGTTGGGATCAGACAATCCACCGCGTACTGGAATTTTGATTTTGTTGCCTCATGCAACGTGTGGGCCCCCACCACCAGAGTTATGAAATCAAGGATTGTGCGCAATGGATTTACTCTAATAGAGGATATCTCTATCTTCTCGCTCTCAGTATTTCAAGCCCCTAGACAATATCTCTGGATGAGCATACTTGTACTCTCACCCCTTGCACGAGCTCCAGAAATTTGGATTCTCTCCCCTCTCTTGGACAACCCTATGATGAAATAGATGTCCATGACATATAATTCTAGTTCCTGGTCCCTGATGATGAATATCTATTGATCCACATCCCACAGTCCAATCAAATACTGGAGCAGCTCCAGCTGAGCTCTTAGCCCTAATGTCTCAAAGAATTTCAGTAATCCACAATTGCACAATGCATTTACGCAATTTTTGTCTTGAAATGCTCGGTGGTCTTCCACCTCGTGGCCTTTTTCTTTCCCTTCAATGACCATCTCTGTTGAAAACACCTGCAAAACATGTTCAAAAGACATTTTAGGAGCTTTCATCGGAGTAGTTTTGGAAGTCATCCATGGAAATGGGTGGATTTTTTGTTTCAAAATATTCCTCGCGGCTAGTGCGACTATCCGAATTAATTCGACGTTGGCAGTGCATTTCCCTAACGGGATAAACACGACCAACACAAGTCTGATAGCTCGAACCTGTGCTAACTGCAGGTGATTTTGAGGTTTGAAATCCTCCCCCCATCTCTATATTTCTAAAACCAAATTCTAAAAGAATGGAATTAAAATGAATAAGAGGCTTAGGGATCTTACGTGGCGCTGACGGATCGCTAAACAGCGTCCTGGATCGGCCACACTACTGATCTGAAGTTCAGAGGGAAAACAGGTAAGATGCACTTCTCCAAATAGAAAGGTGATAATGAATTTACTTTTTGGTCTTATTATATATTTTTGAAATATTTTCTCCATTATTTTATTATTTTCCCTCGATATCAATGATGTTTTTCATTTTTGTGCAGTGACAAGACCTTTACATTGTGTTATTATTTCTGATGCAAACAAGTTTTATTTTATCTCTTTTTCAGACTCAGTAAACATTTACGAAAAAGGAACCCCCCTAGAGTCAAATTTCAACTCTTTTTTTACTCCCGAAAAATGAAAATATTTCCGAGTACTTTTCATTTTGAACTTGTTAAAGTGAATGAATTGACGTGGTCTTAGTATACATTTACCCCTTTTTTGGGCTGAGATTTACTATTTACAAAAAAGGAATACCTTAATCGAACATGGTCAAGAGGTTCTCTTGGATAATGTTTTCTACCTTTTCGGATTCGAGAGACGATTTATGAAAAAGGACATGATGGTGTTTCCTTTTTCTTTATTTTAAAACTCCTTAAACATGAAAATTTACTGAGTTACCCTTTTTTTGGACTCGTTAAATATTAAACGACGAAAGACTTGTCACCATGACAAGATCGAGTTCCTCCTTCCTAGGGCTCATTAAACTTACTAGGATGGATTTATTAGAAGAATGAACTTACACGTTTAGCATATTTTATCCTCTTCGCGCTGGCTATAAAAATAAATAGGTACGCGTTAGCAATAACAAGGGAAAACTGAGAGTGAACATCCTATGTGTATTTTGGGCAGCTTGTCGCTCTTGAACATGACACTCATCTGCAGGTTGTGGTGGGTTGGGGACATCCTACATTTGTCACTTTGCCTCTGCGGGTTTGGGAAATCCATTTCCTCCTATTTGATCACCATTTTTTGTCATCATTACCTCTGATCCCATTTGAGTCAAATGTTGCCACACTCCGGAGTCGTGTCGCCAATATGTTCAAGAGAAGTCTTTTTTGTCAAACATGCTTTGCTTTTCTAACCTCCTCTGTTACAATCCCGAATCACTCCTATCATCTTCAGATATATGTTGTTTCATATCGATGATGTGGGAATAATTATGACCCTCCTTCGATGAATCACTTCCTATCGACTTCATCTCATTCTCTAGGAAGGTGGTTTGCAAAATTCTTTTCAGTTCTTTCGGTCTTGCATGCCTCAGTGGCAATTTCTTCATGTTCGACGATAGGTTCACATCATTGGCCTTCGATCAAATTTTTTTTCAAGTGTTCAACTTCAACACATTCATTCACACTTGTAGATTGTGTTTTTGTACCTTGAGATCCATCGTAATTATTCGTGGTCTCTCTCGTGCATGTTCACGGTTTTTAGCATTAACCAGTAATCAGGTGGTTTCAACCATGTTCGACACCAATACATCTATTCGCATGGCTAGATTTGTACATTGGGTTGATTGAGATCTCGATGAATACCCTAGGTCACCTCTGATTTTGATTTTGGCTACATGGAGTTATTGAGTATTCATGATTGTATACATGATCTTATCTATATAGATGGTTCCGTTCATACTGCAGATCCATTTCTATGATATTTTTAGACATATGGCTACGACCATGTTGTGGGTTCATGTGTTATTTAATGCCTAGTGCAGAGTCATGTGCTTAGGCATATTCATACTAGAGATGTCATATATTGTAAAATATTTTATTTGGCAGGTTTCCTGGCTGTGATCTGAGTTCTTTGCCTTGGTTCATAAATCATTTTAGGCATCACTCCTCGTTCTGCCTTCATGCTTTAGGGGGAATCTATTACACAATAATTTTTTACCATTCTCACTTCCCGTCCATGATCCTGAAGTGCCCCATGACAGACCCTGTGCGATGTTTCCACCATGAAGAAATATGCTAAGACATCCCCTGAAGAGTCAAAGAAAACTGCCTTGGAAGATTACTGAATAGACTTGGTCAAAATATTAGTTTCTTGGGTCAACGTGTTTCCTGGTTTCAAGCTCACGCTGATGTCAGATTGACAGCTCTAGCTTAGCGCTGTCATTGCCCTTGTTTCTTGGAAACCCGCATTAATCCCTTTCTGGCAGTGTTTCCTCAAATGGAGGAGAAGCTTCGATCTCTAGAAGTTCCAGGGCAGTGATTTGGTTGTTAAACGGTGGTGATAGAGTTAAGCTCTATGATTTTATAGCTTTGATCTCATCCATGGGGGTTTATCCCTTATAAAGTGGACCTTCTTCTTCCTTTCATGGGATCCCAACCTCGTCTCCCTTCCTATATATTGGTCCCCATCCTTCCACTACTAGTTGGTCATTTTTGGGCTAGTCAGAACTCTCGTTCCCTTTATATTCTTGCACTATGATAATGCCTAAGTGTTCAGGAGAAGGAATAATTTAGAGCTTCGGTGAAGGACTCGTATTTTCACCAAAGGTAGGCCTCCAACATCAAGGCCTGGGTTGTAATCTCTTCCTTTCATATTTATCAATAAAACATATGATGTTTGTTTTCTATATTTGTCTAATCTTTTGTGCAAATATCATGGCACTCCTTGATCTGCTAGATAGCTAATGTTTATGATTATTATGTATTGGATTACATTTGTTGTTGCCTCTTGATCATTCACAAGTATTCATTTTCTTACAGTAGCAAGGAGCAAGCCTAAAAGGATTGTGGATCAAGGTCATCATCAACGGGTTCGAATGTAGCATTGGGAAAAAGGTACTTCTATCTCTTTTCTTGTCGCATTCTGAATATTAGTTAAGAAAGCTTTGCATTAGAAAGTATTTCAAGTTTCTAGACCCACTCTAGGGCTAGAGTGATCATCTCTGTCCGCAGAGGGGATTTATCTTGACAACACTTATGTGGAGGGAAGAGTGTGATGCGTTTAGTGATGAAAATGGGTGTGACAATATCATTGTATTTTGTGAACTGAGGTGATCTCCTAAATTGGTCGATGTGAAAAAGGGTAACATGCTGAGATAGAGAAAAGTGGCAGAGAAATCAAAAACATCTAAGTAGTGGAACTGAAACAAGTTTTAGAATTGAAAAAGGCAACTGGCCTTGAGCATTTCAAGAACTCTTACAAGAATTTGAAGGGAGCATTGGATAGCGCTAAAAGAACTGTGGAGACGAAAAGATATGAGCACACATCCGCCGCTCTTTTCAATGGTCGCCCATCAGTGGAATTCGATATCACACATCTTGCGGAGGATTTCAAACTGCAGGAGCAAGCATTAACTAAGTAATCTTGAAATACATTTGTTCAACAATAACTAAAAATTATTATACCTCAACTCTGAATTATGAAGTGGAAGACCTTGCAATGAACACCGTAAGATGAGATTCTATTTTGGCTTGCAATTATAGAGACACAAGAGAGGTTGTATCGTATTTCATAGAAAAAATAAGCTGAGATGATATGAGATTCTAGTTCAGCCTGTAATCAAAGAGACACAAGAGAGGTTGTATCGTATTTCATAACAAGGTTGAAGAGACATCAGTAAGTTTTAGTGAGTTAGTGAGTTGGTTAGTTAGCCTAGTATAAATGAAGAAGGGAGTGGATCTAATGGCCTAAAACATTTCAATATTCTAACATTGATATATTTTTTTCAAAAAAATTATTTTGTTAAATTCCAACAATATGCTTAAAACCAATTGAGAAATCACACTTAATAAATTAATAAATTTATTATATAAAAGAAAAATGTAAGTTACATGAAAATTGTATAGCACTGAAACCAATTAAAATATTATTTCATTAACTTCAAATGAATAATAAAATTATTACATATTTTAAACCAACGTAGGCTAAATAGAGTGTTAGATTTTGAAACATCTCCATATCAATCAAATATAGGCTTGCTTTTCGTGAAACAATTATGCGATACTAGGGGTGTAGTAGATTCTGCCAATTCAACATTTTAGGATCCATTCCAAGTTCAATAGGATTGTTTTTTCTCGATTAATTGTTGTTTAAGAAAAAAATTACATTCTCCTGAAAATTTGATGATGATCTAGCTACACGAAAATAATTGATATCCACCGCAAAGCTGATAAGTAAGAGTTTCCCAAAAATAACCATGATGACAGGTTGTCGAGGTTTCCTATGTTTGTGAACTGCAGACACAGTTGTTGCCCCGGGTGAGATTTGACTCCAAAACCACAAAATAAAATTCCCTTCATATTTCAATTTTAGACACATATATTCCACTGCAACATATAAAATCTTTAGTGTACCTATTGAAGCAACGGGCGGAGGTGGCGAGCTTGTTTATGTTTGAGGAGGCGGTGGTGAGTGTTGTGCTCGAGGCGGTTTTCCACGCCGGGGTGGAGACGGAAAACCCCTTGAATATGTTCGACGCAGTGATGGCGAGTGTCATGGTTGAGGTGTCGTTCCACGCCGGTACGGATTTCATCTTAGCACCTCTGCGTTAGAACCATAAATCAAATAAAATGGAAAACTTATAAGGCAATAGTAAACATTCAAACGAATGAGAGCCTGCGTTCGCACACATAGGATTTAAAACAAAAATGTCTGGTAATTTTTCATGAATTTAAGCTAAAACAAATGAAATATGCACTCTTATCTTTCTCAGCATAAGCCGACGTTTTTAAAAGAAAAATACCAGATAAATTATTGAAAATTGAAGGTACAGAGAAAGAAAACCCTACCCTTCAAGCTTTCAATATTTCCCTGCATAAACGTAGGTTATAAAAGAAAAATGTAACATAAATTTCCAAGAATTTAAACTAGAAATAACGAAACCTGCTTTATTGTGTTTTCTCATCATAAACTCGCTTTATTGTGTTTTCTCATCATAAACTTATAATTAACAACAAATGCACAGGCAGAAACGTGAGACAAAGCTCACACAACTCAATGAATTCAATTGCTAAATTACATCACACTTATATAGGAAACTGCACTCACCTAATCTTCCTGAAGAAGAGGAAACAAACCTGAATATGTGCAACCAATTCCTAAATAAACACTCTCGTTCAACCACTCAAAACTAATTCTATTTCTGCATTATTCTCACATCCTCCCTTAATGGAGAAATGGATTTTCTACAATACCTAACTGACTTCTAAAAACTTCAAATTTGATTTTACCAAGGGGCTTAGTAAATATATCAGCCACATTATCCTTGGTATTACAAAATATTAATTCAATTTCATTCGACTCAATTTTCTCACGTACAAAGTGGTACTGTAACTCAACGTGTTTTGTTCTAGCATGGTAAATTGTATTATGTGCTAATTTGATAGCACTCTGATTATCACAATTGATACATGTTGAACCACTTTGTGCCTCTTCAAGATCCGCAAGAATTCTCCGCAACCAAATAGCTTCACAGGTGGCATTGGTCAAAGCTTTGTACTCTGATTCTGTTGATGATAAAGAAACAATTGGCTGTTTCTTACTACTCCAAGATACGACCCCTGATCCAATATGAAATGCATAGCCAGAGGTAGATCGTCTGTCATCTGGATTTCCTGCCCAATCTGAATCAAAAAAACCTATCAGTGTAACATCAGATTCATCAGTATACATAATACCTAAATTCACTGTTCCCTTTAAGTATCGGAGAACTTTCTTTGCAGCATTCCAGTGATTTCCTGAAGGCTTAGCCATGAATTGACTAAGAATACTGACTGAGTATGCAATGTCTGGTCTGGTAGTGGTGAGATAGTTTAAACTTCCCACTAACTGACGATATAATGTTCCATCTGCCTCTTTAGTTCCATCTTCTTTGTACAACTTTGCATTATGTTCTAAGGGAGTTGACATAGCTTTGCAATCTGTCATATTAAACTTTTTAAGAATCTCCTTTGTATATTTGCTTTGAGTGATCAAAGTTTTACCAGGCTCTCTCCATACCTCAATTCCTAAACAGTAATGCAATTCACCCAAATCTTTCATTTCAAATTCCTGTGACAACTGAACTTTAATTTCTTCAATTAACTTGTGAGCACTGCCTGTTATAATGAGATCATCCACATACAAAGATATTAAAGCAACATTTACTTTTTCATCTTTCTTAACATACAAGTCAGGATCATTTTTGCTTTTCACAAATCCATTCTGAAGAAAGAAGGTATCAATCTTTACATACCATGACCTCGGCGCCTGTTTCAAACCATATAATGCCTTTCTTAACCTGAAAACCAGATGCTCCTGTCCCTGTTTGACAAACCCTTCAGGTTGAACCAAATAAATTTCTTCCTTTAAATCACCATTTAGAAAAGCAGATTTGACATCCAATTGATGTATATTCCAATTATGTTTTGTGGCTAAGGCAATCAGTAATCTAATTGTATTCAACTTAGCTACTGGTGCAAAAGTGTCTTCATAGTCAATTCCCTCCTTTTGAGAATATCCTTTTGCTACTAATCTTGCCTTAAATTTATCAATTGTACCATCTGCTTTAAATTTCGATTTGTACAACCATTTGCTTCCAATTGGAACTTTATTTTCAGGAAGTTCCACTAATTCCCATGTTTGATTTTTCATAAGAGAAGCATACTCATCATTCATAGCATCTATCCATTTTTCATGTTGTTTAGCTTGCTCATAATCAATTGGTTCAACAACATTCATTATATTAGACATTAAGGCATAATCTCTATACCTTGCAGGAAGATGAGTTTGTCGGGACGACCTTCTTGGTGCTTCAATGCCTGTGGGTGTTCCATCCATGATTCGTCGGCTTTGAGGTGAATCACCCCCTTGTGATGACTCACTACTGCTGGATGTGCTCATACTGCTCTCATCCTGATCCTGTACATGTACCTGTACCTGTTCCTGTTCCTGCTTAATCAAAGTATCAAGTTTGACATGAGCATCATTAGATATATGCCATGCATCATTCTTTGTATTAATTTTATCAGCCTGCTCATGAAACAACACATCACGACTTGCAAATAGTTTATGGGAACTTGGATCAAACAATTTATAGGCTTTCTGATCCGCACAATACCCAATGAAAACACACTTGATTGACTTGGCATCAAGTTTTCTTCTGTTAGCCTTAGGAATATGAGCAAAAGCAGTACATCCAAAGACTTTGAAATGACTCACATCAGGTTTATAACCATGAAGAACCTCAAAAGGAGTTTGAAAACTAATTGCTTAGTGGGACATCGATTCTTCAGATAAACAGCAGTGTTAATGGCTTCTGCCCAGAAACCATTAGAGATGTTCTTACCTTGCAGCATACTACGAGCAGATTCCACCAAGGTTCTATTCCATCGCTCAACAACACCATTTTGCTGAGGGGTATGTGGCACTGTGAACTGTTGTTGAATTCCATTAGATTTACAATAGGTGTTAAATGCTTTTGACTTATATTCACCCCCTTGATCAGATCTGAGTATTTTAATGCACTTTCCTGTTTGTTTTTCAACCATAGTTCGAAACTCTTTAAAATACTCAAATATATCACTCTTCCTTCGAATGAAATAGACCCAGGTATACCTAGATCTATCATCAATAAAAATAACAAAGTATGAAGCACCACCAAGAGACCTATTTTGCATAGGTCCACATACATCAGTGTGAATTAATTCAAGTATATCATACTGTCGTTTCTCGGTATGAACAGGAAACTCTTCTCTATGCTGCTTACCAAGTGCACAAACTTCACATGGTAAATGTTCACACTTCATAACAGGAAGACCTTCAACCATTGATTTCCTTTGCAACAACGATAAATCATTGTAATTTAGGTGCCCATACCTATGATGCCATAATTCTGCTGTCGATGTCTCTTTGGATGTCAATGCAACATGGCGCTTCACTGTCACATCCAATCTGTATAATCCTCCAACTCTGGTACCTGTTGAAACAACCCTGTAGTGGTCCTGAACATCTTTCACAATACACCCCAATTTACCAAATTCAACTTTTAAATGATTATCAGTGATAGTGGAAACAGATATCAGATTCTTTTTGAGAGCAGGTACATACATCACATTATGAATCTGTCGCATTTGTCCATTAGGTAAGTACACATTTATTATGCCATAGCCTTGAACTTTAAGTGACATGTCATCTCCTAGGTAAATGTGTGTACCATCAGATTTCTCATAATATTTATCATACCATTCTTTATTACAAGTCATGTGCGCTGATGCACCAAAATATATGAACCAAGCATTCTCATCATCAGTTTCAGCAGACAATGAAGCATCAGAAAGAAACAACTTAAGATTTTTAAATCCATCAGTCACTGAGGTGTCTCTGTTTATGAAATTTCCATTATGCCTTCTATGTCTTTGATTTGATTCATTATTCTTTCTTCTATAGCAATCTTTAGCCAGATGTCCAGGTTTTCCACAATAATCACATTCAATGTTCCTCTTAACATAAGAATCAGGAGGTGACATACCTTTCTGCTTTGCTTGAAAACGACCTCTGTTCCTGTCCCATGGTCTCCCTCGGAATGGTCTTTTACCTCTTGCAGTCAAAGCCAAATCAGAACCATTTGACTCCAGTTCAAAAATTTTCATTCGCTCTTCTTCTTGAAGAAGAATTCCAGCCAATTCTTCAAATGTAGGAGGTGTCGGTCTAGCTGAGAGAGCTGAAATAAAGACTTTATAGTCTGGGACTAACCCCTTTAAAGCAACAGTTACCAAGTCTGTACTAGACACCTTTTCACCAATATCACCTAGTTTATCACTCAAGTCTTTAATTCGGGAAACAAAGTTGCTAATGCTCTCATTGGCTTCCATTTTAATAGATAGCAGCTTTGTTTTTAAAAATAAAATACGGTTTGCATTAGTAGTTTCATACAAACCTTTAAGAGTGTCCCATGTCGCCTTTGAAGTTTCACAGTCCCAAATGTGAGGAATAATATTGTCCTTCACTGACATGCGAAGCAGCACCCTTGCTTTCATTTCACGCTTCTCCCAATCTTGAGTGGCAGCAGGAGGTTGAGGCTTGGGCTCGTCACCTTTGACAATCGTCCAGAGATTGTATGCCTCCAGTACTGTTATGAGCTTAAATTTCCAGTTTACATAATTTTCTCCATCAAGTTTTGTAGATTCATTTAAGTATGAATCATCAAGAGGATTAGCCATTGTTGTGAAGATCTAAATATTCAAAATATCTAGGTTGCAATTTTATTGCACACTCTCTTTAGATTGATGATTTTTTTTAACAAAAAACTTCAAACAAAAAAACCTTGCTCCCTTTTGTTAAAAAAAATGACAAGAACAAATATAAATTTGTTCGACTCACAAATAACGTTTCAAAAAACCAGCTTACAGCCCTCCAACTAAGCTTACGGTCTCTTCCAAAACTTAAATACCAAAAAAAACCGTTTTTTTTTTTTTTAAACGCTGCCTTTAAAGCTGATCTCCAAATTAAACAGCATCTCACCAAATTAACAAATATAAAACAGTTCACCTTACTGTTATTAAATGGCGCAGAGGCAATCTGGTCAATTCCGTGCTCAAACCAACAAAAAAAATACCGATCCAACGCACAACAAAAAAACTCCACGACTAAACTGCTGTCAACGCCAGACACGTGTGGCAAACTCTGTGTTTCTTTTAATCAGCTGCGCAGTACAAATAGCGATGGGAACTCTGCGTTCAATTGTTTAAGCTCCGTGGCATACCTCCGTGGGCAACCTCCGAACTGCCTGAAACTGCAACGTCCGTGGGCCTGAACTGCAACCTTCGTGGGCCTGAAAGCCGTAAGCACCAACGCTTGCCGCTCAACTTAAAAGAAACACACCATGCTCGATCCGGTAGGAAATCCAACGCACGTTTTTGTGCCCCACCGTGGGCCTTCGTTCCGTCTTATGAGCGCATGAATGAATCGCTGGATGCGTACCACAGCAAAGCTCTCACTTCAACTTGGCGAACAAGATTCGATGGGCTTCGAAAGCGGAGCTCTCACTCCAATACCCAAACACCTGCTCCGATACCAAATTAACAACAAATGCACAGGTAGAAACGTGAGACAAAGCTCACACAACTCAATGAATTCAATTGCTAAATTACATCACACTTATATAGGAAACTGCACTCACCTAATCTTCCTGAAGAAGAGGAAACAAACCTGAATATGTGCAACCAATTCCTAAATAAACACTCTCGTTCAACCACTCAAAACTAATTCTATTTCTGCATTATTCTCACACTTATGTCGTGAAAGAAAAGTGCCTGATACATTTTCACTCATTTAAACTAAACCACACTCTTAAAATATTTCGAACGTAACCGTAGGGTTTGAAAGAAAAATGCCAAATAAATTTTAAAGAAAAACGTCTCATGATTTCTTGGGAAGCTTTAAAAAGAAAAGTGCAGGATCAATTTCAATAATTTAAACTAAAGTGAAGGAAAACCTGCAGACTTTCAAGTTTTATTGTAGGTTGTAAAAGAGTTAATTGTTCCATAAATAACTAGGAAATTAAATTGTAAAGAACGAACATTTACATCTTTTAGTTTTTCTCAACGTAAAGGTAGATTTTGAAAGAAAAGTGTTGGATAAATGTTGAAGAAATAAAATTAAAATGAAGAAAGTTTGATGCTCTCAAATAAACACATGGAAGTTGTATCTTATTTCATTGTAAGGTGGAAGAGAAATAGTAAGGTTTAGTGAGTTATTTAGTCACTATAGCGTAAATGAAGGAAATGACAAACGCCTTGCAACGTAATTATGATGATCCATAAAAATTATCAGTTCTCACAAATTTGCAAACCAATTATAATTGCATTGTCATTATTTTTTTTAATATAAAATTTAAATTATTTAAAGTAATTATATATGAATCATTATTTTAGATGTATATTTCTCTTTTTATATAAGATATTTAATTCTAAAATATCTATATAACATCGCATTATAAAACTAATATCTGCCATAATTATTATTATTGATATTACATTATTTAAAAATAAAATATGATATTATTCATTAACAACATAGCTATCATATTATTTTGCAAATTTAACTTTTATTATTATTATTATTATTATTATTATTATGAAATTAATATATGATATTATCTACTAATATTTTTAACATTCTGATTTGTAAAATACTGATAATTTTTTTATCCAATAACTCTATTTTAAAAAAAATAACTCAATTTCACTGAGAAGATTATACAAATATTTTGTAATAGTTTTGTTTTGTTTATGTATTTTTAAAAATATCCTCAATTTCATATCACTACTATCGAATAATTGTAATGAACATTTAAATAGAAATGTTTTTAGAATATTCCAACTCTGAATTAAAAAAATAATAATAATTAGAAAAAAAAAACTATTACGGATTTTATAAAATAAAAATCAAAATATTTTACAAATTTAGTAAAGTCAATTCATGACACTTTTATGGTTTTTTAATTAACTAAAATATATCATAAATAATTCACTTGAGAAAATGCATACCATGTATACCAAAGTTTAGTTGGAGTCCATCTATTCAATAAGTATTTCTCTTTTATTTGTTCAAGAATTCATTCATCACTTGTGACAAAATTTGTAGCACAAGGGTGCATATGTTGTATCCACAATAAAGACACATGATTGTGGATTCTTATTTTCTAGATGTCGAAAAGTTATGGTCTAGACTACATATTTGAAAATGTGGGGATTCAAAATTTTACCCTTAACAATCCTTCTATAGGAAGTGAGTTTTGAAGCATTAAAGGAAGAGGTTGCCCCCTTTGTTTGAGTACCTCTTTGGAAAAGGAGAGCCATCTTCCAAATTATTACCAATAAGACTAGCCATTACCAATAGAGAGGGCCCTCCTCATTTTAGATCTTAGTCTTTCTTCCTCCAAGTTTGGAATAGGATTCCAAGTGAGGATTTTTCAAAAAATTTGTAGAATACCTTCAGTATCAATGACCATCTCTAAAAAAATTTAGTCACTTTTATATTCATTATTTCTATCATCAAAGTCCATGTGAAAAAAGAAAATAAGGTGACTAAGGCAAGATCCTCCACCTTCAGCTACCAAGGAACTCAATATAATTTTCCCCAATTACACAACTAAGTTTCAGTCTGTGAATTGATTTGGACTCTAATACTAATACAAAATTCATACACAACAAAAAATGAAAACTTGCATTACATCAACAAAATTAACAAATGAAATTCCATCCAATCAATAACTATTCTTGATGATAGTGTTTTCTTCCCATTTGGACCATACATTTATACAAAATTTAGATATGAAATAAAATTCATGGGTTAATTGGTGGAAATTAAATTGTAGATACTACATACAAAATAAATACATGTACTTATCTCTCTCAATTTTTATCCACCAAACCAAACTTATTATAGAAGAGCATTTCATTCCTAACTATAATTTTATGGTGTAGATATTACAATAGTTTGGGCTATGAGACCTCAAGGGTGAAGAAAATACATTAAGATATATGTCTTACTTAATCCATCACACAACACTCTTGAATCAACCAATTCCAAAAACACATAATACTTCCAAGCATCTTAACCATCCTTTACTACTACATTTTAGGCCTTTCAAGGTGGTTGTTTTCCATCACTAAAAATTGGAATTAGGGATGGTTTGAGAAAACCTACCTTTGAATGAACCAAAACTAAAATCCAAGCCCTTTAATGATGGTTTAATAAGATTTTTTAATCATCCCTGAAAGTTCCTTTGGGGGAAAATGTGAACCCTCTCCAAAAAGTTAACTATTAGAGATGTTTGTAAATAAACCACTCATAGAAAAGGTAACCATATAGGTAGATATAAAAATTCCCTTATAAAAATTAATGAAGGTGGTTTGAAACCCCCTCATAGTAACTTACAAGAGTGGTTTGAAACCCACCTCATAGAAATGTATGGGGTGGTTTGAAACCCCCATGATAGCGACTTATGGGGACTATTTGGAACTCCCCTAACAGGAACTTACGAGGGTAGTTCAGATCCCCCCATACCCTCCACCAACATGCCCACCCTATAGAAACTTATAGGGGAAGTTTAAGACACCTTTCATAACAACATTCAAGGGAAATTAGAAATCTCCCTCTCAACAACGTATGGGGGTGATTCAAACTCAACCCCTAGGACACCTTAAAGGGTGATTTAAAACTTTTCTTAAATCATTGTTAAAAATCTTTTTTTGAGTGTTAATGCTTTTGGGAGTGGTTTTTCCCAAACTACACTAAGTTCCACTTACAGTGAGGGAAAAATGCCAACCCTAAAAATTTGATTAGGGACAATTCAAAACCACCACCGAAGCCCTTTAGGGACTGTAAGAAAAATATTGTCTAGGATACCTAGACACTATTTTGAGTACCAATTATATATCTCCATGTAGATTTCACAAAGCCTTTGGTCCATCTCTTTCTAAATTCTATATGAGGTTCCTAGATTTGTCAATGGTATTAATGCATTCATTAACATGATTAGGACTAAAGGATCCACATCCATCATCATGTTGGGTATTTTGAGCTTAATTTCCAATGTTGTTCTTCAACTTGGCATTTTTTCGTTCCCACGCCAATTTTTCGCTTAGTGGTTTCTCCAAAGGGAAATTTGTTGCTAGTTTTGACAAAGGGGTAATTTTGCAAGACATTTAGGAGTGAAATGAAGAAAGAGGCCTAACTTGGCCATTTTTCAGCCTTTTTGAGCCCAAGAAGAGCCTATACATGGGTTTTTAGGTGTTCTGGACACAATGGCAACATTATTTTTATGATTTGAGCATTTTATGTTGATTTAATTGACATTTTTAGCATATATTTTAAAGTGCCAACATTGGAAGCTGGACCCAGAGATGTAGCGCAAGAGGGGTGAACTCCATTATCAAATTGTTGTTTTTTGATGTTGCATTTTGTCTATTTTTCTCTGTTTAAATATGAAAAAATTAACTAAGATTACTACATTTATGTTCTTTTGCAATTTAGATCTATTGCCCACAAGACATAAACTAGCTTGCAAACTTTTAAGAAACCTTAAATTTTTAATTTCAGATCAATTTGGTATCACATAATGGTTGTTTTGAAGGTTTTACAGTTTTTGAAAGTGTTTTCTTAAATTATTACAAGGTATAAATTGAGAATAGGGGGAGTGATTGAAGAACCAAACCCTCAAATTGGTTCAAGGAGGTCGCAAAATCCACCGGTCATGGCACATGAAGAAGGACAAGAGATGATTTCTAAGGATGTGAGATCTTTTAGAAAGGATTTCTATTATGTGTTTGAGACGGTGAAAGTGTTGTACAATGAGAGGACAATAAGTTTGCAAGGATAAATTTGAAATCATCCCAAAGGTAATGATGGTTATGGGAGCAAGCCTCCACCTCCACCACCTCCTTCACCTCCATGTACACCTCCATCCTCACCTCCTTCTTCACCTTCTTCCTCTGATATACCTACTCCTCCTCCGTCTCCAAAAGGACATGCTAAGTCTCCTTTGATTAACCTTGATGTCAAGTTTGAATTTACTATGTACATGGGGGATTAAATATCTAAAAGTTGGATAATTGGGTTCGTTAAATTGAAGTCTATTTCTGGATTCGAAATATTGATGATTATGTTACAAAGATCCAAATTTCTTCTCTTCATTTGTAAATTGAAACCCTCATCTGTTGGGGGGCCAGAACTCAAGAATATTTGAAGAAAAATGGTAAATTATCTCTTCTTGGAATGATTTTATAACTGCATTAAGAAGGACATTTTATCCATTAGCTTATATGAAAAAAGTGATAATGGACTGGAAAAATTTAGACAAGCTAAAGGTCAAAGTGTTAAAATTTACACACAAGAATTTAGAAGAAGAGCTTTAAACTTGGGTGTTGATTTGTCTTCACAAGATACTCTCGTTAAATACATAGTTGGATTACATAGTTATTTGAGACATACTATACTTATGTTTAATCCCACAAATCTGGATGAAGTATGTTCTGAAGAAACTCTTTTAGAATCAATAAGAAAGAATGTTCCTCAAGAGACTAGCAAGAAACCATCCAAATCTAGAGACAAAGGAAAGGGGAAGTTTAAAGGAAAAGGAAAAAAGAATGCTACAGTCAAGAAAGAGGGAGAGAAAGTTCACTGCAAACATTTTTCAAAAGAATGCCATGATGAATAGCATTGTTGGAAACTACATCCAAAAACGAAACCAAAGAAGTTCAATAACAAGGGGAAACAAAATATTTCTACTACAACTAAATAAGATCTAGGATATGATTCAAGTGATGAAACCAAAATAACAACCATGGGAGTATAAGGTAAAGCTTCTAATGCAAGTACTAGTTATTTTAGTAAGCCTAATGAGTCTCAAAATGATAAATAAAGAAGTGAGCTTTTCCATATCAGTGTCATTACAAAACATACAAAATTTGATACATTGTTTGATAGTGGATCCTAGGTCAATCTTATCTCTGAAGAAATTGTCAACAAACTAAATATGGATGTAGAAATTATGATGTAGATGTGCAACTTCTCATGAAATTTTCCTCAAAATCATAAGACACAAACCTACTCTACTTGTCTGTGTAAATCAATTCAAAATTTAGAACATCAATCAAAAACATATAATGACAAAAACCACACATGAACACAATATTTTTCCAGTGGAAAAAAATCTGCTAAAAACACCTTTTCCTGCTTTCATTAATATGATGAATAGAGATGTATTACAATTTCTTTGATCAACTAAGTGAAACCTACAAGTGAATAACCTATCTCACTTCTCACTGAGAAGTTATGAACTAAAATTTAGTCAATTTTTTCCTCTACTTGAGCCCCTATTTCCTTGCAAAATTCTTGGGAAATTAAGCCCCTATTATTTAGGAAATTCCTCCAAAATGCTTGTGCAATTCCCAAGTTTGATCATTTAACTGCATGCAACACCTGTACACTCAGGAATAGTCTAGAAATGATGTTACACTGCCTTGGAATATCCATCATAGTTCGGAAACTCAAATTATGTTCATGAACTATATATTTTGGGTTGATTGATCAACTAATTAGATTATCATTGAGTTTGACTGAAGTCCCACTACACAACTGACCTTCCACTAGTTCCTCCAATAGTTAGAACTAGTTTAACTGAAAACAACTTGAAATAACTGACCTTGATTGATACAAATTAGCAACCACGCATGCTTAACTAAACTCTAACTCCTCTAACTCAAATTTTTTGAGCTAAATGAGTGAAAAGAGCCATTTTACCCAAGTTAACTGCATCCAAGTTGTCTTTTATTGTGGAAATTCGAATTCTCCCAATTTGACCAAGGAAAAATCAAATTGAGAATTTATTGCTACAATTTTCAACACTAGAAACTACACCTCATACTAAACCTTACCCTTTGGGCTAGGTATGTGATGATTCCAAATTACAAGTGACAAGAAAATGTAAACTCAATTTTTTCATCATTCCTAATTTTATAGATGAGGTAGATCTTGATGTTGTACCACTTCACATACGTGGAATTGTTTTAGGGAACCCATACTTGTATGACCGGAAAGCCATATTCTATCGCCATCAGAAAAAATATCATTTTTTTAAAGATGGAGTGGAGCATATTTTTAGAGCACATTGCAAGAATATGAACTTATCTCTTGTTGATCCAAGTGGATATCGGTGGCCGCCCACCTATTCCATTTATACCCGCAACATCAATTCTTTCATCTTTTCACTTCCAACAGCTTACTATTTTTAGCAGGTTTTCAGGTCCTGCATGCCCGAAGCCATTTTGGGGCTTTAATGATCCAGGTGGATATTGTTGGCCATCCACCTATTCCATTTGAACCCCCACCATCAGTTCTTTTCATTTTTAAGTTTCAGCACAACTTACTATTTTCAGCAGTTTTTCGAGTCCTGAACTTCTGGAACTGTTTTAAGGCCCTAAACGACGTCTTTTGGGAAAACCGAGAGCTACCAAGAATATCTTTATTGCACCAAAAATTTTAGTCCTTGGACAGATCTTTCTAACGAGCTATTGAGCACGTCAAACAGACATCGGATTCCAAAGTTACGTCCCTGGGAAGTTGAAACACTAATTTACCCAAACGGGGCCCATATTTTTGGCGCTTCATCTTCGAGGGTTAGGTTTTTGGACGTTTCAGGTTTTACATTATTTCTCAACAATAAATAGGCCTTCGAGCCTCATTGTAACACATTTTTAGGGGCTGGTATCCGACACATCTCTCCTTAGGGATACGCTACCAGTACCCTAGCTCATCTATTCCCATTATATCTGTAATAGACCTTCGAGCCTCAATATAACACAACTCAGAGGCCTGTGTATGCCACATATCTTCTCAGAGATACGCTACTAGTGCCCTAGCTTGTTTCCATTATGTTTGTAAGCCTATTTCAGTCATTCTTTTATTAATAAAATGAAGCATTATTTCCGTTGCATCTCTGTGTTTATGGTTATATATATATTCTGTTGCGTTCCTGCATAAAATTCGAATCACTTGTAAGTGTTGGTAAGATGAAAGGCTTGTAAATGCTAGTAATATTTTTGTGTTTTTGATGATTAAAGCTAAAGAAACTGTTGAATCTGAAGCTTTCATATGATTTGATTATAAACTCAAGCATCAATTGGTTGAATTTGTTAACACATATGACAAGATGTTTTAGGAACCTGAAGGGTTTCCTCCTAAAAGAGGAATGCAACATGAGATTCACTTGCAGCAAGATGTACCACTTACAAACATTGGCATGTATAGATACCATTTTTGGAGAATCAAAAGATCAAGGAGTAAATTCAAGAGTTGCTTGAAAAATTGGCCATCATGCCTAACACATCTCCTTGTGGGTCTCATATTGTCTTAGTTCCAAAGAAATATGGTACATGGTGCATGTGTGTGGATTTTAGAGCTTTAAACAAAATCATGTTAAAGAATTGTTATCTTATTCCTCGCATTGATGATTTTCTAGATCAGTTAAAGGAAGTTTTTTATTTTATTACGTTGGACTTCAGAAGTGATTATCATCATATAAGGATTGTTGAAGATGATATTTGGAAAATTACTTTCAAGACAAAACAAGGTTTGCATGAATGGTTAGTTATGTCGTTTTGGATTTGCAATGCACCTGCAACATTCATGAGAGTTCTGAATGATGTGTTGAGACCATTCCTTGGTGATTTTTTCATAGTCTACTTAGATGATATTGTTATTTTCAGTAATACTCGTGAAGATCATGTCAAGCATGTGAAACAAGTTTTAGATGTATTTAAAAAAGAGAAATTTCATTTGAATATGTCTAAGTGTGAATTTGGGAAAACCTATTTCATTTATTTGGGTCATATTGTAGGAGGGGGTGAATTGAAGACTGGTCCCTCAAAATTTGATGTTATTTGAATTGTCCTAAACCCAACAATGTAATATAAGTAGGAGATTTTTGGGAGCAGCCCAATATTGGAGAAAATTTATAGCTAACTTCTCACTCATTGCAACACCATTACATTCTTTGACAAATGTGAAACAAGTCTTTCAATGGGGATGAAAGCAACATATATAATTTGACACTTTCAAAGATAAAATCAGTACAACACCAGTTCTAGCACTTCCAAATCTTAAGCATCCATTTTAGATTCAAACCTATGCAAGCGATTATGTTATGGGAGCCATTTTGAAGGAGCATGGTCAGCCTATTTGTTATCATTTTGAAACCTTTACCAACACAATAATTAACTATCTAACTTATTATAAATATTTTTATGCTATGGTACAAAGTGTGAAGAAATGGAAGCATTATTTGATGGGAAAATAAACGATTATTCATATTGACCATCAACCTTTGCAATATTTACAATCAAAAACCAATCTACAACAAGCTAGACATTTCAGGTGGATGGGATTCCTACAACAATTTAATTTGGTAATAAAGTACAAGAAACTTATATACAATAAATTTTTTGATATGTTATCAAGGCCTATTGTTAATGCATTTGTCATTCTTAAGCATAACTCAATCATGCATGAAATTTATATTAAACAATTATGCAACTTTGAATCAAGGAAATCATGTTGAAGAGTTGGATTATCATGTTCATAACAATTTTTTGTATCATCTTCGTAAGTTATGTGTTCCAAAGGGTGAAAGAGTCAATGTCATAAGGGAATCTCACACTTCTCTTATTGATGGTCACTTTGGTGAAGGAAAAAATGTTGCACAAATTCAAAAGTATTTTTATTGGCATCGCTTGAATGAAATTGTTTCAAGATATGTAAAGGTATGTTCCATGTGTGCTATTAGCAAAGCTAGCAATAGTAATTGGGTTTGTACTTCCTATTCCTTCTCATCCTTGGGAAAGTATTTCTATGGATTTTGTAGGGGGACTAATGATTTCTAGGACAGGTCATGATTATCTATACGTTGTCATGGATCGTTTTAGCAAAATGTGTGTGTTGATTCCATGTAAAAAATAGATTACAGTTGAATAGACCACAAATATGTTCTTCCAAAATGTATGGGTTCACTTTGGTTTACCCACTTCTAGTATTTTTTATCGAGATTCTCGATTTATCAGGAATTTTTGGTTAAGTTTATGGGAACTCATGGACACCAATTTGAAGAAGAGCACCACATTTCATCCACAAATCGAGGACTAGACAGAAGTAGTGAACAAAAAAATAGTGCATCTCCTTCGAGGATATTTTGGTAAGCATCCTAAACTTTTGGATGAGAATTTTCATTACATCCAACATCCCTACAATCATGCCAAGCACTCATCCACACAAGTATCTCTATTTGAAGCTTGTTTGGTATATTTGCTAAAGTCTCATTTGGATTTCATATTTGGTAGATATATTGCAGTAGATGGACATAGTGATGTGGAAAAAGCCAAGAATTTCATTGAACAAATTCATCTAGTGCATCAAAGAGTACAAGAGTAGCTAGAGAAAATAAAATCCAAGAACAAATAAAGGCATGATAAGCATCGGGTTGATCATGATTTCCAAGTGGGAGATCAATTTTAGTTGTATATCAGCAAGGAAATACTTCAAGGTGAAGGTAAAAAACTCACGCCAATCAGATATGGTCCTTTCAAAATCTTGGAGAAGATTGGTAACAATGCTTTCTGATTAGATTTTCCACCTTACATGAAAATTTATTATGTTGTGAATGTGAAAAACTTGAGATTGTATGAGCATCCAATGATTGATGATCATGAAGAGAATTTTCATATTCCATCTATAGAATATTTTTCTCCTGAATATTTAAATGAGTTACAAGAAGGCTCAATTCTTGATAGGAGAATCAAGACTTCACGTAGAGGAATTGTGGAGTATCTTCGAGTGGGGATTAAAGGTACCAACCAAGTAAAGAAAGGTGGATTGAGATCGGGAAAGTGAGTGATTTGTACCCTCACCTACTTTTTGAGTGAAAAATATACTTTTGGTGGTCCTAAAGCTTCCAATGGGAAGGAATGATCCATGGGTTAAAAAATATGCTCAAAAGTCAAAGTGCTAAATTTTTTCCAAAATTAGTGCCAAATTGTAGATATCTTCATTTTAATTCCAATAATTCTCAAATTGCCTCAATCTCATACCATATGAGAAAGTTATCACATTCTCAATTTTTTGACAAACAACTAAAAAGTCAACTTGCAGGGTTGACTAGTTAGCTAGCTAGGCAGGTCTTACAATATCGTGGTGCTAGCATCAGCGGGTGACTATGCAAGTACGATGGTCAAATGGTTCAATCTTGTGCTGACACATGGAATGATTGTACAAGGAAGTTGACAGACTTTTATTGGTTGTTGAGTTTTGGTTTTGGCCAATCGGGAGGCACCACATGGCCCTATGAGAGGTTGCCACATGGCCCTCGAAAGGCATGCAAAATTTTGATATGGGTTGACCGACCTCGATGAGGTTCAACCCCATGACCTCCGCAAAGTTAAAATTCCACTCTACTATGATGCCTTTGTAGTTATTATTATAACTATGTGGGAAATTTTCATTTATTATTTAGCGGTTTGGTGTTTGCGGGAGGCGGGCTGGTGGGCTGGCCCAACTCGCCTAGCCCTGGTTATATGGTATTATATATGACCAAGTGAGAGGCGGAGGGGGAGGGTAGTTAGCTAAAGCTCCTGATACCATTTATTATATACAATAGAAAACATATGGTGCGGAGGGGTGCGTCAGCCACAGACATATGGACATGCACGCGACCAAGTGATGGGGTCGACGGAGCGTGTGGCCTCTAGCCTCGGACCTCAATCGCATAAATTTCCATGTGATTGGACTAAGGGGAAGAATTTAAGGGCGTCATGCCCAGTTAAACATCTAACATTTTGCATTGTTTTCGGTAGAATTTTTGTAGTTCCCACACCATTTTGTCACTTGACAGTTCTGCCAAAGGGAAATTCATTTCTAATTTTAACAGAGGGGTAATTTTGCAAGACAGTTGTAGGGAAATGAATAAGGAGACCTAACTTGGCTATTTTTAAGCCTTTTTTAGTCCAGGAGGAGCCTACACAATGGTTTTTAGGTGTTATGGACATAATGGAAACATTATTTTTGTGATTTGAGAATTGTGTGTTGATTTAATTGACATTTTGAGAATATAATTTAAAGGGCCAACATTGGAAGCTGGTCTTGAAGATGTATCCCAAGAGGGGTGAACTCCGTCATCAAATTTTTGTTTTGTGATGTTGCATGTTGTCTATTTTTATATGTTTAAATATTCAAAAATTAATTAAGATTACTACATTTATGTGCTTTTTCAATTTCAATCCATTTCCCACAAGACATCAACTAGCTTACAAACCTTTACAATAAACCTTCAACTTTTAATTTCAGATCATTAGCCTAGTAGTTTGCTTTGCCTTTCATGTTATGTAGAATAGGAATACCTTATATTAGAAAATTCATTTTTTTTTCATCAAACACGTTTTTGAAATTTTTTTATTTTATCTTAAGCTACCATTGATATTCCACTGAAATATTTTGGCATAATAAATATTAAAATATTCCACAACCTTTTACTATGTAGTGCTTTACTATAGATTGCAAACTTAATATTATTAGTTTTAATGTAGAAATTATGAAAATAAGTTGAAATTGAAATGATAGAGACAAACAACAACACACCAACCACGTAATAAACACAATATGTACCCTAGGAAAACCCAATATGGAAAAATACCTAGCTAGAAGGTGAGGCCTATGTTGTACTATTTTCTTATGAATTATAAAAATGAAAATAAAAACTAAAGGGAACTCACTATGGAGATGCCATGGACACTATAGCCAATATGGTTGCTACAAGATATTCTATTTTCTTTGATTGATCTAATACCCGACTCTCAATACCATGCTCTCCTATGGAGCAATACACAATACAATAATAATGGAAACCCTTCCTTTCCAAGCTACCAAATATTTAATATAACTTGATAGGTTGCTAGGGTTAGTGTAAGGGTAATTTTTTTTGAATTCCTTAACTCCCAATTAATGCTGGGATAATGAACCATCTATTATCTTCTTGAAGGCCACATGTGACTAGCTCCACATGTGTGACTAATGGAAGTGTTATTGCTGCGAAAACAACCCTCCAAAATTTGGTCTACACTTGAATTTTGGAGCCTACTATCGATCTTGTGATCATTCATTCCATATTTATTTTATGATCGATTGATGCTTTTATAAGTGTTCTAGTATTCTTCTTCGATTTTAAGCATCGAAGTCAACTACGCACACATGTTCAATCCATGACAAGTTCATGAGCGCATTATTTTATGCAAGCTTGAGAAGAAACAACACAAGTACATCTAGGCAATACCTATGCAATGTTCAACCTATGTCGACAATTAGTGTGCACTTTCATCAACAGTCTCTCACTTTTGGTTGTGATTGTACTTCTATTTTTGTGAAATTTTCAAGTTGTCTCTTTTGTACACCTTCACTTTTGCCGGTGTCACTTTCATGTTACGGTTGTTTCTTTTTCTTGTTTTCACTTTAATATGTGTTGTTTTCATGTTATATTCCCTATATAATTTGTCATTTTCAATGTCATTTGTATTTTTCAAGTGTCATTTTCACTTTCCTCCTACTGTCGTGTTAGTTTCTGCTAGCCCTGCCAATTACCAGTGATCAAATATGCTCTTACAAGGTTTTCTTAGGGTCTTAAGTCAAATTTTTATGGTTTCAGTAGGTCTTCAAATAAAAATTTTGTCACTGGCTAGTGTGTCTAGGTGTGTTACTACTCCTTTAAAATTCATGTTTGGGTCATTGTTATCATTCATTTTGATGAGCTATCACTGAAATTTATCCATCACCATCTCAATCACATCACCATGGTCATCATTCAGCCCATCATTTCATGAAGTGTCACCATTAGGTTTTAAGGTCAAAATCATAAAAAATCAGTCATTTCACCATTGATTTCAACATTGAAGGAGGAGGAAATTTGAAAAATGTTCAATAAAGGTTTTAAAGTGTAATTTCATTTCAATCGTGAATGTAATATGTTTCTCAAAGGTTCTAAATATGCAAAGTTTCAAATCAAAAGTGAAAAGACTTGGTGGGGCCACTTAACCACCAAAGGTGAAAATTGATTTCCAAAGCTACAAAAGACTAAATGAGCTTCTCATTTGCTCATTTCATCTTCAAGAAACCTATCTCCAGCAAGAAAAATCACTCTCACCCTCAGGAAATAAATTTATTTTCTAAAGAGTGCCATATCCCCCTTGCGTTGCGCTTTTGTTGCGCATTCGCTGCACAGGTGTTGCGCACGCACTGCGCTTTTACGTGAGCATTGCGCTTTATCCATTTTTCCAAAAATAATAACTCCAAATGGATTCTTCATCAGAAAATAGGTTCCAGTGTATCAGAGATAGGTAAGTGGGCTTTCAAATCATCTCTTTTGTCTTCATTTTGTGATTGGAAAAATAAATTCCCTCTTCTATGGTTTTGAGTTCATTTGCTTGGTTTCATGTTTGCATTGAAATTTTTTTGAAAGAAACGATAAGACTGAAGCTCACTCGCCTTCCCCCACCTGTTATACACCTACCTAATCATTTTCCCCACCCCCTACCCCTCATTTTCCCTATTTTCCTACAAACCCTAGCCTAGACTAGACATATCTAGGTTAGGACTATTTTTTCCCTTTTTGGACCCCTTCCCCTTACCCATACCCTAAAATTTCACTTTCCCCTACCTCCTAACATCTCTCCCTACCCCCTTATATTTTTCCAAGAATTTAGGAATCCCTAAACCCCTTCATCTCCTTTCATTCCCAAAAATTACCCAAATCCCCTGTTTTTCCCTTCACTAAACCCTAATGCCCTTTCCCATTGAGCCAGGGTTAGCAATGGATTCTGAAACCACTCAGTAGAAGAAACACAAGGGAGGTCAGATCAACAGGTATGAGCCCACTTTAGCAAATGAGATCATGTCCTTGCCTTTACTCAAGAAATCATTTCAAGATGTTGGTTGCCTTGCCTTTTGCCAAAAGGTTGAGGAATTTAGTTTTCATGACAAACTTACTAGTACTTTTGCCACTAGATCGAGGAGAGATAAGGTTACCATTTCAGGGGTGGTGTTCACTCTTTCAACAGAGATCATTGCATCAGCCATATGTATTCCAAACAGTGAAGAAAACTGGTTCAAGAGTAGAGACATTGACCTTGACAGGTACAAAATGTACTTGAAGCCAACATACAAAGCAACTCCTACACACATATTTCCATTTAGACACTTGTTGGACAAATATGCCCCTCTCATGAAATTTATCATGAGGTACTTCACATGTCAGGGCAGGTACTCAAGGTTATACCAGTATCATATGTGACTCTTGATGTATTTCACTGGTCTAAAAACCCTAAAACTACCTCATTACCTCTATAAGAGAATGGTAAAGATGGAAGAGAAGGTAAGGAGGATGGGAAAAAATCATCATGCTATTTTGTTTCACCATGGCTTGGTGAAGGTCTTGGTTTTCCATCAGTTATCATAGATCAATTTTTCATGGGATAGATTTTTATATTCAAGTTCTCTTTTGTGTTCTCCGGCTCAATCTAGTAGTCACTCTACACCCTTGGCTTCACCAGCATATCAAGAGGTTGCTTCCTCAATAAAACCTACCAAAAGAGCTCCTAGGGCAGAGGTGACACAAACACATGTTAGAGGTAAGAGGCTTGTGTTTGCTCCAAATATTATTGAAAGGGCCAAGCCTACATCAGGTGAACGTGGATGCACCATTGCAGATGAGGATCCATTCCATAGGAACACTGACATGGAAGACTAGGAGGTGAGTGAAGATAACAAAACAACAGAGAAAATCACATTAGAAAAGGAGGCTGAGATTAGGTAGCTCAACGACAGCTTGTGAAAGGCAAACTTCTTGGTCTCATTCTTGCAGCAAGAGAATATGCAATCAAAGGTAAATCAACTACTCTTAAATAAGCCCAAGGTTGATTTGAGAAAATATGAAGTAAAAGGTAACACAGTGGTTGAGATTGATGATTCAGATGATCAGGAAGAGCAGGTTAGAAAAATAATACCAAGGAAAAGAGGCCTCAAAAAAGGATTTGAGCAACAAAAAGAAACAACTCCACCAAGAACTCAAATGACAGTTGATGAACTCATGTTGACAGAAATTGAGAAAGATAGGGAATATTGGCTTGATAGGGTGAATTTCCACTTCGAGAAGCTCCTAAAGAGGGAAAACGAGAAAAAAAAAACAAATATGCATGGCTTTGCATTACTATAAAAGGAATCAGGTCTCCAAGGTCAGGATCAAGCAGTTGAAGAAAAATCTCAAGGAAACCCTAATGAGCCAAAAAGAGAAGGATAAGTTGGATTTTCTTGTTGAAGCATCCCTCATAGCATGAAACATCATCACATAACTTCATGGAACAATTTTGGTGAATTTTTGAAGATATTTTGAAAATTTTTTATTTTTTGTGACTTTTGGCCAATTTGGAAAACACAGTGCAACCAAAAGCACATCACTTTGGCGCTGCGCTTTTTCCTCAACCATCCAAATGCTAAAAGATTCATATTCCTGGATAGATATTGACTCATACATCTCATCTATCCACCTGGGGTGCCTTGTCATCAAAATGGTGAAGAGAAAATAATCTAAACCTTTTCCTCCGTTTCACTCCACAAAGATTCAAATATCCAATAGCCTGCCTACCTTTCCCTGTTACATATGTTCTGATATTTATGTATCTGATCACCCTAATACTTTGACTCCATAGCCCAATGGCCTTTGCTTGAATTTTTAGCCAAACATTTCAAAAAACCAAACTCTAAACCCATTATCTAGTCTAAAATACCAAAACAAAAAATCAAAATCTAATAGAGAGATCCCTCTCTAGGTTTAGAAGGGCTAGATTCTAAGCTTACAAGAGGTTTTGTGGTTACCTCTGGGTTTCTCTCACAACCTTGGGAAATTACGAAGTGATAACATTATCATTTTTATCAAAATTATTTTAATGAGAAACAAGTTTGACATCTAAAGACCTCTACTTTTTACTCATATATGTTTAATAATATTAAATGAAACTATTTTCAACATATAGACAAAATGATTAGATACTCATATTATATTTCATCTTCATTTATGATTAGTTCATGAGTTAAATATTGTCAAACACATACATGGAATGCACACATATATGCAATATAAGCATTGGATACCTCTGTTATTCACAATGATACATATTTATAGTACATTGGAGTGACCCTTGGATTCCATATCCCAAGGTCTCTTGGAGTCCCTTTGATTGTTCGCCTTCTACACCAACCTTTAGAGGATAAGGTTTCCAACATTCCCTCCCTTAATTTGAAGGGGTGTGTATGAGTCCAAGAACAAACTTGTAATACAAATGTGCAAAAATGCATGGCAACACTAGGTTGAATGAGCTCTCTCAAATGTTGGCATAAGGTGGTGGTTTAAGGATGACCACCAACACTGGAACACTTAGTGCAGTTCCCGAAATTCTTCCAAATCTAGAAAGAAGCAAATATCTTCTACTAGAGGAGGTATCCCTAATGATTTGGAGAGGGAGACTTTCAACCTCAAAAATGGAGGTTTGTAACTTGCATAAAAATGGATAACCTCAACCTGAAAAGTTATTTATCAACCTGCGGTGTTTTAAGGATGACCACTAACTCTGGAATGCTTAAGGAAATTCCTAGAAATCCTCTAAAACCAACAAGAAGTTGATGTCTTCTTCTAGACAAAGTGTCCCCAATTCTTTGAAGAGGGAGAAGCTAAACCTGAAAAGGGAGGTCTCAACCCCACGTAGATGGTTTAAGGCTGACCACCAACCAAATGCATGATCATGGGAATCTTTGTCTTTGGATACAAGTTGGAATCTGGTATAGCAAGTTGTGGCTCGGGCTCACTTGATGTAGCTTTTAAGCTTGTATATGACCATCACTTCCCCCCTGTCATATACAAGGTGAGATGATGGTGAAAAATCAACTGCAAGACTATTCAATACTCTAGAACAAACTCTGACATATGAGTGAAATAGCTTCGTCGTTTTTGATGCCCATTACCAAGAAGCGATCCATCGAAGATGAATCTTTTTTCTTGCAGGAGGCTTGTTTCTGAAGCATCTGTGTGAAGAATGAGTATTTTTATGACAATGCTCACATGGATGAATATCAAAACATTGATATTTCATATGGCCAACTTGATCATAGTGTTGGCATTTAACAATCTGTTGTGGCTATTGTGAAAGAGGAGCATAATATGGAACAACTGAAGGTGAACTGTCATAAATAAATCCAACATTGTGAAATTGAATGGGCTTGGAATATTCTGGAATATGAAAAGAAACATCCTTGTCATATCCAAGACCAGTTCTATGCTTGTTATGGACAAGCTCTTCCCAAGGTTTGATGATTGGCTTGGGAAGTGCAAGCTGAATTTCTGCTTCTACATGCAAATCTGCTCTTGAAATAGGCATTGAATCTAAATCAACTTAAACTTTATATTCTTGTTGATGGGAGTCTGTCTCAATGTTTTAAACATAACAGGTTCATAATGATGACTCCATTGTTGTAATTCGTCTTGTTGAAGCTGAGGATCAAGCTGCAAAAAATAATATTTTCCTGTGTATTCTGCAGACATGTCTGAATGTGAAAGAGAGTTTTTTTGTCAATTTCAATTGTATCATGAACAATGGAGTTAATTAAAGTATTTAGAAACTCTAATAACTTATTAATTATGACCATTTTGTTTTTCTTTTTCTTCAAGTTCAACCAATAAGTGCAAAAAAAAATTGGCCTCAAAGATAGAAAACAACACCAACACAAAATTTTAGGTGTATAATTCAACTCAACAAAGATGTGAGAATGAGGTATCACTTCCTTGTAGAATAAAACTCACAACTAGCACTTCAAATTCCACCCTCTTACACCAATAGAATCTTAACCAATGTAGTCAAATTGTAACATTTCAAAATGAAAGTCCCACCATAAGAAATCAAATTCTGCTCTTCCCAAACCTTAATTCATGATTGGGTCTACCTTCTAGAAGGTTACCTAAAGCCATAAAAAAATTTATTGGTTTCTCACTGTGATTGCTTCCCCTTTCAAAAGATCGAAATAAAATACTGGAAAATAAAGTAGTCTTCTAGCAATCCAAGATGGGTATCGGTTCTCTAGGAGTTCTATGGGATGTTGTGCCCATGCCTCTCAATCGTCATTCTCCTCTTCACTTCATCAAGATGGATAAATGTGCTACTCTTTAGGGTCTTATTACCTTTGATTTGAAAAAAGAAAACAATGAAAGTATAAACAATATCTCACTCCGCTGAAAAATTACAGTAGTCTATGCCCATCTACATAAATGAATATAGCATACATGGGACAAATCATGTGCAGATGAGCCTTGAAAACAAACCTCCAATGGAATTATAATCAAAATCAAATTGAAGCCATTGCTCAAATAAGTTAAACTACCTTGTAAACTCGAGAAGCCTTGAAGAAGATATTACGGACCAAACATTCCATATGGTCTTGGCAACACTTGATATATTTCAAGATATTACGCCGAGAAGGTGTTGAGGTGATATACTTGGCAACATGGGCAACGTAGGGAGTAGAATAATGTAAACAAAAAAATGTAATGTGGTATTAATGTAATGCGTCTATATTGTTGCACGCATTCTAATGTAAATAGAAAATTGTAATGTTCATGGAGTCATGGAGGTGAGCGACTGCATTGGAGGTGAGGGTCTGCAAGAGGAAAACATAGCAATGTATGGCACAGGCAGCATGAGAATAGTGGGAAGCATTGTGAGATGGAGCGTGCTTTTCCAAATCGAAGTAGTTAATTATAATTTTAAACTACTGACTAATTTCATATCGCTACACTTTTGGGTTCAGCAAGGAGTTTATAGATTGCAAGAGGTTTTTAAAGAAAATTACTTCACCAGTGTGCTTTCTAATTGAATTTTTTTTCTGGTCGAATCGAATACCAGAGTGTGGGCACAGGTAGAGAGAGGCATCGTGTAGATTTGGCCTTTGGAGTGATGCAGGTGAGAGAGGCAGCGATGAAGGGAGGAGGACTGAGGTTGGTGTTGTGAGATTGTGAGGAGGTGTCGATAGTGGAGTCATATGCACACAATGGATATTGCGCGGAGGGTGAGAGCTGTCAAAATTTAAGCTGCACCATACCAGAGTTTTTCAATTAAAAAATCTCGTGAAGAGATTGTTGAAGATGATAGATTTTCAACAAGGAATTTGAAGCACCTGCTCGGTTTGGATTAAGCAGGTGACGTCTACTTTTCCCGGATGTTGAGGTCACTTGGTAGGTATTGGAAAATCTCTTCTTATTTGTGTTGGTCGTCATCTTTCGCAATGTCGTTGTGGGTTGCTTCCATTTTCTCCCTTCATGTTCTACTGAGCAGTGCATTTTATGAACCAAAAAATGATGCCAGAGCACTAGAGCGCTGGCAGAGAGGACGACGAGAGATAATTTAGTAGCGAATCATCTCACAATATATAACTTTATGGTACAGAGAACATTAGCATTGTTGGAATTATACTCCCAACCACCGCCATGAATAAGTAGTGGCGCAACCCACAACTTCATCAAATTTGGAGCAGAGAAGGACAAGCAGCAGGATTTCAAGAATGCAGCAAGATTTCAAGAATCAGAGGTGTTTTCACGCAACCACAGCAAACCGAGTACCAATCCATCCTCTGTGTTTATTTCTTTCAACCACCGCTTTAACTTACCTTTTCCCACAGCCGCGCAATCGTAAGTTCCTATCCTTAACCTTTAAGCCTTTCCACATATGTTATTCCACTGCCAATGCAATATCCGGCGGGACCTACCTTAACCTTACCACATAAGCCAAAACCTTGTTTTGCTCCTTATTTTCTTTGTTATCCGCTTAGCGCACTTACAACACGTAAGCTGCACCGTAGAGCGCATTTTTCAATGTTTACCACTTAACTTTCTGCCATCCGCAAGTTAAGTTGTTTGAAGTGTGATGCGATCGTGATATTGCACATCACATTCGCAACCATTTAAGTTTACTTTTTAATGCCACAACGTATGTTGTTTGATTTGCGACGCGGCCGTGCCATCACACATCGTGCCCACAAGGTTTTATGTTTACTGTTAAAAGTTCTGCAAAGTAACGCATTTGCATTGCGATGCGATATCCATCGCACATCACAATTGCACAGAATTATGTTCATCATTAAAACTGCCCGTAGGATATGATAATTGATTTGCGATGGGACAGTTCGACATCACTTCGCATTCACACAAACTTAAGTTTATCCGTGTTCCCGCCAGTTGAAATTTTAAGATCGTCAATCTGCGATTTGCGATAAGGAGTCGGATGCGATGAGGACTCAGAGCCAAAAAAAATAATATTTGATATCTGCCAGTTTATGTTTTGAACACATTTTTGTGTGTTTTAGTGTATGTACCAGAATACGTCCTGCGTGCCAATTTAATGAAGATATGGGACTTTCGACAGCCAAAGGATGAGAATTTGTTGAACGTCGGTTCAACAATGAATCACATTGATTAGAATTATTTTTTTAGGCTTCGGCCATTTGTATTAAAAGAAATGTAATTTCATTTTGTTAAAGTGAAGGAATAGAAAACTGAAGTTTGTTCCTCTCCTGTGTTTTATGCTGTCTGTGTATGACTATTTGTTACTTTCGCAGTTTTTTGCATTCTCTGTGTTGTGGGGGAAACACATTTCCTCTATTCATTGTATTTAGAAATTTCCATCATGGTATCAGATTAGGTCTAGGCTCTCAGTGAAAGAAGCGTGAGTTCGCTCTTTACTGAAGAAGCTATAAGATTTTTTATAGAAGCAGAAGTCTCTAGCAGTGAGAAAGGTTTTTTTACACAGCTAGGATGGCAGTAGCAGGCAAAAGCCTAATAAATCCCCAACTACCATAGTTTAATGGGAAGAATTATGATTATTGGGCGATTACAATGAAGGCCATGTTTTCTTCACAAGATATTTTGGAGCTGGTGGAACATGGTTTCCAAGAACCAGTTGATGCAGCAGTATATAATGCTTTGACACAAGTGGAAAGAGACTTGTTGAGAGATAATAGGAAGAAGGACTCCAAAGACCTCTTCTATCTCTTTCAAGCAGTACATGAGAGTATTTTCCCAAGGATTGTAGCAACAACAAAGTCCAAGGAGGCATGGGATATTCTCAAGATAGCCTATCAAGGCATGGAGAAAGTGAATATATCAAAGCTACAAATGTTGAGGAGAGACTTTGAAACTCTCTATATGAAAGAGTCTGATAACATAGACTCATTCTTCACACATGTGATTGGGCTGGTTACCCAGATAAGGTATCATGGAGAGACACTTGAGGAAAGAAGAATAGTGGAGAAAATATTCAGAAGTCTACCATCAAGATTTGATGCCATAGTAGTGGAAATAGAAGAGACAAATAATCTCTCACAATTTTCAGTGGATGAGCTTTGTGCATCCCCGATGTCTCATGAACATAGAATGAATAGAACAACAAACTCCTCATTGGAGCATGCTTTCAAGACACAAATGTCTTTTGGAAAAGGTAGAGGTCAAGGAATATCAAACTACCGAGGAAGAGGAAGAAGCCCATATAGAGGTGGAAGAAACAACCCTGCAAGCACAAGTGGAAGGGGCAGCAACCAAAATCAGAACGAAGGCTCAAGCCAGAGTTAAGCACAAGGAAAAAGGTATCACAAATCCCAAGTCCAATGTCACTATTGTAAAAATTATGGGCATTATGCCAATGAATGTAGAAAGAAACAAAATGACATGAATAATAGGAAAAATGCTAATTTTGAAAAAGAAATTTAGAACCAGAGTAATGTGCCTTTAACTTTTAATATAGCACAAGAAAAACATGAAGATGTATGGTTCTTAGACTCAGGTTGTAGTAACTGCATGACTGGAAACATAGCAATGTTTTCCAATCTGGATGAGAATGTGAAATCTAAAGTGACAACAGGGACTGATATCAAAGTCTCTGTCATGGGGAAATGAATAGTATCAATACTCACAAGGAAGGGAGAAAAGAAATTTGTTCCAGATGTCTATTATGTACCTGGCCTAAAATGTAACCTTCTAAGCATTGGACAACTTGTGAATAAGGGCTACGATGTATTTTTTAAGAATAATTTGTGTACTATCATGGACATACCTCCAAGTAAAAGGGTCATTGCGGAAGTGCATATGACAAAGAATAGGATGTTTCCTCTCAAGCTCAGAACAGACTTGAAGGAAGGAGGTGTGGTAGCAGCAGTCACACAAGAGGTTTTTCAAGAAGAAGTGAAAGACGAAAATTGGTTATGGTATTTGAGATTTGGACATCTCAATTTTGGAGGTCTGAACCTCTTGCATAGAAAAGGAATGGTAAGAGGATTACCACTCATTGAGAAACCAGATAGCCTGTGTGAAGGCTGCATCTTGGGAAAACAACACAAAGAATCCTTTCCAGCAAGAAAGAGTATAAGGGCAAAAGAACCCTTAGATATTTTCCACTCAGATTTTTGTGGACCAATGCAAACACCATCTTTAGCTGGAAGTCACCATGTCTTGACATTTATAGATGATTATACAAGAAATACATGGGTTTATTTCTTGAAATAGAATATTAAAGTGTTTGAACAATTCTACCACTTCAAAGCTCTTGTTGAGAAGCAGAGTGGGCACTACATCAAAGTGTTGAGAACTAACAGAGGTGGAGAACATTTCTCCAAAGACTTCTTACATTTTTGTAGGGAGAATGGCATACACAAGTAGTTTACCACAAGGTACACACCACAGAAAAACGGTGTAGAAGAAAGGAGAACAGGACCATCATGGACATGGTCAGAACACAGGGGCTTCACTCAATCAACCTCTATCCTATCACGTGCGTTCATGGCATATTAAACAATACCCTTAATTTGACTACATATTGGAAAATACCCCTAAAATTCACATTATTTAACCCCCTAGAAATATGAAACCAATACACCAGGAACAATTTTCTGATATCCTCACAAAGCCATTAGGACAGGAGAGTTTTGTTTATCTCAGACAGTGTCTGGCAATGAATGATGGCAACAGTTGTGATTAAGGTGGAGTGTTGGAATTATACTCCTAACCACTACCATGAATAAGCAATGGCGCAGCCCACAACTTCATTAATTTTGGAGCAGAGAAGGACAAGCAACAAGATTTCAAGAATCGTAGGCTTTTTCACGCAACCACAGCAAACTGAGTACCGAGCAATCCTCTGCGTTTATTTTATTCAACCACCACTTTAACTTACCTTTTCCCATAGTCGTTCAATCGCAAGTTCTTAGCCTTAACCTTTAAGCCTTTCCACATATGTTATTCTACTGTCGATGCGATATCCGGCGGGACCTACCTTAACCTTACCGCATAAGCCAAAACCTTGTTTTGCGCCTTATTTTCTTTGTTATCCACTTACTACACTTACCGCACTTAAGCCACACCACAGAGTGCATTTCGCAATGTTTACCACTTACCTTTCCGCCATTCGCAAGTTAAGTTCTTTGACGTGCGATGCGATCGTGCTATCGCACATCGCATTCACAACCATTTAAGTTCACTTTTTAGCACTGCAGCGTATGTTGTTTGATTTGCAACGCGACCATGCCATCGCACATCGCGCTCGCAAGGTTTTATGTTTACCGTTAAATTTCCACAAAGTAACGTATTTTCATTGCGATGCAATATCCATCGCACATCGCAATTGCACAAAATTATGTTTATCATTAAAACCACCCACAGGCTATGATAATTGATTTGTGCTGTGATGGTGCCACATCACTTCACATTCACACAAACTTAAGGTTATTCGTGTTCATGCCAGTTGAAATTTTGAGATCACTGATCTGCGATAAGGATCCAGATGCGATGAGGACTCAGAGCCAGAAAAAAATAATATTTGAGATCCACCAGTTTATGTTTTGAACGCATTTTTTCATGTTTTAGTGTATGAACCAGAATGCGACCTGCTTGCCGATTTAATGAAGATATGGGACTTTTGACAGCCCAAGGATGAGAATTTGTTGAATTTCTGTTCAACAATGAATCACATTTATTAGAATTAGGTTTTCAGGCTTCGACCATTTGTATTAAAAGAATGTAATTTCATTTTGTTAAAGTGAATGAATAGAAAACTGAAGTTTGTTCCTCTCCTATGTTTTACGCTGTCTGTGTATGACTATTTTTTATTTCCGCAATTTGTTGCATTCTCTGTGTTGTGGGGGAAATGCATTTCCTCTGTTCATTGTATTCAGAAATTTCCATCAAGCATAGCAGAGAACTGACTACAAAATTGCATGTACTACTGCAAAAACGCTTGAGCAGGTATCACTGCAAAAACGCTTAAGTCAGAATAACAATTCTGCCGAGCTGAGTGGACGAAGGAGAGAAGATGGCATCATAGAGGAGTTATTGAGCAGGAAAACCCTGCACACAAACCAACAACTTATGCTCTGATATCATGTCAAACACATACATGGAATGTACACATATATGACAAATAAGCATTGGATACCTCTATTATTCACAATTATACATATTTATAATACATTGGATTGACCCTTAGATTCCATATCCCAAGGTCTCTTAGACTCCCTTTGATTGTTCGCCTTCTACACCAACCCTTAGAGGATTAGGTTTCCAACAAAGATAATGGCTTTTGGTATACCATGGGAATTTGAATTTCATTGTGGATAGTTGATTTTAGGTTATCATTTTTATTAAAATTATTTAAAATATTGTAACGAAATTATTTACTATACAATATCCAACTCTTAGTTAATTTTCCTTTATCGTACAATAGGATTTATAAATGCAATTTCCTTAAAACCTTCACAACATTTGGGTCCATAAGTCAACTCCCAAATACATGAAAGTTCATAAATCATCCTATAAATATGCATAGAAAACATATATACAATAATATATACATCAAAATATATGACAATATCCATAAATTAAGAGCGAGAAAGGATTTAAATATAAATGCATATTCTAACTTAATGTGCTAAAAATATTAGTTCACTACAATATACTATTTAATGGTTAAGAGCACATGTTTCCTCCTAAGAAGGTCACAGGTTCAAAACCAGAGGGGGGTAGAGTATGTATGCTTTCGTAGACTTAGCAGTCAAATCGTTGCATGGAGGTGGGTCCCTTGTCCCACAAACAAGGAGGTTTCATACACCAATTTGGTGTCTCGCTTGGTCGTGACCTTAAAATTGGATAATATATATAATAATATAAATTCACTACAATATATGATTTATCAAGGAATCCTTTAGAACACTTTCATGTATGATTTATCTTCAATATTGACTAGT
This sequence comes from Pinus albicaulis, assembly GCA_034641835.2. Classification (NCBI taxonomy): domain Eukaryota; kingdom Viridiplantae; phylum Streptophyta; class Pinopsida; order Pinales; family Pinaceae; genus Pinus; species Pinus albicaulis. The sequence continues at coordinate 494,139,814 of CM076575.1, read as the reverse complement.
ATAATAAATCATCTTAGTTGGTAACCTTTTATCATCAACTAAAATACTTTGGTACCCTGAACACTACACATTAGTCTTTTCCCATGAGTGTCTTCTTAGAAGGAAGTTGAACCTTTTGTTTAATAAAATATAAAATTTCCATACAAATGTATACAAATCATAGATTAAAATGAACAAATATAGTATTAAAGTTTATAAAAAAACCATCCACAAATAGAGTTCTTATAATATATGCCTAGGGAAAGATAATGTAATCATGAATTATCTTGTTATTTTAATTACGTCGTAAGGCGTATTTATTTGAAAACAACTCCCATTAGGGGAATTTTGAGGTCTAAAATGGGCCTCCTAAGAAAAATGTACAACAAAAATAAACTTTATAAGAACCAATAGAATTCAAGATGATGATGTCAACCATGGGGGATGATTCACCATTTTTGGAGTAAAAAAGTAAAAATATTAAAAAATAATAAAATAATAAAACTACTTTTTCAACTCGTATTTTCAACTAATATCTCTAATTTTTTACTCAAATTTCAAGTGGGAGTACTCGTTGGATGCAAAATTTAATTCCTCATCCAAGGAGTACCCATGTTGCATACTTTCGATGGACCCTGCTACATGAAAAATGAGAAATACATGAAAAAACGTGTTTTTAATCACGTTTTTCATGTATTTCTCATTTTTCATGTAGCAGTGTCGATCGAAAGTATGCAACATGGGTACTCCTTGGATGGGAAATCAAATCCTGCATCCAACGAGTGTTTCTGCTCAAAATTTGAGTAAACCCATAGGGAGATAAGTTGAAAATACGAGTTGAAAAAATAGTTTTTATTTTTTCCCCTCTAAAATTTGATGATGTAATCAAATCTTATTTTATTATTTCCACTATTATTTTATAATTTCCTTAGGAGGCCCATTTTAGACCTCAAAATTTCTCTAATGCCTGGCTGCCTTGCTGTCATAATCTATGCCATTTGATCTTTTGTTAGACGATTGAGTTATCATTAACCGTTGATTTTTTAATTATGACAGTTACCATGCTTTTCTTTTATGTTCTTTCGGTAACCTTCCTTCATTCAAGAAGCAACAGTTGTTGGGAAAAATACTGAGGGGGGGGGTGAATCAGTATTTAGTGCAGACAATCAAACTTTTACTTTTTCCTTTCTAAAAACCCATACACTACTTTACTGAAGGCAACTAGCGTATATACGCGGATATCCTTCACAGAACTCGCGTATGTCCAGAGATATAATTATGTGTTTGAATCTTAAATCAGATCATTTCATTATTCATTCATCAGATATTTCAGAAATAGTAAACAGGTGCAGACAGAACAGAATAATCATCACACATATGCAACACACATGAACACCAGGATTTTTAGGTGGAAACCCAATTCGGGAGAAAACCACCGTTGTCGTCGCTTCAGCCTTCAAAATTTATTATTAAGAAAACTTCTTACAATCGTGTACTGGTGCAGACTCAAACCAGCACGCAGGCACCCACCTGCAAAAGGCTACAACCTTCTCTTGTTTACCAGCCTATCCTGGAAGGGAGCTACAACCCCCTGCTCTCGTTTACCAGCCTCTCCTGGAAGGGAGCTATGACCCCCTGACTGAAGGCTTCGACCCTCAACACCACTGCAGACCATGTTTCATCAATTTTCAAACTGGATCAAACAGCTTCAACACAACCCTTCACTTATCAATAATCATACCTTTCTCAATGCTTCAAACAGAACAGTGAGACCACTGTAACCAGAATATCAGATATAACCCAGACTTCAGAATAGATATGCAGAAACACATTCGACCTTCAGCAACCATTAGATCAGAAATAATACGTGCTTTTATTTGATCGGACCCGCGTATATACGCTCTTTCTAGAAGACGAACCAGCGTATACTTCAGAGCATTTTCTAGGGAAAAACCCTAACTGCGCATACGCGCTTTTCCTTCCACAGACCCGCGTATACACGCGCTTTTCATGAAACAAACCTGCGTATAGATCTACAAAAGATAAACTTTGAAGTACAGACCAGATCTATGAACTTACCCAGATTTCTTCAATCTCTTCAACAGGATTGCACCAAGTCTTCTTCACTTCTTTTCAGATCATCCTTGACATTCACCATTTCTAGATCTAGAGATCTTGAGCCTTCATCATGTTCATAGGTGCATCATAGATTCAGATCTATCAATTAGGAACAGGGTTCAACCATACATACATACTTCAGAGTGAAATATTCATCAAAGCCCAGACACATGCACACCCTTGCACAATTTATTTCTTCTCCTTATATAGGGTTACCCTTTATCAATACCATGAGCCAAAACCACATAACTTCCAATGGTATTCCTGGACGGGATCTCATAGACAATCCAACGCTTAATACAATGGGTCAAAACCATGGTATTTACCCCTTGTTTTACATATTTAGAGCGCATTTGAGCATACGCGACTTGTGACGTTAATTCCCGCGTGCATACGCTACTTTACCTAGACAAACCCGCGTATGCCTTGAGACACACACTTTTCATCAATGTTCTGGCACATACTGAAATTCCTTTCATCATTACCTTCTGTACTGATTGTAGATACATCAGATTTACATTATTTAGCAAGCTCATCAAGTCAAGAACAACTTCGTCAAGTAGGTTGCCATCATCTTCATCAAGTGGGTTTCCATCAAGGACAACACTCTGCAACATATTGCCAACAATCTCCCCCTTTGGACTTGATGGCAACCACGATGGTGTTTGATCACCATAACATATAGATACATTAAGCACAACCATTATTCATGATATTCTCCCTTGATTCAAACACCATGTCACTCTCCCCCTTTGAAATCAAGGGCAAAGGGTGGATCAAAACCAACACAAGGTTTTTCTCCTCATGTAGACATAAGAGCTCTGCAGATCTGATGTGCACTGAAGTTACCATGCTCCCCCTGAGTTCATGTTGAATCTTCAAACATATTTTTCAATGAAGTACATGACTCTATGACCTTCTTATCACCAAGACTCATACTTACATCAAATATCCAACCAAGTGGATTTACATATGCGACTCAAATACCCAACCAAGTGGGTTTACACATTTTGACTCAACTACCCAACCAAATGGGCTTACAAATTTGAACAGGTCCTTACATGACTGAATATTACAATTTAGATCATGGGTCTCAACATGACATTTTCATCAAATTACAAGTATGACTTTTCGCAACCAAAACAAAAAGACCTCAAGAGAGAGATCAAGTTTCAGAACCATCATAATGCCAACAATGCATTAGTCTCAGCCAGGCTAATGCTCCCCCTGAAACTGTGCATTCTTTCCATATGACAAAAACTCCTCCTTAGCTTGAGTAACCTGAACACTTTCAACAGCCAATCATCAAGGCATATTCACCCAATATCAGAGAATGAAATAGAAATATAAGAGCTGAAACATCACCAGAGAAGCCATACAGCATCAGAGATACCAAACATCACCATAGCTTGTGCTGAAGAATGCTAACCCAGAAACTTTGTCAGCAACCACCCATACGTGGTTTTATGTGTATGAACTCGCGTATATACGCGACTGTCTTTAAAGAAACCTGCGTATCCAATTTAATCTTCTGAATTTAATAGGATCTGATCTTCTTAGAGGCAGAGACAACACCCAGCTTTTGTCTGAGATATTCGAACGCTTCCCTGGGCAGAGGTTTGGTAAAAATATCAGCAATCTGTTCTTTGGAGGGAACATACTCCAACTTCACCTTTTGTTCAAGTACTTGTTCATGTAAGAAGTGATACTTGATGGGGATGTGCTTGGTCTTTGAATGCATAATAGGATTCTTTGAGATACTGATGGCACCTGAACTATCACACATAATGGAGATAGTAGAAGTACATTTGATTTGAAAATCTTCCAAGGTTTGCATCATCCAAAGGAGTTGAGTGCAACAAGATGCGGTAGCCACATATTCTGCTTCAGCAGTAGATAAGGCAATAGAAATTTGCTTCTTACTGAACCAAGATACCAACCAGGGCCCCATATAGAATGCACCACCACTTGTGCTTTTCTGATCATCAACATTTCCAGCCCAATCTGCATCAGTGTAAGCATGAAGAGTAAGATCAGCATTCTTTGGATACCATAGTCCAAAGTCTTGAGTTCCTTGTAGATATTTGAATATTCTTTTGACAACCTGAAGATGAGACTCTTTTGGATTGGCTTGGAATCGTCCAACAATCCCAACTGCATGCATAATATCCGGTCTAGTCCCAGTGAGATACAGAAGACTTCCTATCATAGATCTGTATTCTGGTTGATTCACCTTGGGAGAATCATCATGAGAACTGAGATTACATCCAGTTACCATTGGTGTACTTATAGGTTTGCACTCTTCCATCCCATACTTCTTCAGAATTTGCTTAAGGTATTTTGCTTGAGATAAGAATATACCTTCTGTAGTTTGATGCACTTGTAAGCCAAGAAAGAATGTTAGTTCCCAAAGTAAAGACATTTCAAATTCTTGTTGCATGACAGAAGCAAATTTCTGACTCATAGATTCTTCATTACTTCCAAAAATGATATCATCAATATATACAACCACAATCAATAGTTTATCATTTTCAATTTTTGTGTATAAGTTACTATCAGCAGACCCCTTTGAAAATCCTTGTTGATGAAGATATTTGTCAAGACGATAATACCATGCCCTTGGAGCTTTTTTGAGACCATATAGAGCCTTTTTAAGTCTACAAACAAGATTTTCATCATTTCCAAAAATGAATCCTTCTGGTTGTTCTATATAAACTTCTTCTTCTAGATCACCATTGAGGAAAGCAGATTTGACATCCATTTGATAAACTTTGATTTGTTGAAAACTTGAAAAAGCAAGAAACATTCTTATGGCTTCAAGTCTAGCTACAGGAGAAAAAGTTTCTTCAAATTATATACCTTCTTGTTGAGTATACCCTTTGCAAACCAGTCTATATTTGTTTCTTATAACGTCCCCATTCTCATTTAGCTTGTTCTTGAATATCCATTTGGTTCCAATGGCATTTTTATCATGTGGTCTTGGTACCAATTCCCAAGTGTGGTTCTTTTCAATTTGATCAAGTTCTTCATTCATGGCCTGAATCCAACATTCATCTTTGCTAGCTTGATTGACATTGTGTGGTTCAATTGTGGATAGAAATGCCAGATAGCTAGGAGATCCCACAAGAGTCCTCCTTGTTTGTATACCTGATTCCTTGTCTCCCAAAATTTGAGATTCAGGATGATTCTTTTGAACATATCTGGATGGAGCCTTTCCATATAAATCATCTTCAGGTTCTTCATTGGATCCACTGTCTATATCATTTCTATTTGATGTAGAAGGAAAAAAGTCACCATCATCTTCTTCTGTTGTTTGTCTTTCTTCTTTAGGGACTGCATGAGACTCATCAATAACAACATCAATACATTCAACAATCTTTCGAAGCCTTTTATTGTAACATTTGTATGCCATGCTTGTGGATGAGTAACCAAGAAGTATTCCTTCATCTGATCTAGGTTCAAACTTGCCAAGCTTTTCATCATTATTTTTGATAAAGCATTTACTTCCAAAAAATCTAAAATGTTTCACAGAGGGATAATTACCATACCAGAGTTCATATGGAGTTTTGTCACTATTTACCCGAACATGTGCCTTGTTAAGAATATTTTTTGCTGTGTGAGCTGCTTCTCCCCAAAAAATGTCAGGTGTTCCGGAATCATCAAGCATAGCTCTAGCCATTTGTTGAACTGTTCTATTCATTCTTTCTGCTACGCCATTTTGTTGTGGAGTTCCTGCTACAGAAAATTGTCTTTTTATGCCATTTTGTTCACAAAATTCAAGGAATTCATTTGATGTATATTCTCCTCCTCGATCAGATCTAAGACTCTTGATTTTTAGATCTAATTCATTTTCAACCAGTGCTTTGAAGATCTGAAATTTTTCAAATGCTTCATCTTTGTGTTTGATCAACCCAATCCAACACATTCTAGAGATATCATCAATGAATAAGATATAGTATTCTTCACCACGTGGTGACTTTTTCCTCATAGGTCCACATATGTCAGTATGAATGAGTTCAAGAGGCTTACTTGACGATCCTTCCTTGGCATTGAATTGCACTCTGGTTTGCTTACCGAATTGACAGGATTTTCATATGATACTTTCAGGTAGAGAAATATTGGGAAGACCACGAACAGCATTAAGTTTGCTTGATTTGTTGATTTGAGAGAAGCTTAGATGCCCCAACCTTCTATGCCATAGCCATTTTTCTGAAGATTTACTCAAGTAACATTGTTATTTTCAATTCTTCAATACATACAGGTTGCTTGGAGTTCTTTTTCCTTTTATAATTGTTTTACCTATATCAAGATCACGAACCACACATTCTTTTGAGCTAAAGACAACTTCAGTTCCTTGATCACACATTTGACTTACACTTAACAGATTATGCCTTAATCCATCCACATACATGACATCATTAGCATTCACCTTTTCTTTTAGGAACACAGACCCTTTTCCTTTAATTACAGTAGGAGTATCATTTCCAAAAGTAACTTTCTTTTCCTTTTCTAGAGCACTATATGCACGAAGTTTGTGTTTATCACCTGTCATGTGTCTCGAGCATCCACTATCAATGTACCATTGATTTTCTTCACCTTCCGCAAATAACGCTATGCCACAATTTTCAACCTGTGATTCCTTCTTTTTCCATATTTTGGATTTTGAAGGAAGATGCTCTTTTGGCTGAACTTTGCTCCTACATTCGGATTCTTCATGCCCATAGTTATTGCAATAAGCACATTCAACTTCATTTAGAAGAGGAGAAAAGTTGTTATAGGTATTCTTATTTGTTTCAATATCAACCCTTTTCTTTCTTGCTTCTCTTGTCATGATGGTTTTATATGCAACACATTGAGCATCTTTATGGCCAAAATTGTGACATGAGAAACATTGTCCATTGAAGAAGAAATTTCTGCGATCATGAAATATTCTACTTGAATTTACCTGTTGATTGGGGCTTCTTTGAAAGATATTCTTGTTAGTGTTCCTTGCATTAAGATGATCATGTTTTACCTGTAAAGATTCTTTATTCCCTTGCTGAGTGGCAGAATTTTGTAAACCAATTGTAGCTGCTTTTAGATAATTTGGTGTTGAAGCTTGAGAAGATTCTCCAATATATCCAAGACCTGTCTTTATAAGAGGAGAACATTGTACCTTGATAATCTCATCTAAGGTTTCAGATCCTTTAGCAAATCTGAAATTCAAAGTCTTTGCTTTCTCAAATTCTTTTCTTACACTTACCACTTCACATTCTAATTTCTCATTATGTTTCTTTGCCTCTTCAACCTGCTTTTCCAGAGTCTTGATGGTTATTTTCCTTTCTTCTAAGAGAATTTTATATTCTTCTAAGAGAATTATGCTTTTTTCTAAGCGTATTTTGAGTTGATTGTTTTCTTCAAGAAAATCATTGTCCTCTAGAGCATCCACAAAAGTATCATTTTCTTCTTTAGATTCAAAAGCCATGAGAATTCTAAGATCTTGTTCACATTCTCCCTCACTATCAGATACCCCATCATTGTCATCATGAGTATAGTAACTTCTTCTAGTGCTAGACCGGTTCTTATTTCTAGCTACTTCCTTTCCTTTTGCAGGTGTTTCTTTGTGTGGACACTTAGCAGCATAATGACCAACTCTTCCACAATTAAAACATTTGAAAGGAAGCTTACCTCTAAACCGTCCTATACCAAGTTGAAGTTTCTTTACAAAATTTGCCTCATCTTCTTCCGAAATATATCCTGATCCTTCTACTTCTTGTACTTCTTTCCCTTTTGTAGAAGCTCTAAAAACAACTTCTTTGACTTCAGATGGTCCTCCTCTTCTCATTTCATATGCAGTCAGTATGCCATGAAGTTGCACCACAGTAAGATTTTGAAGATCCTGTTTTTCTTCAAGAGTAGAGACTTTCGACTCAAATTTTTCCGTTAGCAATCTCAAAATTTTCTCAACCAAAGTAGTTTCGGTTATTGTTTCTCCCAGGTTTTTCATACGATTTACAACATCATCAAGACGTAAAAATAAACTGGCAATACTCTCATAACTATGCATCTTTAAATTTTCATATTCAATTCTGAGAGTTTGGAGTTTTGCACTTATTACCTTTGCATCACCTTCATAACTCAGAATGATTTTGTCCCATATTTCTTTTGCTGTATTCAGCTGCATGACTTTGACAAATTCCGATTCTATTAGACTTCCTGTTATAGCATTGACCGCTTTTGCATTTGATTCATAATTCTTCCTTTCAGTTGGATCTGTTGGTGTAGCAGCTGGATATTGATATCCTTGTTCAACAATGGCCCATACATCTGCTCCCACAGACTGAAGAAAGGATCTCATCCTCATTTTCCAGAAGATTAAATTGCTTCCATTGAAGAGCGGAGGCTTGATAGATGTTGTTCCTTCTTGATAGCTCATCTTGCTTGATCTTCCTTCTAGTGGCTAAGATTTTTCAGAAGGACTTGCTCTGATACCATTTGTTGGGAAAAATACTGAGAAGGGGGGTGAATCAATATTTAGTGCAGACAATCAAAATTTTACTTTTTCCTTTCTAAAAATCCATACGCTACTTTACTGAAGGCAACTAGCGTATATACGTGGATATCCTTTACAGAACTCACGTATGTCCAGAGATCTAATTATGTGTTTGAATCTTAACTCAGATCATTTCTTTAATCATTCATCAGATATTTCAGAAATAGTAAACAGGTGCAGATAGAATAGAATAATCATCACACATATGCAACACACATGAACACCAGGATTTTTAGGTGGAAACCCAATTCGGGAGAAAACCACCGCTGTCGTCATTTCAGCCTTCAAAATTTATTATTAAGAAAAATTCTTACAATCATGTACTAGTGCAGACTCAAACCAACACGCAGGCACCCACCTGCAGAAGGCTACAACCTTCTCTCGTTTACTGAAATTCTTATCCTCGAAGGGAGCCAAGCAACCCCCCCTCGCTTCCTGCTGCCCTCTCCTGGAAGGGAGCTACAACCCCCTAACTGAAGGCTTCAACACTCAGCACCACTGAAGACCACGTTTCATCAATTTTCAAACTGGATCAAATAGCTTCAACACAACCCTTCACTTATCAAAAATCATACCTTGCTCATTGCTTCAAACAAAACAGTGAGACCACTGTAACCAGAATATCAAATATAACCCAGACTTCAGAATAGATATGCAGAAACACATTCAACCTTCAGCAACCATTAGATCAGAAATCATACGCGCTTTTATTTAATCAGACCCGCGTATATACGCGCTTTCCAGAAGACGAACCCGCGTATACTTCAGTGCATTTTCCAGGGAAAAACCCTAACTGCGCATACGCGCTTTTCCTTCCACAGACCCGCGTATACACGCGCTTTTCATGAAACGAACCTGCGTATAGATCTATAAAAGATAAACTTTGCAGTACAGACCAGATCTATAAACTTACCCAGATTTCTTCAATCTCTTCAACAGAATTGCGCCAGGTCTTCTTCACTTCTTTTCAGATCATCCTTGACATTCACCATTTCTAGATCTAGAGATCTTGAGCCTTCATCATGTTCATAGGTGCATCATAGATTCAAATATATCAATTAGGAACAGGGTTCAACCATACAGATATACTTCAGAGTGAATTATTCATCAAAGCCCAGACACATGCACACACTTGCACAATGAATTTCTTCTCCTTATATAGGGTTACCCTTTATCAATACCATGAGCCAAAACCACATAACTTCCAATGGTATTCCTGGACGGGATCTCATAGACAATCCAGCGCTTAATACAATGGGTCAAAACCATGGTATTTACGCCTTGTTTTACATATTTAGAGCGCATTTGAGCATACGCGACTTGTGACATTAATTCCCGCGTGCATACGCTACTTCACCTAGACAAACCCACGTATGCCTTGAGACACACACTTTTCATCAATGATTTGGCACATACTGAAATTCCTTTCATCATTACCTTCTGTACTAATTGTAGATACATCAGATTTACATTATTTAGCAAGCTCATCAAGTCAAGAACAACTTCGTCAAGTAGGTTGCCATCAAGGACAACACTCTGCAACATATTGCCAACAACAGTGGTGGGCGTAATAAGGTCGAGAGGAAACGGAAAATCGACGTTGTTGAGGACATTGAACAGGATCTCAGAACCGTCCGTCTTCCTCGAGAACCATGACATCACTAACATCGACGTGCTCAGCCTTCGACATAGTTTTGGAATGCTCTTCCAGAGGCCAGCCCTCTTTGAAGGTCGGTAATCAATTTGATGCACAATTCTTGTTCACATTCATGATTTTCTTCGGGCTAATTTCTTTTGATTCACAGGAAGCATTGCAGATAACATAAATAGCCCGAGAACTTGCATCTGCTGGTTTGGACCATAATATTTCAACGAACCACACCCATTCTTTAAAATGGAAGAAAGAAATGTGAGAATTGACAAAAAGTGATCCCGAGTGAAACAAGGCCCCGAATTCTCTCTAAATGTGGTGGCCCATATGACGCATAGTTGCTTGGCTGCATCAAATCTGCATTGTATTTCAATGCTGTCACAATGAAAATTGGCTTCTATCGTTGGTTCTTCCAAGAAAAAAAAGGCACCAAAGTTAATGCACCTGTCGTATGGACTTTCGCACCTCCTGCTATGGTAGCAATTATATTGCCCCTCGTAACCTTCAAGCTTATGTTGTTGGATGGCCTCAAGTTTTCCACCAACATACCTATAGCATATATTTTCCTCTTCATCGAGCGGGGTAGTGGGTCACATATTAGAAGCATTGTAGAATAGAACAAGATATTGATCTTTCCGTAAATCCATTTCCTCAATGGTGTGCTGAATTCCAACACTGTGGAAATGAAGCTTAATAACATGGGGATTGGCCAGTATACCTTCCTGGTTTGTAAGAAAAACCCACCCAAGTTTAAAACTTTCAGTATTTTTTCCTCAGAAACTGTCAAGTCCACAGGAAGAAGCCAATCACTGGAACTACCCTCGAAATGCCTCCCAATCAGGTTGTCCAGTATTATATCATCTAAAACTTCTTCGAACTTCTTCGAACATCATTTTCCTACCGGTGGCCACTTGTTCCCAAATTTCTTTAGGACCTTTTAGAAAAACTGCATTGGGGACCTGGGAATCCACGTCGGTGAATGTGGCAGCTAGGCTCGCTAGTTCATTCGAAATGTATTGTGTGATGTAGTAACACATTTTACCGTTCACTAACATGTTTGTATCACTTCCTCTTCTGTCCAAACAGAACTTCGTGCCCAAATAGGACAATTGTATCTCATCATCAGTACACTGGTACTGACCTGGTGGATGAAGAACTTGTTCTAACACATAAATGTGATGCACGTTCTTGAACACACGACCTAGAAAACGTTGCAGGCGGGTGTAAGATGGAGACAGGCCCAGAGGTCGCATAAACCAGCCCACTACCGCTTGTACTAGCTCCCGTAGTGGTATTAGCTTAAGGAATTGTGAGAGGCCCAAGTAGAGTTGAAAGGCCAACAAGGTGTTACCCAAAGCTGTATGCACGTCTTCCTTTGACATATTTGTGACTAAATATTATCCACTCTACTCACTCAGTTCACTAATATTTCTCTTCTTCTTCCTTCAATAGCCCACTCTGTCAGTCTACTGATCTTTTTCCACCTACTCCTATTATCAGTATTGTTCATCCTTTTCTTTAAGGCATCTTCTTTTTCTTCATAACTTCATCTTCAGGCAAAGGCATCACTGATTCCCTACCCACAGTGCATGAACGCCATCCAAGCCTACAAAATGAAGTAAAGCATATTTTTTACCTTTTCTTATTCCTTGCCTTCCTACAATTTTCTTTTATACTTTTCTTTCATCTGTTCGTTGTTCTTTTTATTTATTTCCTTTCTGATTTCTCATCTTCTTGCAATTTTCTTTTTATGATTTTCTTTCATCTGTCTGTTGTTTTTTTTCATTATTTCTTCATGGACTTGCAGGCTCAAAATGAGATTCCACAAATACGGTGTGCACATTAAGTAAAAGTTTGATTTGAATACTTTCCACTGTGCTATATCACAAAATATGTGGAGTTGCATTATTATTCTATAGGGGATAAGGATAGACATTAGACCCACTATGTTAGAATTAAAGTACAACATAATTTTTTTAACTAAGCCATTTAACATCCCAGTATTGTGTTTTAATATTCTCTTTAGCTCTAATTACTCCTTGAGCCTAATCAATAAAATCTAAGCATGTCATTTCACTAATTCAATCAGCTTGGTGAGGGAGTTAACAACCTACTTCAACCACTTGGTCTACCATCGGAGTTAACAACCCACTTAAACCACTCGGTCTACCCTTGACTTTGATGTCTAAGTCAACCTTTATGGGGGTGGTTTACCTTCTAGTATTTGGAAATGCCAAAAAAAACCCCTCAAACCATCATTCTCATAATAATGTCTATTTGCATCTTAGTAGCCTTTGGGTTTATTACAACTGCTGATTTGGTTCTTTGGGTTTATTACAAATGTTGATCTCGTTTATAGATCATGAATAGACTTTAGCCGAGTCAATTCCATATGAATAAAGTCTCTAGCTAAGTCAATGGCTTTAGAGTTAAACATTTTACACAAGGATAATATAGTAATTATATATTTATATGTCTTATAATAATAAGAATACTTAATGTGGTATTAACAACATGGTTTATGAGTTTTTATTATTATAATATATCAAGGTTTTCCCTTTTCAAATGACCTTTCAAGGATTTGATAGCTCACATGAAACTGCCACTTATGATTTAAGTCAACTAAATAACATTTTGTTTACTAATTTTTATCTTCAATGATTTTTGGTATGTTACTATGCTTCAAGAATATGCCTTACGGCGTTTCCTTTGCAACATCTAGTGCAATTACTAGTTGTAATTTTTATTAACATAAAGCAATATATCTATGTTCAAACTAAGAAGCAAGAGTAGCTACTCTGTATGTAGCAGTAAAAATTAATTCATATTTTTCAAAGTTTAATAACTAAACTAAATAGTAGGAACTAGCTATATGGCATGTAAAACATGCCTTACATTTAAAATGTGTAATGTTTGTTTGTTTGTTTGTTTGTTTGTTTGTTTTTTTTTTTTTTTTTTTTTTAAACGCATTGTAAAACCAGCAGGCAGAAAACAGAGTAGTGTGACTTTGTAGTAAAAAGACAGAGAGAGCATAGTCTTATTTTAAGAGCACTGTGTATGTGCATTTTTACGCCGTAGGCGTCTTTATTTGAAAAGAACTCACCTGTTGCTTACCTGTCTCTCGTTTGCACCGTTAAATTTTTTGTTAGACGATTCAAACATCCTCACACGTTGATTTGAATTAGTTATTAATTGGCGAGATGGCAAGAGATCCGGCCTTAGTTCGTAAGTCTTGGATCTAACGGTTGTCATTGACTGAAGTTAGTTAATGGCAATAGCATTAGCAGGTCGTCCCAAATTTCATCTGTGTTACGGCTATCGGGGTCGTGTTCGAAGACGGTGTTGAAGAGGATTTCAAAACCTGAATCTTTGCGACTGGTTACAAGAGTGAAGTACGTCGCTGGCTCAAGGTATGCCTCAACAACGATTTTCTGTTTGCGTGTTCTGTTTCCTCGAAGACGGACGTCCATGTAATTGGTCTCCCAACGACTGGAAGGGAAGCGTTGACAGTCTGTATGTCGCTGGCTTCTGAAAAATAGGTCTGCCTGAAATTCGTCTCATAGCAGAGTTTTTATCAAACGCATAAGGCAATAGAATCAAAACCCCCAATTTTCCTTCTTTTATTTCAGAGAAATGGGCCGGTCCAGCGTTTGTGAATTCTCCAAGTTCAAGATCCTTCCCTTTATCGAGCTTCTCGATCAAGAAATCTAGCGAAGAGGTGGCTGAAATCGATAGATTTGGAACAGGGGATCTGAGGCGCCTTTTTGGTCTCGATTAAGAATGCTGCCTCTGCTCTAGCCTCTCCGGTTTTAAGGGTTTTTCCGTATTTTTCAAGTGAATAATCTGTTCCTGTAAACTTTCGATTTTTCTTGTGGATACTGCAATGCCTGATCTATGAACTGCAGACCATAGTGAGATGCACGGGCTGTGTATACTGTGCCTAAAAGCATCGGGAATACAGAAAAAATGGGGTACAATGCCAATCATCTACTGTATGGTACTCGAGGTAAGAATTGTCTTGCAGTTATGCTTCTATTAATATATTCAATAGCTTAACTTTTAGATAATACATTGAATACATGTTAATTTGTAGACTTTGTATTGGTTTAAATTCAAAAGTTGCTATATACCTTCTTAGTGTATTACTGGAATTATAAATAAAACTATAGCTCCACAAATATAAATAGCCATAAGAATTCACTAACTTTTTTAAATGTTTCGATAATTACTTAAGATTTTGGAATAGATCTTGTAATGCTACGAATTGTTTATCCTCCCAGGTTCTAACATGCGAGTACCCTTTGGCAAAATAAATACAGCTTCCAGGACGATGCAGAATACAAAAGCTGATTGGTATGCTACCGAGAGTGTTTTGGACACAAATGTGCCGGTAATTCCCAAGGTGGGTGAGCTAAAAAATGCCCTAGTTCCATTTAATGGTACGTTTACTTGGCATAAATTCATCTAAACCTTACACATATTTGAGTAAGTTATTATTGATACCATTTGAATGTTGTTTGATATATAAAATTTCAAAATTGCCTTAGAGTAACTGATCATTCATTTTAATTAAATATTGAATTTAACTGGCTTGTATCTAAGATTTCAGAAACATTTTAGAATCTATTCTTGCACCTGATAGACAAGATGACACCTGTGTCCATCAAATTAGAAAATATTCTTGAATCTACACTAACTCCATATTTTATCCAATGAATTAATTGTATCTTTGTTATCACTCTTTTATCTCTTTCACTTATTTTATTCTAACTTTATTTGAATTGTGGTTTCAGAAATCGACGAAGGACAGACACAAAGCTTTTGCTTCCAAAGATCGTGAAGAGAAATCGAACACTAAATTACATGTTATAAGGCAAGACGCTCAGGAATGGCTGCCCAATATTGTCGCGAAGGAACCAAGTAGCAAGTCTGGAAAGGATTGCATATTCGTAAGAGCAGCAAAAGGACATGCTACCGATAGTCATGGCCTTGCGGAAAGGGTAAAACTACGTAAATAACAGTAATCTTTACTCTTTTGATATCTAATCGTACATAGTAGTTTATTTCTATTAAATCCTCATCAAATGCAGGTTAGAGGGAAGAAAATCAGCGACCGTATGAATATCTTACGAAACCTTGTTCCAGGTTGCCACCAGGTATAACCTCTGTGAGCGTAGGTTTTCCTAAGGAATCAATTTGATGTTTAATCTTCTGGTAAGAAAACTGCGTATCAGTTTGTAAACTGATATACAATTTGCTTTTAAAAAAAAAACAGAGTATTCTCCTGTTATTTGGAGTCATTTATCACTGTAAAATAACTGCAAGGTACATACAGAGTAGATGTAGCAAGACATTTTGATTAATTATGCTTATAGGCTTCTTTTGATTGAAAGTTTTAGATTAACCTTTTTTTATTGGAATGTTTATTTTATAGTTGTAAATGAAAGGTGTTCACTTTTTTTTGGTGTGGTAGTCCATCGGATGGAAATTCAACGCTTATTTCAAATTTAGGTTTACCTATCATATTGTTATCATATAAATTACTATATAACATGTTTCATTATGTGAATATTATATGTTTAATTTTCATATTTAATATAATTATCAAATTATCATCCACACTCTCATAAATTATTATCCAAGTTATCAAATAATAACTATATGATTTGGTTTATAAGGAGAACGTTGCGTTATAGCTATTACAGACTACCTAACCAGGTGATTCTTGGGAATTCTTTTTCATAATTTTCAAATACAACATTATTACTGAACCTGATGGCTTCTCCTACCTTTACTAAAAATAACTAAAATCATAAGAATCTTACGGCGTTTCCTTTGCAACACCTGGTGATGGTGCAATTGCTAGTTATTCACTATGTGAAAAAGAGACAGAGACTAGAATTTTGCAGCACTGTGTGTGAAGCAGTTAGCATTTTTTTTAAAGGCAAGAAAAACAGTTCTATGGAAGTATTGTAATTTTTTTAAGCTTAATGAAATAGAATTTTTATGCATCTTTGTCCAGAATTTTTTTTTAATCTCTGTGTTGGGAGGAGGAATTGTTTTTACTCCTCTGTGTGTTTTGGAATACTCAGAAATTCCAACATGGTATCAGAGCTAGCCCAGGCTCGTTGAAGTTGTCAAAGAAGCTGAAGGAAGGCAAAAGAATTTTGTTGCAGCTTTTGACTAGCAGAGTGAAGGCTCGGCAAAAACAAGGTACTTACCAAAACAGAGTTTTTGTTTTGTGTTTAAAGAGTGCAGACCATAGAGACAAAGTTTATCTCTCAAGTAGTGAGAAGGTTTATTTAAAAACACAATCAAGTTTTTAGAGCATAATTCAGTAAGATAGCCATGGCAGGAGCCAGCACAAGCACGAGTATAGGAAATACTCAACTCCCACAGTTCAATGGGAAGAACTATGACTATTGGGCAATCACAATGAGAGCAAGGTTTGACTCTCAAGACTTATGGGAGCTAGTTGAAGATGGTTTAGAAGAACTAGCAAATGAAAATGCTTTTAATGCCTTAACACAAGCAGAGAAGGATTTGTTGAAGAGTAATAGGAAGAAGGAATCAAAATCCCTCTTCTATCTCTATCAGGTAGTGCATGAAAGTGTATTTCCAAGGATTGCAGTAGCAAAGAGGTCCAAGGATGCATGTGATACCCTCCAGACAGCCTACCAAGGTATGGAGAAGGTAAAGACAGCAAAGCTTCAATTAATGAGAAGAGATTTTGAAGTTATTTGCATAAAAGAGTCTGATACAATAGACTCATTCTTCACATTGTTGATTGGATTGGTTACCTGATGCACCAAATTACTGAGCTCAATCCAATTTGATTACAAGCAATAGAGTATTAACAATACAAATAGAAATCCTGTTTTAAATTAAAACCCCGGAACTTAATTCTTTACTTCCTTCATACAGAGCGCAGCCCATACAATTCTTTTCGCAACATATAACAGCATTAAACTACTCATACAGTCTAATGAATAAAGCCCTTTATATGAATCAGAACCAAGACTTTTAATAATTTGGAAAGATTTCTATTCTCTTAGTTAGAAAATGCAGATTCAACATAATACTTTTCAAAACAAATGTTGAACACTATTAATCAATATACATTATATATATCACTTCCACAGATCTGGTTCTGCCAACTAAATTCGTCCACACCTGGAGACACAGTATGCGCCCAAGTTTATGTTTTTAACTATTCCAATGCAATCTCACATAAACTCGATCTACGCTCCCTTCCATCTGCGCTGATATGGTGTCAATCATCGATCTTTCCCAATGGTTATTTCCAAAGCATAACACTATGGATAGTCACCAAATCTGGTTGTCCAATATCGAATCAACCATTTAACTCGATATGCCACAATTAATTTGGCGTTTTCTATGCTCCAATGCGAAACTGCCAGAGTTGCTAGTCGCAAAACTAGTGAATATCAAATCTCATCTGTTACCACAGATCTGTTGTGTTCTCCACTGCAGTTGGAATCGCCTTATTGCTATTACAACTGACAATTGACAATATCCATAACTTTGATGCGAGATTTTAGGAATTGGCAAATTCCATAATTCAGTGTTGTCCCTAATAACCCGCGCAATCTATTCTAAGCTGTTCTCTGTGGGAAGAGATTTCACTCACAAAATTTAACACGTACAATTGTCATAACACAGATATTTTAACAATTTTAAATAAAACCCACAGTTCGAACCACTTCAGGCAATTGTCAACGCATTAAGCGGCATATAATTAACACAGGCCACATCTATTCCATTCATTACACAGATCAACCAGATCGAATTGCTAGATCTATCCCTCGATTGTACACAAACCACAGTTGTCTATTTATATATATATAAAATGAAACAGAGTTTTATATTTAAACTGAAACAGAGTCTTGCCCACCAAAAGATCCCCCTAGACTGATATCTGTTCGATTTTAAACATAACTACTCCACTAATCTGAGCTTTTCGCTCCACAAAAACCTCGCCTAACTCTTCTCCCCTATCACATTAATTTTCTAATAATAGCTTAACTGAAATCTTCTATTTATTAATAAAGATCTTAACATAATCTCTTATCTCTAATTCTGGCTTACACCTGTTCGAACATATTTTATCACTAAATCTAAATAAAACAGTCTCCTTATTACAATAATAACAAACTATTTGAAAATCAACCCCCACAGTAACTAAAATTGACCAAACAGTAAATGAAATTCACTCCGTCAAGCCACAACATGTGAACAGATTTTCACATTGCTGGCTTATTCCGATGCTCCTGCATCAGACTCCCGGGGAAGAAAGGATTTGTCCTTGAAACTTTCAGGACTTAATCCATATCTCTGTAATTCAGCCGCTGTCAACCAACTGGAATCTTCCATTGGTTGCTCTTTCCACTTGACCAGATATTGGAAATATGCCTGTCCACAAGTTTTCTTGAACACTCTTTGATCTAAGATAGCTTCCACTTCCTTCTTGGGTGCTTTTGGTGCCTGTTCCTTCCAATCTACAGTTTGAATTTCATCAGCTGTAATTTCATTCTGCAATTCAGTTTTTTTTTCTCTAAATGGATATAAGTCTGCAACATTAAAAATGGGGGATATTCCGACTCCTTCCGGCAACTCAATCTCATATGCATTGGCTGAAAACTTTCTTTTGATTTTACAAGGTCCTATTTTCTTCATTTTCAGCTTGTTATAAGTTATTGTAGGAAATCTATCTTTCCTCAAATATGCCATGACTAAATCTCCCACTTGAAACTCTTTTTCTCTTCTTTTCAGATCTGCTCTCTGCTTGTATCTCTTATTGCTTTCCTGTAGTTTATCTTTAACCTCTTCCTGTAGCTTCTGCATTTGTTCAACAAAATCTTCAGCACTTGCACTTCTGGCTTCTTGTTTCCCCAAGTCTCTTAGCTCATATACTCCTCTCGGATGCATTCCAAAGACAATCTAAAATGGACTCATTCCAGTGCTTCGGTTTGGTGTGTCATTGTAAGCAAATTCAGCTTGGGCTAATGCCAAATCCCACTGTTTGGGATTCTGATGTACCAAGCTTTTTAATATATTCCCCAAGCTTCTGTTTACAACTTCAGTTTGTCCATCCGTTACAACTTCAGTTTGTCCATCCGTTTGAGGATGGTAAGCTGAACTAAAACTGAGTTTAGTTCCCAGTTTCTTCCAAAGTGTCCTCCAGAAATGCCCTACAAATTTAGTGTCTCGATCTGATACAATACTTACAGGCAAACCATGCAATCTTACAATCTCTAAAAAGAATAAATTTGCTATGTGTGTGGCATCATTAGTCTTCTTACAAGCAATAAAATGGGCCATTTTAGAAAATCTGTCTACAACAACATAAATAGAATCATTTCCTCTCTGAGTTTTTGGTAAACCCAGAACAAATTCCATACTCACTGCATCCCACAGTCGATCTGGTATGGGCAATGGCTGATATAGACCGGTATTTTGACTCCTTCCTTTGGCATACTGACATACCCTGCATTTCTCAACAAATTTTTTAACATCAGTTTGCATTTTAGGCCAATAATAAAAAGCATTCACCTGAGCGAAAGTTTTATCTTGTCCAAAATGACCAGACAATCCTCCACTGTGCTTTTCTTTAATAATGTTCTCTCTCATGGAACATTTAGGAATGCATAATTTGTTACTTTTAAATAACAGGCCTCCTTGAATAAGGTAGTCCATCCATTGACTTCTGTTATGGTTCACCGGATTCTGAACTATTGTGTAGATGTCTTTAAAATCTTCATCATCCTTGTACATTTCTATCATTTCATCAAAACCTACAACACCCACTTTAAATTCTTGCAAAAGAAAACTTACCCTGCTTAATGCATCTGCCACTTTATTAGACTTACCACTTTTATGCTTTATTACAAAAGTGAAACTTTGCAGAAATTCCACCCACTTGGCGTGCTTCTGATTTAGCTTTGGTTGATTATTAATAAACTGCAAAGCATGGTTGTCTGAATATAAGATGAACTCCTTCGGCAACAAGTAATGCCTCCACTTTTTCAATGCCTGCACAATAGCATAAAATTCTTTATCATAAGAAGAATATTTTTTCTTTGCATCATTTAACTTCTCGCTGAAATATGCTATCGGCCTTTGCTCTTGGCTTAGCACTGCACCAACTTCTTCTCCACTTGCATCAGTTTCCACTTGAAAGACTTTCTCGAAATTTGGCAATGCTAGAATAGGCTTTACTGTTATCTTCTTTTTCAGCAAATTAAAACTCCTATCAGTTGCTTCTGTCCATCGAAATGGCTGATTGACCTCCTTGATTGTCTCAAGGATTGGTGCACAAACTTGACTAAATCCCTTTATAAATTTTCGGTAGAAACTAGCAAGTCCATGGAAACTTCTTACCTCAAATACACTCCTGGGAGTAGGCCAGTTTCTGATTGCTTGTACCTTCTCCGGATCCATTTTCAAACCGTCTCTGGAAATCACAAATCCCAAATATACCAGCTCCTCTTTCATGAAACTACATTTCTTCAAATTGATTAGTAGTTTCTCTTTCTGCAGATTTTTCAAAACTAACTTCAAGTGTTCCAAATGTTCCTCTTTACTTTTGCTGAAAACTAGAATATCATCAAGGTAAACAACAACAAATTTACCTGTATATTCTTTCATAACCTCGTTCATTAGTCTCATGAATGTGCTGGGCACATTAGTGAGCCCAAAAGGCATCACTAACCACTCGTACAGTCCACTGTTGGTTTTGAAAGTTGTTTTCCACTCATCGCCTTCCCGAATTCTGATCTGATGATACCCGCTTTTCAGATCTATCTTAGTAAAGTACCTGGATCCACTTAAACAATCCATTAAATCATCCATCCTGGGTAAAGGAAATCTATACCTGACTGTTATCTTGTTGATAGCTCTGGAATCGGTGCACATGCGCCATTCTCCTCCCTTTTTCGGACTAAGCACTGTTGGCACAGCACATGGACTCAGACTTTCTCGAATCAGCCCCTTGTCCATCAGCTCTTGAACCTGTCTTGCAACTTCTACATTTTCCTGAGGAGTTAATCTATATGCAGCTTTATTAGGTAGACTTGCTCCTGGTATTAAGTCGATATGGTGACTTATACTTCTAATCGGTGGTAATTCATTCGGCAATTCATCCACAATGATGTCCATGTAATTATTTAAGACAGATTGAATTTCTTCAGGAAAATCATTTAAATTTGTGGAGGTTAAAATTACCTTTGGCCTTCCCACGATAGCGAAATGCACCTCTTCGCTTTTATCAACCTCCTGTAGCAGTTCTTTGCCACTCATCAACATAATACTATTTTCAGGCAGCTCTTTATCAGCATCATTCTTCACTGGCAGCGACGTATGTTTAACTCCATCTTTTTCTATGGTGTATGTATTTCTTCTTCCATCATGAATTGCCTTTCGGTCAAATTGCCATGATCTCCCCAATAGCACATGACATACATCCATGGGCATTATGTCACATAGGATCATGTCTTTGTATGTGCCGATCTGCATTTCCACATTACACTGCTCTGTCACAATGACTTGATGCCCCTTCTGAAGCCAAGATACTTTGTAGGGTGCAGGATGAGCTTTCCTTGTTAACCCAAGTTTTTCCACCATCTCTGTAGACACAAGATTGTCAGTACTCCCGCTATCAATTATAACCTTACAGCACTTACCCTTCGATTTGCATGTAGTTCTGAACAAGTTCTTCCTTTGCACAGGTTCTCCAATTTCTTTTTCTGATCTCAACAAAGTTCTTCTGAGCAGCAATGATTCACCTTCTTCTGGTGGTTCTTCCTTCTCTACAAGTCGAGGTGGTTCTGGCTCTGCCTCAGCCACGTTTGCACCCCTCTGGCTTGCTGATTTGTTATGAGGACAGTCCCGCGACATATGTCCCCATTCTCCACAAGTATAACATCTAACATCTCTTCCTCGCCCTCTTCCTCTGGGCGCAAATCTCCCTCTACTAGATTCACCCATCTGTGGTGATCTGCTGCTTGAACTTCCTGCTTCAAACTGATGCTGTGTTCCTCTGGATCTGGCAGCTCCTCTACCTCTTGCTGAGCTCTTTCCTCTGTTTCTTTGACTCTGTTTCCGCAGTATTTTCTCCTCTGCTTTCAAACTTGCTTGATAGGCATCCTCAACAGTTTTCAAACTTAACAGGCTAATCTCATCTTGGATCTCATACCTCAGCCCATTAACATATCTGGCTACTTTCTCCAAATCATCTTCTACATGCCCTGTTCTGATACTTAACCTGTAGAATTCTTCTGTATACTCTTTAACAGACATTCCTTTCTGCTTCAGATTTTGCATCTGCTTAAAAAGATTCAAATGATAGTCTTTAGGAAAAAACTTGGCTTTCAGTTTGCTTACCATTTTATCCCACTGCTTGATCTTAGATTTCCCCTTTCTCGTTCTTGATGTCTGTAACTCGTCCCACCAGATGGCTGTGTGACCTTTCAATCTAGTGACTGCAAATTTTACCCTTTTATTTTCCTCAATCTCTTCATAATCGAAGTACTGATCTATGGATCTGATCCAATCCATGAGCTCCTCGGCATTCAGACTCCCTTCATACATAGGAATCTCCATTTTGGGTTTGCTTCCAACATTTTCTAGCATCTTCATGAATTTAACATTTTCATTCTCTTCTTCTGCTTCCACATCTTCATCAGGTTCTTCTGAAGAACTTTCAGCTCCCTCATCAGGAGCTCTTCTCTGGGCTGTCTCTATTGTCTCCATTCGTGTGCGCAGTCTTCACATTTCTTCTATCAAAACTGCATTTGGTTCTGGTCTCCCTCGACCAATTCCTCTTCTTGGCGGCATCTTTGCTGCAAAAACTGTCAACTTGGCTCTGATACCAAAAACTGATGCACCAAATTACTGAGCTCAATCCAATTTGATTACAAGCAATAGAGTATTAACAATACAAATAGAAATCCTGTTTTAAATTAAAACCCCGGAACTGAATTCTTTACTTCCTTCATACAGAGCGCATCCCATACAATTCTTTTCGCAACATATAACAGCATTAAACTACTCATACAATCTAATGAATAAAGCCCTTTATATGAATCAGAACCAAGACTTTTAATAATCTGGAAAGATTTCTATTCTCTTAGTTAGAAAACGTAGATTCAACATAATACTTTTCAAAACAAATGTTGAACACTATTAATCAATAGACATTATATATATCGCTTCCACAGATCTGGTTCTACCAACTAAATTCATCCACACCTGGAGACACAGTATGCGCCCAAGTTTATGTTTTTAACTATTCCAATGCAATCTCACATAAACTCGATCTACGCTCCCTTCCATCTGCGCTGATATGGTGTCAATCATCGATCTTTCCCAATGGTTATTTCCAAAGCATAACACTATGGATAGTCACCAGATCTGGTTGTCCAATATCGAATCAACCATTTAACTCGATATGCCACAATTAATTTGGCATTTTCTATGCTCCAATGCGAAACTGCCGGAGTTGCTAGTCGCAAAACTAATGAATATCAAATCTCATCTGTTACCACAGATCTGTTGTGTTTTCCACTGTAGTTGGAATCGCCTTATTGATATTACAACTGACAATTGACAATATCCAGAACTTTGATGCGAGATTTTAGGAATTGGCAAATTCCATAATTCAGTGTTGTCCCTAATAACCCGCGCAATCTATTCTAAGTTGTTCTCTATGGGAAGAGATTTCACTCACAAAATTTAACACGTACAATTGTCATAACACAGATATTTTAACAATTTTAAATAAAACCCACAGTTCGAACCACTTCAGGCAATTGTCAACGCATTAAGCTGCATACAATTAACACAGGCCACATCTATTCCATTCATTACACAGATCAACCAGATCGAATTGCCAGATCTGTCCCTCGATTGTACACAAACCACAGTTGTCTATTTTTATATATATAAAATGAAACAGAGTTTTATATTTAAACTGAAACAGAGTCTTGCCCACCAAAAGATCCCCCTAGACTGATATCTGTTCGATTTTAAACATAACTACTCCACTAATCTAAGCTTTTCGCTCCACAAAAACCTCGCCTAACTCTTCTCCCCTATCACATTAATTTTCTAATAATAGCTTAACTGAAATCTTCTATTTATTAATAAAGATCTTAACATAATCTCTTATCTCTAATTCTGGCTTACACCTGTTCGAACATATTTTATCACTAAATCTAAATAAAATAGTCTCATTATTACAATAATAACAAAATATTTGAAAATCAACCCCCACAGTAACTAAAATTGACCAAACAGTAAATGAAATTCACTCCGTCAAGCCACAACATGTGAACAGATTTTCACATTACTGGTTTATTCCGATGCTCCTGCATCATTACCCAAATGAGATCTCATGGAGAGACAATAGAAGAAATAAGAATAGTGGAGAAAGTGTTGAGGATCTTACCCTCAAGGTTTGATGTGATAGTCACAACCATTGAAGAGACAAAGGATCTCTCAAAGTTTACTGTTGATGAGCTTCATGCATCATTGATGACACATGAACAAAGATTGGGTAGGACAAGAAACTCATCTTTGGAGCATGCCTTCAAGACCCAAATGTCTTTTGGAAGAGGCAGAGGTCAAGGCAGAGGAAACTACAGAGGAAAATGAAGAAGTAGAAGCCAAAACAGAGGAGGAAGAAACAACCCTGCAAATACAAGTGGAAGGGGCAACAACCAAAATCAGAATCAAAGCCAAGGCAGCAGCCAACAAAGTGGACAAAATCAAGCACATGGACATAGGTATGATAAATCCCAAGTCCAATGTCATTACTATAAGAAGTATGGCCATTATGCCAATGAATGTAGGAAGAAACAGAGTGACATGGGTAACAGACCCAGTGCTAATTTTACTAAGGAAAATATCAGTCAAGAGAAGTTGTTTTTAGCATGTAATATGGCAGAAGAAAAGAATGAAGATATATGGTTTCTAGATTCAGGATGTAGCAACCATATGACTGGAAACATTTCTATTTTTTCCACGTTAGATGAAAATGTGAAGTCTCAAGTAACATTGGGGACAGACAGTAAGGTATATGTCATGGGAAAAGGCAGAGTAAGTGTCTCGACAAAGAAATGAGAAAAGAAGAGCATATCAGATGTATATTATGTGCCTGGTATGAAGTGTAACCTTTTGAGCATTGGACAACTCATTCAAAAGAGCTACAATGTTTTCCTTGAAGATGATGTATGCACCATCATGGATAAACCACCAAGAAAGCAATGCATTGCACAAGTGAAGATGACAAGGAACAAAATATTCTCTCTTAAGATGAGAGCAAATTTGAAGAAAGGAGTTGCAATGGCAGCAGTGACACAAAATACATTCCAAAGAGAAGCAAAAGATGAAAACTGGTTATGGCATTTGATATTTGGATATCTCACCTTTGGAGGTTTGAATTTGTTGCATAGGAAAGGTATGGTAAAGGGATTACCATTGATTGAGAAATCGGACAGCCTTTGTGAAGGCTGCATCTTGGGCAAACAACACAAAGAAAGCTCTCCATCAGGAAAGAGCATAAGGGCGAAGGCACCCTTAGAAATAGTCCATTCTGATTTGTGTGGACCAATGCAAACACCATCATTAGCAGGCAACCACTATATTTTGACCTTTATTGATGATTACACAAGAAAAGCTTGGGTTTATTTCTTGAAGTTGAAGAGTGAAGTGTTTGAGAAATTCTGCCGCTTTAAGGCTCTTGTAGAGAATCAAAGTGGGTAGCATATTAAGGTCTTAAGAACAGACAGAGGAAGAGAATACATCTCCAAAGAATTTATGCGTTTTTGCAGAGAAAATGGAATTCATAAGCAATTTACAGCAAGGTATACACCACAACAAAATGGAGTTGCTGAAAGGAAAAATAGAACTATCATGGATATGGTAAGAAGTATGCTGAAGGCAAAACATTTGCCAAATGAATATTGGGCTGAAGCTGTACATTGTGCAGCATATGTTTTGAATAGATGCCCAACAAAGAGTGTAATGAACAAAGTTCCGGAAGAAGCATGGAGTGGCATAAAACAGTTTGTCACCCACATGAGAGTTTTTGGTTGTGTAGCTTATGCACACATTCCAGATCAGCTAAGGAAGAAGTTGGACAGTAAGGGGGAGAAGTGCATATTTATTGGATACAGTGAAGAATCAAAGGCATACAGATTGTATAACCCGTCCACCAAGAAGTTTGTTATAAGCAGAGATGTACAATTTATTGAGGAAGAAGCTTGGGATGGAAGCATTGAGAAAACAGTGAATGTAAAAACCTGTTTGTCTCATGATGAAGATGAGGAATAAATGGCTGAAAGGCATCCCTCATTAGCAGCACCACCTCCACCAACACAAGGACAACAAGGGACACCACAAGTAGGTATGAGAACACCCTTGAGAAGTGATGAGAGTGCTTCTAAAAGAACACCACAAGGAGCAGATTGGAGTGCTTCTACAAGCACAAGTTCAGTTAGTGAAAGAGGAACCAGATTCAAAAGCCTGAATGAAATCTATGAACAAGAAGTAGCAAATGAAGGTATGAACTCTTTATTTTCATTGTATTGTCATGTAGAGGATCCTATTCATTTTGAGGAAGTTGTAAAAGATAAGAAATGGATAGATGCTATGGATGAAGAAATAAATGCCATAGAGAAAAAAAAGACACGGGAATTAGTTGATCTTCCAAAAGGCAAAAAAGTAATTGGAGTGAAACAGGTTTATATAACCAAGAGCAATGCTGAAGGTAAGATTGAAAGGCACAAGGCCAGACTTGTTGTCAAAGGCTACAAGCAGCAACAAGGCAGAGATTACAAGTTGCAAGAATGGAAACAATAAGAGAAGTGTTGTCCATAGTAGCACAACAGAAGTGGAAAGTTTACCAAATGGATGTGAAATCAGCATTCCTAAATGGAGTATTAATAGAACATGTTTATGTTGAACAACCTCTGGGATATGAGAAAGCATGCCAAGAACACAAGGTATGCAGATTGAAGAAAGCTCTGTATGGGTTGAAACAAGCACCAACAACATGGTACAGTAGGATAGATGCCTATCTACTGGAAAATGGGTTTGAAAAATGTGGAGAACCCACATTATACATCAAAGACAAAGATGGTAAGATGCTCATTGTTGTTTTGTATGTTGATGATGTTATATTTACAGGTAATGATGCTTAGCTCATTGAGAATTTTAAAATAGTCATGAAGGATGAATTTGAGATGACTGATATGGGATTGCTGAGATACTTCTTAGAAATAAAAGTAGAGAAAAATGAAAATGAAAATTTTATTTCTCGAGCAAAATATGTGAAAGAAATTTTGGAAATATTTAACATGCAGGATTGCAAGGCATCAATTACTCCTATGGTGATGGGATTGAAGCTAAGAAAATAATACAACAGCAAGGATTTTGATCCAAGTTTGTACAAGAGCATAGTTGGCAACCTCATGTATTTGATTGCAACTAGGTCGGATATTATGCATGCTGTGAGTTTAATTTCTAGATTTATGGAAAGGCCAAAGGAGGCACATTGGCAAGCAACAAAAAGAATTATGAGGTATGTGAAAGGAACAAAGAGGTATGGAATTTTATACACCACTTCGGAAAATTTTGAATTAATTGGATATACTGATAGTGATTGGGCTGGAAGTATAGATGACAGGAAAAGCACCTCTGGATATGTTTTTCATATGAGTTCAGGAGCCATTTCATGGACTTCTAAGAAACAACTAATTGTGGCTTTATCAATAGCAGAGGCAGAGTATGTGGCAGCTACAATAGCAGCATGTCAAGCAGTTTGGATGAGAAGAATGTTGAGAAGTTTGTGTCATGAACAGGTAAAAGGCACAACAATTTATTGTGATAATAGCTCAGCAATAGCTTTGTCAAATAATTCACTGTTTCACAAAAGAATGAAACACATTGATGCCAAATATCACTACATCGGAGAGCTAGTGAACAATGGGGAAATTGTTTTGTAACATTGCAAAACTGAAGAGCAGTTCGCTGATATACTGATGAAACCATTGGGGCAGAAAAGTTTTAATTATTTGAGAAAATGTCTGGGTATGCTAGAGAATCCAGCAGTTGAATTTAAGGGGGATTGTTGAATTTTTAAATTCAACTGCAACAACGCAGAGGAAGAAGAAGTACAACATCGACAGATTTTTTTTGTTGTTGTGTGCACTCAATCTCCGAGACTTTAAATCACTGCAAATTTCAAGTTTTTGATTTAAGGCCATAGCCTGTGAATCCATTGAAGGATCATGGTTTGACCACGCAGCAATAGGTTTCATTAAACTCTACAACCTCTGCGCCATTAACACAATCTGGCAACCCTGCTTGCATTTACCGCCAGTTTTTGAAGTTTGAATGGGCCTTGTCCCCACCAATGCCAATGCAACAAACCATTGACCAATCAGGAGGCAACCGCATAAGAATGGAGCTTATGTGGACAGCCCCCAAACGGAACCTATAAAAAATTAAAACGTGAATAATTTTTATGACGCGTCCAGATGCTTATGTCAGCAGCTTTGCATAAAAATCCTTTTAGTCCGCGAGAAGGGATTTGTGTAAGGTTTAAGATTTAGGTTAAGTTTTTTTATGTTTTAATAATTTTCTTTTAAATGCCCCAGCATATGTTTTGACTTTTGAAATATATATATAAAAAATTTAATATATATATATATATATATATATATATATATAAACTTGCTAAGTTTATAATATATATAATTTTTAGTTTGTTATATATATAAAATATACACAGCAATAGAATGTAGTAGTAAAAAAGGAGAGATTGTGTAATTTTTTTATTTTTTTTACCCATTGTAAAAGCCAACAGACAGAAAATAGAGTAGTGTGACTCTATAGTAAAAAGACAGAGAGAGCATAGTTTTTTTTAAGAGCACTGTGTATGTGCATTTTTATTCAATGTGTGAAAAAGAGATAGAGAGCAGAATTTTGCAGCACTATGTGTGAAGCAATTTGCATTTTTTTAAAGGCCAGAATAACAGTTTTATGGCAGTATTGTAATTTTTTTTTAAGCTTAATGAAATAGAAGCTTTATGTATCTCTGTCCAAAAAAAAATTGTAATCTCTATGTTGAGAGGAAGATTGTTTTTACTCCTCTGTGTGTTTTGGAATACTCAGAAATTCCAACATAAAATTTGAATAACCTTATAAAAAATAAATTAAAACCATAATTAAAAAAACAAATTTCTAGAAATTAACGAGGATAACATTCTATCATACACCAACACTTTGCTTCAATGAGGAGGATAACTTTCTATCATACACCAACTTGGACAAGACAAAATTGACTTGTGGTGATTCTATATACATTCACTCCCCAATCTATCAATACTCACAAGACTTAATAGGATAACATTCTATCATACAACAACTTGGACGAGACACAATTGACTTGTGGTGAATACATATACCATTTACTGACTTGTGGTGAATACATATACCATTTACTCGGTAATCTATGAACACTCACAAGACATCATATAACAACTTGGACACGACAAGTCAATTGACTTGTGGTGATTCCATATACCATTCACTCCTCAATCTATCAATACTCACAAGACTTCAATGCTTAAATCAGCTTCACCAACAACCGCGTTGAATAGGAATACTTATAAACTTAAATAGAGTGTACACAAGTATGCTTCTCAAAGGTTTATGAGATATGTGGACCTTGTTAACTTCGTTGAAAAAGCATTTGATAATGTGCCTTCAATATAGGTTTTTCCTTGGCATCGCTATTCATTTATCTCTTCTTCTCGCAAATAGTATAGTTCCTTCATTGGTTTCTCTCACTCAAGCCAAGCATTTCCTTTATCTTCGATAGTATCTGATCCGATTCCATCCGATTTGTAAGACACAGTAGCTATGGAGACGGCTGTGACACAGGAAGTGTCGGCAACATACCACGTTTTCATAAACCACAGGGGTCCTGATGTCAAGAAGACTCTGGCCAGCCTCATCTACCATCGCCTCACAACTTGTCATGGCCTCCGCGTCTTTCTCGATCAAAAGGAACTCCACGCGGGAGATGCTCTCTCCCCTGCAATCCTCGGAGCCATTCAAAGTGCGTCGGTTCATATTGCCATTTTCAGCGGGCGTTATGCTGAATCACGTTGGTGTTTGGATGAGCTCTCTTGGATTTTGGAGAAGCGCAACAGGAAGATCATTCCTGTGTTTTGTGACGTTGAGCCTAACGACCTTCGTCACGTTGAGAGCGGACGTTATAAAGATGCTTTCAAACAACATCAATACAAACGCAGAGTCACCATGGAAGACATCGAGAAATGGAAGAAAGCCCTCAACAAGGCCTCGGAGATTTCTGGCGTTCTGTTCAAAACTAATGAAAGGTGACTACATTCTTTATTAAAAATCTTGGATTTTTGTCAATCAGTTCTACCTATCCGTACTTATAACTTTGATGACTGCATATACCTGTTTGCTGTTTTTGCAGTGACTTCGGTGAGGTTTTGGAGAGGATTGTGAAGGTCGTATTAAAAGAAGTAGAGTCAGAAGCATTCGAGGTAGCTAAGTACCCAGTTGGACTCGATCAAGCGGTGGAGGAAATAAATAATGAAATTAAGAAACAAAGCGAGTTAAATGTTGGTACAGCGATTGTGGGTATTGCAGGAATGGCTGGAATAGGAAAGTCAACTCTCGCTACATATCTCTACAACTTGAAACGTTCAGAATTTAGCAGGTCTTGTTTTTTGTCTGGGGTCAGAAAAAGGAATTTACCATCTTTGCAGAGGAAGATCCTTCAGGATCTGTTGGGTTGCGATTTTCATATTGAGGATACCAGACAAGGAAAGGGTATTTTTCGTGATCGTCTACAAGGGCTTCAGGTTCTGATTGTTCTGGATGACGCCGATCATATGGAGCAAATAAATAGTCTGCTCGTGGCCGATGTTGTGGGATCGCGTAGTTTGATTTTGATCACGTCTCGTGATCGAGATTTACTCAGACGCTCTTCTGCAAAAACTATAATTTTCAACGTAAAGCCGTTGCAGAGAGAACATGCCCGGGAGCTTTTCTGCTGGCATGCGTTCTATCAATCCAAACCATACAAAGGATTCGAATATTTGGTTGAGCAAGTATTGAAAATTTGTGATGGGCTGCCTTTATCCTTAAAACTATTGGGCGCACAGTTTCTTGGCAAGCGAGAGGAAGACTATTGGCAGCGGCAGTTGGAAAAGCTCTGTAGAAGACTGCCAGACGATATAATGGACACGTTAAAAGTGAGTTACGAGGCTCTCAAGCGTGATGAGAAGGAGATATTTTTGGACATCGGTTGTTTCATGGTGGGAGAGGACACAGAACTAGCAGCTCAAGTATTGGAGGGATTAGGTTACGACGATATTCTGGATTGCCTGGAAAGTCTCCGTCAAAAATGCCTTGTAGAATATCATCTCGACGTCCAGTCGGATGATGAATCTGAATGCACGCCGGAAAAACCCGTAAGAATTATTTCTGTATTTAGTCTTTGTCCTGCTAAAAGGAGAGGACCCGGTGGATTCTTATGGACCCTAATTGTTTGTTTTTCTCAGACTGGTGACGACTATAATTTCTACCTTCCACACCCAAGGGGAAGATATAAAATTGCAATGCATGATCAAATTAGGAGTTTAGCCAGGCGTTACGCTATGGAAGAGTTCCGTACCCCTAACCCACTGAGACTCAGCTGCTCAGATGATATACAGAAGATGTTGCTGTTGCGAGTATGTGTATTCCGTCCCCAATTTTTTATTACTTTTAAATAATCCATGAAACACAGGCATTTGACTAATTACCTTTGTTATTCTCGTTTGTCAGGGCGGAGCAGAGTCGTGTGTAATACGAGGGATTCGGACTCAAAAAGGTCAGAATCAAGCTGTTTGCACGAAGTACTTCAAGGGTGTGGGCGTGCGTCTTCTTGTGGTTGAAGTTGAAGTTCCCATAGATTGCCTGTCGGGAGATTTGGTGTGGCTTCGCTTGAGCAATTTCAGCTCCTTCCACTTGCCCCATACAATTTCACTGAGAAACTTACGAGTTTTGGAACTTAATGGTCATGGTGACATGGAGCAGTTATTCCAAAGATTTAATATGGTAAGTACATCTACAGTTGCTCAGTGTTATTTTGTGGTGAAATCCGTCCCACTTTGTATTAAACAGATTATCTGCATTGCAATTTGCAGCCTCCTTCGAACTTGAGTGTGTTGAATATTAACTTAAGGAGCGCACACCCAAGTACCTCCAGCAGCAGCGGGTCATTTGATGTTAAAGGCTTGATAGCTTCTAATTTTTTCCGTTTTCTTTCATGGATCGGAAGGAGCATAACAGTTCCGACTAAGATAGTGTTGAAAAACATCACATCTTTACAAGTAGTCCCTATTGCTTTTAGGGAACTCAAAAGCTTAAGACATTTAGATCTATCTGGCTGCACTAATCTGACCCGACTGCCCAATTCTTTCTCTGAATTACGGCATCTCCAATATCTAGCATTGCGAGACTGCATTAATCTCTACATTCCTGTATCTTTTTTGGGAGAAATATCGACACTTGAGTATGTCGATTTCAAAGGCTGTTCTAAACTGCTGTACCTGCCTACAGGAATCGCAAATCAAAGGTCTTTAAGGTACTTGAACTTACTAGGTACTCATTTAAAATTGCCCTTAAATCTGGAACTACCCGACAGGTTGGAACAACTAAGAATAGGGAGCTCGCACCAGACAGATTTACCAGGGTCTCTGGGCAATTTGAGGCCGTTAAAAGCGCTGAAAGTGTTGGTTCTCATTGAATGCCTCTCTCTATGGCGCATCTTACCCGACCAAATTGCAGGGCAAGGAACCGATATCGAAGTTTTGGTTATAAGGCGTTGTCCAATTAAAAATTTTAGTTTTAAAAAGCAGGAGACCATGCATTGTGGCATGAGTGTCTTAAGAGATTTAACTTTGAGTGGCACAGGGATAACCGAGATATACATTCCCAAAGGTGTTTTACCCAGCCTAGAAACTCTCGATCTTTCAGAAAATAAGGAACTGGTGAATCTTAAAGACTTACCGTCAACATTACTAAGTGTGAATCTGCAAGGGTGCTGCTCATTGGAGACATTAATAAACCTTTCAAATCTGGTACACCTCAAATTCCTCAGCGTAAATCGATGCTTTAGGCTGGAAACCTTGAACATTGAAGGTCTCACATCGTTGGAAGAGATTCGAGCGGAGGCGTGCTGGGAGCTCAACAACATACAAGGTCTGAGTCAGCAGGAACGGTTGAAGTGTCTCCGCATTTCAACAAATAATCATGTTATTTGGAATGACATTTGCAATATTTTGGTTAGTATTTTTCTTTGCACCGCATATTTATTCGTATAAAACTATGCATATTATTTTCTGTGGGAGTTTTTTTTGTTTTTTTGGACTTGGTTTTTTAAATATATGGATTTAACATTTTGAAAATATTTTAGGATATTTAGATTGTGTCCGGTTATCATTTTAATAAATATCTGTTAATTTTTTAGAAAAATTAGACCTAAATCCAAAAAATCACACTAAAAACTCCCACCAATACTCTTCTCTTGTAATCTTATTACTGGAACTGTGGTGAGTTTAACAAGAGTAATGGATTTGGCAAATCTGTGCAGACATCGGCCTCTAATGAAAAGCTATCAACTGCTTTCGTTTCTGGAAAACTGGGGAAGTCAGCAACTATCCCTCGAATTGGGGACACGGCGTTTTATGAGATTGTGGGTGTTTAATTTTTCCAGAGATTAGATCTGTAATAAAAATCGATACTTCGAATTTTAAAGTATTTATCAATTGAAATTGACTTAAAATCAGTAATAAAAATCGCTACTTTGAATTTTAAAATATTTATCAATTGAAATTGACTTCTGAAATTTGTGCAGGTCACCCCAGATATACATTCCATTGCGGGAAAATTTGAAGTCAGAGTGGTGGATGTAGTCTTTGCTGGATATCCATCTGAGTTTCATACGAAGATGGAAGAATTCCAATCGTACGGTGCTATATTGATGTGCTTTCTCACGTTTCCTTCCCCCCGCGGTCACAGACAGGATCTGTTTCGTGTAAGATTTGAAGCGAGCCATGATGGTGGGTCATTTGATGAATACAAGATCCTCGTTGGATACCCCCCATTTGGTAGTAGTGGTTTATACCTTCATGTATTTATGTGGACTGAACAGTCTGATTTGTTTAGAGATTTCAAATGCTATAATAACATCAGTGTATCCTGCAACTTGCACCCCGAGGATGTGAAAAAGGGTTGCATTGTAATGGTCGATAAGGACACAGAGGTTTCACGAGTTTGCAATGAAATCATCATTGCATTTTCATAGTAGTACCTACCGTTTTGGTACGGTAAGGGATGGTATTTTCAGTTAACAGGTGAGAATGAAATGGTATTTTCAGTTAACAGGTGATAATGAGTGACCATTTTGGTGCTGGGAGAGATGGTATTTTCAGTTGACAGGTGAGAATGTTATCTCATGTGAAAGCTAAACTCAGTTCTACTCAGAAGGGTCCGTAATTATCTTGCAATAGTTTTGTTTTGCCCATTTTTTAAATCAAGCTACCCCAGTTTCATACCACTGCTAAGTAGTTTCCTGTTTCCTTTTATCTATAAGCAATTGCATTGGATGTTACCATCTAATTTCCTCTTTATTTACAAGTACTTTCATTTTTACTCCTGAACAGATCACGGGTCAATATGACCGGAGAAATACAAATAAGGATCCGGAGGTCTTCTTTTCTCCCGGGAACACGCTCTCATCTTTTCCCCAATCCAAAGATAAGGCAAATGCTGAAGGAATATCCCCAAGGGCTTCCTTACTCTCTCCTATTTGCTATAGGCCGACTCAGAATGAGGAATACTCTCCTTTATCGGAGGATGGTAACCTGGAGAACATAGTTGATAAATCGTCAATAGGCCTAGAACAATTGTCAATCAAGAGGATCTTTTTCCAAGAGAGAAATTTCAATTCTGTCCAGGAACAGAGTAGGAGAGGTTCTCATAGGAGAGAAAAAAAGAAATTAGATATAAAAATGTTTCATTATGCGGAAGTTAAACTCACGTTTCTCTGTGTCTCTAGAGGAATCCTTATTTCCTCCATTCCATCCTGGCCCATCCTATGAAGTCAATATTTCTGAGGAAGTTTCTGAATTACTGGACCTTAGAGCAGAACTTCCCGGATGTCCATCCTATGAAGTCAATATTTCTGAGGAAGTTTCTGAATTACTGGACCTTAGAGCAGAACTTCCCGGTTCATCTACTTCCTAATGAAAATCGTGTCCTTAAACATAAGGGGTCTGAGATCCTCCCAAACCTTAAGATCTCTATCCAGTCAAAGAATCCAGAGTTAGTCCTTTTGCAGGAAACAATGACTGAGAAGGAAAAGGCTCAGGACTTTCTATAGAAAATATGCCCCACATGGGAAGTCTGTGCTGCTAGTGCCCATGGTATATCTGGTGGACTCGCAGCTATGTGGAACCCTGGATTTTTTTCCTTCAAAGCCTTCAGATCGTGTGCTGGAATCATATTATCTGGATACTGTCGGGGATTCGGGAACATGTTTCCGTATTCACATTTTGAATATATAAGCCCCTAAAAGTAACAGAAAAGCATTCTAGGAAACGGTCGATGCTAGTGGCATCCTGATATTCATTCCCTCATAGTCGCAGGGGATTTGAATTTTATTATGGAAGCAGGAGAATGTTGGGGACATAAAGCTAAGTTGACCGACTAGCAGGACCTCTCCAACCACAAGATGCTTAAGGACGTTGCACCTGATCCTATTTGTCCAACTTGGAGAAATAGGCGATCTGGAGTGACGGCATAGCAAAAAGGCTCGACCGTTTCTTTGTCCACTCATTTTTGCATGCGAGAATGAAGAATCTTGAGACTTCATTTTTCTTTACAGAAGTCTCAAATCAGGATGCTATATTTCTGGAGTTGAGTGAAGAAAAGAATAAATGAAATGAAATTTTAATGTTCATCTCATTAAAAATAGTCTAGTCTATGGGACTATGAGTTCTCTGTTTTTAACCTTTTGTATTTTAGTCATTTTCTTATTCAAATTGATGATCAGCTGGTCCAACCAAGACAATGCCAAGAAACTGATGCTAATATATTCCCAAAATGAAATGTTTTTCTGGATTCTACTGCCCCAGAGGTGCAAAATGTACACACTCGTACTCGTTCTTCCCAAGCTTCTTTGCCTTTTCCACCATCCTATTTCACACCGAAGTTTATGCAAGTTGGTCCTTAATTGAGCAATAAGAACCTTTGCCCTCCACGGAATGTTAGCTCGAATGTACTCTTTTTGTTGGAGATCATAAGTAGGGTTGAATTCTTCAATGTAGTACTTCTTCTTTCTACCCAACTCTTTTCCCCATAGGTGATGTTAGCTCCAATGTACTATTTTTGTTGGAGATCATAAGTAGAGTTGAATTCTTCAATGTAGTACTTCTTCTTTCTACCCAACTCTT
The DNA here is from genome assembly GCA_034641835.2 of Pinus albicaulis. NCBI lineage: Eukaryota > Viridiplantae > Streptophyta > Pinopsida > Pinales > Pinaceae > Pinus > Pinus albicaulis. Next base: position 494,102,970 of record CM076575.1, on the reverse strand, counting down.
TTTCCCATACGTATTTACGAAACTTCTCCATAACAAAATTATTTAGCTCCTTGCTATTTGTGGGACAAGCGTTGAGGTAGATATTCCATTTTTGCATCCATGTGTAGTTTTGTCTCATCCAAGTTTACTTTCTTTCACTCATGCCTTCTTTGAAGATAACATTAGGCCATCTACCTACTCACATTTGCTCAATTCTTTTCAGATATCTTATGAGCCGCACCATAGCAATTGCTTCGATGGGAGTTGTTCTTGTTTCACTCAACATTATCTTATAAGGTACTGAACTTTTTATTTTGAACTTGCTCATGATCAAGCGTTTTTGAATTTTCTCAATTTGCTTCCATTTTGAGACAGGGGTGCTGCTAGCCCATAATTTACACCCATATAGCATCACTGGACACAATAGGAGTCCAAAAAGCACTTTGATCGTTCTCCAATCCCACAACTTTGCCTCTCTACATCTGTTTTGAAGAGCATATAATGCTTTCCACCCTCCTAAGATTCTCTTCTTTCTGCAGTCCTCCCAATTAAATTTGTTGTTGAAATCAATCCCGAGGTATTTGTACTCATTTACTTCTTCAAGAATGTTGCATTCAAAGAAGAATGTATGCCGACTCTACTTCCTTTTATTAGAGAAAAACATTATCTTGGTCTTGTTAATATTGACTTGCATCCTCACTGCTCTACAAAATTGCTCAAGCACATATAGGTGCATCTGCAATCCATGGGCTGATTTAGAAATCAATACAAGATCATCAGCATATAAAATAAGTTTTATCACAAAATCCCCCAATCGAACACCATCCCCACCTTGCAAATTTAGCCACTCTTCTAGTTTATCAATATATAAACCAAAAAGAGTAGGGGATAGAGGGAAACCTTGCTGAACTCCAATGTCACTTCTAAAGCTTTCCGAAATACCTGCTGAGGTTCTAATTTTGACTTTCACCTCTTCATAAAGTCTATGGACAACAACTCTATGATGCAAAGGAATTTCAAGTTCTTCCATTCTACGCCATAACTTATCTCTAGGGACTATGTCAAATTCCTTTTCGAATTCAACAAAATAGAAAAATACTTCTTCTTTATCCCCCCGCACCCCCCCAAACCTTTTCAATAATGTGTCTCAACGTGATGCTATGATCCACTGTAGAATGCTTCGGCCTAAAACCCGCTTGTCCTTTTTCTCTCTTTTCTTTTACTTATGCCCACTCACTGATTCTATTTTCTACAATGCTGCCGAAAAGCTTTGCAAACAAAGGATTGATCATAGTGGTTCTATAATTGAAAGGATTATTAATGTCTCCACTTTTAAAAAGGGGTATTGCTAGGCTAGTTGTCCAGTCTCTTGGGAATCCTTGTTGAATGATGTTGTTGAATATTTCCATGATGTGCAGTGCAAGAGTGTTCATTCCCCATTTTAGATACTCTGCCTGAAGTTCAACCAAATCTTTTGTCTTTCTTGTTTTCAGCTTCTTAATTCCAATCTCCACCTCCTTTAATGTGAAGAGTTTTGTAGTTGTGTTGAGCCTCGGGGGAGGCTCAATCTCTGATTCTTTCTCATAGAGTTGTCTTGCATATTCAAACCATTGATTGGTTACAATATTATTTTTGATTTGCTTTTTCCTTGGTTGAAGTTCCTGCCAGAAAAACTTTGGGTTATTCTTGCCTAGATATATTAACTCTTCTTGCCTTGTTTGCATAAACTCGTCTTTTTTCCTTTTTAGTATCTGCTTATATAACTTTACATTCATCTTCTCCTTGCCTGTCTTTTTTAAGGTTCTCCTTGCCATTTTTCATTTCTCATCAAACCAAACATTTACAGGAAACAAATTTGATTATGATTTCCTATGTTTTTCTCTTTTTCACTTCTCAAGTGCCCATTGAATTATATTTGTTAACTCATGGTTGTTGAAGCTTTGGAAACCAATTTTCTCGTTCTGAATTAATCTCTCCAGCATTGTCTTGAAGATGGTAGAATTTTCTTGTGTTAGAAGAAAATTTCCCCTTGGTAGTGATTGCCGAGAGCATTGAGTTTTTCTCTTATGCTGCCTTTCTTATACCCATGATAACTTTATATAAATTGGGTTATGGTCTGATTTTAAGTCCCAATTATGCTCTCCAATCTTAACTTCGCCTATCTTTTCTATCAAGCTTTGTGAACAAATCACATAATCAACGACACTTGCCCCATTGTATGTGTTTCAAGTGAAGTTCCCAGACCTTTTCCATCTGTCCAGACCATTGCAAATAATTAAGTTGAAAGCCCCACACAGTGTAAGAAATTTGTATCCAAAATGATTGCTAACTTTGTCAACTTCTGAACATCTCGCCCATTGGGGATTCTCCCCTTCAATGAGCCAAATAGGATTATGATCCTCTTTGCAACAAAGAATACTAGCTTGCTAATTTGTTGTTCTAGAATTAATCGCCCACTAAAAGCACTTCTCCTTGCTGATAGTATGCGACAATATCTTGCTTTAAAGTTGCATACGGATCCTTGCTGTCTAGCCCCTTATTTTTGTAAATTTTTGAGACTTGAGGGGAAAAATAACATGCTGCAATTATTATGTGATTCTCATTCTCTGATATTTTGAACCATAAATATTTTTTATTTTCATCTTCTTTCATCAACTGAATGTGACAGCCTTCCTTTTCTTTCACTAAAATTAGTATTCTCCCATACCCTTTGCCATTTTCTACTACCTTGTTCCAAACTGCTAACTTCAAATAACCGTCAAACATAGGAGTTTTGAAACCATCATGTTCATGAGTTTCCTTGAGACAAATTATGTCTCTACCTTCTGCAATAGGCCCTAACCCAGGTCCCCTCCTCCAAGGGTAGCCTCTACAATTCCAAAAAACAAAACTTAGGTAGACCTAGGTAGGATTGATTGCTACGCAGTTTGACACATAAGATTCAACTTTGAGTCTTCGCCCTTTTCCATCCATGTTTCTCTTGTTGTTTTCCTCCCTATTATCGAATTCTTTGTTTTTTCTTTATTGCCAGCTTCTGCCCTGTTTTTTCCTGAGTCCCAAACACTGCAATAACTGCTTTACCATTGTACAACGATGTCCTTTTCCCTTCATTTCTTGTTGCCATAATTTTCTTCACTTCTTCCCTTCTCTCCTCTTTTTGTTTGCTGGTTAAATATTCATCTAGGAAGAAGTGTGAGCCGTTCAAGAGTTTCTTTTTGCTCAGTAGATGGTGTTTGTCTTGCACGGTTTCCATTGTGACTTTTATGGGACGAGACCTCTCTTCACATGTCTTCCCCACCCTCCTTGCTTGGAAAATTTTCCATTTCCAATGTAGTTTCTCTTTTAGAAAGTCCCTTGTCAAATTGAGAGTACTTTCATTCCTTTCATAATCTCGTATTCCCATAATAATAAAATTTGTTTCCCTGACTTTTCTTTCTTTGTGTTCTCTTTCTTTTGCTCCACGAGCACTTGCATCTTCTTCTTCTTCTGTCCTTATGTAACCATTAGCGTTCTTAACGATATCTTTGATTTCTATTGGACCATCTTCCCTATTATTATTTTTTGTCTTCTCTTTTGAAAGATCTGTTTGTTGAGATACTTGTGTATCTACCTGATTTTCTTTAGAAATTATCACATCCTTGTTTGCTGCCCCTAATCCTATCATGGTTTTCCATGATGTCTTCATGCTTTGTCATTCTTGTTTTCCTGTCTCTAGAGCCTCTTGTACCATTGTTACATGTTCTTTTAAAATTCTATTACCTTCCATTAAACCCTGATTTGCAAATGCGATCTTTGAAATTTTGGGGTCCCTTTCCTATTCTTTGGCTTCCAAAATCTCCAGCCTAGTCCTAGCCCTCATCAATTCTTCGACATAGAGATCTGATGCCCAAGTAAGAGGCGTGGATGTGGGACTGTAGATGGTTGAATCTTTTTTATTTTTGTTGCTCTTATTTACTTTCTTTCTCTGACATTGTTTTCTTTTTCTTTGTCTTTGTCCTTGTTCCCATTTGAGGCGAGCAACCCTACGCCTTAAAATTCCCTGATATTGCTTTGCATTTACCCAAATCCACTTTCATGTTTTGTCTGTTGAATCAATTTTGACTTGACCTAAATGATTGGTTTCCACAGAGCCTGATATTTCCTTGCCATTTTTAACATTTGCTATTGATTTTCTTTCCATTTTAAGATGAGAAAATGCTCTTGAGTAGAAAGCATGAACAAAAAATACTCCCTTTTCAGCGAAGAGTAAATTCGAATCTTCACAATTGTGTTGTCCTGAACTTATTTTTGTGAGAACTCAACTCTTGATGCCATTCACATTGTTGGTAGACCGAAATGCTTCATTTTTACCCCATTCCTACTACAAGACCACAATCATTAGCCTATGTTTTATCTTCATAAACCTCCTTATTCCTGCACTAGTCCAAGAATCTTGTCTATTCCTGTATAAGCTTTATATTTCGTGTTTAAGGTTTACTAAGTGTTTACTTAATCATTTTAATAGATTTTGTGCCTTTAATATCTCTTGCAACTCATATGTACTTTCTTAAAATATTTGATAAGCTAAAGTATTAATCATCGTATCAGCTTGGTGTAGTGCAGGTAGATTCCCGCACTGTTGGCAACTATCCGTTCTGAGATCTCTGCAACAACTCGATCACTTAACACGGGCATCTTGGTCCATGTCGTCCAGTTTAGTTGCGGTCATCTAGAGTTGAACTCAAGTGAAGGATAGTCAGGGATATGGTCGAAGATAAGGTCGCCGACCAACGATTAGTTTGCATATTATTATAACTGCTAGCTTATTTTTGTAATTTTGTTTGTTATTTCGTTTCAGCGGAAAGGCTCGATTTGGAACGACTATGTAATTTTTATTATGGCCATAGGCCGAAAGGGTTGTATAAAGTATAGCTCTCAGATAGAACTAGGTTAGCGATAACAGTGCAACTGTAATTTTGGTCAAATTATAATCTCGTTGTCACCCTCGTTCTTAGTTGGATTGGAACTCATGATGTATATTTTATGAATCAAATTAATACAAGGAGCCATGCCATGTTGTTTACATCTTGCATTTTAACCTGTCATTGATGTAAATTTGAGCGCTGAAGTTTTACATTTCCTAAATGGGAAACGAGCTGGTTGGCTAGGGCCCAGCCAACCCAGTTCGTTTTCCCTCTCGTGCTTTCATCCAATTAAAGGTGTGCATGCTAATTTCATTTATGCAAGGTGTGGATTGAATTTGTAATTCATTTCTTTTTAAGAATTCTGATTTAGTTTCCTTAACAGTCAAGTCTGAGGAATCCGTGGTGTATTTGATTACAGTTCTATTTATTTTTCGGTCATTATTCTCTTTTACGAATCGTAATTGATTTCTTCCTAGAGTAGTGCAAGTACATTCCTGTACTAGTGCGATTATAATTTCTGCAACTTAATCTTTCGGTTCATGACAACAAGATTGTTTCATTTCCTTTCCTTTGCAAGGATTCGATTTATTTCCGCAAGTGAATGTTCATTAGTAATTAGAAGTCTCTTCCATATTGAAGGTTAAATCTTAGGAATTAAAATATATCTGGTTAACTAATGAACAAACATTGGTACGTTACTTCAATCTGTGCCTCCACTTCATATTTCTAAAAGGAAAGAATTAAAACATAAATATGAACAATTAAAATGAACCTTTATGAGTCTACAAAGATTAGAGGCAGATCTGATTTATGTAAGTAACTATCGCAGGAATAAGAGTCTATTGTCATGCTTGAGCTATTTCTTTCATTGCCTTGAAGAAAGTGTGCTTTAACTTTTGGAGTTTTGTTTTATTTCAAAGTTATTTTTACTGCAAGGTTCAGTTTGGTTGAAGCATTTCCTTTTCGTGTGCAACTTATTTCAGAATTTTGATTCACTCTTTACAAATTTCTTTCATAGATTAACACGCTCTTTCTTTTCTTGAAAGTAATTGGAAACTTGGTACAAGAATCTCTGTTCCGGTACAAGAACCAATATCCTATTACAAGAACAGAGTGCTCGAAGCCAGAAGCTTCGAGCCCCCTGCATGAATACATAAATCTCCAGTGCAAGTAAAAATATACTAGCCACACCTCAATACCGTACATGTACTAGTGAAATAAGATTGCAGGAGTACATGAATAACAGCTTGGTGTGAGAAGGAAAACCCTTAAGGAGGAAAATATTTCCAAGGGCCCACTTGTGAACCTGCCAATACCCATACTGGAGATAAACATAGAATTTCATTTCAGTAATCAAGTTTGTTTACAACAAGTGTGAAAGTTATTTTATTTGATTCCTTCGCAAAGTATATTCTTTCGCTTTCCGACACTAGAAATTATTTGGTGTAAATTGATGTGTGATCTTTATTTTCAATTCTTGACGCAGCAACGTCGCTGAAAGTCGGCCCCAATGGAGGGATGGTCAACAACTACATGGCTCTTTTCCTTCCTTTATATTTATTTGTCAATTTCAAAGAAATTGACAAATAAACTTCCTCACGACCTTCGCTTGTTATAGTATATTCCTGACATACATATTATCTCCGCACTTTTATTACCAAGGCTTAACCCTTCGCACTCAATATAAACCCAATGCACCGTTTGAATAAACAACTGTGTAATAACCCTTGGAAATAATGTTATTATCCAGCGGAATTTTATATTAATAGTCAACACTTTATGAAAAAAAGACTTTATAATAACCCCTCGTCCCGGACCCCACATATATGTCAATGGACCAATCAAATGTGCGCGTCATACCTGGTTTAAACATCGTGTATCTTCGCCACACGAAGACCGTCCGATGGCCTTCTCTCAAATCAATGGCCTGTGCTCATTTCGCTCGTCGACCTCGTACTGACGTTAACGCGCGAAATGTATGGGAGAGTGGTTTTTTTGAACGGTCCACTCTGCCACGTGTCGATTCCTCTATGGAATCGCTCCTCGACCCAGAAATACCACCTCCGCACCAAAAGTGGTGCGAAATGGGGCAATCCACTTTTGCGATTCTGCTTCCGGTTTTTGGTACGAGGTTGACCCGAGTTACATCGGGTTACGGTCTCCTTTCATGCGTTAACTCCAGGTTTAGTCCCGGTTCCGGTTTCAACTAACAGTAAAACAAGGTTATCTCTTTATACGGGGACTTCACCAATATTAATCAGGATTCTCTATAAAGATCACGCCTACGAGCGGGGTTAAATGCGCAGGGGTTATTCGAATGAATTAAGATAAACAACCAACAGAGATAAGTGGAATTCGTGCAGGAGTTCAATTATTCATGCATAGAGTCCATCACTTCGCAATTAAAAAATCTCTTCACACTTATGGATTCGAACTACTCTATGATGAATGCGCACAGAAACTATTTAATTGGAAGCAACTGTGAACAATTTTTTATTGCAGAATCTCTCTTCTTCTCCCAGCTCCCTCTTTTCTACATCCGGAGAATACAATTTATACATATTACAATGTGGCTCTTCGGTTCCTCAGTGAGGGCCGTTTTGGAAAATCAACAGTCTAATTACAATAATTCAATTAACTGAAATATGACAGCTAGACTAACTAAGCTATTCCACTTTCTATGACTCTAATTAATCTAAATAATACAATCAGCTAAGGTGTTGACAACTAGCTGTAACAATTCGAATGTTTTCAAACCCTCCTAGCCACAACATGTGGACAAAACTCCTACATTGCTGGCTAGTGCTTAATTCCCCTGCATCAGACTCCTGAGGGCAATTTTCTTCATGGGCTCCTGTCCATGAGCTCCTCCACTGATCTGCCTATCTTCTGAAACATTTCTTCAGTCATCCAAGTATCATATTCCTCTGGCTTGTCCCTCCATTTGATCAAGTACTGAAAGTACTCTCGTCCTCTGGTTCTTCTGAACACTCTCTTGTCCAATATCTTCTCTGGCTGCAATGGCTATGCTAGAGGTAGCTGCTCCTTCCACTCAATTTGTTCCTTGTCTGCCGATCTTGCTTCTGCACCGTCATCTTCATACTTGTACAAATCTGCAACATTAAAAATGGGAGATATTCCAACATCAGGTGGCAATTCAATCTCATAAGCATTTGCAGAAAACTTCCTAAGTATCTTGCATGGCCCAATCTTTTTGAATTTCAATTTGTTGTACTGCTTCTTTGGGAACCTCTCCTTTCTCAAGTGTGCCAAAACCTGATCTCCTACTTCAAAATGAACTTCCTTTCTACTCAAGTCTACTCTGCTTTTGCATTTGATGCTGCTGCCTTGTAATTGTTGTTTCACTTGTTCATGTATGGCCTGGATCTCTGAAGCAAACTCCTCACCATCTGCACTCCTTAGCTCTGCTCTTCCAAGACTTCTTAATTCTGATATTCCTCTGGGATGCATTCCATAAATAACATGGAATGGACCTACTTACAATCACTTAATTTGACAGTCACTATATGCACTATTCTGCTTTTGGAAAAATATGATCCCAACACTTGCTTGGGATGCTCTCTGCAAAGACTCCTCAATAAATTTCCTATGCTTCATTGCTACTGATCCTGTAGTGAAAATGATCTTTGAGGATGATAAGCTAAGCTGAAACTCAATTTGGTGCCAAGTTTCTTCCACAGTGTCCTCCAAAAGTGCCCCACAAATCTGGTGTCTATGTCTGAAACAATGCTCCTGGGTAACCCATGCAATCTAACAACCTCTTTGAAAAAAAAATTAGCAACATGGGTGGCATCACTAGTTTTATAACATGGAATAAAATGTGTCATTTTGGAGAATATTTCCACCACAACAAAGACTGCATCATTCCCTCTCTGAGTCTTGGGCAATCCTATAACAAAATCCATACTCACCATGTCCCAAGGCCTGTCTGGAATAGGCAAGGAAGTGTACAATCCACCGCATTAAATAAATTTTATATTTCTTTAATGATTTTTCTAATTTCTTCACTAAACTGCATCATAACAGAAAGAATCTGTCTTGAGGCAAAATGACAGAGAAATGACCATTTATCTCAAAGTCTACTTCATTTCCAAAGTGTGCTGCCAGTTACCACTTGTGCTTCTCTTTGATCAAAATTTTCTCTCATGGACATTTGCAATTTTCTGATTGGTTACTTTCTAATAAGTCTTCTGAAATAATCAGGCCAGCAAAGTTTAGCACATTAACTGGGATTACTATTTTATAAATATGCAAAATGGGATGTTTTATACAATTCCTTGAGAAAACCAAATCCTACAACCTCAAAATTATTTTCTTGAACAAGCAAGTGTCTCCTACTCAAAGCATCAACTACTTTATTGTCTTGGCCACTTATATGTTTCAGAACAAAATTAAAACCTTGGAGGTACTTAACCCATTTAGCATGCTTATGTTTCAACTTGGGCTGCTGTACAATATACTGCAAAGCACGATTGTCAGAATATAACACAAATTCCTGAGACATCCAAATGAAAATGTCTCCCTTATTAAATTTTTAATTAATTTATAAAAATTCTTCATAAGAGAATATTTCTTTAATATCATTAGAATTTTACTTGAAATAGGCTATAGACCTATGTGAAACTCAACAGGCTCAGTGGCCTCTCCTTGTGTCACATTTTACTTGATACTTTAGTAAAATCAGACACTAACAGCAGAACCTATGTCTTTAGCTTTAATAAGCTTCCATTTCTTTCATGACAGTCCCAACAATGAATCTTGTGCTCTGCTTTATGATACATATCAGTATGGACACATTCTGTCTTTTCAATCTTAAAGTTTCTTAAGTTTATAACATCATAAAGTCTGTCTGGAAACTTCTTACATAAATACTCTTGGGTGAGAGCCACTCACAATTGTATAAAAGCAACCTTTTAGGTCATCTTTAAATGTCACATAAGAAAAAAAAAACCCAAATACACCAACTCTTCCTTCATGAATGAACATTTCTTCAAATTTATCAGCATTTTCTCCTGGTGCAGCTTCTTCAAGACATGATTAAGGTGCCTTAAATGTTCTTCTTTAGTTCTACTGAAAACTAATATATCATTTAAATATACTATCACAAATTTCCCAATAAATTCTTTCAATACTTCATTCATAAGTCTCATAAAAGTGCTTGGTGCATTTGACAACCCAAAAAGCATTACCATCCATTCATACAGTCCTTCATTTGTTTTAAAGGCATTTTTCCACTCATCACCCTCTCTTATTCTAATCTGATGGTATCCACTCTTCAAATCTATCTTTGAGAAATATCTAGCACCACTCAAACAGTCCATTAAATCCTCAATTCTGGGCAAAGGAAATCTGTACCTGATTGTGATCTTATTAATTTCTCTGGAATCAGTACACATCCTCCAGCCTCCATCTTTCTTTGGGCTCAAAACTGCTGGTACTGCACAGGGACTCAAACTTTCTCTAATCAGTCCTTTGTCCACTAACTCCTGCACTTGTCTCTTGATTTCCTCATTTTCCTTGGGAGTCATTCTGTAGGCTACCTTATTTGGCAGATTTGAACCAGGGATAAAATCTATCTGATGGCTGATATTTCTCACAGGTGGCAGCTCATCAGGTAAATCATCCACAACAATGTCACAATAATTGTCTAACATCTCTTGGATTTCTATTGGAAAATCAGAAATCTTTGTAGAAGTAAGAACTACCTTAGGTTTGCAAACTAAAGCAAAACTTACCTCTTCTTCTTCTATCTACTGCAGATATTCCTTCCCGCTCAGCAACAAGGTCTTTGGATCAACCACTCTACTTGATGGCTCTCCTTCTTCCATGGGTATCAATGTATGATGTACCCCATCCTTGAAGAACTTGTAAGTGTTCTTCTTGCCATCATGCACTGCTGCTCTGTCAAACTGCCAAGGTCTACCCAGTAGTATATGACACACATCCATGGGAATTACATCACACAGGACCTTATCTTTGTATTTTCCCATTTGCAGCTCTATCTCACACTATTCTTTCACAACCAGCTGGTGCCCCTTATGCAGCCAGGACACCCTATAGGGAATTGGATGCTCCCTAGTCTTCAGCTTCAACTTTTCTATTACCTCAGTGGAAACCAGATTGTCTGTGCTGCCACTATCAATGAATAGCTGACAACATTTCCCTTGGACTTTGCATATGCTCCTAAACAAAGTCTTCCTTTGTGCAGGCTCAGCGACTTCTTTAGCTTGCTTCAACAGGACCTTATTTACCACTAAGGATTCTCCCCTATCTGGAAGAATTTCTTCTTCAATTTCTGCCTCTTCTCCAGCCTAGGAAACAACAACATTCCTTGGACCAGCGCCCACATTCTCTGGACATTCATAGTGCTTGTGTCCCACCTGCTGACATCTATAACACCTCAATTCTCGACCTCTGCCTATGTCTCCTCTTCCTCTTCCTCTATAAGAACCCATTCTGCCCTTTGCATCGTCCTCTGTAGATGCATTCTGAGGTGAGCTACTGTCAGCTCCATTCCTGGGTGTAGGCCTTCCTCTACCACCCTGACTTCCCTTCCCACGGAAATTACCCCTCTTCTTGGCAGAATGTTTTCTCAGGAGCTTCTCCTCTACTTTCAAGGCCATCTGATAGGCCTCTTCCACTGTCTTAGGAGACAGAAGACCAATCTCATCTTGGATCTCCAGCTTGAGACCATTCACATATCTGGCAGTCTTCTCTGGTGTGTCTTGGAATTGCCTAGCCCTTATGCTTACTCTGTAGAATTCCTCTGTGTACTCCTTTACTGTCAGCAACCTCTGTCTCAGGTTCTGCATTTGTTTATACAATTTCAGCTGGTAATCACTAGGTAAAAATTTACCTTTCAAATTAGCCATCATTCTGGTCCAGCTCTTGATAGGTTGCTTGCCAATTCTCCTCCTTTCCTCCTGCACTCCATCCCACCAAAGTGCAGCATGTCCTTTTAGCTTTTTCACTGCAAACTTGACCTTTTTATCTTCACTTATCTCTTCATAATCGAAGCATTTGTTCATTTCATTTATCCAGTCTACTAGTTCTTCTGGATTCAGTCCCCCTGCATAAATCGACACTTCAATTTTGGGCTTAACTGCAGACCCCAGAACTGTCCTAAGGAGCCTCATGTCAGGAGGAATTTCCACATTTTCTTCTGCTTCTTCTGTCTCAGGTTCGCTGATGTCTTCAGGATCTCTGGGCTGTCTTCGCTCCATGGCATCTATTCTGGCCTCAACCCTCTACAACATCCCCAACACCTCAGCGTTGGCAACAGGTCTTCTCCTACCAGCACCTCTTCCAACTTGGACTGCCATGTCAGCAAACAACTTCAGATGACAGCTCTGATACCACAAATGATGCAGCAACGCCGTTGAAAGTCGGCCCCAATGGAGGGATGGTCAACAACTACGTGGCTCTTTTCCTTCCTTTATATTTATTTATCAATTTCAAAGAAATTGACAAATAAACGTCCTCACGACCTTCGCTTGTTATAGTATATTCCCGACATACATATTATCTCCGCGCTTTTATTACCAAGGCTTAACCCTTCGCACTCAATATAAACCCAATGCACCATTTGAATAAACAACTGTGTAATAACCCTTGGAAATAATGTTATTATCTGGCAGAATTTTATATTAATAGCCAACACTTTATGAACAAAAGACTTTATAATAACCCCTCGTCTCGGACCCCACATATATTTCAATGGACCAATCAAATGTGCGCGCCATACCTGGTTTAAACATCGTGTATCTTTGCCACACGAAGACCGTCCGATGGCCTTCTCTCAAACCAATGGCTTGTGCTCATTTCGCTCATCGACCTCGTACTGACGTTAACGCGCGAAATGTATGGGAGAGTGGTTTTTTTGAACGGTCCACTCCGCCACGTGTCGATTCCTCTATGGAATTGCTCCTCAACCCAGAAATACCACCTCCGCACCAAAAGCGGTGCGAAATGGGGCAATCCACTTTTGCGATTCTGCTTCCAGTTTTTGGTACGAGGTTGACCCGAGTTACATCGGGTTACGGTCTCATTTCATGCGTTAACTCCAGGTTTAGTCCCGGTTCCGACTTCAACTAACAGTAAAACAAGGTTATCTTTTTATACGGGGACTTCACCAATATTAACCAAGATTCTCTATACAGATCACGCCTACGAGTGGGGTTAAATGCGCAGGGGTTATTCGAATGAATTAAGATAAACAACCAACAGAGATAAGTGGAATTCGTGCAGGAGTTCAATTATTCCCACACAGAGTCCATCACTTCGCAATTAAACAATCTCTTCACACTTAAGGATTCGAACTACTCTATGATGAATGCGCACAAAAACTATTTAATTGGAAGCAACTGTGAACAATTTTTTATTGTAGAATCTCTCTTCTTCTCCCGGCTCCCTCTTTTCTACATCCGGAGAATACAATTTATACATATTACAATGTGGCTCTTCGGTTCCTCAGTGAGGGCCGTTTTGGAAAATCAACAGTCTAATTACAATAATTCAATTAACTGAAATATGACAGCTAGACCAACTGAGCTATTCGACTTTCTATGACTCTAATTAATATAAATAATACAATCGGCTAAGGTGTTGACACCTAGCTGTAACAATTCAAATGTTTTCAAACCCTCCTAGCCACAACATGTGGACAAAACTCCTACATTGATGGCTAGTGCTTAATGCCCCTGCATCAATTCTACAATATCTTAGTTTGAGAAGTAGGAATAGATATGAAAATTTCATACCACTTATGGCATTTCTTGTGCTTCGACTCTAAGTTTACGAACTCCAGGTTGACAATTAAGTGTTGAAAGTTGTTTGCTTAACCGTGATTCCCGCACCCAACATTTTGGTGCCGTTGTCGGGGAGGTGATTTGAATTGGTAAGAATTTTATGTTTTTCTGAAATAGGGGTAAGTCTGCTATTATTTTTTCTGCAGTGTGCTTCTATTGATTGAAGGAATTTATAGGTGTTGAGTTACTTTTAATTGCAACATTTTATTGAATCTTTGATTTGTCATTTTTTTCAAATGAATGTCTAAAAGGGGTAGGGGTCCGAAGCCCACTAAGGGTCGAGGAAACATTGATAAATCTGAAATAAAATCTCACATTGGGGCTTCTTTTGCAAACAGAAATTCCAAACAAACCCAGACTCATCATGCAAGAACTGTCCACTTGGACTCTGGAAACAGTAGTCCAGGAGTGACACAGCCCACGAAGGGGAAGAAGGAGACTATTGGAACCCATAGTCAACCTTCCCAGTCTGTTGAGAGCGGTTCTATTGGAGGAAAAACAATGGTAGATCTCGAGGACCATGCCGAGGGAACTGGCAAAAATCAGGTAAATGAGGAACAATCCACTTTTAGATTCCCAATTGTGGATCCCGATGTAATCGTGCAAATGAAGAATATACCACCATCAGCTCTTCCTAATTTCTATGGTAAGGTACATGAAGACCCAAACTCTTTTCTATTTGAGTTTGATATTTTGTGTAGGAGCTATGATTATTCATCTGATGCTTAGAAATTAAAGTTGTTTCCCGCAACTCTCAAGGATGCAACATTGCACTGGTTCATGGGACTAGGGGGAAACACTATAGCTTCTTGGGAACGGATGAAGAGAGTGTTCTTGTCAAAATATCAGGAATATTGTAAAACTAGAGATATTCAAGATGAAATCTTTACTATTGTGCAAAATGATGATGAGACCCTAGAGGACCACTTAGAGAGATTCATGTATATCCTTCAAAGGTCAAAGCACAAATTTGATCTGAGTACCATTAGGACCTTGTTCTTACGCGGACTTAAAGATGATGCTAGGAATAATTTAAATCTGTTAGGACAAGGAGATATTTTCCAGAAACCTTTTGATCAAATCTGTGACTTGTGCAGGAAATTTTCAAGGAATCAATATAGATCTAGTAAAGGAATTCGAAACAGAAATAAGAAAACCAAATCTACTGATGCTATGATCGTTGGATTGGAGAAAAAAATGGATAAAATCAAATTTGAAATAATGAATATTGTTAGCAAACAAATAGAATATTTGAAATTTAAGCAAAAACTTGTAGAGGAACAAGAGTCATTATCTATTTTTTGTCAAAAATGTAGAAAAAAACATATTTTAAAAGAATGTCCTCTTTATGTTTAAGGAACTAATAAATGTGCAATTTGTGCAGAGAACCATGCCACGGAGAAATTTCCTTCCAAACCTAGGCTGAAAGCTGTATTTGAGGGAGGACAACCTAAAGCTGAATCATTGCATGCTATGGGACAACAAAATGGATTTTAAATCAAGCTACACTAGTTTCATACCACTACTAAGTAGTTTCCCATTTCCTTTTATCTATAATCAATTGCATTGGATGTTACCATCTAATTTCCTCTTTATTTACAAGTACTTTCATTTTTACTCCTGAACAGATCACAGGTCAATATAACAGGATAAAAACAAATAAGGATCCGGAGGTCTTCTTTTCTCCCAGGAACACGCTCTCATCTTTTCCCCAATCCAAAGATAAGGCAAATGCTAAAGGAATATCCCCAGGGCTTCCTTACTCTCTCCTATTTGTTATAGGCTGACTCAGAATGAGGAATACTCTCCTTTATCGGAGGGTAGTAACCTGGAGAACATAGTTGACAAATCATCAATAGGCCTAGAACCATTGTCAATCAAGAGGAATTTTTTTCCAAGGGAGAAATTTCAATTTTGTCCAAGAACAGAGTAGGAGAGGTTCTCATAGGAGAAAAAAAAAGGAAATTAAACACAAAAAAATTTCATTATGCGGAAGTTAAACTCGCGTTTCTCTGAGACTCTCGAGGAATCATTATTTCCTCCATTCCATCCCCGCCCATCCTATGAAGTCAATATTTCTCAGGAAGTCTCCAAATTACGGGACCTTAGAGCAGAGCTTCCCGATTCATCTACTTCCTAATGAAGATCATGTCCTTAAACATAAGGGGGCTGAGATTTTCCCAAACCTTACGATCTCTATCCAACCATCCTAGATCCATCTAACTCCAGATCTATCATGCACCGAGAGGGATCAAATATCTAGAGGTGAAAACCTATTTTTTGAGTGCAAAACTTGAGGAAATGTTTGCACCTCGAGAGATTTGATCCCTCTCGGCGCATGATAGATCCGAAGTTAGATGGATCTAGGCTGGTTTCAGTCGTGTGAAGCTAAGGAAAATATATCGAACATATGATTAATTTTATGAATAATATGTAAATACATCTAATATAAATATAATAATTTTATATATGCTAAATATGTCTTATATTTCACTGGTCATTTTAATTTTAAAATTTGCTTAGTTAGTTTGTTGAGATAAATATTGTTAATAACTTTAATGTGAAAAATGATGAAATAGAAATTTTGAATGCAAAGTGAAAATGTAATACTGTTGAATGGTAGAAAATGTGAATAATAAGAATGCACTCAATTACAAATAGTCTTCATTGTAATCAATCTCAAATTATTTTCTTCTACTATTCTTATTGTCACTTTTGTTAGTTTTGTCATCTTTTCATATCGATTATATGAAAATGACAGTTGAAATCATAAACCATTTAAATATTTAGCTGGAACTATTGTACTAAACATCATACATTGTCTCTCATGCTCATCGATATTAATAGGTTGAATTACTAAAACACAAAAATAAATGTACATTGTCAATAATTTTGCCTACTTACAGTGAAATTAATGCACAATGTTAATCAAATCACTTTAAAATTAATGCACCATCAATGTACATCTAATTGCATCAAATCAGAAATCAACGTCTACACTGAAATCAATGCATCTAATACAAACAATCAAATAGGATTAGAAAACAACATCTACACTTAAATGAATGCATCTAATGCAGGTAATCAAATAGGATTATAAATCAACATCTACACTGAAATCAATGTATCTAGTGCAAGTAAGCAAATAATATTAGAAACTAACATCACTGAAATCAATGCATCTAGTGCAAGCAATCAAATAGGATTAGAAATCACCATCTACACTGAAATCGATGCATTTAGTGCAAGCAATCAAATATGATTAGAAATCATCTACATTGAAATCAATGCATCTAGTGGAAGAAGTCAAATATAATTAGAAATCAACATCTACCCTGAAATTAATGCATCTAGTGCAAGAAATCAAATAGGATAAAAAATCACTATCTACACTGAAATCAATGCATTTAGTGTGAGAAATCATATAGGATTAACAATCATCTACATTGAAATCAATGCATATAGTGCAAGCAATTAAATATAATTATAAATAAACATATACACTAAAATCAATGCATCTAGTGCAAGCAATCAAAATGGATTAGAAATCTCCATCTACAATGAAATCAATTCATCTAGTACAAGAAATCTTCTTCCCTCTCTCCCCCCTCGAACTACATATTCGTTTCCTTCCCTCTATCCACTCTCTCACATCCTCCCTCTTCCTTCCTATCTCTCCATTTCTCTCCTACATCTCTCTCTCTCTCTCTTCACCCTCCAACTTTGTCAATATATCCCTACCTCTCTCCTTCTCTCATCCCTTCTCTTCATATCTCATTCTTTGTCTCTTTATCTCATCCCAAAACATGCACACTCTCTCTCCATCTCTCCCTTTTCACTTAATCTCTCTCTCCACTTATCACTCTCTCTGTATTTCTTCTTCCCTCCCTCTCTACCCCTCCAACTCCATCTCTCTATCCCTCCATCTCTCCTACTATCTCTCTCCCTCCCTCCTCCTCTCTCTCATCCTTCCTCTCTCTCCCTCTCTCTCTCTCTCTCTCTCTCTATCTTTTCCCTCCAATTTTCTCTCTTCCCCCATCTCTCTCTTCCTCTCTCTCTCTCTCTCTCTCTCTATCTTTTCCCTCCAATTTTCTCTCTTCCCCCATCACTCTCTTCCTCTCTCTCAATTCCTCTCTCTTGTCCTTCCTCTCTCTCCCTCGCTCTCTCTTTCTCTCTCCCCAATCCTCTTTCTTCCTCTCTCTCTCTCTCTCTCTCTCAACATCTACACTAAATTCAATGCATATAGTGCAAGAAATCAAATAGGATTAGAAATCACCATCCACAATGAAATCAACGCATCTTCCCTCTCTCCCCCCTCCAACTCCATCTCTCTTTCCCTCCCTCTCTCCACTCTCTCACATCCTCTCTCTCTTCCTTCCCCTTTCTCCCTTTCTCTCCCACGTCTATATCTCTCTCTCTCCCTCTCTTCACCCTCCAACTATGTCGCTATATCCTTCCCACTCTCCTTCTCCCCCCATTCCCTCCATCTCTCTTTTTTCTCTTTATCTCACCCCCAAACATACACACACTCTCTCTATTTCTCCCTTGTCACTCCCTCTCTCTCTCCAATGCTCACTCTCTATGTATTTATTCTTCCCTCCCTCTCTCACCCTCCAACTCCATCTCTCTATCCCTCCCTCTCTCCTCATATCTCCCTCCCTCTCTCTCCCTTCCTCTCCTACCTCCCTCTCTCTTCCCCCATCTGTCTCTTTTCCCTCTAATCCTCTCTCTTCCCCCGTCACACTCTCTCTCTCTCTCTCTCTTCCCTCCAATCCTCTCACTATCTCCATCCCTCTCTCCTCCCCCCCCCCTTCATATTTATGTCTCCCTCTTCCTCTCATACCCTTTTCTACCTCTCTCACTCCTCTCCCTCTCTCTCTCGCTTCATTCCTCCTCTCCCCTCTCCTTGAGTTTATCCCCATCTCTCCCTTCTCACTCCCTCTATCTCTCCACCTCTATCACTCCATGTCTTTGTTCTTCCCTTCCATATATATCTAGAGTTAATATATACCATGATATATTAATGTATATAATAATATAGAAAATTTAATATTGTATTAATCCGAAGTTACTAAATATAATAATATTAATATGAATATTAGATTTAATAATAATAATATTATTATTAATATTTTAATATTAATATTAGGGATAATAATGGTTTTTTTGGCATGGTATTAATAATAATTTGGCCCATAGTATTTGACCTATAGGCTTCACCTAAATAAAACCTATTGTTTTAGTGTTGGTAAATATAAAGAGGTTTATGGAGTAAATATAAAAATAGGTTTTATTTATTTACCATACCTCTTTTATTTACCGTTGTATTTGGCCCATAGACTTGGTATATAATTAGATGTTGATTTATAATGATATTTGATATGTTTTTATATATTTATCATGCCTCTTTATACCTCTTTTATATTGATTTATTTATTTACCATACGCATATAGGCTTCACCTAAATAAAACTTCTCTTTGACTTATTGTAAATATAAAGAGGTTTATGGAGTAAATATAAAAAGAGGCTTTATTTATTTACCATACCTTTAGAGTAAGTATCAAAGGAGGTTTTATTTATTTATCATACCTCTCATTTATTTATACTTTTATTTATTTATCATACCTAAGCCTTTTATATTTTAAATTTATATTATGTTTATACATAATAATTAAGTTTATTTTTAAATAGGACTGACATTAGATCAAAAATGTTAAATTTTAAAAATTACATTTACTTTTACATGTTTACATTTTTACTTGAGATATATCCCCATCCTGGGTTGTAGAGATCAATTAGAAACGGAATACCAATTTATGGCTGACAGAATTGTCAAAACTCATTAGCAATCAATTCGGCAGAGTTGCTAATTACATATCTCAACATCCACATACAGAGCCGTGAATCAAATGCGAATCCACCTCACCCTGTGAATCCAATCAAATAATTGCAGAACTCAGTTGTTGTTTTCATTTTTTTTTTTTTATATGACTATTAAAATTTAATTTTTAAGCCAACACCTAAAATTAATTTTTTAAATTTATGATTTAAGCCGACATTAACCAATTTTTTTTAATTATTATTGTATGAGAACATGAAATACTTGACATCGGGGTCATACTAGGCTATATATTGCACCTCTCGGCATAATCAAAGAATCTGGACTTAGTCCTTTTGTAGGAAAAAATGGCTGACAAGGAAAAGGCTCAAGACTTTCTATTGAAAATATGCCCCACATGGGAAGTCTGTGCTACTAGTGCTCATGGTATATCTGGACTCGCAACTATGTGGAACCCTAGATTTTTTTCCTTCAAAGCCTTTAGATCGTGTGCTAGAATCATATTATCTCGATACTGTAGGGGAACATGTTTCTGTATTCACATTTGAATATATACGCCCCTTACAATAATAGGAAAAGGTCGATGCTAGTGGCATCCTGGTATTCATTCCCTCATAGTTGCAGGGGATTTGAATCTTATTATGGAAGTAGGGGATTTGAATCTTATTATGGAAGCAAGGGAATGTTGGGGACAGCAAGCTAATTTGGACCCACTAGCAGGACCTCTCTAACCATAAGATGATTAAGGACATAGCACCTAATCCTATTTGTCTAACTTGGAGAAATGGGTGATCTGGAGTTACGGCATAGCAAAAAGGCTCGACCGTTTCTTTGTCCACTCATTTTTGCACGTGAGAATGAAGAAGCTTGAGACTTCATATTTTTTTACATAATTATCAAATCGTGATGCTATACTTCTGGAGTGGAGTGAAGAAAAGAAAGCTTGAGACTTCATATTTCTTTACAGAATTCTCAAATCACGATGCTATACTTCTGAGTGGAGTGAAGAAAAGAATGTAAATCCTGTAAGATCCCAAACATAAAAATTTCAATAAATCTAGCATAGAAATTTTCAACAATAAACTAAAACACAAATGAGATCTAGAAATGCTCCAACCCTTTTATTTATATTGATAATAGAAAACAAGATGCATGCCAACTAAAGCCCTTGTTATTCGGCATATACGGCTGCTCATCAAAGAAGAAAACACATGCACTGAAGCACAATTGTGGACCCTGGATGGATCCACTAGACAAACTAACACCCACAGGGTTTTCATCCTTGGGATCAAACTGGAAATGGCCATACCAAGTTCTCAAGAAAAAACACAATAAGATAGATAAACCCGAATGATCCAAATGCCTAGCTTATTTCCCATTTTAAAGGCTTGATCAACTCTCTAGAACCTTATTTTATTATTTTCCCTTGAAAACCTAAGGCAAATACCATGGGTTGATATCATGGGAAAATACCATGGTAAATACCATGGACAGATTCTGTCCATTTTGACTAGATCAAGAAAAGGAATATTACAAATCCTCATGCCCAAATATTGCTTTCCCTCAAGCAATTCACTGCTATCCACAACAGAAGCATTGATACAAGTATCCCATACAACCCAATGTGTTATTCCATACCTCCATGCTAAATGATCTTGAATGGATCCTTTGATACCTGGATCCAAAACAATCCTCTGACCAATCCTTCCCTTGATAGATTCATCTGGATCCCAAACAATCCTCCCGCCAATCCTGACCCCAATGGATTCTTCTGGATCCCAATGCCACCTAAACCCTGGGACTTGTGGGCATTGCCTGTGCCAAAGGGCTCAACATGCAATATGCCATTGGCTGTGAGTAGCCTCCTAGGAATCAACCCATCAATATAGTACGAACTCATAATCTCTTGCCAATCCATACTTTGGGAAGGATGAATATCTACAAATCTATTATGTTGATGTTGCTCGATGCTCAATTCATGCTGCACCACTCGGCCACCCAACATGATGCATTTGGAGAAATTTTCCCTGCTCTTTCCAATGTATAAATGTGGGTTGGTAGTGTTGCAAGCCTTATCTATGTACTCCTGTAGAGGGATGCTTTGGAACTCCCAACTGTACTCCTCTTTCTGCCTTGTGAGGGACTTGAGTTGTTCCTCGACGTTAGACAACTTGGTTGTTGATTCAACACATACCCCTATGAGCTCCACAAATTTTCTATTCTCCTGTAAGACAATGTCTTGGACTATCCAAACCCTCTGCTTCAACAACATAAGATATGTCTTAAAATGCATGATCCTTTCTCGAAAGTCTTCTACTGGAAATTCTAGTGCCCTACTGAATGTCTTTGTATTTGTCTGTACCAGATGCCCCACGACCACCACTTCAACTTGAACCTTTGACTAACCCTCCAGAAATGACTCATCCTGCATACCATATTTGTCATGATGGCATGCATGATCATGCTCATCATATTGGTTTATTACTACTGGCTCCTCATTTTATTCTCCTTGAATGTCTTCTGCTTGGCCTTCTCCACATGTGGGGATAAGTTGCCCACCCTCTCTGGTTGTCAAACATGGATGTACTGGTGGACTGTTATCTACACCCGATTTCCCATAATCTTTATGGATGATATCTGAGATATATATAGAAAAAAATACCACATCATTAGGAGGAATTACCTCCTTCCTTTCGCCATGTATTTTGTCAAGCTGACTAATTATCATCGGCTTGTCCTGCAAGTTTCTATGAAAAACATTGTGTTGATGCTCATCATTTGTACCTGAAAGCTTGGATCTTTCATAGGTTCTCTCCTAAAAATCGGTGAACCCAACTATGGATGAATACCCATGATATGAAGAAGTCTCTAATTGTTCTACCATTATCGCCTCCTTATCACCTAGACAAGTATGGTCAAGTGCCCAAAATCCCTTGCATACAAAGCATAAGCCTTTACTTCTTAGTTCATTCTTGTTGTCTCAAAAAATATTTGTTTGTTCCTCCTTGGTTAACATCTTTCTAAGTAGTTTGATGTTCTGTTTGATCAACCCCTCAGCTAGTTCATAAGCAACGGGTGATACAATTAGTTCCTTCCTCGAAATGGCCAACAATTTGGATTTCAATTGTTTGCAGATGGCCTTATCTTCTCCTAAGAACATGGATGTGATCTTTTGCATATCTGTTTTGATGAAGTTTGGATGAGATGTTGTAATTCCAGTGCAGAATTATTAGAGAAATAGAAGGATTAAGTCACCACACTCTAGATCCAACATAAGTATACAAAATCTGAATTTCTCCACGTGTTCCAAAATTTTGTGCCTCTGAAAAAAAGTAAGAAGGGTGGCGTTGTCCAACCCTTGGAGTGCTTCTATCATTACCCAAAAAATCATCTTCCTGATGTCATCATTGTAGGGCAGTAGCGGTGTTGTTAATGCTATGATTTGACTGAGACAAGAGGCGACTGTGAGTCTAAAATTTTCACAAGAATGCTCCAAGAACCTAGGTTGTATCAAAGCAAGCATCGATGGCTTCAAGGCCCAACTTGACCCTTTCCATTCTGAATGCTCTATCAGGCTTAGAGCCATATCTAATGTGTTCGTAGGAGGACATCTTTTGACTTTGTACCCTGCAATTTGGATCCAAGTTCAAAGAGACACTTGCTTTTTACATCTTCCTTTTGGATATCTTTTGACTGTTGAAGGATAATATGGACCTTCCGAGAGAAAGGCATGTTGTTATGCTCTTGGTTTTGATCTGTATGATGTTTCCATATGTGATCCACAGAAGTATTCTAGCCCATAGAATAGACTGATGTATCATTATGCTAATTCTTGTGGCATTTCCAAAAGTAAAATGATGACATTCTGGTTTGGCATCAACGAATCTTAATAATTAGCATTCCTTCTCTCTTTGAATTTCTTGAATAAAATCGATTTACACCCTTCTCAGAAATAGATCTATATTGGGCTTGAAAGAAAACAAATGATAAATATTCATCCTCCATAAGGAAATTGAACACCTGCAAATAATAGCAAAGAAAATAATAACCAATTCAACAATAGTTGGTGTAGAAGAAATTCCCCTACAAATAATTAAAGCCTCAAAATTGACCACCTTAAATCAGCCCTCTTGCAGCATATGGTTTGGCCTCTATTATTTCTCCTCAAAATTTAATGGCTATATGTTTACTCCTACCATATAGAGCTCCAACACTAGATGTGGGTCTGCCTTGTGGATATAATCTTTCTCATTAAACTCTAAAACATAGCCATTTGTTCCTTTTATCTAGGACTTGCTTCAGTTATTTTGAAGATGATGGCATACATATGCTATGTCATGAAGAGCTGAAAAAAAAAAAAAAGGACAAATATATTCCAATTTTTTTAACACCCAACTCTCTTTTATATATATTAAACTAGGATAAGCACTTTTCTTTATTTTAATTGGTCTTAGGAAAACACATAAACTTTTCCAACCAAATAACCATACAAGACATCATACCATAACATAACAAAGGCATTCCATTTCCTTATTTGATTATGGCCACCCACCACATAACCATTAATGAATTTTGAAAAAATATTTTACCCAATTCCATTAAACATCATCGTTGGTTGTGAATAATGCTCCATGTTTGGCCAACGAACTTCGGCAAAGAAGAGGTTGCTATTGTAAAAAGGTGATTGCTTGACTTCACCTATTAAACATCAAAATGCTTGACCTCTACCTGAAATGTATGGTACAACCAAGCTCTTCTGCACATAAATAAGTGAGCTCTCAACCTTCCTACAAGTTCTCACAATGTGTGTCCTCTTGGATTATGATCAAATTCGAACAACCACTCGGCCCATAGGACCTGCAATAACACTCACACTTATTTGGAAGATCACTGGATGGCACCTCTGTTATCTTTTTGTTATCTTATCGTCTGGCATAACACTGGATGGTCTTGACTTCTGTCGTGAATCTATGATCTCGGACAAGATCTGTGAGACACCTCAGATCTGATACTTCTCCTCCACAAAACAGTATGGCCTCGTGGCCCTTCAATGTAATCTGGTGCATTAGCTTTAACGAACCAAAGCAATCAACTCGTCCCTGCAAATAAATTTGAAACCAGTGCTCTCACCCCATAAATGATCAATGTGGAAAACCCTATAATATATATATAAAGAACGGAAAACCCTCTACAGATATAGATTTGATCCTTGAAACTGGTTGTAGCAAGGCTTTTGAAAAATAAGAGACCACTTAGGCTGATATCAAATACCACCGAAGATGGTAATGTCGGTTAGGGTGAGAATAAATCCAACCAAAGTTCCTGGCATAAAACCCTAAGGCTGGTAGGATGCACAACTATGATACCACTGTAAGATCCCAAACGTAAAAAATTCAATAAATCTAGTAGAAACAAATTTCAACAAGAAACTGAAACACAAACGAGATCTAGAAATGTTGCAGTGCTTTTATTTAGATTAATAATAGAAAACAAGATGCATGCCAACTGAAGCCATTGCTATGTGGCATATACGGTTGCTCATCAAATAAAAAACCACATGCACTGAAGCAAAATCGTGGACCCTGGATGGATCCACAAGACAAACTAACACCCATGGGTTTTCATCCCTGGGATCAAACTGAAGCTGGCCACGCCAAGTTCTCAACAAAAACACAATAAGATAGATAAACCCGAATGATCCAAATGCCTAGTTTTTGTCCCCTTTTAAAGGCTTGATTGACTCTCTAGAACCTTATTTTATTATTTTCCCTCGAAAACTGAAGGAAAATACCATGGGATGATATCATGGGAAAATACCACAGTAAATACCATGGAAATATTATTTTCATTTTGACCAGATCAAGAAAGGGAATATTACAAATCCCCTACCCTTCAAATTTAATCAAATGTGGCTAAATGATCTGAAATTTATCGAATTGGTCTATAACTATTGGAGCCTTCCAACTTTGTCTGATAATGAGAGTCATATGGAAAAGGTATGTCTTAAATTAAAAAGGCTTAAGTTGGAGGTTAGGGCCTGGACCACCAAGCATAAAGAAGGGCTTAGAAGGGATCTACTTGCTATTGAACAGGAAATCACTTCCCTCTTAGACATTTCGAATATTGAATATTTATCAAATCAAACCAAGAAGGCCGTATTGGATCTAGTGGGCAAGAAGAACAAAATACTTAAATATCAGGAAGAGGAAGGGAGGATTAAGAGTAGATTGGCTTGGACCAAAGATAGTGAAAAAAACACACAAAAAAAATCATACATCTGCAACAAAAGGAAAGGTTGCTAATTTGATCTGGCATATTCGTGATGAAGCTAGTAGGTTATCTACATTGTTGAAGGATATTAAGAATGAAGCTTTTCAATTTTTCAGTAATCAATTCAAGGAGGCGGAGGAGGACAACATTTCTGAAAAAATGGAGCTGGCAATTCTGTTCACCCAAAAGGTCAACGATGAAGACATTAGGCTGATGGATTGTCCAATATCTAATGAAGAACTATTGAGCACTTTGAAGGAGATGGTGAAGAATAAGAGAAGGAGAGGGTGAAGAATAAGATCCTGGGCTCGGATGGTTGGCCAATTGAGCTCTTCCTTTCCTGCTATGACGTAATGGTATCTGATTTACTTCATATGGTGGAAGAATCGGCCAAATTCCAAGTTCAATCAACGCAACCTTCCTAACTCTCATTCCCAAGAAGTCTAATTCTTTATATTATTCTGATTATAGGCCTATCTCTTTATGTAACTTTGTTTATAAAATGATTTCCAAACTTATAACTAACCGATATAATATAATATGCTCTATCCATATATCAATCAGAGCAATTTGAGTTGCTATTTGAGAGAAGAATTCAAGATGTTATGGAAATTGCTAGAGAAAATTGGGAATTTCTCAGATTGATCCTTCATAGAATTGGCTTTCCTCATAGACATATCAAATGGATTATGACCTGTATTACCTCGGAAAATATGGTTATTTTAATCAATGGTGTGCCCGCTGATTTTTTAGCATCTCTAGGGGGCTAAGGCAAGCGTGTGCCCTTTCCCATCTTATTTTCACTTTGATCATAAACGGGCTCAGCAAAGAACTTAGGGAAGTGAAGGTGGCTGGAAAAATCTTTGGATGCATAGTAACAAAAAACACTTCAACCACACACCTTATGTTTGTGGATGACATTCTCTGTTTCGGTGAAGCAAAAGTATCGGAATGGGAGGCTTTACTACATGTAATCTCTAAATTTGGCAAGGCGTCTGGTATTACAATTAGCAAATATAAGTAGAAAATAATCTCGGATGGGGAGGATTCAGATGTTATTCAACAGATTGCTCCTCTCTTTGGGATTAAAACTAGATCCCTATTAGGTGGTTTTAAGAATTTGGGTTTCTTCTTAAAGCCAAGTAAATATGAAAATATAGATTCGATGTGGTTTGTTAACATATTTGAAAAAAAACTCACACTTTGGTACCGCAAATGGCTTACTCTGAGTGGTAGAGTAATTTTAGTAAACGCGATCTTGCAGGAAATTTCGGTATTTTTGATACATTTGTTCCATCTTCCCATGGAAGTAATAAGAAGAATCAATGTTATTATATCGAAATTCCTTTGGTCTGCCACTGGAAATTCTAATAAGTTCCTACTAATTCAGCTCAACTCACTTTCCATGCCAACCGAGATGGGTGGTTGGGGTTTGAGGGCCGCCAAATGTTTAATCTTGCCTTGTTATCTAAAAAATTATGGAGAGTCTTTAATGAATAGCGTATTTGGAAAGAAATTATTTATGGGAATTATTTCCAACAATATAATTTTGAGGATTGGGTAGTTGCTGTAGCTCCCTCCAAAATCATAGCTTCATACATTTGGCGCAACATGATGGTGGAAAAACCTTGGCTCTATGGTAATCTAAGTTGGCACGTGGGTAGTGGTGAAAGGGTTTATATTGGCTTGGATGTCATCAAGGGAATGTCTCGAGATCACAGTCTCTCGCCAAATGTGATTCAACTTCTAAATCATCGGGGTGCTTTCACCTTAGCCAACCTTTGTGATCATCATCCCTCATTATTATCTCCAACTACTTGGTCGCACTCTTGGGAATTAGGCCTTCCAGAGGAGATAGAGCTTGAATGGGAATACTATTGCAATTCTTTGTGTGATGTTGGGAGTTTTCTGGCACGTAAGTCAGACAAGTTTGTATGGGGAGGGTGTATTTTTGATGACAGTGTCTTTTCCAAAGAGATCTAGTCTTACATCTCAATTAAAAATCATCATGGCATCTATGTTTTGTAATACTAGGGGATCCTATGGGATTCTATTCAGTTAGGTTAGGTAGTTAGTTATAATCTGTTAGATCAGTTAGTCATTGAAGTGTAAATGTAATCGTGATTTAAATGAATAAACACGAAGATCACATGATCATTATTGAATAGTGGTATCAGAGCAAGGCGTGATCCATCTTTGCTAGAAGATGACTAGTGAACCCTCGTTCGATGCATGTGATATGATATGTTTGGATGCCTGTGAGAGAAGACCCCGTCATTGCTCACCATAATTTTGGAAGGGGGGTGCGAAGACCCCGTCACTGCTCACCATTGTTGTGGAGGAACCCGAAGTGCTCGTTGTGGGAATCTGACTGCGTTTTTCAGCTTTGAATCCCTGCCAGCAATTGAGCAAACAAAAACCTATTTTTTTTTGTTTGTTTTCTGAGTGCAGAGGTAAAACCGACCAATTGGAGGCTGGTGCGGTTTTGGTGGACCAACAGCTGGAGATGAATGGTTGTGATTGAACCAGTAAGTTGAAAAATATTTTTTTTTAATAAATTTGTGGTTGAAAACAGAGTTTTTTTAAAAATCTACTACAAGTTAAAACTAAGTTTTTTTCAAGAGGAATCAGTGTTAGGAGGTGGTTAAAAACAATTTTTTTAAAGGAATTTTGTGGCAGTGATTTAGAGAAATTTTTTTTAAGATTTCCAAAATAAAAATGAACTCCCTGGTGTCCTTAATTGGGGTTGTCCTTTCCGAAAAGAAAAATTACCAAGAGTGGTTTAGGAAAGTTAAAAACACTCTTATATTTAATGATTTATGGGATGGAGTCTGTGAAGGAGAAGGATATAATTCACTAGAGCAGCCCGATGAGTAGAAACAACTAGCAATCTGGAAAAGTAAGGATAAGAAGGCCTTTGCCTTAATCTCCACTTCATTATTAAAAGAGGTAAGCAGATACATTACTGAGTAAAACAACTTATGATGCCATAAAAAAACTAAAAGAGCTTTATGATTCACATTGTGAATTGGAGATAATTCAGTTATTGTTGAGGTTATTTAATCTAGAAATGAGCGATAACGATCCTCTAAAACTTGCCTCTGAAATTAAAGCCATCAATCATGAAATTGAATCTACTGGAGTTAATGTTGATTTGTCACTTAATTCCTTTATAAAATCTCTTTACCCTAGTTATTCACACTACTCGGAATCTCTCCAATCTAGTGGGAAATTAAAAGATTTAGATTTTGACAAATTAGTAGGGAAAATTGCAGAAAGAGAGAAGGATTTTGGAAAGAAAGAAGCATCACATAGTTATAATACCGAAACCCTATGTCTTGCTCAAAAAGACCCAAAACCTCAAGAGCAATCTTTCATAAATACTAAGAGTAATAGAGATCGAGGGAGGAAGAATTATAGACGTAGGGGGGCAGAAATATTTTGGGAGATAGACAGCAAAATGAAAAACAAAGAAATTTTTCTGATAAACCAGCTGTAAAATGTTTTAGATGTGGTAAACTTGGACATACTGTTGCAAATTGTAGAATTCCCTGGGAGAAAATTAATGAAAAAAGAGAACAATTGCTTGAAAATAAACATCATATATTCTGAGAATGCACATTATGTTGTCACTCATTGTAATTTCCACATGGAAGATGTTTTTAGTACTTATTTTTCTTCATGGTATGACAGTTGGGTTCGAGACACATGTGCCAAGTGTCATATATGATATGACCTTTCGAAGAGATTTGTTTGATCAATTCAGTGATAATATTGACAGAGTAGTGTATTTTGCTAATAAGTCCCAAATCAAACCATTAGGGATTGGTTCAATTCAGTTAAAAATTCCCGGACTTTCAAATTATATTTTGAATGATCTTTACATTCCGCAGTTCCACAGAAATTTGTTATCTCTTATAGAAATAAGACAGCAGGGACATTCCATTCACATATTTGATGGTAAATTAGAAATTAGAAGAGCAGCTGACAATAAAACTGTAATGACTAGTGTGGAAGAAGATAAATTATTGAAGTTGCATGGTATGTCATCTATTGCATTAAACACAATTGATTTGGTTTAGCACAATGATACTCTATCCTCTTCTTTATTATGGAATGCATGCTTTGGTCATGTTAATTATGAAAGTATTCAAATTATGAAACAACAGGAGATTAAGGGACTTCCAACAGTTACCAGAAAATTAACCCCATGTAATGCTTGTATATTGGGAAGGCATCAAAAATAGTGTTTTTGGAATTCTAAGTCTAGAGCTACAAGAAAATTAAGCCTCATACACTCTGACTTATATGGTCCAATTCCAGTACCAAATGCGAATGGAAATAAATACATACTCACTTTTATTGATGATTATTCAAGGATGTGTTGGGTTTATCTGCTTAAAGAAAATCACAAGTTTTTTATATGTTTAAGAAATTTCATCTCTTGATAACAAATGAAGCACAACTTACTATTGGTACTATAAGGACTGATAATGGAGGAGAATATACTTCACATGCTTTTGAAACATATTTGCAAGAGAATGCCATCAAAAACCAGACCACAATACCATATAATCCACAGCAAAACGGTGGTGCTGAATGAATGAACAGAACATTGCTTAATATGGTAAGGTCAATGATTTTTTTAAGAATGTAAAATTATGTTTTGGGGAGAAGTCGTGCTCTGTGCGGCATATATTATAAATTGGTGCCCTTCATTTGTCATTAACAAAAAAACTCCATATGAAATGTGGTATAGTCATGTTCCTACTGTTAAACATTTCCGAATTTTCGATTCTCAATGTTATGCTTTGATTCCTAAAAATCAGAGGAATAAGTTGAGTGAATGAAGTAGAAAATGTATATCTTTAGGGTATTCCATGACTTCTAAGGCATACCAATTGTATGATGAAGAGAACAAAAAGTTTATTTTGTCAAGAGATGTAATTTTTCTTGAAACTGATAAAAATTCCCTTACTGTTGATAGACAACTTAATTAGATAGAAAAGTTTGTGCCTCAAATTTTTTGTTATGAATTAGATAATATACGTCCCCATCCTTAAGGGGGGATTCCTATATTAGATTAGTCTGTGCAGTTTCCTTCTCTCAATGATGAGAAATTGGTTGATGATGATAATTATGTTGTTGTTGATGAGGAATTGGTTGATGCAAGTGTTTCTATAGAAACAATGGTAGAAATGGAAAGAACTGAGCCAAATGAAGAATATGAGAAACTTCTGCAACTTCCTAAACAAATTCCTACACAACCTTTGTGAAATTCAAATCGTCTTCGAACATTTCCAAAGAAATATGAGGAGTTTAAGGCTAGAAGTTCTTCATGTAACTATTCTCATTGTGAATTTAATTTTTCTATGGATTGTGAACCTACTTGCTTTAAAGAAGATGCTAGTTATGAACAATGGAAATATGCACTGCAAAAGGAATATGATGCTCTCATAAAAAATGGCACATGGAGGCTGGTGGATCCTCCTGTTGGCATAAAACCTATTGGTTGCAAATGGATTTATAAAACTAAGTATAACGCTGATGGTTTTCTAGACAAACACAAAGCAAGAGTTGTAGCGAAGGGATATGGACATAAAGAGGGTATCGACTATACAAATAATTTTGCGCTAATTTTTTTGTGGATTGTAAACCTACTCGCTTTGAAGAAGCTGCTAGGTATGAACAGTGGAAAGATGCAATGCAAAAGGAATATGATGCTCTCATAAAAAATGGCACATGGAGGCTGGTGGATCCTCCTATTGACATTAGACCTATTGGTTGCAAATGGATTTATAAAACTAAGTATAAAGCCGATGGTTCGCTAGACAAACACAAAGCAAGACTTGTAGTGAAGGGATATGCATAGAAAGAGGGTATCGACTATACAGAGACTTTTGCTCCTACAGCTAAATGGGGCACTATTAGATCTTTTTTTTCTATTACAGCTCAGAAAGAATGGAAAATTCATCATATGGATGTCAAAATTGCCTTTTGAAATGGAGATTTGAAAGAAGATGTTTACATGTTTTAGCCAGAAGGTTTTTCGTTAAAGGAAAAGAACAAAAGGTTTGCAAACTAATGAAGTCTTTGTACGGCTTAAAACAAGCGCCATGAGCATGGTATGAAAAGCTAATTGAACATTTTCTTAAACTAAACTATAAACATATTGACCTAGATGATGCAACTCTTTTCATTAAGAAAGTTGGAAGATCAGTTGTATATGTTGATGATTTGATGATCACAGGAAACAATGATGAATATATATCATCTATAAAGAAGGAATTTTTTAGGTCCCCGTAATTTTTTAGATTGGTGAGAACAAATGAACAGGGGTAACATCAGACCAGTCTTTGGAGTCCTAGGACCTAGCCTTCCTGGACTTAGAGAGGGCTCTCTCTATTTTGTGCAAAGGATGTGAACTTGTTTTCTTTTAGTGTTTGATTTTAGGCTAGTTGTTAAGTTTAGGGTTTGTTTGTTTGTTTTGGTTGGTAAGATGATCAAGTAGAATAGATAGAGTGAGGAAATATTCAAGTAATTGGTCTATGGAGTCTATAAAAAGTCATGGAAAGTTCAACAATGAATTAGGGTGCATCATAGGGAAAATCTAACATGGTCAAATGGATTTTCAAGGTTTGTGTGAGATGAAATGAACATCAAGTTTGTGAACAAAGTAGGGCAAAGGGAAACTAATAATCCTTTGTCAAATACTTTAACAAGAAGGGACTTCAACACTATTTAGCATAAAGAAGTAATCATAAGACAGGGAAAACCAATAACTCTTTGATTAAACTTAAGCAGATAAGCATCTAAGACAAACAATCCAATGAAATATAGAAGGCAAGAAACTTATTTAACTTCCAGTGATTTCACCTTCAAGATTAGAAAACATTTAAGATAGAAATATAACATAGATCAAAGAAGAGGGAACTCCTAAAAATCATTGATCATATCCATAAAGATCTCCAAAACAACCTTTCAAGAATGGGCAAAGGGTATGATCGAAACATAGCCTCTTTGGCAAAACCTAATTAGTGGTACTTCAGAGAAAGATCTCAAGAACAATGTTTTAGTGACATCAAAAAAGCAGGGTTAACCATAAAAACATCTTTGATATCTACTATATTGAATCATTCATAATATAAACAAGCTTGGGTGGGTCTAGAGAGAAACTAAGAATTCTCTAAACTAACCCAGCAGAGGAAAACATAGAGGCGGTGAAGAACAAACAGAGCTAAGGTGCCTTTGAAAAAAATTTCTTAGTCTAAAACCTTTGTCCTACTGCAATATAGAAGGGTGTAACACAATGATACATAAGATAACAAGAATAGAATAGAAGCACATCGCCATTAACCAAGCTCAGGGATGCTGCAAGCAAGCCTTCTCCATCATCAATCAAAACAAGCCATCCACAAATTCCACAACACCAATTTCTCTCCAATCTCCAAAAAACTATGTATTGCTCCCAAGAGTCATCAAATGCCAAAATTTTACAATAAGGCCCTCATGCTCTATTTATCTAGCAAAGGAGGGAAAAAACCCTAACTAGGGTTTGAAAATGTCAAAAACACCCATAAATGTCATTTATTTCTAAGGGACCATGCAAGGCCCAAGACACAAAATATCTCATGAAGTAAATGCAAAAATAAATCTTAGCACCTAAATTTGGAGTGATTTGCCCCAAAAAACACTAAAATATCATTTTTCCATAAATGAGTGTGTTTTGTTGACTTTTTGGCCAAAAACACAACACAGAGATCTGAATGCGTAGCGCCTGCACGAGAAAAACTGGGTCCACTTGCAACCAAATTTTGATGACCTTCCCGATGTTGGAAATGGCTCCGTGATGGCCCGTTGGAAATCCTGCTGAGTCTACTTTCCAAAAATTTCCTTGGTTTTATGATTTGGCTCCATTAACCTATCCAAAAATTAAATTTCCAAAAGCTTCCCAAAGCTTCTCTAGGCACAACACTAGGCCTGAAATTGAGGCAGAAATGTGAAAAATGATGTGTTTTTTAGCCTTTTGAGGGACCACAAATGCTCCAAATGCTATGAAATTTTGTGAGCATGCCGCACTTGAGCTGAGGATTCCAAAAATGAAAATTTTTATTCCTGAGGATTTATGAGATGAAAGCGTAGCGCCAAGGGTGTTGCGCCTAAAGGCCTCAAAATTTGCAAAAAACCAAAATTTGTCAAAATTTTCCCAAAATTGGTGGATACCTTTCTTATGGGGTTTGAGAGGCCCGTAGAGAAGCTTCAGCCAAGATTCCAAGGTTTTCTTGGTATTTTTCCTCTTTGAGTGTTTGTATTTTGGCATGGACCTTTTCTAGCTCAGCCCTTGCAACTTGGTTTCTCTGGGCATAATGCTTGTTCATCTTCCTTTGGAGATCAAGATCCTTATTGGCTTTCTCCAATTTAGCATCCAAGTGTATGTTTGCTCTTTCTAGCCAAGGCTCCCGATCATATTCTATCTCCATGGCAATCAACTCACTTAGAGGGAGTTGCTCTGCCAAGGCAGACTCTTGCTCTCTTTGTCTTGCCAAGGCCTTCTTCAAACCCATGTTTCTTTGTCTTCTTCTGGACTTCCCTTCTTCATCTTCAATTTCCTCATAGGTGCCCATGAATTCCTCTAGCTTTACCTGTGCCCTTTGAGCTTCTTTCCGAGCCCTGATTTCTCTAGCCTCATAAATGGTATTTTGTGCCCCTAGCTACCTGTTCTCCATCTCAAGGACATCATTCACACTCTTGGCCCTCTCTAGATTTTATTGGAGGTCTTCAATTAGGGAATTTTTGTTCTGGATGAGCAAGTTTGAGATCCTTGCTTCATTTTCCTCATCACTGTCAATATGAATGATTTCAAACTCTCTCTCAACCTCATGCTGATCTTCTTCTTCTTCTTTGATCTTTTGTTTGCCTTTGTCAAGATTCCTAGCTAAGGTGGATGGCATGGTCCCTTTCCTTTTAAAAGCAGTAAACACAAGCCTTTGTCCTCTTTGATATTTCAATGGAAGAGGTTTGATTGTGATCATTTCAGTGTCTTGATCATGGCTGCCATCATTTGTTTCCATGTCTTCCTCTTCATTACCCTGACTGTTGCTTACCTTTTTGCCTTCAACATCAACCTCACTTTTAGCCTCTTTACTGATTTCTGCACTTTCATTTTGTTCCTCATTGTAGATTTTTTCCTCATTGGTGTCCATGCTGTCTTCAACCTCTTCATTTTATGTATTGTTATCATCTTCATTTTGGCTGCTCTCTTCATCTTTTCCCTCATCTCTGTCATGATTATGAGCCTCACTGTTTTGTGTCACTAGGGCTCTTAGTCTCACTATTTTCCTTAGGATCATCCTCTGTTTCTTTGTCACTTGCCTCATCTTCATTATTATCCACCTCCATGTCTTCTGCTTCATTGCTGACCTCTTCTTCATCACTGCTTAATTCATTTCCACTATCAGCTTCTTCATTTCCTTCACTATTATCATCTCCCTCTGTTTCCATGTTTTCTACTTCTTGTTGGCTTGACTCATCATCATCCTCATCTTTATTTTGGTTTGATTCATTTTCACCCTCATCTTCATGGTCACTAGCTTGTTCACTATCATTTCCTTCTTGATGTGATGCATTGGGAAAGGCCGAGGAAGGGAGGTTTCCTTGAGGAGAGGATAGATGTGTAGATGATGAGGCATGGTCAGTAGGAGGTGATGGAGGAGTGGAGGGAGGAGGATGAAATGATGAGGGTAAATTTGGCTTATGATGGGGCTGTGGGTTTGTGAAGCCCTCATGAGTAATAAACACCTCCCATGGTATTCCCTTTTGCTCCAACTGATGTAGCACACCCATCTTGATCAAGGAGTGGTGGAACAAACTCTGCATTTGCTGGGAATAGCCCCTCCTTCAGACAACATAAGACATCTTGTTGATACTCCTATACAGGTAGTAGGGTAAATGAAGCATTTTAACCCTAGTAAAATGCATGAGTAATTTGATATGGTAGGAGTAGAGCCTAAAGTATCTCCCCTCACATGTAAAATATTTCATGATGACCCTCATTAAGGGTGCATACCTCTCCAGCAAGTGTGAAAAATGAAAAATAGGTTTGCAGCCCTCTTTATACCTAGGTTTGAGAAATAGCTCTGTTAGTCATCAGTAATTTTTGCTATTTTTAGATGAATAAATACTTGTCATAGATTTCTAAAAACAACGTTCATGAATATTGTGAGTTTTAGAAATCTCACTGCCTTCATTATCCTTAAAACAAATTTTTCACTATTTCACTACTTTGCCATGCCCTGGTTAGCCTGTCACTCCTTGAAGACCCCTCATGGGCTCATGCCATTCATATTTGTCCCATTTTCACACCCATAACCTCAGTACTCTGTTTTGCCTATGATTAACCCTTCCAATTTCCATCCAAGAATACCAAGCAGCCTACCCTTTTCCATGTTTGCCAAAATGCCTCAAGAATTGATGGTCTCATAACTTACCTATAGGATCTTTAGATAAATCAAGTCCATTGGATTGTGGATCTTCAATACATCAAATTTTTAGAAACTCTGTTTTTCATACTTGAAGACCCTAAGCCAAGATTTTAGTCAAAGAGCTTTCCACTAGGTCACTAGGGTTTCATAGATTATAGGGTTAATCTTGGTGTTCTAAATCATTGTTTTTCATGTGCTAGAAGCTGAATCAAAAGGTGAAAAGGATCAGCACTTGTTTGTCCAAGTCAGGTTAAGAAACCTCCAAGGAGAACTGCTTTGCCAAGAACAAAATTATGCAAAGGAGTAATGTTGAAATAACCATCAGTAGAAGAGTGGGTAAGGTAAGAGGTCTTCTCCTCATTAAAGGACATTCACAACAAAGGAGGAAATAGCCTATGTTCAAGAAAAATTAGGGTTCCCAAGACAGATTGGGCCGCCAGTGTGCCAAGCAAGGAACCCAGGCAGCAAATCACATGGGTAGAGGCACACACACACAATCAAGCATGAATTGAATATTTTTTAGAAATCATGAATGGAAAAGAGAAAAAGTTGAGGTGAACTGAACAAAAATGAATGAACTTGAAAGGGCTATAGAGAAATTAGAAGACAACACTAATAAATCTTCTCAGATAGCCCAGAAGCCTAAGGTTTTGGTGAGATGGTCACAACAAGGTAAGATAAAGATAATGAGCCTCCATCATTCCAACATGATAAGATTTCAAGGGACTATGTGTGTGTGTTATTCTAGGGTTTACTAAGGTAAATGTTTCACTGTCTCAAAGGGAAAGAATGCAAACTAATATCAGTGACAGGAGGGTCAAGCATTCATTTTCATTTATTTTCACTCAATGTTCACAGAAATAAGGCATAGGTTGAGTTTTCATACATAATGCCAAACTGTTCATGAGGTCACTATGATGAAAGTGACAAACTCCAAGAGTGACAGAAAGGGTCAAAATCAATATGCCATGGCACCTGCAACAAAACAGAAGTGGCCAAATCAAGTCAGCATACATAAAGGTGAGAGATGTGATGTTTGTCAAAGATAGACTTATCATGCTTGGAGGTAAATGAGAAAGATGAAAAACAATTGTTTCACTCACCCATCAAGCCAGGAGGCAATTTAATCTCCAAGGTAAGAAAAGAGAGGTCTTAAAGATGCTGCCACCATGCAAGTGCTTAAGGTTGTCAAAATGTTTTTATCATGCTCCAGAGATTATAAGGAAGAGAATCATTTCAAGGTTTCATGGCACTTATTGACTGAAAAGTGTTTGGAAGACCTAAACAGGCTAAAACACAGCAAATCATGTAGCTCAAGCAAAAATCTGCAAAATAAGTGTTGAAGGCATCAATAGGCCTAAAGGAGTCAAAATCCAACTTGTTAGAAAACTAAAGGGTAGCAAAGAAAATGGTTAGGAGGAAAAGGGGACCATTTTTCATGTTTTTAAGTCATCCACTGCAAAAGGAAAAAAGAATATTAGTAAAGTCAGAAAGGGACTGAAAGACATTATAAAGTGGGTTTCGATTTTAATTTACTTTCCCTAAAGGTATATAAAGACCATTTTTACTCTCCTCTCCTCTCATTATGCATATGCAAAGAAGTGACAATCTTCAAGGAGAAAATTTCTGAGTTTTTAGTTGGTTTCTGGGCCAAGTTACTAGCGCTACGCTCGGAGGCAGGCGCTGCGCTCAGAGGACCCGAAACTGCGCATAGGCAAGTTTCTGCAGTGTAAAAAAACACTGCGCTGCACTCACAGGAGGAGGCGCTACGCTTACAGTTGGGTGCTACGCGCAGAACCAGTTCTTCCTGACAGAAGACTGGTAGGCCTACACAGAGTGTGCAACGCTACGCTCAGGGAGCCCAGCAGGCCTACACGCGGGCAGCGCTACGCTCAGAGACCACCCGACTGACCCAGTCTACCCGCCGCTATGCTCAAAGACACCCAACAGGCACGGGAAGGAGACCGGAAAGCCTGCACGACTCGTGTAGCACTGTGCTTAGAGCCTGGAAGGCCTGCACGCGGGCAGCGCTGCACCCAGGGGACCCGACAGGCCCAGATTTCTGCCCGGCGCTGCGCTCAGAGCCAGAAACCCTGTTTTACTTGCAAAGGTTGCCAAAACACAAGGAAAACACCGTCCAAGCTGCCTTCAAGAACCTGCAAACAAGTTAAAATTTGTAGGTGCATATTTTCCTTACCTCTCAAGTGGTTTTTATGATTTAAATGTTAAGGAAATTGACTAAACCTTAGTCACTGGAAACCCTAGATCCTCATGGTAGACCTGTTTTGACCTCCAAATAAAAAATGTCAGTTAAAGGGAGTGTGAATTAGGGTAACTGCAATCAGTTCAAGTTAAGCCCTCCTCCAAGCTCAAAACAAATCAGTCATAAACCCACCTCCATATCACTAATTTACAAGATATGCCCTCATCATCATTTCATTTCACTCCTCCTACCTCAGTTTCACAAGCAGGCTTGAGTTTGTCCAAAGGCAACCCTAGTCAGCATGTTAGGAGAAGAAGAGAGTATAAGCAGTGAAGGAGGCCAAGTGCCTATGAGGCCCAAGCACAAGGGTGGGAAGGCTAACAGATTTGAGCCCCTAGACATTGTGGAGATTACTTCCTCTCCCATGATTCTCACATGCTTTCAGAACGTAGGGTGTTTTCAATTGTGTGAAAAGGTCAAACAAGTAGAAAGCCACCCAGAGCTCACAATTTCATTTATTCTTAGCCTACATAACCAACAATCAAGCTTGGTAGGGATAGATTTTGAGCTTTCATCAGAGTCTATTACCCATGCTAGAGGCATACCTGAGGTTGGGGAAAAGTGGTTCAAGAAAGCAAAGCTGGACATTAGGTATTATGAGCTTTTCCTCAAGCTGCAAGCCTATTTTTCCTTTTTCACACATGTTGGAGAGGTATGCACCATTAATGAGGGTCATCATGAGGTATTTTACATGTGAGGGGAGATAATTTAGACTCTACTCCTACCATATTAGACTACTCATGCATTTTACAAGAGTCAAGATGCTTCATTTGCCCTACTACTTATATACGAGTGTTGAAAATATGTCTTTTGTTGTCCGAAGGAGGAGTTATACCCAACAAGTGCATAGTTTGTTTCACCATTCCTTGATCAAGATGGTGGTACTACATTAGTTGGAGAAAAAGGGCATACCTTGGGATGTGTTCATAGCTCATGAGATATTCACAAGCCCACAGCCTCATCATCAACCCAGTTTACCCTCATCATCTCATCCTCCTCCCTCCACTCCTCCATCACCTCCTACAGATCATGCCTCATCATCCACACAAGTAGCATCTCCTCAAGAAAACCTCCCTTCCTCACCTTTTCCTGATGCATCAAAACAGGAAGGAAATGGCAGTGAGAAAGACAGTGACAATGAGGGTGATGGTGACAATGAGTCAAGCCAAAGTGAGCATGAGGGTGATGATGATTTGAGCCAACAAGAGGCAGAGGCAGAAAATGATGAAGAGATCAATGATGAGGGAGAAGAAGAAAATGATGAAGAAGAAGAGGATGATGAAGAAGAGACATAAAATGATGAGTTAAGCCAATAAGAGGCAGAGAACATGGAAATAGAGGTAGAGGATGACAATGATAAAAATGATGACAGTGAGGAAAATGAAGAAGCTAAAGGCAGCATAGATGAAGATGAAAACAGTGAGGAAAATACAGAATCTAAAGGCAGCAGTGACACCCATGAAGCAAGCCTCAATTATGAAGAGGACAACAAGGAGGAAAATAGTCATGACAGTCATAATGACAGTAAAAAAGGTGAAGAGGGTGACAATGAAAATGAAGATCACCACAGTGAAGAGGCAAGTAGCTTCAATGATGAACAAAATGAATAACAAATTGACAATGCAGAAATTAGTGAAGAGGTTGAGAGTGATGCTAATGATGAAAATGAAGGGTTTGATGACAGTAACAAGGATAACAGCCATGATCAAGACACCAACAAGACCACAATAACACCTCTGTCATTGACATATCAGAGAGGGCCAAGGCTTGTGTTTGTTGCCTCTAAAAGGCAAGGGACCATGCCATCCACCTAAGCTCAGCCACTAGACAAAGGAAAACAAAAGGTAAAGGAAGAAGAAGAATATCATGAGGTTGAAAGAGAGTTTGAAATCATTCAAATTAACAGTGATGAGGAATATGAAGCAAGGATCTCAAACTTTCTCATCCAAAATTATCAGAACTAGATCATGGACCAAAATGATAGCTCAAAATTCAAAGTGCTCGGAAGAGTGCCAAACTTGAACGACCGGAAAGGTCTCGTCACTGTGATTCTGGCACCGTGAATGGTTCTCAAAACTGAGGTCGTATGCAGAAGTTATTGAGGTTTGAAAAAGCCCAGTAAACTCTAAAAATGAGTTGACCCAGTCTGACTTTGTTAAATTTGGAAAAATTTAAAAAATAATATTTTTGGAATATTCCCCAAAATATTCACTGGAGGCCAAATCATGTTCTGGCAAGTGGCAAATGCTGATTGGTTGTTGGTTGACCTTCTGGGTTTTGTGGCCAATCACAGGCTGCCATGTGGAGGCCCGGAGACCACCACGTGGCCCCAGGCCGAGGAGGAAATATGCCAAATCAAAACATTTTGGGAATTACAAGGTTTGAACCCGAGACCTCCAGGTTATAGCACTAATGCCTTACCGTTAGGTCACAAAGGTGCTACTTAACATATATCATTGGCGGATACTATTTGTGTTTTCAAATTTTATGCGGCGGAACATCAAAGGGCTAGCCCGACACCATACGACCATACATGGTGACCAGGGCTCTCAAAACCGGTGGCAAAAAAACTTTGATGTGGTTTAATTAACCACTAAAACATGGCTTAGTCACTAATCTCCTTCATTAGCGCCCAAAACACGCTTAGTATTAAAACATGATTAACTACCCATAATTCGCGTTTAAAGTTAAAATAATTCAGTTTTTAAGTTGGAAGAATTTATGGTGGGCGCACCATATTTGGTAGGAAGGGCCAACTTAATTGGAGTTCACTCCAGTTCTCCACATTTAGTGGAGTTTTTCAAGGGACACTGGGCAAAATTTTGTTTTGGCCATAACTTCTTCAATTTTCGACCAAATGAGGTGCAAAGAGAGTCAAAATTGGGTAATTTCGACATTCTGAGTAGTTTGGCACAAGTTTCAGGTTGAACAGAGGTCATTTTCAGTAGTTTTAGCTTCAAGGAAGATCAAGGAGCCATCAGGGCCATCATGGAGAAGGCAGTGTATTGGCCTTTATTTATCTGTTTTAGGTAAATGAATAGTAATTTATAGCTAATTCATACCTTATGAATTTGATGAGATGGTTTGCAAAGCCTATAGAGAACTTTAGAAAGCCAAAAAACTTCAGTAAAGTTCCAAGGGCCATCAGTGCCAGCTTTTGCCAGCAACAGTGCAGGGCCTAGCCAGAGCAGCTAGAGACCATATGCAGCAAACTAGTAGTCATTCTTGACTTTAAACATAATTATGAAACTAATGACATAGGTTTCAGAAATTTTTGAGGACTTCTAGAGGTCGAAAAACCAGCAGAGAATTTTTCAGTGACCTTAGTGCCAGGGGGTGCTGACAGGTATTGGAGGCGAAACTGGAGTAGCCGGATGCCATTTTTGATTAATGAATAGTCTATATTGACTAATTCAAACATTTTTGAACCAAAGAAAGTGGTTTCATAACATTTTGAGTGGGAGGTTCTTGAAATACATACAAGTTATCTAGACCATTTTCAGATCAGGTTGGTATCGGAGCACTTGGTTGCTTGATTGACATAGCAATATTTTGCTTGTATAGCTTGAAAGGTGTTTAAACAGTGTAAAA
Organism: Pinus albicaulis; assembly: GCA_034641835.2. Lineage (NCBI taxonomy): Eukaryota > Viridiplantae > Streptophyta > Pinopsida > Pinales > Pinaceae > Pinus > Pinus albicaulis. The sequence goes on along the minus strand of CM076575.1, from coordinate 494,060,814 downwards.
GATTGACTTTTTTACTATTTGCAAAGTGATGGTTGTTTGATTTTGCTGGAGGTTTGGGGATAGCTACTTATTAGCTAAGTCTTGGAGAGGAAAAAAAGGAATAAAAGGCATCTTCCTTACCTCAAAGGACCTCAAGATCACCCTTGGAACACAAACCCTCTTGATGATTGTTTGTTAAGAACCTCTTGGATTTTGTTTGTTGTTTGGCTGCTTGAATACGAATTTGTCTCTATAGCCATTTGGTTAAAAAATCTTTGTCATTTGTTTTGAAAGCTTTGAGAACTTTGTTGAAGTTAGTTTTGTCATTGACATCATAATGACAACTTCTATAAGTGAGGTTTCCTCCTTCACAAAATTCTTCGATGAAGATATGAAGCATGACTTTATTATATTGAAGGACATGGTGCAGATCCTGTTTGAGGATAGAAGAGAAAGCACTGAGCTTCGTGAGAAATTGTTTGCCATGAAGCAAGAGAAGGAAGAAATTCTTCAAAGATTGCATGATATGGAGATGTAGCTCCATCAAGCCCAAGAGGCTTTGACCAAGAACATGCGTGAGGAAGAGGTAATCTACTCTAATTTGTCTTCAATTTCCTCGTTAGAAACATGTGTTGGTTCTTTCGAAAAGAATACGAGAGGTATAGGGTCCAAGTTAATGATTAAAATGGGCTATGAAGGCAAGAGTTTAGGAAAGCATGCACAAGGCATGGTTGATCCTATTTTAGTTGAGGAACAACCCAATAATATTGGTCTTGGTTATGTGCAATTTAATGGCAAAGACTCCAAAGCCATGAAGGCATGTGAGGCTACTTCAAAGAGAATTTTTGTTCGAAATTTTAATATGAAAATATGTCAAATTTGTTTCCAAGATGATTTCCATTGCTTTAAGCCTTTGATGCAGCAAGAAGATGGTAGACATGCAGCTTATGGCAAGCATGCGAGTTCAGACAGTTTTCAAGACAAGAACGATGATGTTAGTCTGCAAATGAAAGCTGGAGCCTCTACTAGTTCATCTCCTCATGAAGGCAAAAAGGATGAACATGCAAAGCAGCACAAGAGGTATAAATCTTCCCATGATCAATTTGATTATGTTTCTACAAGGCATGATGATTTTGCATGCTTAAATGGAAGAAATATTTGCTGTAAATATTGTGGTTGATTTAACCATGATGTTTCGAGATGTTGGATGAGGAAGAAAGCATACAGGAAGCAGATGAGGCAAAGGAAACTTTCAAAGAAGGTGCATAAGATTTTCACATATTGCCAGAAGAGGGGACATGTTGTTTCCCATTGTTGGACTTTGCATCCAACTAGTCGTCCCAAGCACATGCAGCAAGAGGACAGAAAGACTGGTGAAGGTGGAACCAAGGATTCCATTGTTGATGTGAAAACGAAAGTTTCACATTAAGAAGAGTTGCAGCAGCAAAAGTCACCCTGGAAGTGGCTTGGTAAGAAGTGGATGGACTTCTTAACACAGTAAAACATACTCTTTTGTACATATGAAAATTGTGGTTGTATGCATGTATTTTATGCTACAATCTCTTGTTTGTTTGAGCCACCTTGGATCATTGATCAAGGCAGCGATTTTCAGTTTCCTTCTTCAAATTTCTCACCATAAATTTTTGAGTGAGTGCAAGAAAGATAGTTCTAGACAGGAGGACAAGCACATCCATGAAGGGAAGTGTCAATTTCTTTCTAGTTGTGGTTCAAAGTCACTAGCCATGCAAGGCAAGTGTTTGGAGGCTTAAGAGAAGAGGGTTTTGTACCCTTATCTACTGTACAGATTAGTATATCAGTATTTTCGTGTCCAAAAGATTCCTAGTGGGGAGGTGTGATCAGAACTGGATCATGGACCAGAATGATAGCTCAAAATTCAAACTGCTCGAAAGAGTGCCGAACCTAAACGACCAGAAAGGTCTCATCGTTGCGATTCTAGCACCGTGAACGGCTCTCAAAACCGAGGTCGTGTGCAGAAGTTATTGAGGTTTGCAAAAGCCCAGTAAACTCTAAAAATAAGTTGACCAAGTTTGACTTTGTTAAATTTGGAAAAATTAAAAAAATGATATTTCGGGAATATTCCTCGAAATATCCCCCAAAATATTCACTGGAGTTCGAATCATGTTTTGACAAGTGGAAAATGCTGATTGGCTGTTGGTTGACCTTTTGGGTTTTGTAGCCAATCACGGGCTACCATGTGGCCCCAGGCCAAGGAGGAAATATGCCAAATCAAAAAAAATTTGGAATTACAAGGTTTGAACCCAAGACCTCCAGGTTATAGCGCTAATGCCTTACCGTTAGGTCACAAAGGTGCTACTTAACATATATCGTTGGCGGATACTATTTTTGTTTTCAAATTTTATGTGGCAGAAAATTAAAGGGCTACCCGACACCATACGAACATACATGGTGACCAGGGCTCTCAGAAGCAGCGACAAAAAAACTTTAATGTGGTTTAATTAACCACTAAAACGTGGCTTAGCCACTAATATCCTTCATTAGCACACAAAACGTGCTTAGTATTAAAACATGGTTAACCACCCATAATCCGCGTTTAATGTTAAACTAATCTAGTTTTTAAGTTGGCGGAATTTATGGTGGGCGCACCATATTTGGCGAGTAGGGCGAACTTAACTGGAGTTCACTCCAGTTCTCCACATTTAGTGGAGTTTTTCAAGGGACACTAGGAAAAAAATTGTTTTGGCCATAACTTCTTCAGTTTTCGACCAAATGAGGTGCAAAAATTGTCAAAATTGGGTAATTTCGACATTCTCAGCAGTTTGGCACAGGTTTTACGTCGAATAGAGGTCATCTTCAGCAGTTTTAGCTTCGAGGAAGATCAAGGAGCCATCAGGGCCATCATGGAGAAGGTAGTGTATTGGGCTTTGTTTATCTGTTTTAGGTAAATGAATAGTCATTTCTAGCTAATTCATACCTTCTGAATATGATGAGATGGTTTGCAGTTCCTGTACAGAAATTTAGAAAGCTAAAAAGCTTCAGTAAAGTTCCAAGGGCCATCAGTGCCAACTTTTGCCAACAGCAGTGCAGGGCCTAGCCAGAGCAGCTAGAGACCATATGCAGCGAACCAGTAGTCATTCTTGACTTTAAACATAATTATAAATCTAATGACAGAGTTTTAGAAATTTTTGAGGGCTTATAGAGGTCGAAAACCCAACAAAGAAGTTTTTAGTGACCCTAGTGCCAGGGGGTGCCCATAGGTATTGGAGGCGAAACACGAGCATCCAGAGGCCAGTTTTGATGAATGAATAGTCTATATTGACTAATTCAAAAATTTTGGAACCAATGAAAGTGGTTTCAGAACATTTTGAGAAATTATAGAGCTCGAGAAGCCGATGTGAAGTTTTGTAGTCAAGTGTTGACCGTGACGATAAAATTTTGTCCGGGGATCTAGAGTCCATTTGAGAAATTTATCACCCATATCAAGGATAATGTGTTTTTTTGACATAGAAGGAGTGGTTTTAGTGACAGAAACATAATTCTGAGGGATTTTTTTCCATTTAGAAGCTCAGAGTAGCTCAGAGCACCGGCAGAAGGAATCGTGTCAACGGGAGCCTAAAGTTGTTTGCAGAGTTTGGATAGCCATTATAGGGATATTAGATGGTATTATCAGCCCTTTGGATCATTTTAGTATTCATCGGAGTTAAGTGTGGAAATTGTAAGAGAAAACTTACCATAATCCCAAAGAGCCGAGTCAGGATGACAAAGCTCAAAGGAGACGTAGCCCACGAGATTCGGGTGAAATCCTAGATTAATTTTGTTGTTGTTCTTAAATGTTTTATTGCTGCATTATGTTGCTGTTATACATGTTAAATTTTAGCGAGAACAAATGAAATTAAGACACATAAACAGTTAAAAATAATACACCAGTTTCAAGCATAAATTCCGCAAAATTGTCAAGTTCAAGCTAGATCATTTAATTTAAACTGAGTGGGAGGTTCTTGAAATACATACAAGTTATCCAGACTATTTTCAGATCAGGTTTGTATCGGAGCACTTAGTTGCTTGATTGACATATCAATATTTTTCTTGTATAGCTTGAAAGGTGTTTAAACAATGTAAACGATTGATTGTTTTACTATTTGCAAACTGACGGTTGTTTGAGTTTGCTGGAGGTTTTGGGGTAGCTACTTATTAGCTAAGTCTTGGAGAGGAAAAAAAGGAATATAAGGCATCTTCCTTACCCCAAAGGACCTTAATATCACCCTTGTAACACAAACCCTCTTGACGATTGTTTGTTGAGAAGCTCTTGGAGTTTGTTTGTTGTTTGCCTGCTTAAATAAGAGTTTGTCTCTACAGCCATTTGGTTAAAAAATATTTGTCATTTGTTTTGAAAGTTTTGAGAACTTTGTTGAAGTTACTTTTTTTCATTGACATCATAATGACAACTTCTACAAGTGAGGTTTCCTCCTTCACAAAATTCTTCGATGAAGATATGAAGTGTGACTTTATTATATTGAAGGACATGGTGCAGATCCTGTTTAAGGATAGAAGAGAAAGAACTGAGCTTTGTGAGAAATTGTTAGCCATGAAGCAAGAGAAGGAAGAAATTCTTCAAATATTGCATGATATGGATATGCAACTCCATCAATCCCAAGAGGCTTTGACCAAGAACATGCGTGAGGAAGAGGTAATCCACTCTAATTTGTCTTCAGTTTCCTCTTTAGAAATATGTGTTGGTTCTTTCGAAAAGCATACGAGAGGTATAGGGTCCAAGTTAATGATTAAAATGGGCTATGAAGGAAAGGGTTTAGGAAAGCATGCACAAGGCATGGTTGATCCTATTTTAATTGAGGAATGACCCAAGAATCTTGGTCTTGGTTATGTGCAATTTAATGGTGAAGACTCCAAAGCCATGAAGGCATGTGAGGCTACTTCAAAGAGAACTTTTGTTCTAGGTTCTAATATACAAATATGTCAAATTTGTTTCCAAGATGATTGCCATTGCTTTAAGCCTTTTTTGCAGCAAGAAGATGGTATACATGCAACTTATGGCAAGCATGCGAGTTCAGACAGTTTTCAAGACAAGAACGATGATGTTAGTCTGAACATGAAAGCTGGAGCCTCTACTAGTTCATCTCCTCATGAAGGAAAAAAGGATGAACATGCAAAGCAGCACAAGAGGTATAAATCTTCCCATGATCAATTTGATTGTGTTTATACAAGGCATGATAACTTTTCATGCTTAAATGGAAGAAAGATTTGTTGTACATATTATGGTTGATTTAACCATGATGTTTCGAGATGCTGGATGAGGAAGAAAGTAGACAGGAAGTAGATGAGGCAAAGGCAACTTTCAAAGAAGGTGCATAATATTTGCACATATTTCCAGAAGAGGGGACATGTTATTTCCCATTGTTGGACTTTGCATCCAATTAGTCGTCCCAAGCACATGCAGCAAGAGGACAGAAAGACTGGCGAACGTGGAACCATGGATTCCATTATTGATGTGAAAATGGAAGTTTCACATGAAGAAAAGTTGCAGCAACAAAAGTCGCCATGGAAGTGGCTTGGTAAGAAGTGGATGGACTTCTTAACACAGTAAAACATACTCTTTTGTACATATGAAAATTGTGGTTGTATGCATGTATTTTATGCTGTAATCTCTTGTTTGTTTGAGCCACCTTGGATCATTGTTCAAGGCAGTGATGTTTAGTTTCCTTCTGCAAATTTCTCGCCAGAAATTTCTGAGTGAGTACAAGAAGGATAGTTCTAGATAGGAGTACAAGTGCATCCAGGAAGGGAAGTGTCAATTTCTTTCTAGTTGTGGCTCAAATTCACTAGCCATGCAAGGAAAGTGTTTGGAGGGTGAAGAGAAGAGGGTGTTGTAATCTCATCTACTGTACAGATCAGTATATGAGTCTTTTGGGGTCCAAAAGATTCATAGTGGGGAGGTGTGATCAGAACTAGATCATGGACCAGAATGATAGCTCCAAATTCAAAGTGCTCGGAAGAGTGCTGAACCCAATGTTTTGAAAATCGCGATCGGGATTAAATTGGCGAGGGGAAAAAATTGGAAAAAATCGTAAAAATTGGGAAAAAATCGGTAAAAATCGGGAAAAAATCAGCACATACAAAAATATTCAATTTTTTTCAATTTTTTTAATATCTAAAGCATCTATAGTATAAAATAAATGCATTGACACATAAATATGAAAAAAAACTAATATATAAGATGTGTAATATCATGTCTAGTGCTACATCACACATAAAACTGAATCCTGTTCTGAATACTAAGTTCTGAGTCTCAAGAGTCAACTCAGCCTCAAAATATCAACAAAAAATATAATAATGTATCTCATATCATGAGTCATAATTTCATATACAAAGGAATGTCAATGCACCATATAACCTATGGTCCTATACTATTGATTTCCTCTGCCCCTCTTGTGAGAAAATACAACAGCTTTGCCTTTCCCTCTAGATGAAGAAGTTGGCGGGACTAGCAATGGACTCTGTTGTGCTCTAGAAGTAGAAACTGAAGCACCAGAACAGGAACCTGAAGCACTAGGAGCTAAAGGAGGCATACCACGTCCTCTACCGATAGTAGTGGTAGGTGGTGTCACCTCCTCCTCCTCCTACTCCTCCTGCTGCTACTCCTCCTCCTCGTCCTCCTCCCCCTCCACTACCTCCTGCTCTATCCAATTAGGGGCTGAATCCATGACAAGCCTCTCAGCCTCAACCCTCCATTCAACAGTGGTGTCAATCGCATCTAAAGGATGGCCTCCATATCAGGTGTCCTCTCAAGTTGTCTCACCCACAATCTAAGATTGTAGTAGACGTAAACCATGTCATTGAGCCGCTGGGCCTCCAACCTGTACAAGGGTCATAAATTAATAAATTGAATATTTAAAAGCAAAATATTTAATGAATTCAAAAAATCAGTTGGAATATTTTAATTTTTTTACCTGTTGCGCCTTTTGGTGTGTATTTTTTCAAATACACTCCAGTTTCACTCGCATCCTGAAGAGCTACATGTTTGGCTGAGTATTCTAATGGCAAGTTTTTGGAGTTTTGGTAATCTACCACCGTAGCTCCTCCACCATGCATCTACAAGTTACAAGTTACAACAAATAAGATAAACTTATAAAGTTACAAACATAAGAAAAAATTTGAAATAATGAAAATATTACCTGGCATTTTAGTAGTCCTATCCTGGACAGCCATGTCGAAGCTCAAGGTGCCACCTGCCATTCTGTATACCTCCATCTCTTTGGATATCTTTGCATGTTCTGATGGATTTGGCACCATCTTCTGAACACAAGTGAAAAATTCATCCATGACCTCAGCATCAAATAGGAAACTACATGAATAAGCAAATCCGGGGTTCAGGAAGACCCCTGCAGCATGAATGGGACGATGGAGTGTGTTGTTCCATCGGTCATCAATCACTTCCCATAAAAGAAGTTGTTTCTGAAACCCCTTATCACCCTTATCATCATAGTAGCTGCGAACAGCTTCTTTGGCCCTATCCATGGCCTCATACAAGTAGCCCATTTCGGGCTTCTCTCCATCCACCAATCTAAGAACCTTTAACAAAGGTTCAGTAACGCTACACACCTCTTACACTCCAGCCCAAAAAATTTCCTGATATGACACCAACCTGTAGATGGCCTCTCCCTCTGATTTGCCGCTGATAGGCAAAGCACGCCACTCCTCTGAAAGAAACATTCTATTCAAATCCCACTTAGAATTCAAGAGGGATTGAAGAGATATGAAACTAGTGGCAAATCATGTAATAGCAGGCTGCACCAACTCCTTCTTGTTGGTGAATGTCCTCATAAAATGAAGCACAAATGCATGATTATATATAAATTTTGTGATGCTCTTTGATGATTCTACAATATCTTTGACAAAATCAATCTTTTTGATGTCCTCCAACATCAAATCAAGGCAATGTGCAGCACAAGGTGTCCAAAATATGCTCGGATGCCTCTCCATAAGCATCTTGCCAGTAGAAGCATAGTTTGCAGCGTTGTCTGTTATGATTTGGACAACATTTTGGGGCCCAACCTCTAGAATGAATACATCCAATAAATCACATAATAACCTTGCATCTTTGACATGTGCAGATGCATCAACAGATTTCATAAACATTGTCCCCTTGGGACAACTGACCAAGAAGTTAATAAGGGTCCTACCCCTTTGATCAGTCCAACCATCTGACATCACAGTGCATCCTGTGACTTCCCATGATGCCCTTAACTCCTCCAATCTCTTGGTGCAGTCAACTTTCTCATTTTGCAGAATGCGCCCTCTAAAGTCATCATATGAAGGGCTTTGTATCCTGGGCCAACAACCGCGATAACATCAATCGTAGCCTGATAAAATGGATTGTTCCTGGCAACAGTGAAAGGAATATCACTCCAAAGAAATAGTTTTCCCAACAACCTATCAACTTCTTCCTTCTCCCTTTTTTTAATAAGGGAGGAGATAGATGGATGTGCCCTGTGAGTGGTTCTAGGAGCAAAAATTGAGGAGGCAACTACGGGGTTGCCTATAGAAGATGCTGATGCTAAAGAGACACTACCACTCTCATGGTCAACTCTAAACCCTGATATTTGACTCTTCAGAGCTGCCTTGCTGAGTTTAGTTGTTTCTATTTCTTCCAATGAGTTCATGGCTCTTCTGATTATTTCTGGAGTGGTATTTGTGCAAGGGCCTACTTCATGCCCAAGAATTTGTGCCAAGTGGTATTTCAACCTGTATACCCCCTGTCATGTGTTGACCACATAATTTGCAAGTCAAGTTTGATTGGTCAAAACCCTGATCAGGTTCACCAAATTCCCATAAAGGATCTAATTTCCTTGGCATTTTGGAAACTTTGAACTTTGAACGTTGAAAATTGAAATTTGAACCTAGGGCACAAGAAAAATTGCAAGTTAAAAAATAAAATAAAAAAATTACAATTTTACATACAACATTTTGATTTTTTTCACAAAAAAAAACTCTCAACTCAATGAAAAAATAATGAGAAAAAATACATGTTGAAACACAAGAAAAAATAATGGAAAGAAACTAAGAGCACAAGAAGAAATATAAAAAACAAAATTTAACAAACAGTTTTTTGCATTTTTGACCAAAATAAACCCTCTCCTCTCTATAAAACAAAAACTAAACAAAAAACACAACCAAATGCAATAAAAAATGATGAAAAATACATGGGTGATAGAAACCCATGGAAGAACAAGAAAAAAAAAAAAGGGTCAAATTTAATGCCCATACCTGGAAAAAACGTTTTGCTGGAGACACTTGGTCCAAATTCGATTTTTGTTCGCTTGGCTTGTAAGAAATTCTTCACTTTTGTCCAATCTTGGGCTTGTAGATCATGTATCTCCCTCCTTAGCTCTCCTCCTTCACTCCTTAGCTCTCAAAACCAAACCTGTCGATGTAAAAATGAAAAAAAAAAACACCAAATCGCACTTAAACCCCTTGTTTTGCCTGCCCACGATATTTTCCAATCGGATCACGATTTTTTGGAAAAAATCGCGATTTTTTTCCGATCGGCAATTTTTTCAAAAAATCGAGGAAAACATCGCCGATTAAATCGTTTTGGCGAAAAAATCATGATTTTTTGAAAAAATCGTGATTTAATCACGATGTTCAAACCATTGGATGAACCTGAATGACCGGAAAGGTCTCATCGTTGCGATTCTGGCGCCACGAACAGTTCTCAAAACCGAGGTCGTATGCAGAAGTTTTTGAGGTTTGAAAAAGCCCAGTAAACTCTAAAAATGAGTTGACCAAGTTTGACTTTGTTAAATTTGGAAAAATTAAAAAAAAAAGAATATTCTGGGAATATTCCTCAAAATATTCCTTAGACCGTTCCCCAAAATATTCACTGGAGGTCGAATCATGTTCTGACAAGTGGCAAATGTTGATTGTTTGTTGGTTGACCTTTTGGGTTTTGTGGCCAATCACGCGCTGCCACATAGCAGGCCTGGAGGCCGCCACGTGGCCCCAGGCCGTGGAGGAAATATGCCAAATAAACTTTTTTGGAGTTACAAGGTTTGAACCCGAGACCTCCGGGTTATAGCGCTAATGCCTTATCGTTAGGTCACAAAGGTGCTACTTAACATATATTGTTGGCGGATATTATTTGTGTTTTCAAGTTTTAAGCGGTGGAAAATTAAAGGGCTAGCCCAACACCATACGACCATACATGGTGACCAGGGCTCTTAGAACCGGCGGCAAATTTTTTTTAATGTGGTTTAATTAACCACTAAAACGTGGCTTAGCCACTAATATCCTTCATTAGCGCACAAAACGTGCTTAGTATTAAAACATGATTAACCGCCCATAATCCGTGTTTAAATTTAAACAAATCCGGTTTTTAAGTTGGTGGAATTTATGGTGGGCGCACCATATTTGGTGGGAAGGGCCAACTTAACTGTAGTTCACTCCAGTTCTCCACATTTTGTGGAGTTTTTCAAGGGACACTGGGAAATTTTTTTTTTTGGCTATAACTTCTTCAGTTTTCGACCAAATGAGGTGCAAAAATAGTCAAAATTGAGTAATTTCGACATTATGAGCAGTTTGGCACAAGTTTCAGGTCGAAAAGAGGTCATATTCAATAGTTTTAGCTTCAAGGAAGATCAAGGAGCTATCAGGGCCATCATGGAGAAGGCAGTGTATTGGGCTTTCTTTATCTGCTTTAGGTAAATGAATAGTCATTTATCGATAATTCATACCTTTGAATCTAATGAGATGGTTTGCAGAGCCTGTAGAGAATTTTAGAAAGCCGAAAAGCTTCTGTAATGTTCCAAGGGTCATCAATGCCAGCTTTTACCAGCAGCAGTGCAGGGCCTAGCCAGAGCAGCTAGAGACCATATGCAACAAATCAGTAGTCATTCTTGACTTTAAACATAATTATGAATCTAATGATAGAGGTTTCAGAAAGTTTTGAGGACTGCTAGAGGTCGAAAACCCAACAGAGAATTTTTCAGTGACCCTAGTGCCAGGGGTTGCCGACAGGTATTGGAGGCGAAACCGGAGCAGCCGGAGGCCATTTTTGATGAATGAATAGTATATATTGACTAATTCAGAACATTTTGAGAACTTCTAGAGCTCGAGAAGCTGATGTGAATTTTTGGGCAGCCCTGGGCAAATCGTGGAGGATAGCCTAGTTTGGGGATGCAATGCTCGATTTGAGAAATTTATCAGTCGATATTTGGTGTCTGATGTGTATTGGATACAGAAGGAGTGGTTTCAGAGACAGAAACAGAATTCTGAGGGAGTTTGTGCCATTTAGAAGCTCAAAGTAGCTCAGAGCACCGATAGAAGGAATCGTGTCAACGGGAGCATAAAGTTGTTTGTAGAGTTTGGACAGCCATTAGAGGGATATTAGATGGTATTATCAGCCCTTTGGATCATTTTAGTATTCATTGGAGTTAAGTTTGGAACTTGTAAAAGAAAAATTACCATAATCCGAAAGAGCCGAGTCAAGATGACAAAGCTCAAAAGAGACGTAGCCCACGAGATTCGGGTGAAATCCTCGATTAATTTTGTTGTTGTGTTTAAATGTGTTATTGATACATTATGTTGCTGTTATACATGTTAAATTTCAGAAATAAAAAATGAAATTAAGACACATAAACAGTTAAAAATCATACACCACTTTCAAGCATAAATTCCACAAAATTGTCAAGTTCAAGCTAGATCAATTAATTTAAACTGAGTGGGAGGTTCTTGAAATACATACAAGTTATCCAGACCATTTTCAGATCACAAAATAAGAATGCCTTCATTAAAGACCTCCAAGAAAATCTGAAAAGGGCCAAGAGTGTGAATGATGCTCTAGATATGGAGAATAGGCAGCTAGGAGCAAAAATTGCCCTTTATTAGGCTAGAATAATCAAAACCTGGAGAGAAGCTCTAAGGACACAGATAAAGCTAGAAGACTTCATGGGCACCTATGAGGAGAGTGAGGATGAAGAAGGGAAATCTAGGAAGAGACCTAGAACCATGGGGTTGAAGAAGGCATTGGCAAAACAAAGGGAACAAGAATCAGCCTTAGCAGAGCACCTCACCTTGAATGAGATGCTTGCCATGTAGATAGCACAATGATCGGGAGCCTCGGTTGGAGAGATAAAACACTCATTTGGAGGCTAAATTGGAGAAAGCTAATAGGGATCTTGATCTCCAAAGAAAGATGACCAAGCATTATGCCCGGAGAAACCAAGTTGCAAGGGCTAAACTCAAAAAGGCACAAACCAAGATCCAAGCACTCAAATAGGCGAAAGGCCAAGTTAACCTTGGAATTTTGGCACAAGCTTCTCTACATGTCTCTCAAAGCCCATGAGGAAGGTGTCCACCAAATTTGAGGGAATTTTGACCATTTTTTGGTTTTTTTGTGAAATTGGAGGCCTCTAAGCGCATCACCCTTGGCGCTACGTTTATCCCTCAAGCATCCTCAGGAGGAAAACTCAAAATTTTTGGAATCCCCACATCTAGTACAGTATGCTCACCAAGTTTCAGAGTATTTGGAGCATTTTTGACCCCTCAAAAGGCCAAAAAACACCTCTTTTTTCACCTTTCTGCCTCATTTACAGACCTGGCGCTGCGCTCAGAACAATTTTGGGAATTTTTCTTTATGGATAGGTAAATGGAGCTCAATCAGAAAACCAATGGTATGTTTGGAAAGTAGACTCAGCCAGATTTCCAACGGGCCATCACGGAGAAAATTCCGACATTGGGAAGGTCACCAAAACTTGGCTGCAAGTAGACCCATTTTCTGCCCGGAAAGGTGTTGTGCGTTCAGACCAAATTGTACACTTTTGGCCAAAAGTCAACAAAAGACACTCATTAATTGCAAAATGATATTTTAATGTTTTTTGAGGCAAATCAATCCAAAATTAGGTGTTAGGAGTTATTTTGGCATTTATTTCATGAGATATTTTATGCCTTGGGCCTTGCATGGTCTCTTAGGCATAAATGACATTTATGGCTATTTTTGACATTTTCAAACCCTAGTTAGGGTTTTTGCCATCCTTTGCTAGATAAATAGAGCACGAGGGATTCATTGTAAAAGGTTGGCATTTGATGGCTCTTTGGAGCAATACATAGTTTTTTTTAGATTGGAGAAGAAATTGGTGTTGTGGAGTTTATGAATTGCTTGTCTTGATTGATGATGGAGAAGGCTGCTTGCAGGATCCCCGACCTTGGCTAATTTTGATGTGATTCTATTCAGTTATTGTTTTCTTATGTATCATTGTGTTTCATCCTTTTAAATTTCAGTAGGAAAAAAGATTTAGACTAAGAAATGTTTTTCAAAGGCACCTTAGCTCTGTTTGTTCTTCACTTCCTTTATGTTTTCCTCTGCTAGGTCATTTTAGAGAATTATTAATTATTTTCTAGACCCCTAAGCTTGTTTATTTCATGAATGGTTCAATACAGTAGGTATCAAAGATGATTTATGGTTAGCCCTGCTTATTTGATGTCACTAAACACTATTCTTGAGGTCTCTCTCCAAAGTACCATTAATTAGGTTTTCCAAAGAGGCTATGTTTCGATCATACCCTTTGTCCATGCTTGAATAATTGTTTTGGAGATCTTCATAGCTATGATCAATGATGTTTAGGTGTTCCCTCTTCTTTTATTAAATTTATATGTGTATATTAAATTTTTTCTAACCTTGAAGGTGAAATCACTAGAAGTTAAATGAGTTTCTCACCTTCTATATTTCATTGGATTGTTTGTCTGAAATGCTTATTTGCTTAAGTTGAATCAAAGAGTTATTGGTGTGCCATGTCTATTGATTACTTCTTCATGCTAAATGGTGTTAAGTTCCCTTCTTGTTTCAAGTACATGACAAAGGATTCTTAGTTTCCCTTTGCCCTACTTTTTTTCACAAACTTGATGTTCATTTCACTTCACAAAAACCTTGAGAATCCATCTGACCATGCTAGATTTTCCCTGTGATCCACCTTGATTTATTTTTGAAACTTTCCAAGACTTTATTGACTCCAGAGCCCAATGAATTTAATATTCCTCACTCTATCTATTCTACTTTATCATCTTACCCAACCAAAACAACAAACAAACCCTACACTTAACAACTAGCCTAAAATCAAACCCTAAATCCAAACAAGTTCACATCCTTTGCACAAAGTAGAGAGAACCTCTCTGAATCCAGGAAGAGTAGGTCCTAGGACTCCAAATATTGGTCTGATGTTACCTTGTGCATTTCATCTCACCAATCTAACAAATCATGGGAACATAACAGGCTCATAGCAACTTATGTCCAACTTTGCTCTTTTGAACCACTTTTCACCAACATCGGGTATGCCTGTAGCATGGGAAATGGCATTTGATGATAGCTCAAAATATAACCGTGCAATATTTACTTGTTTATTGTGTAGGTTGAGGACAAACAACCTAGTGAGCTCAGGGCGACTTTGCACTTGTTGGACCTTTTCACAAAACTGGAAACACCCTACATTTTGAAAACAGGTGATAATCATGGGAGAAGTATTAAGCTCCACAGTGTCTTAGCGTTCAAATCTATTGAATTTTCCACCTCTTTGTTTCTACCTCCTAGGCACTTGGCTTTCCTCACTACTCCCATATCCTCCTTCTCCGGACATTTTGATTTATATTGTCTTTAAACAACCTTAGGCCTACTTGTGAAACTTGGTAGGAGTGAAAACTGATAAATTCTTGCTTGGAGGTCAAAACAGGACTTTTTCATGAGGACTTAGGGTTTCTAATAATTAGGGTTTTGAACAATTTCCGTTAACCATTAAATCATCAAATCTATTGGAGGGCAAGGAAAAACACCCACCTACCAAATTTCAATGTCTTTGTAGGTCCTTGGTGCAGCTTAGAGGTGTCCTTTCAACATTTTTTTGCAATTTGCAGGTGGAGGAGGGCTTCTGGTGAAGGCGCAGCGCCTGAATGTGTTGTCGGGTCCCTTCTGCCTAAGGCGCAACGCCTGAACGAATTCAGGCCTGTCGAGTTTTCCTGGGCGCAACACCTGCACGCATTCATGCTTGTTGGGCTTCCTACGCGTAGCGCTGAATGCTCTTCTAGGCCTGTCGGGCTTCCTACGCGCAGCGCCTGCACGATTCCCTGCCTGTCAGGCTCTCTTGGGTGCAGCGCTAGGCGCATTCACTATGTCTGCCGGGAAATTCTGGGCGAACGGGTAGTGCCCGTCTGAACGTGCAACGTGTTCTCTTGAATGCGTAGTGCAGTGTAATTTTACACTGTAAAAACTTCTGAACGTGTAGCGCCGGGCTCTGAAAGCGTAGCGCCTACACGAACACGTAGCGCTGGGAAACTTGTCCAATTTTTCACTGAAACTCTCAAATTTTCCTCTTGGATGCTCTAGCTATCTTTGTATATGTACAATGAGTTTAGTGAAGGGTAAAAAAGGCCCTTTATAGTCTAGGGAGATAAATTGAATTTAAAAAAAACCCACTTTGCTAAATTTTTTAGTCTCTTTGTCACTTTCACGGATATTATTTTGACTTTTTGCAGTAGGTGACTTAAAAACATAAAAATGGTCTTTTCCCTTCTAACCATTTTTCTTTGTTGCTCTTCAGGTTGCTGACATGGTTAACTTTGACTTCTTTTGGCCTATTTATGCCTTTAACACTTGCTCTGTAGATGTTTGTTTGAGTCACATGATTTATTGTGTTTTGGCTTGTTCATGCCTTTCAACCACTTTCAGTCAATAAGTGTTATGAAAACCTTGAAATGACCCTCTTCCCTCTGATCTCTGGAGCATGCTAAAATCACTTTGACAACCTCAGGCACTTGCATGGTGGCAGCATCTTTAAAAATTCTTTGTTCCTACCTTGGAGATTAAATTTCCTTTTGCTTGATGGGTGGTTGAGGAACTTGTTTTCATTTTTCTCACTAATCTCTAGGCATGATAAATCCATCTTTGACAAGTACCATAGTATTCACAATCATGTATGCTACCTCATCTTTGGCCACTTCTGATTTGTAGGTGCCATGACATACTGATTTATCCTTTTCTAATGTTCTTGGTTTTTGACATATTTAGTCACACAGTAGCAACCTTATAATCAGTTTGGTCTTCCATCTTGGAGCTTAACCCTATGTTTTTATTCCTTTCATCATTAAGTGAAAATGACTAAAAATGAAATCTTGATCTTCCTTTCACTGACACTCTTTTCATTTTCTTTCTTCTAAGGCAGTGAGATACTTTACCTTGGAAAACTCTGGAAGTCACCTACAACAGTCTCTTCAAACCTTCTTTCTATTGTCATCATGGAGGCCTAATAGGTTCACTTTACCTCCCTTGCCTATCTTTCCAAAACCTTAGGTTTATGGGCTATTTCAGAAGAATCATTAGTGTTGTCTTCTAAGTTCTCTGTAGCCCTTTCAAGTTCACTCATTTCTGTCCAGTTCACCTCCCTTTTTCCCTTTTTCATTTATAATTTTGAAGAAACATCTTCCATGTTTGGTTCATTTGGAGTGCCTCCTCCATGTGTTCTGCTGCATTGTTCCTTGCTTGGCACATTGCTAGCCCAATCATGCTTAGAAACCCCGATCTTCCCCTTGGACATAAACTGCTCCATGTCCTTTTGTTGTGAATGTCTTTAAATAGGAGCAGGCCTATTACCTTACCAATTTTTGCTGATAGTCACCTTGACACTTCTGCAGAAATGTCAAAATGAACAATTTACTTTTACAGAACTTGAACTTGATAAGGTGATCTTCCTTGGATATTTTTCTAATCTATCTTGGAAAAACATGTGCTGACCTCCTTTCAGATTTGATTCAGCTTCTAGCATAGGAAAAACCGAGCTCAAAATATTCAAGGATAACCCTACAACCTATGAAACCCTAATGACCTAGTGGGAGGCTCTTTTGACTTGGTCTTTGACTGAAAGCTTGGCTTGGGGTCTTCAAGTGTGAAAAATATAATTTTTTGACAAATTTATGTATTGAAGATCCAAAATCCAATGTACTTGATTTATCTAAAGATCCTACAGAGATAGTTTTGAGACCATCAATGCTTGAGGCATTTGGTGAATATGGGAAAGAGTAGGTTGATTGGTAATCCTAGATGGCAAGTGGAGGGGAGTGGCAAAGGAAAAACAGAGTGCTGAGGTTATGGGTGGGAAAAATAGGATAAAGATGAGTGGCATGAGCCCATGAGGGGTTTTTTAGGAGTGGTAGTCTGACTAGGGAATGGCAGAGTAGTAAAATAGTGAAAATTTTGTTTTAAGGATAATGAAGGCAATGAGATTTCTAAAACTCACAATATTCATGAATCTTGTTTTTAGAAATCTAGGACAAATATTTAGTCATCTACAAATAGCAAAAATTACTGATGACTAACATAATTGACAAAGGTTTTTTATATGACATATTTAGGTTTAATTCATTATTATCTTGGTATTGAAGTTGATAAAAAACCACAACATATTTTCATCTCTTAGAAGAAATGTGTTGATAAGTTATTGAACAGATATAGTTGGCAGAATGTAATCTTGTTGCTACTCCAATGGAGTAGAATTTGAAACTCACTTCCGAAGAAGGAAAGTCATTTGAATATCCAACGAAGTACATGCAACTTGTTGGAAGTTTGATTTATTTGTCTATTACTTGTCCTGATATAACCTTTGTTGTCGGAATCCTTTCCAGGTTTATGCATCATCCTTGTGATGGGATTTGGGTAGCAGCAAAAATATTTTTGAAATATTTAAAAGGAACTCAAACTTACGGCATCAAATATTCCAAAGTTTTAGACTTCCATCTTGTTGGTTATTCAGATTCATATTTTTATGGAGATAAAGAAAATGGAGTCTCAACTTCTAGATATTCGATGAATCTTGGATCAACGACCATCAGTTGGAGATCGCGCAAGAAATCTGTTTCTGTTGATTCTAGCACCGAAACCGAATATGTTGCAATAGCTCAAGCAACTAAGGAAATCATTTGGCTTTGGAAAATACTCGAAGATTTGTAGAAGAAATAAAAATATTCAACTCCTCTATTTTTCGACAAATCTTCTGCAATTCAGTTGGCCTAGAATCCAAATTTTCATGATCGAACCAAACATATCAACACCAAGTATCATTTGATTCGACATCATATAGAGACCAAAACAATTCATCGGACAAATTGTCCAACTTCTGAACAAATTGCAGATACTTTTACCAAAGCATTAGGGCGTGAAAAGTTCGAAAAATTTAGATCCTTACTTGGTATTACAGATGTCTCTTTGAATTAAGGGGGGAAATGTTGTAATCCTACGGGATTCTATTCAGTTAGGTTAGGTAGTTAGTTATACTCTGTTAGATCAGTTATTCATTTAAGTATAAATGTAATTTTGATTTCAATGAATAAACACAGAGATCACATGATCATTATTGAACACTATGTAAAATGGACTACTCTTATGTAGAAATGGGATGCCCCATTAAAGCCCATTAAATATAAACTGATTTACTTGGATGACCCCCCATAACCGCATTCTCACTTGGGAAAACTTGATGAAGAGATGCTTTCTGGGTTTGGGGAGATGTCCATTTTGTCAGCTAGATTTTGAAGATTGTTCTCATATGTTTTTTATTTGTCCTTTTGTGGTTTACATCTAGGAGGAAGTATCAAATTTTCTTAGGATCAAGGTAGTGGCGGATAATTCTTCTATATTTTCATGCCTTAGCTTCTAGTCCTCTAGGCTGAGAGATTTTAGATCCATTCCATTATATTTTTTATGGGGTATATGCCACTCTAGGAATGCTTGCATTTTCGATAACAAACCTTTGGATGTGTTGAGCACAAATCTCCAAATTTTTTCTTATTTCCTAGAGAAAGGCCCATGGTGTCCAAAGCCCTACCAACACTCATTTTCCTATAAGGACCTTGGGGATTTGTTTCCCATCGGATATTTTGACGGGGCTTCATCTGGTGGATAGCGTTGATGTGGTGTATACATCAAAATCAGTCATTTTGAAGCCTTTTGTTTCTACTGGCATGGTGGTCCTCACTCAAATCACAGGTCAAAGGTGGCTGCTCTATGGGGGGTTCTCCAATGTGTTTCTTGGTTGGCCATTGATAAGATTTTGGTTGTTGGCGATTCAAAATCGGTCATAAAGTGGGTTTGGGGACAGATCTCTCTTGAGGTGCTTGTATTTTTTCACTAGATGGAAAGCATCAAGTCTCTGCTAACCTCTTTCATTGACCTTTACTTTCATCATGTTTATCGGGAGAAGAACTCGGAGGCAGATGCCCTACCCAAGCATGGAGTTTCTTGTCTGCCTAGGCTATTTCATTTTGAATTCCTGCAAGATGGTTCTTTTTGTGGTTCAGGATCCTTCAAGTCTCAGATCTCCTAGGCTTTTATTATGCTATGTTTTTCCTCTATGTCATGTTATTATCATGGTACTTCTATTTAATTTTTTTATCAGATGATTTTTGCTTATTGGCTTTCTATCGTGTGAGAGCGAAAGGATCCTCTAGTCCTTGTTGAGTCCATATGGGTCTTATAGGTTTATTTTGGTAAGTTGTTGATCAAATGGATGTACCTTCGGTCCTTCTCTTTTCTGGTTTTGAGTCCTTTTAATCTCCTTGAGGTATACTGCAAACAGACATTTGGAGATTTTTTCATGTTTTATGTAAACTCTTCTTTATTTATAATGAAGGACGTTTTTTTTTTTATTAATTTTTTTTTTCTGTTGAAAAAAAATACTTTCATTTTAGGGTATTGCTACATAATTTCCTCTTCCTTAATCAAGAATGAATTTGGAATCGTTTATTGTTGATAGAAATGATTAAGGAATTTTGCATCGGTTATTGTTGATAGAAATGATTAAGGAATTTTGCATCGGTTATTGTTGATAGAAATGTTTTTTATTTTATAAGTAAAAGATTGTAGTATCGTTGATAATAGAAATGTTTTCACAATATCTAATTTTAAATTTTTGAAAATTTCATTATAAATTTATTCAAAAGTTAAAATAATAGTTTTGTTGTTTAGATTTTATTTTAAAATTTATTAAATAAAAATAATAATATTACCTTCATGATTTGGAATTTTAAAAGTTCTTTTTTTTCAACATGTTTTATTTATTTATTGAAAAGATTGATTAGAGGGTGATGGAAGTCATCGTAACACCATTTATGGTCTGAGAATGTAAACTTATGTGATTCATAGCGATTTACCTGAAGAGTTATCTTGATGGTGTTCTTTTTTTGTGGAAAAAATAAATTGTATATTTGTTATTTCCAGGAAATAAAAATATATATTCAACATTCAAATCCTTAAGTTCTATATATTTTCAAACCTTTCCTTTGAATTGTAAGTTCGATAGATTTTCAAGCCATTCTCTAAAAGGGTCATGATGGCCAAAAACTAACTACGTGAATAAAAAAATTGTCAGTTAAATATAGCCTTGACCACTAACATTTATCCCATAACTTTTCAAAACATCAAGATTTGTACTTTCGGAAGTGCTATCCCACCTTGGCTCTATGTCCATACCAAGGATCCTTCATCTAGTATGAGAGCTTCCTTTGAAACGTTGTATTCTTGTTGTTTGTGCACCATGTAAATATATTCCATTGACAATAAGTCATAAGATTCCTACAATTCTTGGATTACAGTATGTTGTCATAGTTCTAAGCTAAGAATACCCAACTTAGCTTTCCTTTGAAACTAGGTCACTACAAGCTTAGAGTCCCCAACGACTTGAAGTAGCCTCATACCTCTTTCGCTAGCAAACCTCAGTAGAGCCCAAAATTACAAGAGCCCGACCCTCGAATTTGATCCAATTCTTGCTCCCATGTTTAAGCTAAAAAGGTGATTTGAAGTAAGAAATAACACCATACTTGTCCCACATTTCCTCTCTTGGTTTGCACCATCAAAAAAATCTCCAAGCCACATGTGGCTTAAAATGCAATGCATATGCAATGCATTCTTCTTTGGCTTGATTTGTTTTGGTATACTAGGTGCTCCTCCTTAAAAGCAACTTGAACTTTCCATGCCACCCACTTAAGCCTTCCTTGAGTATCCATAAACAAAGTATGATTCCTTCAAAGTTAGATATCCCAAATTATGAAGAATAGGAGAGACGAGTCTCACAATATTAAAATTTTGAGTAAAAAATGATTATATAGGATTGAACAAGATAGGAGCTATTGGTATAAGGTATCCCATAAGACTAAAAAAACAAATAGAATATGAATGGTCGTATCGTATTAAAATTTGGGATTTACTGCAGACATTATTGGAATAATATCGTGTGCAACATAAAGTAGATGGTTAAGGAATATCAAATATGAAAAAAAGTCTTCTAAAAATATTTGTGAATGATAAAGAAAAAAAACACAAATTCAATGGGCCTTACTTAAGATGGAAAATTATATCAATTAATAACTTTGAGAAACTCATCTAAAAAACATATTTTTTTCTTTGTAAAACATTATTTAAATAATGGAAAAATTATGACAAAGAGTGAATTGAAGACCACTCTCCTACTTCACCTACTTCACCCAATGGTTAAAATGGGAGTTGGTTATTGTAATTAAGTTCAAATTTGTATTTATAAATAATTTCAATAAGTAAAAGAGGTTTTTTTGAGAAATTTCTTTTGATAAGGATTTTTTTTCCAACATTGTTTTTGGCATTCTAGTTAATATTGAGAAGCCAATCATTGAGTAAGAAATTTAGCAGTACAAAAACATGTTCCTACATATGGTAGATTAATCTATGAATCATTGAATAGTGTGGATGTTTTTGCAAAAAATTAATTATCTTCATTTCAAACTATTTCAAAGAATTGTAAATATTTCTTCAATTTATTTCTTAAAAAAATTGATTATTTGGATTGGATATAAATTCTATTTTTTAGGTAAATATTTATAGTTTATTGGAAAATAGGCTATTTTATCTATGAAATATTTTTAGAACTAATTCCCAATTTTTTTTAAGAATAAAGCAATAGTTAATTATGTTCCTTAACTTATCTCTTAGAACCTTGTATTTGTTTTAAATAGTTATGAAATAGTTGAAAACTTTAATCTCTTTTTTCTTTTTTTCTTTTTTTCCTTTTTTTGTAAATTTAGTAGTTCCTTACCATTTTCTATTTATCAAAAAGGGGTAGGTTGCAACATATACATATTCAGTGACCTCAGCCTGCCTAGAGGAAACCAGGTCTGTTGGCCACCTTAAAGCATTAAATTCCATCCAAAATTGAAATTGTTTCTTTCTTCTACTCGCTGCTATGTCCATTTTACTATTTAAAACGAAGTCTAATTAACAACATAAAACATAAAAGCTATCCGAAAAAAATCATAAAAACTTAAAGCTTGATTTACTAGCCATCTAAAAAGTAAATCGGTGTCAGATCTTTTGCTGTAGAGCCGGGCATATCAACTTGCTGCATCTTTTGAATCTGCCTTTCGATTCTGCCAATTCGGGCTGTTGCATGGTGCTATGACACCTTGATATCTTGGAGTTCAGTTTTTATTTCCTGAAGGATTGAGATCACTTTAGGACTTCCATCTATTGGTTGTAAGCTTTGCAGTGCTTTGGCTAGCACGCATTTCAGAGTCCAGTATGCATGGATAGTTTGATTAAATTGAGAAAGGAGTCCTCTACTGTTTCCAGGATCGATTACAAAGTCCATACTTTCCTCCTGTCCCTCTATGTCTTCTTCATTACTGTTGCTTTCTCTCTCCCATCCCTAGATTACATTTCTAATTTGTGGGGGGTTACCAGCAGAGTAAGCTTCCAAGAGTTTCTGTAGGTTTTAACCCTGAACATAAATTATCTACACATGAATCTTATAACAGAAAATAAACAATAGCGAGAGCATAAAACATAAAATAGATAAACAAAGATATTTTCCCCTGGATCCCAAATTGGGACGACCATCTTGATTTTTCATTATATTCCTTTTAGTGTTACAACACATATATATACATGCCGAAGCATACATAAACCCCAATCCATTAACCCTGGATTAGAACATAACCGTAGTTCCCTTGACCGGATCTACAAAATACCAGGGGCCGAAAACCATCGTACCCCAAAACCATGTGCAAACTCACGCACAAAACATGGGTGGGTCCGCATATGAGTGGGACCGCATACCAAAAAAAATTTCGTCGGGGCGTTGCCCTAGACCCCGACAGGGGGGGCGGCCCCCCTGCTGCGCCCGGCGCAACGTACAACGCGTAGGGCTAGTCGTGGAAAGAATATAACACATACCCAACATTCTCCCACTTGTTGTTTTATTTCCACGGGGGGGCACAGGAGAGCTTAGTCATTTGGCCAATTCTTCAACACCCATTGTTTCTCTACACCAAGAGAACTTTTAAGTGCTCACAGACTTCGTCAATGCATCTGCAACATTCTTCAAAGTGTCCACCTTTACCAGTAACACCCTTTTAGCTTCAACCATATCTCTAACAAAGTGATATTGAACATCAATGTGCTTTGTCTTTGAATGATAAGCAGGGTTCTTAGCCAAGAAAATTGAACTTTGGCTATCACAGTCTATCCTTATAGCTTGCTATACCAACCCCATACTTGAACACAATATCTGCAACCAAACTGCTTCCTTGCTTGCATGAGTGGCTGCTATGTATTCTGCCTCTGTAGTTGAAAGAGCCACTACAGACTGTCTTTTACTCATCCAACTGACTGCACCTCCAAATAAGCTAAACACATACCCACTTGTAGATCTTCTTTGGTCCAGATCTCCAGCCCAGTCTGCATCAACAAAACCACGAATGTCCAACATTCTTTCCAATCCTGGTCTTCCCTGGTAGCACAAGCCATAATCACTAGTGCCATGTAAATATTTGAAAACCCGCTTCACTGCTGTCCAATGCTCCTTCCCTGGGTTTGACATAAACCTGCTCAATACTCCCACTGCATGTGCAATGCCTGGTCTAGTACAGACCATTGCATACATCAGGCTACCCACTACACTTGAATATGAAACACGAGACATATCCTCCTCTTCTTCTTGTGTCTTGGGACACTGTTCAACAGACAACTTTGCACCTACAGGAATAGGAACACTCACCAGTTTACTATCCTGCATATTGAACCTCTGCAATATAGTCTCGAAATACTTCCTCTGGTTTAACCAGAGCTTCCTCTTTGCCCGATCTCTCTTAATTTCCATACCCAAAATATAGTTTGCAGCACCAAGATCCTTCATGTCGAATTTGGAGAACAGTTGGGTCTTCAAATCTTGGATAATTTCTTTGTCATTTCCAATCAACAACATATCATCCACATACAAGACCAAATAAATAACATGGTCACCAATTAATTTAAAATAAACACAGTGATCCTGCTTTCTTATGGTGAAGCCAAGTCCTCGTATATAGGTATCAAATTTCTGATACCACATCCTTGGTGACTGCTTTAACCCATACAGAGACTTCTTCAACCTGCATACCAGTTCTTTCTTACCCTTCACCATAAAGCCTTCAGGTTGCTTCATGTAGATCTCCTCTTCTAGATCCCCGTGAAGAAATGCTGTCTTCACATCCATCTGTTCTATCTCAAAATCAAATGCGGCAGCAACAGATAAAAGTAATCTAATAGAAGTAACTTTGGCAACAGGAGAAAAAATATCACCAAAATCAATTCCCGGCACCTGGGAATAACCTTTCGCTACCAACCGAGCTTTGTATTTCTCCACCTTGCCTTCTAAATTCATCTTCTTCTTAAACACCCATTTGCTCCCAATGGGCTTCCTTCCAGCCGGCAACTCCACCAGATCCCATGCATCGTTTTTGTGCAAGGATGCCATTTCATCAACCATGGCCTCCTTCCAGAGTTTTCCATCCTCTGAATCTACTGCCTCCCTGACAGTTTTGGGTTCATCATCAGTTATAGTTAAGGCAAAACCTGAACAGTAAGCAGATGGACTATACCTTTCTGGTTGCCTTCTTTCTCGAACTGATCTTCTCAAAGCTGGAGTTTTTGGCTCTTCATCTTCTGAGTCTTCTTCTGTTGTAGAGTCTGATTCATCCTCCTTTACCTCAAACTCTATCTTCTCAGGTTCCTTTGGTAGGACTTCATGTTTAACAACATCTTTCACTTCTCTAAACACCACATCTCAATTTGTACAAAAGCAGTTGGAAATATGATGCGAGTGTTGTCTGTGTTGTCCCTTGATGGCAGAATTTGAATGAAGATGAAGACATGCGACATTGACATGTGTTGTCCTTGATGGAAATCCACCTGGTGAAGTTATTCTTGACTTGATGGACTTGATAAAGATGATGGCAACTTACTTGATGAAGTTGTGCTTGCTAGAATATGTTCTTGATGAAGAAAATATGATGTATCTACGGTGTGCAATGAAGAAAGGAATTCAGAATGTGCTCAAAGTATGATGAAAAAATTATGTCTCTATGAATACGCGGATATGTCTAAAAAGAACGTGATAAGTCGCGTATGGGAAAAAGCGCTCAAAAAGTGAAAATCCAGGGGCCCGTGGTATTGAAGGCTCATGGTATTGATGACTCGTGGTATTGAAGGCTCATGGTATTGATGACTCGTGGTATTGAAGACTCATGGTATTGAAGACTCATGGTATTGAAGGCTCATGGTATTGGTTTGACTCGTGGTATTGAAGGCTCATGGTATTGGTTTGGCTCGTGGTATTGAAGGATCATGGTATTGTTTTGGCCCATGGTATTGAAAAAGATAAACCTATATAAGGAGAAGAAATTCATTGTGCAAATCACAAGTGTGGGTGCAAGATGTCTGATCTTGAATGAATACTTCTCTTTGAAGTAGATCTGAATGGAAAGGGTTACACTTGAAGATAAATCTGAATGTATGATGCACCAATGATGAAGAAGGGGATCTAGATCTGAAATGCATTTGTATTTGCTAGATCTGATTATGGAAGGCTTAGATCTGTGATGAGGCGAACATCTAGGCGAACATCTGTCTGAAGTGAAAGGGTATGAAATATATGATCTGTTCTGCTGTGTTTCTGATATCTGATCTGTGTTGATAAGTATCTGTTGGTGATGTATGTTTGTGCTAAAAAGTATGGAAAGGGTCCAGTGTGAAAATTGATGAAACGTGGTCCAAGGTGGTGCTGAGGGTTGTAGCCTTCAGTCAGGGGGTCGTAGCTCCCTTCCAGGAGAGGCTGGTAAACGAGATCAGGGGGTCGTAGCTCCCTTCCAGGAGAGGCTGGTAAACGAGTCAGGGGGTTGGAGCTCCCTTCCAGGAGAGGCTGGTAAACGAGCGCAGGTGGGTGCCTGCGTGCTGGTCAAGTCTGCGCCAGCACATATGTTGTAACATGTTTTCTCTATAATAAAATATTGAAGGCTGAGCAACTGCAGCGGTGGTTTTCTCCCGAATTGGGTTTCCACCTAAAAATCCCGGTGTTCATGTGTGATGCTTGGTGTGATGGTTTATTCTGTTCTTACTGCACATGTTTACTATTTATGGAACATCTGATGAATGAATAATGGAATGATATAAGCAAAGAACTAATGACATAATTAGGTCTCTGTGTATACGCAAGTTTTATGAAGGATATCCACATGTATATGCTAGTTGGCTTCAGAAAAGTAGCATATGGGTTTTAGAGCATGAAAAAGTAAAAAGTTTTGAGTATGCAGTAAATACTGATTCACCCCCCCCTCTCAGTATTTTTCCCAACACCTTATTTCCGGGTTCCAAAGCTTGTAACCCTTTAAACCATACTTATACCCAATTAAGATGCACCTTTCAGATTTATTATCCAACTTGCTCCTTTTCTCCTTTGGAACATGTACATATGCATCACATCCAAATACCCTCAGATGTGAAAGAGAGGGTTTCTTACCACTCCATACCTCATGTGGAGTCTTATCCTCCAACGCTGATGAAGGTGATCTATTAACCAAGTAACATGCAGTCTCCCCTCCATCGCCTCTCGCCCTTCAAACATGTCCTAACCCGCACCACCGTGATCTATTCTTGCCTTTCCACCGTTGTTCTATTCATTCTTCGCAACTCTGTTTTGCTGAAGTGTGTATGGAGTAGTCTTCCTCCGTGCGATACCACACTTCTTACAGAACTCTTCAAAGTCCTTCTTGCAGAACTCCCCACCATTATCTGTCCTCAACGCCTTTATCTTCTTCTCGGTCTAGTTTTCCACCAGAGCCTTAAATTATTTAAATTTGTCAAAGACTTCACATTTCTTCCTCAAGAAATATATCCATGTATTTCTTGAGAAGTCATCTATGAATGAAACATATTACACAGACTTTCCCAGTGATGGAACTGACACAGGTCCAAACACATCACTGTGCACAAGTTCTAATATGTTGTTTGGTTTCTCTTAAAGTACCCGGTATGAAAACTCACCCGATTCTCGTCTTCCTATATACACAATGTTCACAAAAAATCGAAATCCGTGAGAACAATTAGACATACCTTCTACCATACCATCTCTATGCAAGATTCAAGGCCCTTCTCTCCAATATGTCCAAGCCTTTGATGCCATAGCATGGTCTTTTCTCCTATTGGTTGGCCTAGACTTTCCGTCCCACTTTCGAAACCACGTAATATTACACTTCATCAATAACATCTTGAAACTTGGTTAGGCTTGTACAGAGTTCCAGTTCGAACTCCCCACATTAATACCAGTGCTCCCCGAACCATCTTGCAGGCATCTTTCTCGAACACTGTTTTTACACCCGCATCATCCATCTTGCTTACAGAAATCAGATTTCTGGCCAATGCAGGAATATGCAGAACACCAGGAAGTGTTCTAATCCTTCCACCTTGCAGCTTCAACTTGACCTTTCCACGTCCGATGATTCTGGCCTTCCTATCATCCCCTAGGAAGACATCACCACCATCATATTTCTCATACTCGCAGAACCACTCCCCATGGGGAGTGAAGTGAAAGGATGCACCTGAGTCAATCAACCATGACTCATGATCTACATGTGTATTTGAAGAAGAAGCCAAATACACATCTCCACCTTCATTCGAGGTGGTTTTTGCCTCTGCAGAAGGAGCTTCATCAGATCCATTTCCTTTCTCAGGAGCTTTAGATCTACATTCCTTTTTGTAGTGTCCTTCCTTTCCGCATTTCCAGCACACCTTTACAAACTTTCCAGGAGATTTAGATCTCCCTCTAGATTTAGATCTCCCACTCGAAGCCTTATTCTTGTTTCTGTTCTGGGACCTTCCTCGTACAGATAAGGAATCTCCATTTTGACCCTCCATATTTCTCCGTCTCATTTCCTCCGACAGCAAGGCTGAGACAATGTCATCAAAATTCAAGGTAGTTGTGTTGCTACCTATCGCAATAACCAGACTGTCCCACGAGTCTGGTAGAGAACACAACAAACTGATGCACTTATCTTCATCTGAGATTTTAATATCAACAGATGACAATTGACTTACCACAGTATTGAAGGCGTTCAGATGCTCTGTCACCGAGTCTCCATCCTTCATCCTCAGGTTATACAGCTTTTTCCGCAGGAACAAATTATTCACCAGAGACTTAGATTGGTACAAAGTCCCAAGTTTTTCCCACAAGGTCTTCGCCGTAGCTTCCCCAGATACATTCAACAATACTGAATCTGAGACACACAACCGTATTGTGCTCTTAGCCTTTCGATCCAGTTTCTTCCAGTCTTCATCTGACATTGCCGTTGGTTTAGTACTTGGATCTACCACGATCCACCGATCTTTATCCACCACCAGATCCTCCATCTTGATCTTCCGCAACTCAAAAAAATCGACCATTAAATTTCTCGATCTCTATCTTTCCGCCGCTCGCCATCTTCTTTCACCGCAAGAATCGATCCCGCATCTCTCACATCTCCCACCGAACAAAGGACCACTACGTGTCCAGCAAAAAACCCTCAACAACAAAGGCGTCCCCTTACGAAAGGTGCTCAAGTACCGTATGTAGGTTTTAACCCCCGAACATAAATTATCTACACACGAATCTTATAACAGAAAATAAACAATAGCAAGAGCATAAAACATAAAATAGATAAACACAGAGATTTTCCCCTGGATCCCAAATTGGGACGACTAGCTTGATTTTCATTATATTCCTTTTAGTGTTACAACACATTTATATACATGCCAAAGCATACATAAACCCCAATCCATTAACCCCGGATTAGAACATAACCGTAGTTCCCTTGACCAAATCTATAAAATACCAGGGTTCGAAAACCATCGTACCCCAAAACCATGTGCAAAATCATGCACAAAACATGGGTGGGTCCACATATGAGTGGGACCGCATACCAAAAAAATTTTCGCTTCTGGCGCCGCCCCCGTGACCCCTCCGTCGCGCCCGCGCTGGCGCAACGTACAACGCTAAGGGCTAGTCGTGGAAAGAATATAACACATACCCAACAGATTCTCCATTATCTCTTTCTTCGTCTTCCTTCCTCGCTTGCTTGGCTCAGCCATGTTTTTTTAAAGCTGTTGCTTTCCTTTATTTCCAGGCTTACGCTTTGCGAATTTCCTTTTCACCATTGCTCTAGTTTGGCTGGGTTGAAACAAATGCAGAGCTAAAACTGTATATATTATCAGAGAGCCTATAGAAGGTGGTGAATTAGTTACTGAGAACCCGTGAATTTTCAGGGGTATTTCTGCCACTACGGAGTAATTCAAGGAGTTATGAATGTGCGTCCCTTTACAGAGACAAAGACGGATATGGTTTGAAAAACATAACTGACCCAAAATATCTTTGTAAGTATAATGTTGCCTATCTATCTTACCATCGACATAAATTACCCAGAAAGAAAAACTAAGATAATGACTGACCAAATTACAAGAATAACAGGTTTTAAAACCTTGACAGAGGCCTTTCCGCTTGTCTTCGCGTTGCATACACAAGATTTCATAAATTTGAGACTCCCAATCTTGACTTATCACCAGACCATGAAGAATACAAGCTAAGAACCTTTGCATGAGACGCAAAAGCAAAATTCTACAAGGAGTTCGAAAACAGGGCTGAATAGTCTTCTGAGGGATGAGAAAATTTATATTTCTAAACATGCTACAGGTGAAATCAAAACCAAAAATTACATGCAATAGCCTGACGAAAGAGCAATTGCAATTCCTACCCATTCCGTCTCTACTCGGACCTATACAGAAACTGGTGGGTAAATTAACATGGATGGATACAAGAACTAGTACATACCACTGAACCCGAGCGCAAAACCGTGTTGGGGAGGCGTGTTCTACAACAATTCCTTCCAAACCTCTGTTGCTGCTCCTGCGAGGAAGAATGTTTTTCTCTCGACCCTGAGCTTATTTCCTTAACCTCATCCTTCACTTTTTCCAACGTCGTCCTGACACAGTTGGTTGGCATTCCATTTATGTCATTATTAATCGGTATGCCGCGTACCCTTCTCTATGCAGGCTAATTAATGTTGCCAGGTATTCCCACATCATTTTCACATGCTGCCGCATGTCTGCCGTCCTCCACCTGCCTCATAGCAATGGACATTGGGCACCCCTATCGGGGGTCTTGGCTTATAGCTATATCTTGCTCTATTATGATCTGTAGGAGGTGTAATTCAATGTCTCCCAGATCTTGTCTCTTTGATTCACATCCAACTGTCAACCCTAATTATGACATCCCCAGTTTTCTAAATAATCTGTAGCCTCGTTTCCTGTTCTGCGGACATGCGAAGGTATGAGACAATGGACTTCCTGTATGAGTAATACTATCTCTTGGATAAGACGTGTTGTCCTCCAAATTTTTCTTATTTTTTCCCAGGGCGTCCCTTGCTACAAGTTACTAATCACCCTCGTGACTATTGTCGAATCCCCTTCAATAATGAGTTGATGGTAATTCTCTCGATTTTCTATTATAAGCCCTTGTTTAATTGTTGTTAGCTCTACTTCATTTTTTGTTGCGTACCCAATTTCCATTACATATACCCTGCAAGATATTCCATGAGATTTTCTAAATATTCCTCATGCTCCTGCCTGGATTACCTTTTTATGCCACATCATAATTAAGTTTGATAAATCCATATTGTGGAAGTTGGAACTTATCTCCTGGGTTTTTCCAAGGGGGTTTAAATTTCCAAAGTGTGTTTGCCAGCATTTGTGGTCTTAAATTCAATTTGGCTAGTATGTGGCCTTCTATTCCTGTAATCTTCCAGTATTCGTCTGTCCATTTCTCTACCAATATAGTTTCCCAAATATTTTCGATGATTCCCTGCCATATTTGGGTTTTATCTCGAACTTCTCCTCAGAAAATGTAGTGATTTCTTTCTTTCCAGATGCCCCATAGTATAAATCCCATTGACAATATCCATGTTCTATTCAGGACTTCACAATTGTATCCCCCTTTTCTCCATTTAGTGATCATCTCATTAACGGTTGTATTATCTCTGTCTGTTTGCTGGAATATCCTTTCATTATTTTGCCATAGAGTCTCTACCATTTCACAAGTATTTATTAGATGTTCTATTGATTATTCTTGTCTATTACAAATATGACAAAGTGAGAGGCCATACATTCCTTTCCGCTGTAACTGATCCCAGGTAAGGATCTTACGATGACTTAGTAGCCAAAGGAAGTGTTCCACTTTTGGCCAATGTTTGAGTGACCAAATTCTTCTCCATATAGGTACTGCTATATTGTGAAGATTATGTGCTTTGATGTAATATCCCTCCTGTATGGTAAACACGCCTTTGCTTTGATAGCCCCACCTGAGTATATCTTCCCCTATTGATGCAACAACTTTTCTGGTTTTCAGTTCTTTTTCTAGATTGTTCCATTGTATTGTCTTTGGGGCTTGTGTCCAATGTCTTTGATCTTTCCATTTTCTCCATTGGTTGTCCTCTTGTTGGCACCAGTAGTTGTTTATCATTCTCCTATTTGGTGTGTTTGTGAATAGGAAGAATTCCCCTAAATCAAGTCGGTTGAATATTTTTTCTCTCTATTGCCACGAATCCTCCCAAAACAAAGTTGTCCTTCCTTCTCGTACTTCCCAAAAACTGTGTTGCCGATACATTTAAAGATTTGCAACGACCAAAGCAACATAGTTTGATATACAACATGCCAAGATAAAAACATTGAAATATTGTAGAGCCATAAATTTTGAGGGATTTTGTACATCAAACAAGAAAGAATGTAACTAGCCCACTTTTTGGGGTTAAACCCTTATTGAGATATTTCGATACCAAACAAGAAAGAATGTAACTGAGCCTATTTTCTGGGTTAAACCCCTATTGAGATATTTGGATTCCATGTACTCAATAATAATAATTAAACCAAAGAAAAAAAAACCCAATTAGATTCCAATCCCTTGGGTTGTGGTCTAACAATCTTTCAGTGAGCTTTATAAATTAATTAAAAGGGTATCTATTCTTTTATGATTTTTTGTTTTAATATTGTGAGAAATAAATTAATCTAAGAAATTTGGGAAGACAGTTACTAAAATAAAACCTTCATAAATACTTAATAAAAGTTACCAACAACTTTTAATTTACCAAGAATTAATTCTATTAATAAGTATTATTGCTAAGGTAACCATCAAGAACATAAAAGAAGAAAAAAGAAACCTTGGTTTCCAAAAGATATCTCTTGGAAACACTAGATGGAAATAACTCCTTAAATTTGTATTTCTAAGAAATTATTCTACAAAATGATAA
Organism: Pinus albicaulis; assembly: GCA_034641835.2. Classification (NCBI taxonomy): domain Eukaryota; kingdom Viridiplantae; phylum Streptophyta; class Pinopsida; order Pinales; family Pinaceae; genus Pinus; species Pinus albicaulis. Next base: position 494,028,198 of record CM076575.1, on the reverse strand, counting down.
ATCCACAGGGATACTCCTAGAAATCACACACTATTTTTCCATTGGATCCGTTATCAATTACAAAAATAATTCTACAATATTTAATGTACTAAATGACAAAGCCAAGATTATAAAATATGAGGAAATATTTAACAAATCATGTTTAAAACAACATCCAATAATTTATTCAATCGCACAAGGTAACTTACTAAAATTGAAACCCTTACTAGATTCAGATGACGTCAATTCAAGGGAAAACTAATCCATGAATAAGATTTAATAAACAAAAAATTTTCGAGTCAAAATTTTCCTTGACTCCAATACAGTTCTAAATTGAGCTTTAACGAATTCCAAGCTACAAGCCTTTTTCAATCTCTTTAAAGCGAAAATACTCTTTCTTAGAGGTTGATTCTCTAATTTTATAAGCAAAATTACATATTAAAAATAACATAAAGAAAAAAACATAAAAGCTAGAAGTTTTCATGCCACTGTGATTTTGGTGAATTAAACCACTCAATTCATGCATGCTTGATATCATTTCTCCCCCATTGTTCAGATAACTCACCAATCTCTTAATCCAATTTTATAGATCAACCACTTCTAAAAATGGTCATTCCTAGTCAACAATTCCTCTAACTTTTCTCTCAAACTTTTTCCTACCAACGTGAATCCTTGAAATTGCATCATACCAACTCAGAGTCTTCTTGTTATGATGTTTTAACATTCAAGTTAACAATATAATTCCCTGAACTATACTCAAATCACAAGATACACATAAATTAGGAGTACGAATATTGTCTCAAAGAAATGTGTTGGATATAAAGAGTCCATTGATATCATATTTCTTTCACAAATATGAAACACATGAAATCAAACCATCAAGAATATAGATAACATTAATTTTGTATATATTTGTGAAACCTTTCTAGCTTCACAAGGTACAACCAAAATGGAAATCAAAGTTAAAAGTTATCAAAAAAATATGAAGGCATTTTCCCTTGTATTAGTGAACTCAAAATCTTTCATTAGTACTTAAAATGTTTTCATATATCAATAGCTAAACTTAACACTTTGTTAATGTAAGCATAAAAACTGTTGAAAAATGTGTAACTAGGTTCGGTCTTCATAGGTATGAAATGTACTTTTGATTCTTTTAAATTGTAAAATGAAAGAAAAAATATTATTATCATTATTTGAGAATGCGTTATATGTTCAAGGTCTTTTATTTTATAGGTCAAGCACCCATTGAGAGCTTCTAAGGTTTGTCCTAGGTCAAGAAGTTAAAAGAGTCATTGTCATAAGTTGAAGACCCCATTGGGCACATTGTAACTTGAAAAGAAATTTATTTTTGTCTTTAAAAGTGTCATAATACCCTCCAAGACCAAGTCGGCCTTAAAGGAAGAGCCACGTCCACCTTGAAGAGCCTATAAATAGAAGAAAACTCATCCTCCTTGAGACAGTTTCACTCACCACTCATTATACTGAAGGAAGAGGAAGTAGAAGGTGACAAAGAAGGAAGAGGACGAAGAAGTTTCTTGTTGGGGTTAATTTTCTCTCACACGTGCTAAGGAGGACTAGGGTTTCTGCAACAGATCTATGTCTTCCATATACAAGTTCGATCTTGGAGAAAAGAAGGAAAATAGGTCAACTAAAGGTCACCAAGGGTCATACTCAATCTCAAGAAGTCAAATAAATGCAAGCGAAGGTCAAGGGAAGACTCTAAAGGAAGATCGAAGTTCACACATGTGGCAACTGCAACTTAAGGGAGGCTGAAAATCTTGTAGCATGAGGTCGAAGAAGTGCTACTAGAAGAGATTTGACTATTTTTTACCATATTAAGGTTAGAACATCATACTAATAGGTTGGTATTGGTCTTTCAGGGTATTGTTCTCAGTCTTAAGGTCATGGAATTCGTCAATTGAAGAATCTATAAGGAGGAGAAGGGATTTGTGGGTTTTCCTCTCAAGAGGAGAGGTTTTTTCCTTGGCTTGCAGCCTATATTCTATGTTCTTTTTCTTCTTGTTTTGGTAGTTGTTTGATGATTCACACGTATAATAATAAGGAACATAGGTAATAATTAAAAGGCATCACAAGCAGTTATCAAGGAAAGAGAAATAATTAAAATCATTGCCCTATAGATTTCTCAACATGGTATTAGAGCTAAGGTTGGCTAATGGAATTATGAATATCTCCACTACATTGAATAATTTCATCAAGAAGTGTTAAAAAGTAGCAATTTTTCTCAAGAAAGGCATCAAGGAAGCATGGAGTCTTCTAGACACTACAAAGAAGGAAGTAATCAAGGCAAAAGATGAAGGTCTCTTCTCGGCATTCACTATCACATTTCAAGATGAGAGAATTTGGGTAATTGATAGTGGTGCATCTAGACACATGAATGTTCATCACAAACAATTGAAGACATTATCAAAGGGAAAATATTCTTACTTAGTGGAACTTTTAGATAATAATATTTATACATAAGAGGAATTGGATCGATCTATATAGAGTTGGAGAATGGAAGAAACATTCACCTCAACAACATCCTATTTGTTCCAATTTTGCATAAGAACTTACTTTCCATTTCAAGTCTAGAAGATAAGGGTGATAGAGTATCTTTCATTGATGGAAAGGTTTTAGTATGGAGTAAAATCTCCAACATAGATAATGCTAGAGTAATTGGTATTCCAAATGGAAGACTTTACAGGTTGATATCTCCTATAACACAAGCTTTGGTTCACATTGAAATTAGCCCATGTGAACTCTGATATAATATTTGGTCATCTTCATTTCAAAATCCTTTCATCTATAAGTTCGATAGTAGATGGAATATATGAATTGAAAGAATATCACAAAGGAGTATGTAAGGGATGTGCATTGGGTAAGAATAACAAGAGACCATTTGGAAGCAGTGCTTCACGGTCAAAATAAATATTGGATCTCATTCACTCCAATGTATGTGGTCCTATGACTCCTAAATCACTTTGAGGTCATCTATATTATGCCACATTTATAGATTAATTCAAGAAAAAATTGCGTTTACTTAATGAAATCCAAGGACAAAGTATTTAAAAAATTTCAAGAATTCAAATTTGAAGTGGAGAACCTTACAGAAAAAAGAATCAAGATACTAAGAGCTGATAATGAAGGAGATTATACATCCAAGGAAATTATAGCCTTATGTAAGGAGCTTGGGATTAATATGGAGTTGATAGTCTAGTACAATATCGAACAAAATGGAGTTACAGAACGAAATAATTGATCCATTGAAGAAAGTGTAAAAGTGATGTTACATGATCAAGATCTACCAAAATTTATGTGGGGAGAAGCCACGAAGACAACGGTATACATTCAAAATAGAAGTCCCCACAAGTCGCTGGAAAACAAGACTCATGAAGAAGTATTCACTGGGAATAAACCAACTATAGACCATCTTTGTATCTTTGAGTGTCTCATATATATTCATATACCAAAGGAAAAAACAAAAGATGGATCCATCAAGCATGATAGGAACATTTGTTAGATACAAAAGCTCCTCTAATGTCTACAGAATCTACAAAAAGGAAGGACACCATATATAAGTAAGTCTAGATGTCATATTTGACAGAAATATTGCATTCAATAAATCTAAGAAACATCCCATGGACTCTGATGATGAAGAACTTGCAGTATTTGAAGAAGAATTTAATAGGGAAGAAGAAGAATATCATCATGAATATGAGGGTCCCAGTGAACCTATTCAACCTGTGGTCCTCCCCAAATCAAGAAAGAGACCTGAATGGTTGAAATATACACCACTTGATGCAGAAGGTCATGATGCAATGAAAGGCACATTCAAAGAAAGAAAGAAACCCAAGCGACATTTTGTGTATGCAACATACATGACAAAACTAATAGAAGCATAGCCATCCACTTTTGAAGAAGCTATCAACCATCAGGAACAGAAGGATTACATGAGTGAAGAATATCAATTTATAATGAAGAATGGAGTTTGGGAGATCGTACCTAGGCCCGAAGAAAAATTTGTGGTAACTTCCAAATGGATATATATGATCAAACATGCAGCAGATGGAAGCATTGATAAGGCACAATTTGTGGCTAGGGGCTTCTCTCAACAAGAAGGCATCGACTATGAAGAGACATTTTCTCTGACAACAAGATATACAATGATTCATTCATTGAAATCTTTGGTAGCATTGATGGGATGGAACATCCACCAAATGGATATCAAGACTGCGTTTCTGAATGGCACAATTGATGAGGAAGTCTATATAGAGAAACCCTTGGGATTTGCAGTTAAATACAGGAAGGCATATGTTTGCAAATTGAAGAAAGCATTATATGGCCTCAATCAAGCACCAAGGGCATGGTATGCTAGAATGGATGCATACCTAAAAAGAATAGGCTTTAGAAAAATATATGTTGATCTGAACCTTGATATCAAGGTTGTGAAGGGAAAACATGTAATCATTATTCTCTATGTAGATGATCTTATCTTGACAAGTGTAGAAGGTTGAATTGAAGAATGTAAGAAGAAACTAGCAGTATAATTTGATATGAAGGATCTAGGGCATATGCATTACTATTCGAGGCTAGAAGTCTGTTAAGGACCTGATGAAATTTATTTGGGTCAAGGAAAGTACATGATCAAGATGTTAAAGAGTTTTGACATGATGGATTGCAAACCAATGACCACTCTGATGATCACGAACTTGAAGAGACTAAGGAGTTTCGAATCGAACCTTGTGGATCCTTCCAAGTATATAAATTGATTTTATCACTAATGTACTTGGTAAATACTCGACCAGACATATGTTTTGCAATAAAAATTCTCATTCAATTCCAAGTGGAGCGAAATCATGATAGTAGAAAAACATATACTGAGATATATGCGAGTAAATATCCACTACTGCCTGAAATATGATAGGAGGAAAGATGTCCACCTAATTGGATATACAAATTCTGACTGGGGAGGTAGCAAGCAGGATGGAAGAAGCACTGCGGGAAAATGTTTCAATTTAGGATCCTTCATGATCTCATGGATGAGCAAAAAACAAGATACAATTTCTTTGAGTAGTGTAGAGGCTGAGTATATTGCAACATTTTAAGGAAGCAGAGAAGTGATCTGGTTAAGTAAAATTTCATTCGACCTATTCGAAGGATCGACGGAACCTACAATGATACATTGTGACAACACCAGTTGTATATGATTGTCTAAAGACCCAATATTTCATGGAAATATAAAAAATATAAACAACAAATATCACTATATTCGGGAGCTAGTACAAAATGGTGTGTCGCAGCTACAATATATCTCCACCAATGAGTAGGTGACTGACACATTGACAAAATCTCTTTCTAATAAGAAGCTTGTGTACTTGAGAGACAAGCTTGTCTTGGTTGATACATCCTCCCTAGGTGAGAGGGCGAGATAGGAACATCATTATTGTCTTCACTTGGGAAGACCGAATGGAGGATTGGATAACCACTTGGCATTCGATACTCTTTGAAGATGAGGTAGGGAATCCAAGATAAGAGTAGTTGTGGACCGATACTTTGAGGACTAGTTATCTGGAAGACAATAATAGTCCAAAGAAGGTCATACTCTGTGAACGCTAGGGTGGAGTATGCACGTTGAGAGACAATAATGATAGTGTCTATAAAACATTGGTCTCTCCAACATTTTTCTTTGATCTTGTGGAGAGATAGAGTTGTTTATAGTCAAGGCCTTGCTATGTGACAATGTTGGTTGATATGATGCTAGAAAGATGGGTTACCAATCTGACTCTACTTATGAGATCTCTTTTGATTGAGAATTTCCATGTGCCTGTTATGAATACCTCCCTAGTTAAGAGGGAGTGTTGAAAAATGTGTAACTAGTTTCGGTCTTCATAGTTATGAAATGTACTTTTTATTTTTGTAAAATGTAAAATTAAATAAAAATTATAATTATCATTTTTAGAGCACGGGTTTCATGCTCAAGGTCTTTTATTTTATAGGTCAAGCACCCATTTAGTGCTTCTAGGGTTTGTCTTAGGTCAAGAAGTCAAAAGAGTCATTATCATAAGTTGAAGACATCATCAGGAACATTGTAACTTGTAAAGAAAAATATGTGTGTCTTTAAAAGTGATGAAATACCCTCTAGGACCAAGTCAGTCTGACAGCTGGAAAGTCGACCTTAAAGGAAGAGCCACGTCCACCTTGAAGTGCCTATAAAAAGAATATAAATCATCCTCCCTGAGACACATTTACTCACCACTCATTTTAGCGAAGGAAGAGGAAGAGGAAAAATAAGTTTATTGTTGGGTTAATTTTTTCTCACATGCGCTAAGGATTACTAGGGTTTCTACAGCAGATCTAGGGATTCCATCTACAAGTTCAATCTTGGAGAAAAGAAGGCAAAGAGGTCAATAAAAGGTCACCAAGGGTCTTACTAAATTTCAAGAAGTCAGAGAAAGGAAATCAAAGGTAAAGGGAAGGCTTTAAAGGAAGATTGAATTTCACGCGTGTGGTAGTTGCAATTGTGGGGAGGCTGAAATTTCAGATATGTAGTAGGAGGATGAAAATTATACAGCAGGAGGTCGAAGAAATGCTACTGGAAGAGATTTGACTAGGTTTGACTAGATCAAGTTTAGCACATCATCATAAGAGGTTGGTATTCGTCTTGGAGGGTATTAGTCTCAGTCTTAAGGTTATGGAATTCACCAATTGAAGAATTTATAAGGAAGAGAATAGATTTGTGGGTTTTCCTCTCAAGGGGAGAGGTTTTGGTCCTAACTTGCAGCATATATTTTGTGTTATTGTTCTTCTTGTTTTGGTAGTTGTTTTATTATTCACACATATAATAATAAGGAACAAATCTAATAAGTAAAATACATCACAAGCAGTTATTGAGTAAAGAGAAATAATTAAAATAATTTCCCTATAGATTTCTCAAAAAACATGTGTACACATGTCGTGGAATTATGTGTCAATAACATGCACTATTGTATGGATTTCACAACATGGAATTTGGTGAAATCAATAGTTGAAATACAATTGATGATGAAATCAATATTCTAAATCCATATTAGAAAAAAAATAAAAATTAAAAAAATCACATTAATACCTAGAAAAATGTTCCATCAATGTGCCCAAAATCATTACATCAATGGACCCAAAAAACTTCCATTGGTGCCTTACACATATTTTTCACTAATGTGGGATAGAAATTTGATGACATAATCCACAAAATTTATAATGGCATGTGAATTATATTTCCATCAACGACCAAAAAAACTTTTGTTCAATGCCCAATTTTTTTTTCGTTTTCCAGTCAAAAAATAGACTTAACACTTAGGAATTTTGTTTTATTTTTTGGTTTTATTAATAGTAAATATGTTTGATATGTTGAAAATGGTTGTTTTTGATGTCAAAGGTTTTCAAAATGAAGGAGAAAGCTGCATATTCAAATAGCATATTTTGAGACCTTTCCAATGATATATGGCACACCTTCTGGAAATATTGTTTTTGGATTTTTGATGCACCATTTAGATACCTTACTTTGAATGCATTTTTACTCTAATTATATAGCTAAAATAGGAGCATAATATATATGGTTGGAAATATTATTCTGATACCATTCCAATGGAATATGAAACTCCCTCTAACTCATCAGAGTTGAGGAGAAAATATTTTTTAAATATTAATACATTCTACCAGTTGCACAAGTCAACACAACTAGTGGACAAGTCGGCCCAGCTAGTGGGAAAGTCAGCCCTGCTTGGGTCAAACACACTATATATAGCCATTATGTGGATGAACCTAGGACTCACTCGTTGAAGCCATTTTGGGTTTTACTAAGTAAGCAAAGGATAATTTCCTAGGTTCATACCTTACGAACCAAGTGAAGTGAAGTCGAGTTGGAGAGAATTTTGTGGGAAGGGTTTTTGGCAGATTTTTGGAAGGGTTTTGGCACTTTTTTGGAAATTTTTTGGTCCTATTTGGAAGATGAGTTGTAGAGTTCCTCTAGAGGCCAAGTTTCATCCCTTTCATAGGTGAATTTTATCCCCATTGAAGGACAATTTTGTATATGGTTGAAGGCTAGTTTGTGGCATTTTGAAGGCAAAGTTCAAGTTTGGTTTGTGGCTGAACTTGGAGTCTTGTTATAGAATAACTTTTGGTCTAGTTTTTGAGACGAAAAAGCTTAGTTAGAGAGCCATGGAAAGGATCTTTGGAGGTTGAGTCTAGTTGGATAAGGAAGTGTTAAGGGAGTTGTTAGTTGAAGTAGTTGTGATGTTAATATGATGATAGGACTGCGCCTTGTTATGGATAGAGGTGTAGTAAGAATAGGGCTATCATGGACACTTATTGTGGTAGGAGTATGGGTTGCATAAGTGAGTGTCTAATGCATTTATAGGCCACAGGAAGTAGGCCTTCAATTTTGTAAAATCTTATTTGGTTCCAATTGTTTTTAAAATCCCTATGTAGCTTAAAGAAACCTACAGTCCTGAGTAAAATATTCCCAGTGGGTAGGCCTTCTCTTTGAACATATAATGAACCTAAGTAATGACAATTGAATAGTGAGCAAAAATAGCTGAGGAAGTTGAAGCGCAAAGTAGGAAAACCTATTTTTGATCAAATACAGAGAACTAACATGTAGCAAATCAAGTCTAAAGATCCAAGTCAAGAAGCTTATTTGAAGAGAAAAAAGTTAAGGTCAAGTGGATATGATCAATATTGAAGATGAAAACCTAAGGGTTGCATGTTTAGAGGAAAAATAACTGAGGAATTTTTTTAGGTCCAAAACTTATTGATGACTACCCCAAGGAACAACTTGAAGACTCGATGCCTACAATTTATTGAGTTGGTGCTTAGTTGGGGGATTGGTGTCTCCTATAGGTTGGTCTATACATTCGCTAAGTTGGTGCTCAACTAAGGGAATGAAATATCTTGTAGGTCAGTTCCTACAAAATTTTAAAGTTGGTGCTTACTTTGTACAAGGAATTTTAAAAAATATTTACAAAGAAAATGTGTATAAGTGTTACTTATGAAGATCTTTGTTTCATGATTTGTGTGCATAAAATGTTTTAAAAGATAAAAATAGTTAAAAATAACGAAATATTGATTCATCTCACCCCCCATATTTCAACCAATTAGTATCATAGTAGGTGTTGGGATGTATTAATCACTATTAAATGACTAAACAGTACACATAAACTATCAATCCAGGGATGTCTTTTTATTCCAATGACAGTTGCATTGTATGTGCCAATACACCCAACTAGAAGAAATTCCAAAGAAAATAAATTGTTGCTGAAGTAAATGCTGGAAGTAAATCACTCATGTAGAAATAAAATGATTTACAAGATTGGAATCACACTTCAATTAATCTGTTCTAGCGCGCCACACAAAAAATATCCAGCTGGTATCTCTAATATCATATGTCTAATAGCATACAAAGTATTGAAATTGAAGCGGATACATTCACAGCTGAACAACAACAACAACACCTCTACTTATACATAAACTGAAATACAAACACATATACACAACTACCTTAATCACTGCAATCCCTGCTAAGAAGGAGGGCCCTTCCTCCCTAGTAGGGCGCAGGTAGAGAAAGAAATTAACGGAAACTAAATTGAATAATGCATGTAACATCAATAACAGGATGATCTATATTAATCTGAGCACAACTACAGAGCCAAAATAATGTTGTTCTCTGCTAACCTTTTGACCTCTAGGGCCGATAACTATATAGTGGTTACATCTCAAAAAATCAAGGGATAGATCAATCATGAGAATCTTATGATTCTCATGTTGATCAAAATAGAATACATATAGTTATAACCACTTCTTAATAAAGTTCTGACTAGAAAATTATAGATTACAATCAAAACCGCCCTTAGGTTGTTATCCAAAAATACAATGCTAAACAACTTCTACAACTATCGTAATAAAACCACAGCTGTAGTGTAATAGCTAAAGGATAGGTGAGATAGAGGTGTTGACGAGATCTAGTCAGCGGTACAACTGTATCAGCAGTTTTCTAGTGGGTCTGTAATAGCAAAGTGTAACAACAATTTGCCGGTGTGTTTGTAACAGCAAGGTGTAACAGCATCGCTTCGCTGTAACAACACCCCCTTAACTGCTCCTGTGGACCTCATGCTCGGGATATTTGGTGCTATAAATGACATCTGGAAATACAACACAAAGACCATAGATCTTCTCCAAACATTCATCCTCAATTAGTCATAAAATGCACAATATATCATAATAATTGATGAAATGGTAGAGTAATGAAAATAAGGTGAAACAACACAAGTTAGGATAGAAAGGTAAGAAAAAGAGGCAAAGATATTCCCATTGGTTATATTCATGAGGAAAAATAGGGAAAACAAGTGTAGGAAAAGTGTGAAAAACTGGCACCTAACATCTCCCCCCAACTGAAATACTTGCATGTCCTCATGCAAACTCATCTCTCATGGGAGTATCTCTAGTGCAGGTCGGTGATATCATAAGCACTAGTTGTATCTTCGTCTACAAACCTGTACCCCTAATTGGCCATAAACTGTCATACCCAGGACTCTGACTCTTACTTACTCAATTCATAATTACTCTGATAATCCTCAATTGGCAGCCAGATCAAAGGAAACTTGAATCTCAATCCAAGCCACAAAGCACCAAGGGATTGTACGATCTGTGCATAAGATGGTACATGTGTAATAGCCACCACGAAATTCTGGAATGATAATGGGTCCCCCTTCAGTAGCTCAGCATTGCTGGCTTTTGTGTGTTTCAAGCACCCTCTCAAGGCTCAGCTCTTCATCATTGAGAATTGATTGAGGCAGAAGTTCACAATCCTTCTTCTGTAAGTGGCAGCCGATTCCTTAATTCCAGGAGTACTCAACATTCTCCTAAATTCTCACCTTAACTCGGCAACCCGTCCTAGTTCTGCCCAAACCCACAATGCCATCTTCTCCTCATTAGCCTCCATAGATTTGATGGAAAAACGCCATTCAATATGATTCTTCATGAAGGACACAAAAGCTCTCAACTGAAGATGTCCCATATAGGAGAATATTGTGACAACCATCTGCATAATCACATGCTCACAAATAATATTGTGTAAGAATAACTGACATAGCAAACTTTGCTCATCGAAATCGAAGGCACGAAAAACATCTAGAAATGTGTGAGTGGAAGAACATAAATAAGGCATGTCCTCCATAATGGCTTTCACCTGGAACACGAAGTAACATTCCCATAGAAATATAGGATAGGATGGAGAAGGCTGCCTACAACCCAACAAATTGAGGGTGAGGTCATGAAGTTTTTTCTTATCTATGGTGAGATCCCGAACCTGTTGCTGTAACATCAGCCACTGTTCCTCTTATTTCTTCAGAGCTTCCTTCTTCTTATAATTCTCCCATCCTTTCTTCAACTCTTATTTCATCCATATTTCATGTAAAGTGTCTATTTCTCTCTGATGTTCCTTCAACGAAATTTTCCCCTCTTGAAGGGAGATTACTTACTGTTTCCACTTTTGTAATCTGGAAATTAACAAGATTTTCTTAGAACTTCATCCCAAGACGAGACCCAACATTCTCTACATTCAATATCCACATCAATAATGAGTGTAATAACCTCTACTAAATGGGGTTGTTCCACCTCTACTGTTGGTTCTTGTGTAACAACAATGTCCTCGGTTGGTTCTTGTGTGTCAGCCCCTTTTTTCCCACCTAGAGTAGTCTATGTGTCCATTTTTGTTGCTTCTACAATAGGAGTGGCCTCCACAGGTTCTTGTGGGTTAGATTCTAGGTCAATTATCACAGGAGGCTCTGATGTAACTTTTAGTTCTTGTGTAACATCAGTATCATCAATATGTTCTTGTGTAACTGCCTCCTGTCGTTCTGTTTTTGTTTCCATTGGGCTGATATTTTCTCTACAGACCTTATATCCTGCTTCGATTAAGTATTGAAAACATGTCTTGTATACAAACACTAGGATTTCCTTCCCCTCAGACAATTTCCACTTTAATTCTTCATTTTCCTTTCTTATATTTTCGAGTTCTAAAACCAGGACATGAGTTTCGTCCTTACCTGATGAGGAGGGTTGCCTTTCTTCTTCCAAGAATTCTTCTTCTGTCTGCTCTCCAACCGTAGGCAAAGGTTCTATAGGTATGATGAATTTCACCCTTTGTTTTGGTCTTCTATCCCCAATTTTTTCATTAGTAGGCTCTTTCCCAATTCTAACTCCAGCAGGCCGAGTCTGGGTTTCTACTTCTCCCTGAATTCCTCCCGAAGTCATAGTCTGTTTCCCCCGGCTTGTCCTTGGCCTCTTTCACTTGAATTCTTCCCAAGTTTTTCCTTGCTAGCCTAGGGAATCCAACACGATTAACTTGATGATTCCATGATTAGTCACACATGCCTCCGGGTGTGCTGCTATCTTTACTGTTGTCACCATATGCTTGATGTTCCCTAACAAGTAGAATGAAAGATTAATCTTTTGTTGGTGCCGAAGGTGATTAAGCAAAGGAAAGTGATAGTTAAATACTACCATGGATCTTCCTTCACAAGTGATATATTTAATTAAACCCAGGGTGAAATCTGCCCAAGGATGAGGAAGCGACAACCTATCAATTCCCCTCCCTTTCTTCTCTAGTTTTTCTTCTCCTTCTAGGAAGTCTTCTTTCAAGGAGGGGTCATTGATTTTTCTATTAAACCACTTTCGTCCCTCTACCGACGATGTAGTTACCTGGGAAATTACTTCTTCAGTCACCTCAAATTTCATGCCCCTAACTCGGGTTTAACTCGGGTTTTATTGTTCAAATTATGAGAAAATTCAATTGCCACTACCTTGTCTTAGCCTTCTAGCTTCTGGAAATACTAAATCATCTGGCATCCCTGAATATATGGTAGGCTTTTGTACAATTCTGCAAGGCGTCCATAGAATTCGACTCGTGCCTGACCGCTACTCCACCCATCTTGTTGTTTATTTCTAAATTTTCTTCTTGCTACTCAGCCCCACTGTAATGTCACCGCACTGCTCAGCTGCTCAGCCCCACTATAATTTCACCGCCCTACTCAATGTTTATCGGCGTCTCTGCTTATCCCAATTAACAAGTTTACAATGAGGATGCAAGGTTTCAGTCGAGGAGGTTGATGTAAGGTGACATATTTTATGGGTTACCTAATCGTACCTCACATTATTCTTCATAAATGTCTCGCTATGGAAAGTAATGGTATCTAGTACACATGCTCTTTTCGAACCAGATTTAGTCATTATTGGCATTTATGTTATTAATTGGGTGCATGCAGATTTGATAGATGTTTATGACTAGAGCTTTTTGCAATGATTTCAATACATATCCCCTCCCCCACCTTAATGGTGACGGCTGCCCACGACCGTCACAGGCTTATCATTACTTTTACCAATTAATCACCAAATCATAAATGATAACTTTTACCTTTTGAATGACATACCTTAGGTGACATGGAGGAAGATTTTGAATTGGTGGCATTCTGCTTGCAGCGCTCGTGTTGTTGCATTTGGCTGGCAGGACTATTGTTGTTATCGGATGAAACATAAGAAACAGTGTTCGTGGCTGTCGACTGTTACATGTGTAACAAGCAAGAAAACCTTTATATTATTCTTCAAAAAATCATAATAATCAAGAGAAACTGGTACAGAAAAGAAAATTAAATTCATACCATCATCCTATGAAATAGATCAGGAAGGGAAGATGATGTTTCGGGAAGAAAAACATGGGTGTAACAGCCACCACAAGAGTGGTTTTTAGTTGTTACCAACTGTCTGACTGCGCCCCGGAAAGGGGTTTTCATAGTTAGATTTATTATTTTTGTTTTTGTTTTTATTTTGTTATTTATTTTTATTTTTATTTATTCCTCTTTTTTTTTTTTAAACAGGTGTAGCAGCTACCACAAAGGTGGTTTTAAACTGTTGCACTTATTGAAATTTCAATTTTCAGGCTACACAGGAGAATGTTCCCCTGCTGTCGTAACGTGAAGATCAGAGAAAGCGACAATGTTGACAAATGATTCCTTCGAAGCGGGTTGATGATATAACCTTAGACGGTGCCCATTGACCAATAATGGTGTCTTAGCACTGTCAATTTTAACCAATTGTATAGTCCCATTGTCAAAGACTGTGTCCACTTAGTAAGGACCTACCCATCTTGTGCAGAGCTTGCCTTTGAAATATTTGAACCTTGAATCATACAAAAGAGCCCAATCTCCTTTCTGGAACTTTTTCTTCTTAATAAACCCATCATGCCATCTAGCTCTTTGCTGTTGAATGATCCCTGTCTGTTGAATAGCAGCCAACCATTTCTCTTCTAGCTCATTGAGCTGGTTCATTCTTTGAGTCTGTGTCGTACTCAAATCTAGATTGACCTGCAATGTTGTTCTTAATGTCTTTATTTCAAACACTATGGGGAATAAATGATTCTTACCATACACCAATTCATATGGTGACAAGCCTGTAGTATTCATCCATGTTGTCCTATAAGCCCACAGTACCTCTGTAAGTTTCTCGGCATAGTTTCTTTAGTGGCTGGCTACTGTCTTTGTTAAGATTCTCTCAATGACTTTATTGGCGCTTTCCACTTGACCATTTTATTGTGGGTGATATGGTGAAGTGATTTTGTGATGAATTCCATACTTTTCAACCAGCTTCATGATCAAATGAGATGTAAACTGAGGCCCTCCATCTTTCAATATCTCTCTGGGTACCCCGAAGCGAAAAAAAATATCTTCAAACAAGAATTCTGAAACAATATTCTCTATTTCTCTGTTTAGTGCCTTTGCTTCGACCCATTTTGTGATATAATCGGTGCAGACCAATATGTATGATTTTTGCTGTGATGAAGGATTAATTGGCCCCACAAAGTCTATGGCCCATTTCTCAAATGGTTCTATCACTATCTGAGGCTGTAACAACATCTCATATGATTTCAGAGGCTGGCCCATTCTTTGGCAGCTATCACATCCTTTCACAAACTTCTTGGCATCCTGGAATATAGTTGGCTAGTAGTACCCTCTTTAGAGTACTTTATGTCCTGTCCTCTTGTCAGCGTAGTGTCCTCCACAAGGTTCCTCATGAAAAGCCTTCAAGATATCAAATACCTCATCTTCTCTAACACATCGCCTAATCTGAAAATCTGGCCTGGTGTGATAGAGATTTCCTTCTATCCAAGAGTAGGTAGCACTCTGTTGTATAATATTCCTTATTTCCTTGGAAGACATTTGGTGTGGGAATGTTCCTGCAGCAAGGTAATTGGTTATATCTACATACCATGGTGAGTGAGTAGAGATGGAAAAAAGATATTCATCTGGAGAAGAATCCTCAGTGGCAATGCAATCATCACTTATAGTTAACCTAGAAAGAACATTAGCAACTATATTATCTTTTCCAGGTTTATCTAAAATAGTAATATCAAATTCTTGTAATAGCAATAACCATCGTGTAACTCTACCATTAGTAACAGGCTTGTTCATCAAAAATCGAATTGAAGCATGTTCAGTGTGTACAAAAACTTGGTACTCGATGATGTAGTGCCGAAATTTGTTGATAGCATGTACTACTACTAGGAATTCCTTCCTAGTAATAGTGTAGTTGAGTTCTACTGGAGTTAAGTTCTTGCTGATGTAATAAATGTCATAAGGTTTCTTCTCCTCTAGTTTCCCCAAAGCAACACCTACAACCATGTCAGATGCGTCCGTAACAATATGAAATGGAAATTCCCAGTTTGTTCCTCGTAAAATAGGTGCTACGGTTACATAGTTTTTCAACTTTAAAAAGGCCTACTCACACTTTCATGTCCACACAAATTACGCATCTTTCATGAGTAATGAAAATAGAGGAGATGCAATCTTTGAAAATTTCTCTATGAATCTCCTATAGTATCCTGCATGTCCCAAAAAACTGCGTACCTCTTTTGGAGTCTCAGGGGTCAGGATTTTCAAGATTATCTCAATTTTTGTAGGATCTACCTTGATTCCATCTGCTAAAATGAAATGTCCCAGCACAATTCCCTCGGTCATCATCATGTGGCATTTTTCTGTGCTCAGAGAAACATTATTTTGTTCACAACGTTCCAATACTTTTTCCAAGTTCGCTAATGCTATCTCAAAGGCATCCCCATAGGGTGTAAAATTATCCATAAATATATCAATACAATCATTCAAAAGATCAGAAAAAATACCCAATATTGCCCTCTGAAAGGCTGCTGGTGCATTGCAGAGGCCAAAGGGAAGGAATCTGTATGCAAAAGTACCCCATGGGAAAGTGAAGGTTTTCTTGTCTTGGTATTCCAGGGAAATCTATATTTGATTATAGCCACTAAACCCATCTATATATGAAAATAATTTTTTTTCCAGAGAGAGTATCCAAGACCTGATCAATGAATGGTAAAGGAAAATGGTCCTTTTGAGTGGCCTTGTTTAGCTCTCTATAGTCAGCATAGACTCTCCATTTTCCATTCTTTTTCGAAACAATGACAAGTGGAGATACCCACTGGTTGTCAGAAATGGGGTAGATGAAATTAGCATTAAGGAGTTTATGCAATTCTTCTTTCACTATCTCCTTAAGTGCGGGGTTCATTCGGCATTGCAGTTGTCTAACTGGTTTGCAATCCTCTTTAAGGTAAATGCAGTGGGTGCATAGGCTAGGATGGATTCCTTTCATATCTGTATAGTCCCATGCAAATGCCTTTTTTTATTTCTGTAATAGCTGTATCAACAATCTGTTTTGTTCAGCAGTCAGGTTAGGATTGATGTTTAAACATTTCCCCAGTTCGATTTCAACGGGACTGCTGATAGTATGTGGAGTTGTTTTCAAATGTTCAATAATTACATCATCTACCTCATCTTCTTCTCCCAAATATCTAATGGAGGAAACATGGAGTGAATTACTAATAAAACCATGAATGATATCGTCCTTTATTTCATCCTTAAAGTATTGTGCTTTTCCAAGCGTGATAAGAGGTAGGGAAAGATCAGATTCAGGTGCAAATTCATCCCACCAGGGACTACTTGAATCCATATGAGGTTTTGCTGGGGGATAAAGGTTTAGGTTTTGAGAGGCCTGTCCATCGGAGATCACGATAGTTCCAGACCTACATCTGATATATGCATCTGCAGTGCCCAGCCACGGTCTTCCCAAGATTAAAGGATGACCCCCCAGGTTGGATTTGGTTTTTAAAGTGAGAAAATCAACCGGATAATTCCAGGAAGCCACAGTGATAACCACATCTTCTATCATTCCCTCGGGCTTAACATAGGACCTATCTTCTAATTCAAGCACTGTGGGTGTAGGTCTAAGTCCATGAATTCCTAGAGAGATGAAGAGGTATTTATTCATAACATTAATAGCCACCCATAAATCAATCAAAGTATTCGTTATAAGTTGATTTTCAATATGGACAGTCACTGTAGGGTTCCCTGGGTCATTATATTTAGTCAACAAAGGCTGATCAATCATAAGATCAGACAATTTCCCCATGACATGGATAGTAGCAGGGTCTTTAGGTTCCTTCCAGGTCTTTTGACGCATAGATCCCTCATTGTTTTAGGATAGATAGTTACTTCTTTAAGAGATTGTAACAAGGGAATTTGCACATACTGTAGCTCCTTGAGGAATTTAGATTCATGTTGTGAGACCAACCCGATTTCAGTTAATCGTTGAGGTTTTGGGGCGTTCTGAATGCTAACAACTGAGTCAGCTATCACAGATGTAACAGCCTTACTCGGATTGGATGTTGTAGAAACAACATATCCTCCCGAGATGGCTACTACAGATGTAACAACGGGTGTTGTATCAGCTATTACATGTGTAACAACTGCCTCAGAATCATCCATATCCTTCCTAGGTAATTCACATTCTTCGGTAATAATGGGAGTATGTTCAGATCTGATTACTTTCCCTGATCAAAGCTAAACCTCATTAATTCCAATAGGAGTAATAAGATAATTATGGAGGGTAACTGGAGCATCCATGTTCTGGGCTGCCTTATTATTTGGATTGGGGTTAGGTTGCATAGGTAATTGGGGTTGGACAGAAGGTGTATGATTTTGAATAGAAGGCAGTTGTAACTGCTGCTGCTGCATTGGTATAGGAGGGGGTACTGGACCTTGGCCATTACTTCTCCAGTTCTGACCCCAAGGATTGGGTTGTGATGGAGGATATTGAATTGGTGGAGGAGACGACCACTGGTTCCATGGTGAAGGGAATTGTGTTGAGGAAGGAGTAGGATACT
This sequence comes from Pinus albicaulis, assembly GCA_034641835.2. NCBI lineage: Eukaryota > Viridiplantae > Streptophyta > Pinopsida > Pinales > Pinaceae > Pinus > Pinus albicaulis. The sequence goes on along the minus strand of CM076575.1, from coordinate 494,009,963 downwards.
GCCATGGATATTGCTGACTATTATAAACATTATTCCAAGAATAAAAAGAGGAAAAATCTGAAGGCATACCTATAGGTCGCGGTTGCCATGGTCTTTTTTATCCGATGAAATAAGAAGATTTAACATCCTCTCTTGATTATTGGAGTACCTCCTTCAGTCTGGGCAATTTAGGACACTAATTTGTAGAATGCGCTAACTCACATATGTTGCAGAGGTTGACACTATTTAGTCCAAATTCTCTATCGAAATGTTTCTTTTTGCATCGGGGATATAATATTGCTAAGGCTGCTTCAGCTTCTACTTGTGCTTTCTTGACTTGTACCATAGTGATCTGGGTAGAGAGAGTGCTAAGGAGGTCGGTTTTAAAATCCTCAAATAAGTTCCCGATCTCTGCTCGGGTTACTCCTCCACTCGTGGACTTCTATATCTGGATTGAAGGGTCCTAAACTGAAACTCTCCCTTTGACCGATCCTCTTGAGCTACGTAGGCAAAGCTTCATTATTTCATCAAGCGGTTCTTGTGATATGCTCATTTTCCTAATAGGTTCAGATGCTTTAGACAATCATCTCTTATACCTCTTAAAAACATTTTCTTTAGAATTTCTGGATCTAAGTTACTGAACTTAGACCTCTGTAAGTTGTAGTGCAATCGCTCCATATATTCTTCCAGGCTTTCCTCCTCCTTTTGTGCAATTCTAAAAATCTCGTCCTTCAAATCCCTGGTTCGACAGTAATCTTGATACTTAAAGAGGAATGCCTCTCTCATGCCATTCTAGGTTTGAATCGTTCCAGCACCCAGTCTCATGAACCATCTTAATGCTGCTCCTTTCAGAGTAGCAGGGAATAATTTCAGCTTCTAGGCATCTAAAGTGTATTCATAAACTCTACACAACACATCGAATTCGAACAAAAAGGTATTAGGATCTTCAACAACCATCCCTTGAAAGGATGGTAGGGATGATAAAGGAATATTATTCATAGTAGCCTCATCTCCTGTTACTACTATTGGGAATTCAAAAGTAATAGAGCTATTTGTCTTGACATTCTCATCCCCCATGGTTGATTCTTCCTGATGGGATGAACTGACCTTAGAGTGTACTGGAGATTGACAAATAAAATGATCAGGTTTCCCTAGGACCAACTGTTTAACAACACTACCAGCATCCAATTTATGATCAACTGAATGTTGTTCCTTAGGTCCCTGATGCTCCCCACTGGTCTCTCTGTGTCCTTCAATTCTTAGATCCCGATCAATGATTCTCCACTACTGTTTTGAATCTGGAGTTTTGGTATCAGGAGTGGATATGTTGTTCGAAGGATGGTGAGGTCCAGACACGGAAGACACCGATGGTCTAGGATTTGATATGGTAGCTGTTTTTTGTGGTCATGTCTTCCTATTATCTCTGTATGACGTGGATTGTTCCTTTTCTTCCCTTGAGACCAGATCTCCAAAGAATGTCTTTCTTCCCAAATTTGCACTCTTCTTTTCCTTCTTATGACCTGTCTTTCCTGTAGTCAGTAGAGAGGGGGGTGTTTTTAGATGTTTATGTTGTCCTACCAGCACACATGGGCCCTATGTGTATCAATTCATCCTATAAAAGTGCTTCACTTTCTACAGTAGTGAGCCCGCCCAAGTTTGTTAGAGCAATGAAAAAGTTATTACCTCTCGTCTTACTACCCAATGACTGTATAGCTGAAGACACCTTAAAATAACACCCAAAAATTCAACTCCTAAGTGTCCCAACAAGACATTTGTGAGCCTGGCCAAGTTTGTTAGAGCGATGTGCAGGTTCTTACCTCTCGTCTTACCACCTGGAAATTGTGTCACTAGGGACACTCTAAGACAAACAAAATGCTCAGAAATTCACTCTCCTAAGTGTCCCAGCAAGACATTGGTGAGCCCGCTTAAGTTCGTTAGAGTGTTGCACAGGTTCTTACCTCTCATTTTACTGCCCGACAATTTTGTCGCTAGAGACACTCTAAAAACACACCGAAATTGCACTTCTAAGAAACAACTCTGATTGATTAGATTGTCACTGCCGTCCCCGACAACGATGCCAAAATGTTGGGCTGTATTAATCATTATTAAATGACTAAACATTACACATAAATTATCAATCTAGGGATGTCTTTTTATTCTAATGACAGTTGCATTGTCTGTGCCAATACACCCAACCAGAAGCAATTCCAAAGAAAACAAATTGTTGTTGAAGTAAATGCTGGAAGTCAATCACTCATGTAGAAATAAAATGATCTACAAGACTGGAATCACACTTCAATTAATCTGTTCTAGCGTGCCACACAACAAATATCCAGCTGGTATCTCTAATATCATATGTGTAACAAAATACAAAGTATTGAAATTGAAGTGTATATGTTCACAGCGGAACAACAGCAAAAACACCTCTACTGATACATAAACTGAAATGCAAAAAAATATACACAACTACCTTAATCACTGCAATCCCTGCTAAGAAGGAGGGCCCTTCCTCCCTATCAGGGCAAAGGTAGAGAAAGAACTTAACAAAAAATAAATTGAATAACGCATGTAACAACAATAACACGATGATCTGTATTAATCTAAGCACAACTACAAAGCCAAAATAATGTTGTTCTCTGCTAACCTTTCAAATTCCAGGGCCGAGAACTATATAGTGGTTACATCTCATAAAATCAAGGGATAGATCAGTCATGAGAATCTTATGATTCTCATGCTGATCAAAATAGAATACATATAGTTATAAGCACTTCTTAATAAATTTCTGACTAGAAAATTATAGATTACAATAAAAACCGCCCTTAGGTTGTTATCCAAAAATACAATTCTAAACAACTTCTACAACTATCGTAATAAAACCACAGCTGTAGTGTAACAGCTAAAGGACAGGTCAACAACAGGTGTTGACGAAATCTAGTCAGTGGTACAATTGTATCATTAGTTCGCCAGCGGGTCTGTAATGGCAGAGTGTAACAGCAGTTTGTTGGCGGGTCTATAACAAAAATGTGTAACAGCATTGCTTTGCTATAATAGCACCCCATTAAATTCTCCTGTGGACCTCATGCTCGGGATATTTGGTGCTATAAATGACATTTGGAAATACAACACAAAAACCATAGATCTTCTCCAAACATTCATCCTCATTTAGTCATAAAAAAGCATGATATATCATAATAATTGATGAAATGGCAGAGTAATGAAAATAAGGTGAAACAACACAAGTTAGGATAGAAAGGTAGGAAAAAGAGGCAAAGATAGTCCCATTGGTTATATTCATGAGGCAAAATATGGAAAACAAGTGTAGGAAAAGTGTGCAAAACTGGCACCCAACAGTAGGTTCCTTCAGACACAACCTAACAGCTCGAAGGTAGTCCTTAGAAACATAAATGGAAAATTCAAAAAGTCACAAATCCAAATGTAATTGTTGGGAGTAGTATAGGGAATATTAATGGACGAACATTTAATTGTCAATCTAGGAGTTTGGAAATTCGAGGCACGACACTAGAAATTATAGAGAGAGCCCCAAAAACCTGAAAATAAAACTCTATTCTAACTTGCACATCAATATCAACAAATTAAATTGAGTCCTGCACTTCAAAGGAAACTTGAGAAATCATAAACACCAATCTTGACAATTGAAAACAAGCTTCGATTAGACATTCGAAAAATAAAAGGCAAACTTGAATTATTAGCAATTGTGAAAGGAAATCCTAGTTATTGATAAACAAAAGGTAAATCCTAACTATTGTTTGAATAGAAACCAAGCAATGCCTGAACAACATAAAAAAGGAAGACTGTAAATGCTGAAAGAAATTCAAGATCAATTCACACCATTATCCACGTAAAGAAAATTTAAAGAAAAGAACATGACTTTAATTTGTACTAATTCTGTCTAGTTCGCCTTTGTGTAACAAAATCCTTTAAGAAATTAAAATACATTCACTGTGTGTGGATAAGGTCGAAACATAAAACACTCTCGCTCTCAAATGCCTTGCAAATAATATTGGGAAGTAAATCTTTTTTTATGGGAATAAAAGAAGGAAGTAAATGACTGATGAAACCATGATCTTCCAATCGTAAGTATGATAGAGATTTCACCCATCAATAAATCCTCTTAGCCATGATTATAAATTATCAAATAATAGAAATATAAGACCTTTTTCCTAATGTACTGACGAGTATGAGTATGCGGCTTCAGAGTTTTTTAGAATTCAATTTATTCGTGCATCGATTCTCAATCCATATATGTTTACCTCATATCACAATCATTATAATTAAAGTGAATTCGAAAGATAGGAGTAAGTCTTGTATTTCTGGAACACGAGGTCACAAGTTCCCATCATTGATTAATATTACTTAATCAAAACTTGTAGAGGAAAAATATCCTAAGACAAATCATTTGGAATCTAAACAACTCGCTTACCCTGTGTGCCATGATGTAATTCGAAAATAGACAAAACATTCATAACATGAGGTTGTGAAAACAGAGTATCGAGAAATCAAAATTTCGACCAACATAATCAGCACACTTCATGGGAGGAAAGATACACTAATTTTAAAGGAATGACATGAAATCAATAAAGAATTTGGTATAAAAATCCATCCTGTTCACAAAGAAATATTCCCAACGTTACGTTCAAAGCATGACATAGATAAAAAAGACTGATAAAAATGTTTTGGAAAGAAAATATCTTGATCTAGCTATACATACACCAGTCACACAGTAAATGATAAATTAAACGCATTCACTCAGCAAACCAGAATCCAATCTAATCCTGAACAATTTAGAGTGGTGTCCAGCTGATCTGGCAGCCAACCTAGCCAGCTCACACCCACTGTCAACGATCTAATTCACATAGAGATCATAAAACACATAAAATAATTTAACAAAACATAGCTTGAAATGCCTTGATTAATCGTGAAATCTTAGTCTTTACATGTTGTAGGCAAATATCAGACTCCAACAAACAGTGGGAGTGGTCTGTAGGTTCACTATGTGTAATGCTACATTGGAACCATCTCCTCCCCTTCTCTGTGCCTAATAAAATCGACCTATGTCTTCCAAAATAAAGTTCTAAAATTTAATATTCTATGTCCCCTATAAAATACAAGATCTTCATATTTATAACAGTAATGTCTCCTAATTATCTGGACCAGAGGTTAAACAACACATACAACTTTAGAATTGTGAACCGATTTCTGGACAAAATAAGGAGTCTGTGTATTTGATTGGATTCCCATCAATATGAGGTTCTATATAAAAATAAAAATCGGTATTGAATCATCAAACCCTCGGCATCGTATCCATGGGCATATCACGCTGTTATTAATCCTCATGGCTTCTAGAAATAGTTTGATTTCCTTGATGACACTTTGTATTGGGTGTAATATAATGCTCATATGTGTTTGCCTCATCCTTTTGGGTGTCAGAACGTGGAAAATGGATCACAAAGTTGCATTTTATATACTAGTTAAAATCTGTGTGGCCAGGAAAATTTGTATGCAACACCATGCCTGGCCTTCTACTATTTCCATTTCCCTTTCCCATGAATACATTGTTGATGAATATGCAAATGAATTCACAATTCAATGTGAAGCATTGGTCAAACATTACTTCTCAAAAATGGTTCATCGTTGTCAACATCAATACTGACTATGTACCATAGGTAATCTGATATGTCCTCAGTTGTATTGATATGTTCCAAAAGGTCTGTTGTCTGAAAATAATTATTTCCCAAAACTAGAATCTTCTCCTTAAACGATTCTGACCTTTCACCAGTTGGTAGCATTTCCATAATGTTCATTTTATAACTTACCTTTGCAGTATTGAATGCACAACCTTGCACTCAAGAAGTATGCTAATTGACCATGCGGGCGGGACATATATTGAGCTTCAGAGCTCGTTTATTTATTTAAACTAATTTCAAGAAGGTTTAAAACAAGGGCTATCATAGGAGTACTAAATTTCAAGTGGTGTTATTACTTGAATAAAATAGCCAACTATTAAAATTTCCACAAACATCTCGAGGGAATCCTTGATCAGAAGTTTCACTTTAATATCCTCATTGTAAATATGAGTGACATGATTTTAAAGCCATGGTGTTAAGAGTATACAGAATAATACCTTCCCACAGTGACCATCTTACCATTATCCACATATAGTTGGAGCTCCTCTTTTCTGGGAAAAGTGAATTACCTGCACTAAGGGTCCCACGTCCATAAAAATAAATTATTACAAAAAGATAGAACTCTAAGGCATAACACCAGAAGGATCTTAAATCCATTCTCAAATAGATATGATAATGAATTCAGGAAAGATAAAAACAACCAAGTAAATCATAGTGTAAAATTCACTTTAAGACCACAGGCATAGCCCTGCTTCCAGCAGGCATCAATAGCCTCGACAGGGATACATTTTAACCCCACAAAATGCATGTGTCCCATCTATTAGATATAGATTCAGATTCATTTTGAAAAAAAAATCATTTATTTTGAAATTAATTGAAGGCCATTGTCCTGGCTTGGTAACCAGCTAACTAAAATGTCATTCACAAGAACTAACAAGAAATAACAAGTAGGCTCGTGATGAGACCTCTTGTCTTCCATATTTTCAACTGAAAGCCATTACCCTGGCTTGGTGACCAGTAGCAGTAATATCATTCTCATTAGGACCCATGATCATGGTGGGTTGGCTCGTAGTGAGACCTCATATCCATCAATTAATTTGTCTTATGAAAAACTCTGATTATAATCAGCCTTAAATAGGTTACTTAATAGTTGGGGAGGCGATTCTGCTCCGTAAGAGCAAGGGATGGTGTGAAAAATTTTTAATTACTAATATTTATTGGTTGGTCCTTCTACCCTAAAGACACATTTTAAATAAAACATCTTAGATAATGAATAAAAAATTCCTCAAATTTCTCATGCCAGGGTTCTTATGAAAGTTTGTTAGAGTTTTGTAGGCATGGTCCACCATAGGAGGATTCTCATCAATACCTTTAAAGAGTAACTTAAAAAAGTTTCCTGGATGATAGTTATTGGTTAGTAATCAAAGTCACTTTATAAAATATGAAGCATTAAGAGTGAATTTCTTCTTAAAAATATCACCACAAGAGTGCATAATAATAGGAATTTCAAAAGTTGTGGGTTAGGGAATCACAGTTTCAAGAGTGCTGCTATACAGTTTTATTTCAGATGGCATTTTATTCATTGCTCTTATATTATCCTATCATATTCTAAAGAGAGGAATATCACCTTTAAGTGTAGGCATACTTCCAATGTAGCCATGTGCGTAACAAAATGCTAAATATCCTCACACTTAGTTTTAAAGAATACACTTTAAGACACACCAAAGTGTGATAAACTAGTTGCTTTAATTCATATGGTACCAAGAGCTATCGAATGATGAGGGAATGATGTGTGTTGATGATTTCTTGAAACCAAGATTCAATGAGATCCACATATTGATGATTCTCCAACTTGTACAAATATTCCACAACTCGATGAACACTCTCTTGGAGGAATACTGAATCAGGTGAAAGACAAAAGAAAAATCCCTCAAGTTCGGGCTCAAATATCTGTTTTTCAGATGGATAAGAATGGTTGAGAGGTATTTTAGGGTTTTGAGATTCAACAATAGTTTTAGAATAGGTCTCAATCAAAGATTTCTCCAATAATGGTCTTTAAATCAAGGCTTCTTCCCCGGCTGAAGGTTTTTTGGTAATGGGGGGAGTTTCCAAATTCAGTCCCTTCCCCAATATAGAAGATGTAAAATTTAATTCAATAGGGGAATCAACAGGAAGAATGGGTGTTTCAAATTGTTGTGAAACATGTTGGTTTAGATTAGGGGGCCTATGTTTTGGGCTAAGGCTTAGACTAGGATTAGGATTTGGGTTAGGGTTTGGGCTAGGGTTAGGTCTAGGGCTTGAAATTAAGGTTAAGGCTAGGGTTTATTGAGGGCTAGGTTTATGGTTTGAATTAAGATTTTGACTAGGGTTAGGTCTAGGTTTTGAATTAATGTTTTGACTAGAGTTAGGATCAATAATGTTTTGAATAGTGTTAGGATCAGGACTAGGGTATGGGTAAGGATAAGGAGTAGGGTATGGATTAGGATAAGGGGTAGGTTATGGATTAGGATAAGGGGTATGGTATGGATTAGGGTAATATTGCACAGTTAACTGGGACCGTGGAGGAGAATGACTTGGTAGTGCATTAAACGAAAATTTGTGATTGCTGTTGTTGATTAAGTAAATGATTTTGCATGAAATAATTATCTAGAGAGAAAGCTCCAAACCATTCTCTAGGACAAGGGGATATCTAACTCGAAGAAGAGGGCCAAAGAGGGGGCCACTGTGGCCATGAATTAGGATGTTCAATTGGAGGAGGATTAAAAAGTTTTCCATGAAATTGTAGGATTATAAACATGCTGAGGAACCTGCTCAGGAGAATAAAAATTATTCCAAGTATAAAATGGTGATGGGTTTTGAGTTATACCTGGTATTTGATTCAATTCCTTACTTTATTTCCTGAGTACCTTTAGTAATCCTGGTAGTGATGGGTAATGTTCAGTTGAATGAGAATCCTCACAAATTCTGCAAACTTTCATGCTACTAAGTGGACACTTTCCAAGGAAGTGCTTCTTCATACATTTGGCACAAAATATTAATAGTGGTTCTTCATCCTTATTTTGTTATTCCTACAAATCATCCATTGTATGAATCAAATATTTAATAATATTATTTTTATGTTCAAGAAAAATATTAAATTCTACACTTGTGATTTCTTCATTGGATGATTTGTATATCTCTGCAGCAACATCAAAATTCCTCATTGAATGATTCCTCAAAATACCATTTTCATGTTTTCAATAAGACAATTGGTACATTCGTCAGCAAAGAATTGATGTATATATATGTAAGGGGGGGGGGGGTGGTTCTTACATCACCAAAGAAAATGAAAAACCTTAAAATAACCAAGATGTGCAAGAAATAAATAAATTCAAATACAATAAATTTGCAAGAGAAACTAGGTAAAGCAACAAACCAAATGCAATAGGTCACCAAGGTCAATCCCCTAAGTGCCTCCCCGACATTGGCGGCCAAATGTTTCGAGTAATATAGGGCATATTAATGGAACAACATTTAATTTTCAATCTGGGAGTTCGTGAAGTTTGAGGCATTGTTATCACTCCAATAATTCTCAAGGGTTGTGTATATTTTGGTTTAAAGAATATTAGAGGTAACCACAAACCTACTTTTAAGCCTTAGGATCTAGCCTTCCTAATTCTTAGAGAGGGTTCTCTCTATATGATTTATCTTTGTTGATTTTAGTTGATTTTAGGCTAGTTATGTAGGATTAGTTGGGATTTGATTTTTGGATCTGGTTTGGTGGTGGAATCATTAGTTTAGATGGATAGATGTAGGTCTATATTCCATTGGGCTAATGGAGTCAAAGTGTCAAGAAACATGACAGAATCAAGGTCAAAAGGAAATGTTCAAAGGGAAAGATAGTTGGGTCAATTCATATCTTCATGCTGGATGGTGACATGGTTTTGATGGGGATGAGAGAGCAGTTAAGGATTCTCAGATCTGGATAATGAGTGAAAAGGCAGGGGTCAATCAAAAATAGGGAGCAATTAAGAATTCCCTAATCTGGATATCAGAAGAAAACATATAAATGAAAAAACAGTTCAAGATAGAGTGTAATTAAAAATATTCTATAATAAAATTCATGTTATATCATTTAGATTAAGAAAACATATAAGAATGTGAAAACATAATAAATTTACAAAGAACAAGTGAAAATAATTCACTAAAGTGGCTCAACACATGAATCCTGTAATATGATGCTTTATTGCTCAGTCCAGTCTGCTGACTTGAAAATGGTACATAGAACCCTCAAGTTTCAGCTCAGTACAACTATAGAAATGTTTAGCAATTCATCCACCCTCAATACTTCGAAATGTGAAGTATTTATACAAAAACTCTTACAAAATATCCTAAAAAAAACTTTGGAATTATTCATGGAAAAATAAATATCTTCTTGCAAGAAGATAGAGACAGTTATCTAACTAATTGAAGCTCTCCCTGCTTTTATTGAATTTGTTGTTGGTTGTCTTTAATTTGTTGTTGATTTGTCTCTTTGTTGTTTTCTCAATGAAGGTTTCTTCTTAGGTAGTGGAGTGTCCTTTATGCTAGCAATCTTTCACTCTGATTTATCATCTCTGATTTTACTTTAACTCTGAATTTTACCTAATACACTTTAACTGTGATATACTTTAACTGTCTCTGTTTTCACTTGAAACTGACACTGTTGTTTTTAACCTTTTGACTGCCATGTTTACTGTTTTATCTTCACAGTAAATCAGTCAAATTTTCCCTGTCTTCTGTATTTGGTAATTTGATCTTCACCATCCTTTTGAATATTTCATCTACCTGTGTATATTTTGAAAATGTAGGCTTGTTGAAAAATAGGTGTTTTACCTCATGTTGCAGGTAAAAACTATTTTCAAAATTCTTGTAGAGAAATTTCCCTGATGGAATTCCTTGTGAAGAAGGAAGGTTGACTTTATCCTTGGCCACTTCTATCATTTTATTATCATGATCCTCTTATTTCATCAATTTTTCATGAATGACCAGAGGATTTGGAAGGCATTTTGGCCTCCGAATGTCGAACTTCATCATAAATCTAGTTATGGAAACCTCCATGTTCTGACATTTTTCTTCTAGCTGAATCATTAAATTCCTTTTTGAAATTACCTTACTGAATTCAAGAATGGTATATGTTCTGTCACTAATCCCAATCTCTTCTAGTTCTTGCTTATTCTTGGAATTGAGGAATTTGATGATTTCGTTAGCCTCTTCAGGTTTCTTACCAAGTTCTTCTTTTATCTTCTAGATGGCTTCTCCTGCTACTTTGATGAGATCTTTTTGTTCATAAATAACCTGGATTGATGGCCAAATATCATTGACAGATTTAATGATATTGGCCCATAGCTGCTGCTTGACTTGTGCCATTGGTTCTTTCAGTGTTAGATATTTCTCTAACTTCTTTAATTTCTCTGTTAATCTATTTTATTTCTGTTCTTCATTCTTGAGCATAATCTGAACAAGTTTCTTTTCATCCTCCAGAATTTTCAGCTATTCTTTAATTCTGTTGATTTCATTTGTCTGAATAGACATTTCCTGCATTGCTTTTACTAACTTACTTGCCTCATCAGTAGGTTGTGCTGCTATTGTAGATGACACTGCTGCTGAAGTTTTTGCTGAGGTGACAGGAAGTGTTGTAGCCATTGGGACTCTAGGGGCCAATGATTCTGTTAGTATAGAAGGCACAACTGTTGTGACTACATGAATTACAGTGACAGGAATTTATTCTCTGGCCTTTTTCTCCTGGACCAACTTGTCCATTTCATTCTCCATTTCTTTTATTTGGGCAGTTAATTGAAGGATGAAATTCATCATTTCATCTTTTTGGCTTTGACTTTCTAAAATTTATTTAGCTTGAGGATCTTCTGTAGGAGGAAATTTGAGTTGCCTTCTTAATGAAACAATGTCTGCATTCTTCTTTTTTATCAGTTCTTTTTCAATTTTGACATTATTAGGATCATATCCTACTTCAATTACCAAATCCTCTAGAGTTTTTATTCTATTGTCTTTAGCCTATGAAGATGCCTTTTCTAATTTGAGCTGATCTTTGATGTTCCCAAGAGTGTTTTGCAGCTTTTTCACACTCATGGCCTTGGTGGTCATTGTAGAATATATCATTTCCCCTGCCTACTTATGAAACTCAATTTGGTTCAAAGGATGAATATCATTGGCCATGACTTCAAAATCTATCTTTTTGTAATCAGAAGATGACTTAGGAGTTTGAAATGTGGGTTGAAGAAATGTCATCTGCATATTTATATTCTTATAATCAAAGGCAGAAAGTAGTCTGTTCTAGCTGCCAGGAATCTGTTTTAGATATTGAGAATATATCTCAGTCTTGATTTCCTCATTTCTGGCCTTGATTTCCTTGTATCTTTCTTTAATATCCATCTCTTTCTCTGTTGGTTTGTTGTATGAGGACACTTAAACACTATGTTTTTTCTGAATCATTTGAGTGTTGGAAGTTGAAGGTTGGTGTGTTTTTTCAGCAACTACAGGTGGTGCGTTTTCTTTCACCACTACATCAGTGTCAATTACTTCAATTTTTTCCACTTCCTCATTTACAGGATTTAATTTTGGCTTCTTCCTGTACATCAATTTAAATTTAGTTTCAGTGGTAGTTTTTACAGTGTATGATCCTTCTTCTCTAATTCTTTTTGAGTTCCTATCTTCTTGGGCTGGAGTTTGCAAGATTTTACTAGTATCACCTTACTTCTCTGCCTCTATCAAAGTGTTCTCCAACCATTCATATTTATTGGAGTATTCCTCAATGTCTAGTTTTTTCTCGTGTACATAAGGATTTAATTTACATTTAACTCTCAATTTTATTATTACTCCTAGAGGATCATAATACCACTAAAATCTACGACTGAACTTAAAATCTTGCAAATAATTTTCTGCCTGTGGACCTTCATCTCTACTGTTACAAATAAAAGGTCCAACCGAATTCTTAATCTTAAATTATGTCTTTTTTTTGGCTGCCAAGAAATTGATTCCATCAGAATTAAGGATCTTTTTGATATACTCAAGGGAAAATAACCTCATTGGGGGGTATTTGGGCAGCTTATATGGAAGAAGATTAGATCCATATACCCTAATTTATGTATTATTTTGATACATGTACCAATCTCCTGTCCTACTGTGCTCTGACAATTGCAAGACCTTTTTAATTTCCTTGCTGATTCTTGGTTGATTGTTGATGTTCAGCATGTTGACCATAGGATGAATGAAATAATCAATGAATTCTGTATATGTGCACTGTGTGGAGTCTTTTCTAATAATTGGAGTCCAAAATATAACTGAATGTGGGTTACCTTCAACATCAATATTTTTAAGGTTGATGGAAAATTCTCAGACTAAAAGTACAGAAACATGTGGAATAAAACTGAGGAATACTTGAAGACACCTTCTTTAGGCATTTTGACCAATTGTTCACAAATATTATCAGCAAGTGTTGGGCCTTAGTTTTGGTCTTATTTTTGCTCAAAGAAACTTACTAATCCACCTATTTCCCATCCATTTTCCCTTCATTTATTCCATTTTGATGTATATTTGATATCCATTCAGGTATTTAATTTTAATTTTTCAATTTCTAAAGTTTTTATGAAAGTTTGGTTTTTAGTGCAAAATTGGCAGATTCAGAAATTCCCGTAATAGCTCTATGGTTGATGTGATTGCAGGACACTTGGGCACGAATTGAATGCATGGATGGACAACTTGGGAACTAGGATTAAGCCAGCTATGCTTAGTTCGAACAGAACAAGCTTTATTAGGCCCATTTGGTGCTAGTCAATCATGACTAGTCATTCAGAAATCCCATAGAAATAGGGCAATTTTGAGATTCTATGGGATTGGTCATATTTCTTGGGATAAGAGTAATGAATTCGACTTAGATAGGTGGATGAGAGTAGATGGGTTTGTTTGAGTGATATACTATCGGTTGTTCACTGAACTCCTCATAAAGACAGCTACGATAGAACCATAGTATTGACTTATTATACTTTTATGCTGAGACACCTTTGGATTGAGGAGCTAATTTGAAAACTTGTGTTATTATTATTTTGCTGTTCAATGCTATGGATGTGTAACTGAATTTAAGCTTCTGAGATCACCTCTCAAGTGTGCAAGGCAAGGGTGGAGGGCCCCCATTCCAAGCTAAGTACACTTCCTTGTTAACTAGTTTTATTTCCTTGTAATCTGGTTATTGTAGAACTGGTTTTTCAAAGTTTTATTTTAGATTGCTTCATGGTTCATGCATAGTGATTGATTTCATTAGTTCATAGCTTATTCATCACTTTATCGAGTTGGAAAAACAGGTGTTTCAGTTAGAACTCCATACCCTAAGTAGTGGATAAAACTAGTTTCCTTACTGTTTGTATACAATATGTTTACTTATTGGTTAAATATTAAGATGAATGAATTATAATGGAATACTTTATATGTCTCTTAAGTTAAGAGCTTCTTTCATTAATAATTTATCCATCTTAAGTTCTTGGTTTTAATCTCTGATTCATTAAGTGGTAATTGAGGTGAAAGTGGACTTCTTGAGTCAAGAACCATTTCAATATTCTTCCTCTTTTTAAACTAATTGAAATAGAATTATAGGATGTATTACTTTTAGCTTTTGAATAACTTATCTTTCAAGGTTTGATTACATCTGATCTTCACATATAGTGAACTTGCCTCAAAGCATAAACAACCCGGATTGATAAGAAATAATTGTGTTAATTTAGGTACAATAAATTAGCTCAACATTTTGGCGCCGTTGCCGGGGAGGCAAATATCGGCATAGTCAATAGAAAGATAAATTTCAAAACAACAAAAACATTAGTTACATTTTTTTTAGTGATGTTTCTTTATGCCTAGATATAGAGATCCTCAAGGTAGATTTATTAAAAATCCCCCACAAATAGAGATAGGATCATCAAACACCCCAGTTACTGGTAATCCAATAATTGAGTAATTGGCAGAAAAACAAAGAAGTGGACAAAGATTAACTTTGATTGAGAGGAAAACTTTGTTAGCTTGGGAAGCAAAGAAAAAAAAATCTTCAATTTCTGGAAAACAAAAAGAAATTATCAAAGGAAAACAATCTGTCTTTCCATCCATAAATCCTCCTATCTTCCAGCAACCTGAAACTCCACTCAAAATTGAAACAAATCAACCAATGGCAGAAGAGGGACATGGATCTGTTATTTTCACTCCTGAACAACGAGCTGAATATGAAAGAAAACAAATAGAATGGAGAAGAAAGAGAGAGGAGGAGGCAAAACAAGAAAATGATAGAAAAATAGAAAACGATCGGAAAAGATAAGAAGATGGTAATGATCAAGAGACTACCTTTGGCTTTCCAATAATAGACACAAGTGCAATATTAGGAGAAGAAGTGAAAATGAAAAATATTCCACCTTCTGTATTGCAAAATTTTTATGGAATGTCCACGGAAGATCCTGATGCATTTATGTTTGAATTTGATATTCTATGTAGAACATATGGATACACTGATGACATTCATAAACTTTGTCTTTTCCCTGCAACATTAAAAGCAACAGCTTTGAAATGGTTTATGGGTTTAGGAGAACAAACAATAGCTTCTTGGGATGATATGAGATCAGTCTTCCTTAAAAAATATCAAGCTTATTGTAGATCTAGAGATTCAAAGGAAGATGTTTTCAGAATGACACAACAAGAAGATGAAAGTTTAGAAGAATATTTGGAAAGATTTACATATAATCTACATAAATCTAAACAACACTCTCTAAATCAAGAAACCATTCGAACAATCTTTCTCAAGGGTGTAAGGGATGAATACCTTGACATCTTGAATGTGATGGGTAAAGGAGACATTTCAAACCTACCATTCGAAGAAATTGTTGAGTTATGTCAAAAATATTCTAGAGGAAGATTAAAAACAGGAAGAAGAGAAGTAAGTTCAAAAGCAGCAAAGTCAGCTGCAGGAGGGATAACAAGAGCTGAAATAGGAAGCTTATTGGAGAACTTCAAAACAGATCTCTTGAGTACATTAGGGACACAAGTAGATGTGCTAAAGGCAAACAAGAAGAAAGAAGAACAAGAACAAGCTCTAGCAATATTTTGTCCCAAATGTAGAAAGAAACATCCATTAAGAGAAAGTCCTTTGGATAGTGTTCAGGTTTGTGGTCTTTGTACGGAAAAGCATTCCACAGAAAATTGTCTAAGATTGAAAGAATTACAAATGAATTCAATGGAAGAAGTGCCAGGAATAGAAGGTTTTTATTATGTAGCACCACGAAGACCATGGCAACCTAGGATGCCTCAACAAAATCAGCAACAATTCCCTCAACAAAATTACCTCTATCCACCTCAAAATCCTTGGACCCCTCCAATGCCATGGCAAACTTGGCTTCCACAACAATATCCACAACAACCTGCACAAGGTTGGAGAGGATATGGTTATGGAAACCAGCCACCTCAACAGTATCAACAACAATACCAGCAACAATACCAACAGCCATTTACATATCCACAATATCCACAATCCATACCATTTCAACAACAACATTCTTTATATCCACAATCCATTCCACTTCCACAGCACAATCCTCCATCGTTGTTGACCCAACCACAACAGTTACAACTACCCACAAATCAACCCAGACCAACTCAATTACCAGCCCAACCAATGGCAAATCCGAATAATAAGGTGGACAAAGCAGCATGCACTGTAGAGTAAGCAGCATGTTTTCCCACATATTCAATTCTTCCTCTTAATGAAGTCCATCTAAGGTCTGGAAAAGTGCTTAAAAAGGATTCTCCTCCAATCATAGAAGAACCAACTGAACAAGGAGAATCACCTAAAACATCACAAACTGAGATACAAATTCAGAAAGGAACAAACATTACAACACAAACACCACCTTATCCTGAAAGGTTAGTGGAACAACAAAAGGATATAACCCTTCCCGAATTTGATATTTTAGATGAGTTAAAAAATGCTTATGTAAAAATTCCTTTGTTGAAGGCAATTAAAGAAATACCAATATATGCTAAAACAATAAAGGAATTGTGCATTAAGAAATCACAGAAAAAGAAGAAGGATCCTACTACAATCCAAGTCATTGGTAAACTAGCAAGTCTCATGTCTACACAAACCATGGTAGAAAAATATATTGATCCTGGTATCCCTATGGTTACTATATCGATAAATAATTTCTCAGTACCCAACACATTAATAGACTTGGGAGCAGCTATAAATGTAATGACAATGGAGACAATGAAAACTTTGCATTTGAACAACATTAGATCAACCTCTACAATCTTAGAACTAGCAGACAGATCTAAAGTTGTTCCTGAAGGGATATTGGAAGATATCATAGTCTCTTTGGATTCATGGGAGTATTCTGTTGACTTCCTTATCTTGCAACCAAAAACAAATTTGGGAGGACATCCTCTAATCTTAGGCAGACCATGGTTAGCTACCGCTGATGCCTTCATAGGATGCAGATCAGGAAGCATGATTATTTCACATGGAGATGAAAGGAAACACATTTCTCTTTATTCACCTGCACAATCAACTTCTTTAGAATCAGTACTTGAAGCTCAAGAAAAACAACAAACTAAATCAGTTTTAAGTATAAATCAATTCTTTGATTTAAGAGAAGAAGAAGAGAATGAAGACTTAATGGATCTTTTCATTTCAGAACCAAGTATTTCAGAGCAGCTTAGAGAAGTCCAATATGAAGCTGCAAGTAACCTTTTGAATCAATGCTTTTAGGAAACTTGTATTGTTCAAACTTTGCGGAAATCTTTTATATACATCTTTCCTGTAAACACAATCTCCAATCCAACAATAAAAACAATTGAGGTAAATCCTGGAAAACATTTAAACATTGGAAACGAGTTGCAATCAGCACAAGAGCAAGAGGTAATTGCATTATTACAGAAATATTCAAAAGCTTTTGCCTGGGATTATACTGACATGCAAGGAATCCATCCTACCACATGTGTCCACCACATCTATACAGATGATCAACTAAAACCTGTAAGACAACCTCAAAGACGAATGAATCCCATGATGAAAGAAATAGTGAAAGAGGAACTGCAAAAATTGTTAAATGTTGGATTCATCTATCCTATTTCAGATAGTCAATGGGTTTCTCCACTGGTTATTGTACCAAAGAAAAATGGAAAGTGGAGGGTATGTGTGGATTATCGGGAACTAAACAAAGCTACACTAAAAGATCATTTTCCTCTACCATTCATTGATCAAGTGTTAGACTCATTAGCTGGAAAAAAAAATTTCTCCTTCTTGGATGGGTTTAGCGGATACAACCAGATAAGAATAGCAACAGAAGACCAAGACAAGACAACATTCACTTGCCCGTGGGGAACCTATGCATATAATGTTTTGCCATTTGGTTTATGTAATGCACCTGCAACTTTTCAACGAGCAGTGCTTGCAATTTTTGCTGATCTAATTCATGAATGTGTAGAGGTTTATATGGATGACTTCACAGTTTATGGAAACACATATAATGATTGCCTAAATAACCTTGAGAAAGTTCTAAAACGATGCATTGAAACAAATTTGTCATTAAGCAATGAGAAATGCTATATGATGTTAACAGAAGGAATAGTTCTGGGACACCATATTTCTGCTTCAGGAATTAAAGTGGATCCAGCAAAAATTCAAGTCCTAGTAAACTTAATGCCTCCTACAACACAGAAAGAGGTAAGAAGTTTCTTAGGCTATGCAGGCTATTATAGACGATTCATTGAAAACTTCAGTAAAATAGCCCAACCTCTATTTAAACTATTAGCAAAAGATATTGAATTTCACTGGACAAATGACTGTCAAAATGCATTTCAAAATCTGAAAGAGAAATTATCAGTTGCACCCATTCTCCGTGGGCCAAACTGGTCTTTGCCATTTCATATATCAACTGATGCATCTGATACTGCGATAGGTGCCTCTCTTGGATAGAAAGAGAACTTGTTCAATTATGCAATATACTTTATAAGCAAGAATCTAACACCTGCAGAATTGAACTACACAGTCACAGAGAAAGAAATGTTAGCCGTTATACATGCAGTAAACAAATTCAGACACTATATAACAGGATATCAAGTTTTCATTCATACAGATCATTCAGCAATTAAATACTTGATGAATAAACCCATCACCAATGGAAGAATAACAAGATGGTTACTGTTATTGCAAGAATTTAATATCACAATACAAGACCGGCCAGGCAAGGAAAATCAAGTGGCTGACTTTCTGTCCCGCATACATTCACCCAACGATCCAAATCCGGTTGCAGATAACTTTCCCGATGAACACCTGTTTGCCATCATAGTAAAAACACCATGGTTTGCAGACATTGCAAACTATTTATCTTCTGGAAAGTTTCCAACTCAATTCACTAAAAAGCAAAGACACAAAATTGTTAGAGAAAGCTCTAGGTATAGTTGGGTAAATGGTGATTTATTTTTTACTGGTTCAGATTTGATAATTAGAAAATGTGTGCGAGAAGATGAAATATTAGACATTCTAAGAGCATGTCACGATGAACCATGTGGTGGCCATTTTGCAGACAAACGAACAGCATATAAGGTGCTGAAACTGGGCTACTACTGGCTATCCATCTTCAGAGACTCTAAGAAATATGTCAAGAAATGTGACAGTTGCCAGAGAACAGGGAGACCAATCACAACAAATGAGATGCCGCTGAAGCCACAGGTCCTCATAGAACCATTTGAGCAATGGGCACTTGACTTTGTTGGACCCATCAATCCACCATCAAATGGAAAGAAGTACATCTTAGCATGTACAGATTATGTAACCAAGTGGGCAGAGGCTAAAGCAGTGAACAGAGCAACAGAAGATACAGTGGTCACCTTTCTTTTTGAAGAAATCTTTGTCAGATATGGAGTACCTAGACAAATTGTAACAGATCAAGGAACACAGTTTACATCAAAGCTGGTACGAGATCTAACAGAGAAATACAAGATCAAACACAGAAAATCTACACCATATCATCCTCAAGCAAATGGGCAGGTTGAATCAACAAATAAAGTCCTAGAAAATATCATGACAAAAACAGTACAGCTGAACAGAAAAGATTGGTCTGAAAAATTAAAAGATGCACTATGGGCCTACAGAATCACATGGAAGAATACAACTGGTTTTAGTTCATACCAGTTAGTATATGGGAAAGAGGCCTTATTGCCTATAGAATTTCAAATACAAACATACAGACTAGCAGCTGAACTAGGACTAGACCTGACAGAAGCACAACAGCAGCGGATCATAGAACTGAATCAATTGGATGAGCATCGTCAACAAGCCATAGAACATACTACATTGGTGCAACAACAAAGAATGAAGTGGCACGACAGATATATCAAAACAAAGACATTTCGCAAGGGAGACTGGGCATTACTTTTTGAATCCAAATTCAAAGACTTCAAAGCAAAGTTCACAACACACTGGCTAGGCCCATATGAAATTGACGAAATCTTTGACAATGGAGCAGTCAAGATCAGGACAATCGACCAGGACTCCACCTCCTTTATAGTGAATGGACATAGGCTCAAAGTTTATAATAGGCCTATCAGTAAAGAAGCATTTATGAAACAACTGATAGAAGATACAGAACTGGAAGTCATGGCACACCAGGCTCAGCCATCTTCCAGTCTTGTAGTTGAATAAAAAAACACATAAAAATAAAAATAAAAATAATAATAATTTGTTTGCTAGTGAAAACCAGGCAACTGGCACTTAGAAAACATGAATTCATAGGGGAAAACCGGGGCAACTTGGACTCTATGAATTCCTTATTCTTGTTCTACTGTTCTCACATAATTTCAATACAGGTACTCTCCACCAACAACTGACTTGAGGACAAGTCACATCTTAAACAAGGGGGAGACTTGCATCAGATCTTTAGCTGGAAAGCTGAAGTATAGAAGGAACTTGCATTGTCAACAGAGGGACCTGAAATAAGAAATCATTACAGAGGGACCTGAAAGACTTGCCAATGTCAAAACAACATGTGCATATTCTGTAAGCAGTGCAGAGGGACCTGAAACAAAGAATCATTACAGAGGGACCTGACTAACAATTCAAGAACCAGAGCATGAAGAACAAGGAGCAGCAATAAATTTTACTTTATGATCCATCTACAACATCTGATCAATTGATTTCATTCCACTTGTACAGACATCATCCAGGGGAGTATATGTATAGTCATTTTGTGCTTGAAAATTCAAATTTTTCTTAGAAATTTTTAGTTTTTGTTAAGTCGAAATTAGTACCTGAGGATATTCATTATCATTTCATATCCTATATTCCCTATAAATACCCTATAACCCTTATACATCATATTCCATTTCATTTCCATACATATTTCCTATTTTCATTAACCCCTAAGTATTTTTCTTTAAGAGCTTAAAAGACCAAACTGGGACAACTTTTCAACCTGCACATACAACTCAAGCATTAGTAATGGTGATAATTTTAAATATGACCCAAGATGGTCATTTTAAAATTATAAAGATATGCTATATAATCCAAACAAAACTCATGCGCTATATGGAAATCAAAGTAAACATATACCATATCAAATTATATACCATAGTCCAAATGGTGTGCATGCGCCATAGTCATATATATATATCATAACCCAAAGCGCATATGATATAATGGTATAAAACATATGGTATATGATATAAGTGAAGGCATATGATATAAGGAATGGTGGACGGCTGCGCGCAAACTATATGGCACGACTGTGCATATAAGTATTGCGGCGGGGTATTGTCAAATGGTAATTGCATACACACTCATTGCAATACAAACAATGCCTGAATATCATTTCACGCATGAGGAGCACACGACGGTGGCAATAATGTTATGCGCATACCATTCAAAATAAAACGATGATTTGGCCATCCTCATGACACAGTCGGGTGACTGGTCAAACAGGACGGCCATACCAACCACGCACTGTAACACCAATGAACGAGAGGCGCACAGTACACCCATGAAACGGTCATGAATCGACCGAGTTCTTGATTGTTTAAACCTTAGTCCTCATTGCCAAATAGCTCAGAGAGATGGTGTTTGAAGCTGCAAACTAGTGAAAAGAAGGGTGAAGCGAGTTTGGGCGGATTTAAGAAGGAAAATCATCCTGGTTTTAACGATCAGTGATCACCGATTTTTGGGATTCAATCAGGTAATGGGATAATTGTTTAAGCTCGGCAAACAGTGGAAGTATACGTTGTGAACTATCTGTTATTAATGGTTATGTTACTCTGCTCTTGCCACCAGTCAATTGAACGGTTGAACAGGGATTTGGAGCGCCGGATATTCCTCAAGCGCTCGTTGACAACAGGTAATGCCGAAACCACAGCACTAAATCAGTTGATTCACTGCGTAAATCATGGCATAAACTACTAGTGAATCGCGCAGCATTTAAATATGAATTCATTGCATGAATAACACGTTAGGGTCTGGCATTATATGTGGAGTTTTAACGAGGTGCCGTGTTCATAACGAAGTCTATGAAAAGAGGAGGCACCGAAATATGATTGTTATGGCGTGTTTATGCTGCATGGCGTTATTTGTTGATTGAATTGTGCGCGCTGATTCCATTAACATTTCAACAAACAATCAATCCCTAACGTATCATATGCATGAAAACGCCATATGTCTCTGTTATGAACCCTTGCTTCCTGCGCGTTTTTGTTTTTGTTTTAACCGAAACAGGGGATTGAAGTTTCTAAGGGCCGAACGAGCCATGCCATGTGCGATTTTTTTGATTGCCAAAGGGAGTTCGATTGCCGAGCCATTTAAAACTCAATTTAAATGCGCTGTATTTTTTTTATCATTTGTGTTTTGAGGCCGAGAGCCATATGCATGCGCTGTAGTCAAAACACTCCTTATTTGTACATACACAGTGAACTTATGGTTTGATTTTGGCAACAGTATAAGGCGATGAGCATACATGGAACATTGTTTGCATATGTCTTTTGTTTTCAAGAACAGAGATTAGCATATTGATAGGGGTATACAGGTGTTTGCTTGTTTGAACAGGGAACTAAAATAGTGCTGCTGCAGAGAAAAGAGTAAACAGAGGTTAAGAAAATCAGAGTTAAATTGTTGAGAGGAGGAAGGTAAGCTTCTTTGCTTTAAAAATTTCGTTTTGAAAACGAACAATAGTTATATTTTTATTGTCAAGATGAAATTAGTAATAGCAGAGGCATTCATTCATTGGTTTTCAGAAACAATGTCAGTCAGAGTAGAGCCAAAATTTCAGATAGAGAGCTGGGGGAAGGAAACTATAGAAAAACTTTACCAAGCAGGGATGATAAACTTTTTACAAAAATTTGATGGCCACTCTGAACAGATAACCAAGGACTTTATAAATAACTTCAGTCAAGACCAGACACGGGTAGGAGATGTCATTATTCCTGTAACCCAGGAATATCTTTCCCAAGATTTAGATCTACCCATGATAGGTGAGAAGTATTACAAAGGCCTGCACTTCAAGGAGAAAGCTTGGACTTTCTTTCTTGAGAAGAACCGGAAAGGGACTTTTGATAGAACAAAAGGGATACCCAGGGAATGGTTCAATGAACCATGGGGTGAGTTGGTTTTGGTCATCCAGAAGTTTTTGACTTGTGATAGAGGATATAGCGTTTCCCACTTGTATCATGTCAAACTTCTACAGCATATTAAGGGAGAGGATAGGATTAACTTGCCTTACTTCCTATATAGGAGCCTCTTGAGAATGATTGAAACAGTAAAACATGAACATAGGCCTAAAGCAGGACAGATTTACCATCAAGGATTGATCAAAATCCTAGTTGAATATCAGGTGAGGTCACAGGGCATAGTATGGAGAGAGTTCATGTCTAAAAATCAGTTCATTGAACATATTAAGGAAGTACAGGATAAAACAGAGCAGGAAAACGGAGGATTGATGAACTCACCCTTGTATCCCAGAACAAGAGCTAAACAGCAGAATAACATGGCCATGCAGGAAAATGAAACATCTGTTATGTCTATTCCTAGAAGATTTAGGAATAAAAGTCCCATTGACTTAGACAAGGAAGTAGAAACATATTCCCAAAGACAACAAGAAGAAAATGACATTGCACAAGAAGTATTTGAGGGGGATTCTTCATATGATGATGCAGCAGCAGCATCACTAATGAAAACAACACAAGATTTTGAAAAATAAATCAATGTTGGAAGAATCAGGGACTTAACTGACCAATTGGAAATTAGCAAAATCGTGGAAAAACAATTAAAAGAGGAAAACAAGGCAAATAAGAAAGATAATGCTAAATTGGTTAAGGCAAATGAAAAATTAAAAGAAGAATTGGGGAGACTGAAACGGAAAAATGATCTACTTTCTAAACAAGCATTTAAGTGGTTAAAGGAAAAGAATATGTGGCAGGCAAGGTATGAAAAACAGAAGGTCAAAGCAGCTTTGTTCAGGGAAAGACATGACACAGGTTTGGATTTTTTGGCCAGGGCAGCACAACAGGAAGCATCTACAGGTACAGCATCTACTACAGAGAGAAGAAGGTCAAAGAGGAATAAGCAAGCATGGGGACATGCTTGATGATAAGCCAGGGAGAGATGTTGGGCCTTAGTTTTGGTCTTATTTTTGCTCAAAGAAACTTACTAATCCATCTATTTCCCATCCATTTTCCCTTCATTTATTCCATTTTGATGTATATTTGATATCCATTCAGGTATTTAATTTTAATTTTTCAATTTCTAAATTTTTTATGAAAGTTTGGTTTTTAGTGCAAAATTGGCAGATTCAGAAATTCCCGTAATAGCTCTATGGTTGATGTGGTTGCAGGACACTTGGGCATGAATTGAACGCATGGATGGACAGCTTGGGAACTAGGATTAAGCCAGCTATGCTTAGTTCGAACAGAACAAGCTTTATTAGGCCCATTTGGTGCTAGTCAATCATGACTAGTCAATCATGACTACTCATTCAGAAATCCCATAGAAATAGGGCAGTTTTGAGATTCTATGGGATTGGTCATATTTCTTGGGATAAGAGTAATGAATTCGACTTAGATAGGTGGATGAGAGTAGATGGGTTTTTTTGAGTGAATATAGATCAGTTTGTTTCATGAGACTTCTTATTTAAAGCCAAAACTTTGATGGCTTATGTATTGACTTATTATACTTTTATGCTGAGACACCTTTGGATTGAGGAGCTAATTTGAAAACTTGTGTTATTATTATTTTGCTGTTCAATGCTATGGATGTGTAACTGAATTTAAGCTTCTGAGATCACCTCTCAAGTGTGCAAGGCAAGGGTGGAGGGCCCCCATTCCAAGCTAAGTACACTTCCTTGTTAACTAGTTTTATTTCCTTGTAATCTGGTTATTGTAGAACTGGTTTTTCAAAGTTTTATTTTAGATTGCTTCATGGTTCATGCATAGTGATTGATTTCATTAGTTCATAGCTTATTCATCACTTTATCGAGTTGGAAAAACAGGTGTTCAAGTTGAGCATCCCTTCTACTAAAATGATGAATTAAAACTAGTTTCCTTTGTTTGTATGAAAGTAGTTTCTTATTGAGATTTTGATATTGAGATGAATGAATTATGATGAAATACCTTATGTGTCTCTTAAGTTAAGAGTTTCTTTCATTAATAATTTATCCATCTTAAGTTCTTGGCTTTAATCTCTGATTCATTAAGTGGTAATTGAGGTGAAAGTGGACTTCTTGAGTCAAGAACCATTTCAATATTCTTCCTCTTTTTAAACTAATTGAATTAGAATTATAGGATGTATTACTTTCAGCTTTTGAATAACTTATCTTTCAAGGTTTGATTACATCTGATCTTCACATATAGTGAACTTGTCTCAAAGCATAAACAACCCGGATTGATAAGAAATAATTGTGTTAATTTAGGTACATAAATTAGGTGAACTTGTCTCAAAGCATAAACAACCCGGATTGATAAGAAATAATTGTGTTAATTTAGGTACATAAATTAGCTCAACAGCAAGGTACTGGGAAAAAATAAAAACAGTAGCAGGAGGCTGACCAAGTGTGAAAGTAGAAAGGAAACCCAGGATTGAAACATCAACATGCTCATCAGTAAAATAACCCAAAATGCAGGACAACATTGTGATAATGTGTCTGGTTCTCTCAGAAAATATTACATATGGGTAAGGAGAATTTTTCTTGGGAGTTTCTATTGATGAAGGCATCAAAGTTTGGAATATCTGGAACCTCTTGGGGAAGTCCAGATTCAGACACAACTGGGTAAGGTTTTCAATAGGAAAAGGGGTTTCATCTGGCCTAGGTTGGATCTACAACATTTGGTTGATTGAGTCAGTTGTGATAGTGAATATAATTTCTTTTCCAGGGGTAATTAGGGCTCTCTGGTCAGGGAAATAGCAAGATTGATAGAGTCTAATCACTTCTAGGCACTAGAAAGTCCATGGGAGAACATACTTTGGAAAATTAGATTCCCAAAGGAAAACTTCATCAGCTTGGTCTATGGATTTGTCATGGCTCCAGCATTGGAGCTCAAGAAGATTAAATTCAGTGACTGTGTCATTAATATTAAAGTCTCTATATGCTAAAGGAGTGTGTTCCACATCTACAACTGGAGGTTGTATGGGATTTACAGTTACAATACCTTTGGAAGCCATTGATTATTATTTTTTATCAATTGATTACTCTTTTGACTTGGAAAAACTGATTCAGGCCTTTAGGAGCACCTCAAAAATATAATTATAGTTTGTAGACTAATTTAGGATGAAACAAGAGCTTATATTCTGGTCTAAAAAGGTTCAGTTGATCCAATATTCAATCTATGTGATTAAAAACAATACCAGGCTTTCGAAATTCTTGTGAAAGGATAAGTAGGGTCTGCAGAAGCTCCTAAATGATTCAATTACTTATTACTTTCTATTTACATTAAGTACAAGTCTTTTCTTTGAAGAATACCTGGATAAATGAAGATTGTTAAGTTTGCAGAGGGTTTATGAGGCAACAGAGGTTCTCTGAAGCTTTGTTGGTCTTTATAAAGCTTCAAATTGGTTTTGCAGTAGTTGTAGAAGGAAATGATCTTGAATTCTGGTGAAAAAGGCTTAAAATAAGGTCGGCAGAGTGATCTGGTTTCTCGGAAATAGGTCGGCAGTCTTTCTTTGCGCAATTTTGTAACAGAAATGGTAAAAAGGTATAATAGGGCGGTTTTATTTTCATTTTAACCAACAATGATTAAAAAATTGAATGTGCGGGGTTAATTCAAATGGTAGGGTGGCTTTCGCAACGAGACATAATACAACTAAATGGTTTTCGCATGAGCTCAAGCGGTCGGGAAGTATAATTCTTGAGGATGCAATCTAATAGAATAACACCATGTAGCCAGGAGCGGGGCTCCGAAAACCACAAATTTCGCAAGGTCTTGAAGTAGTTAAAGTTTTGACTATAGGGCATGCAATAAGAGATATGGGCCATTGGATCTGATCACTTAAGATCTAACGGTTGGCAAATAGCAGGGATTGGTTGGGGTTTCTGATAGGCGGGGCTCGGGAAATAATGTCATGTGATGGGATACTAAAAAGGGTTAATATATAGTGGAGTTCATAAGGTGGGCCCAAAATAAACCAAATGAGGGGAAACTATAGGTTAAAATAAAATATGGGTTGGGAAATATATATATATATATATATATATATATATATATATATATATATATATATATATGTGTGTGTGAATTATTTTAATACAGGATAAATGAAATATAAAGGATCTAATAGGTAATGGTTAGATTTAAACTAATGTTAAAATGAAATATGATGCCAGAGATAAAATACACTAAGGAAGGATTTTAAAATAACATCGGGTGAGTTTTTTAGCAGTGGGGCCCGATTTATTATTTTAATCATTTAGACTTAGGCTAAGTGTATTTTTAGGGGCATTTGTGAATAAAAATGGAAGTTAATAAAGGGTTTTTTACTTTTCCAAAGGAAAATATGTATTTTAACTTAGGAAAAGGGATTTTTTGTAGGGGAAAAAAGAGGAAGTAAGGGGAAAGAATAAAAATGAAGGGGAAGGGGTATTTTTACAAGGGAAATGATTTTGAAGGGAAATTAGTAAGTATGAAATGACCAATTTCTGTTGTACATGCCTTGTGAAAACTGCTTCTGCCTACCCATCATCTATCCTAACATTTTTTCTTCATTTCTTTGGGTGCATTTGAGCTTGCAGACCCTTATTCATTTTTCTTTTAACAACAAACTATCTAATTCTAACCTTATTACTTCCAAGGGATCATATTAAACTATTGAGTTCTTTATTATTCTCTACCTAACTACTGATCTTCCAAGATTAAACTTTTTGGCTAGATTTTTATTCTCGGATTGAGGCATTTTTAGCAAGCTGCACACAATATTATTTTGCAAAGTAAAGTACAAAGTAGTGGCATTTGAATTTGCATCACTTTCATGATCTATTTTTATCTCTTTTTTGTTGGGGTTCATTTTCTATATTCTTTTTTAGTTCTTTTTCTTTCAGTTCTATGATTTTTCTTTTAGGACTTTTACCCTCTTTACATTTTTTATTTTTAATATGGGAAAACAAATTTTCAGAAAGAAAAGTATGTACATATTACAAGACTAATCAATTTCAATTCAAAATTATGAATCCTATTATTATAGGACCCTAACAGTGGCTCCACATGGGGATGGCATTTCCTGGTGAAATGTCAAGAACTTAAAGATCATTAGCCTTGAACTTTGACTATGATTTGCCTTGGAACTATTTTCTGAGCTCTTCATTATTAATACTTATGATATTTTGTCTTTGAAAGCTTAGGGCCTTCTCTCCGGGCTTCAACTTTGCAAGAAAAACATCCAATCTAATCTAAACTCTGCAATGTTATGTACAATGAGAAAAGTAAACAAAATGAACTACTTTTATTCTGGGGAATAGTAACGCTTCAACATTCTACCATTGATAGGTCCACCTGACAGATCTGATCCATCCAACTCCTTCAAAAAGAATGCATTGTTACCTCTGTAACCATAAATAACATAGGGAACTTTCCATAGGAAATCAAATTTACCATGTTTACCTTTCTCTTCTCTCATGTAATCCCACTTAAGAACTTTGTAACCTATGTAAAAATCATCTTCCTTAGTCTTCTTGTCAAATATATTTTTAATCTTATCTTGAACAACTTGTGACTTGAAATAGACTTCTTCCCTAGTTTTCTGCAAGTGTATGGTTTGATTTATCCTTCTATGGATATCATTGGTTTCTACCTGCAGTTCTTGGATCATCTTCATCACTGGCACTCCTAAAGAGGATGGAAAAACAACATCCATCCCATATACAAGCTGATAAGGGGATGTACCAATGGACTTCTTTGTGGTAGATTTGTCTGCCCATAAGACATTAACTAATCTTTTGTTTGAGGTCTTTTTATTGTCTTCTAGTAGTTTCTTGATGATATTAACAAGGATTTTATTGGAGGATTCAGCAATACCATTACCTTGAGGGTAATAAGCAGTGGAAATACCAAGGGTAATATGGTATTTATTATAGAAGTCAATCATTTTCTTAGACTTGAAAGCAGTTGCATTATCGGTAATGAGATTTTGGGGACATCCAAATCTAGACAATATATTGCTTTCTAGAAATGAGATTATGACAGAATCATTGGCTTTCCTAGAAGGAATGGCTTCTATCCACTTAGTCAAATAGTCTGTGGCTGTCAAAATCCATTTGTGTTGGGCTAAGGAAGGTGGGTGAATTTCACCAATGAAATTTAGACCCCATTTCTGAAATGTCATTTTTGTGGAGATGGGTTTAAGGGGTAAGGGTAACAACTTTTTCTTCCCTTCAAAGACCTGGAATTTGTGACAGGAGGTCACATAATTTTTCACATCTGCAAAAAGTGTAGGCTAGTAAAATCCAGCCCTCGAGATTTTATCTGCAGTTGAATTCCAGTAAAGGTGTCCTCCATAGTCACCTGCATGAAACTCTTCCACAACTTTATCAGCTTCATCTTTAAGTAAAAAATTCAATAAAATGCCACCATGATCTTTCCAAAATAGAGCATTATCTATGATACAAAATTTCATTGCCTTTAACTTTAAAAATATAGCTTTAGTTCTTGACAATCCAGGAGGAGCTTGTAAATTTAGTTGTACAAATACGATATCTGCATACCATGGTGAATCTGAAAAATCTCCATTGATCTGTGGAGTCGCGATCTCTTCCTGATCATCTAATTGGGCAATAAAATTTATATCTAAGGCATGAAAATTCGATTCAACTATGAGTTTGGCTAAACCTTGGCCTTTAATGAGTTTGGTGGGCTTAATTTCCATGTCATATTCCAAAATGGTGGCAATCCATTTGCCTCTCTTACCATTAGGCCCATTCTGAGTCAGAATGTCCTTCACTAATGAATTTGGAACATAAGCAATGATCTGTGAATACAATATGTACACCCTAAAGTCTTTGATAGCCTTCACTAATGCTAGTGCCTACTTTTCCATTATGTTATAATTTAAAGTGGCATCTCTTACTGATTTGATGTAAAAAGAAATGGATTGTTCATAGTCTTGATCATTCTTCTGCAGTAAAAGTGCAGCAATAGTATGTTCTGAAGCAAAATAAAAAATAATGAAATATTTTTTGAAATCAGAACTTATTAGGACTGGGGTTCTTGTAAGGGCTTATTTGATTAATTCAAAGGATTGTTTGGCCTCTACTGTCCATTTAAGTGCTGAGTCTTTCTTTAACATGTTATTGAGTTCTCTAATTATTTATGCTAAGTTTGAAATGAATCTTCTGAGAAAATTGATTTTACCTAAGAAAGCCTGCAATTCCTTAATATTCCTAGGATGACTTATATTTAAAATGGCCTCTATTCTAGCTGGGTCTATCCTAATTCCGTATTTTGAGATTATATGCCCTAATAGTTTACCTTCTTCAAGTCCAAAGAGAGTCTTTTTGGGATTCAAAGAAATACCAAATTTCCTGCATTTGATAAACACTTGTCTCAGATGATCTAGATGTTCATTGTCATTTTTTGAAAATACAGTTATATCATCTAGATAAATCACAAGAAAATAATGAATTTCTTTGGAAAAAGCTATATCCATAGCTCTTTGAAAGGTGGTTCCTGCATTCATTAATCCAAAAGGCATTTTCACATACATGAAAGTACCCCAAGGAGTAGTAAATGTTGTCTTTGGTTGGTCTTCTAGCTGAACTAAAATCTGGTTATACCCAGAGAATCCATCAAGCAATGAAATCCTGGATGAACCAAACACCCTCTATAAAATATGATCCATCTTGGGGAGATGGTAGTTAACTTTTAGGGACACTTTATTTAAATTACATAAATCAACACAAAGTCTGATTTCCCCTATTTTCTTCCTAGTGGGAACTAAGTTTGAAACCCAATCAGAATATCTGATAACTGCAATGATCTGGGCTTCATACATTCTCTTTACCTTTTTTTCAATCAAAGACATTAAAACTGGATTGATTCTTCTAAGCTTTTGTTTGAAAGGTTTTTGATCTTCTTTGATAGGTATTTTTTGTTGTATTATGCTAATGTCATAAGATTTTAGGTCTTCATAACTCCATGCAAATACATCCTGAAATTCCTTAAACAAAGCTATGTATTTTAGTTTTTCATCTTGAGGTAATTCTTTAGAAATTTTGATGAGTTTTGGCCTTCGTTCTGTTCCTATATTGCATTCTTCTATATCTGATCTTAATGGTTCCATCTTTGGTTTTCTTGCAACGTCATTTGAATCAAAAATATATTCTAATGGGGCTAATCCCTTAGGTAAAAAGTTATTCTTAAGGTTTAAAATGTCAAAATCATCATCTGGTAACTCTTCAATTTCTAATTTTTTTAGTTTATCTATTTCTACTTGAGTGAATTTAGTGGGTTCAGTAAAATATAAATTATTTACATCTATCTCATTGTCTATTTTATCATTTACTATACAATCTGTATTTCTATTAGAATTTTGGAATTCTCCCTTAGCATTCATAAAGTGATAGATTTGAGTATCCTATGAAAAAATTTGCCAATATTTTAAGTTGTCTGGTATAGTGGGCCTATGTCTTACTTTTGTTGTATATTGGTGATTTGGCTGAAAAGGCAGATTGCAGGTACTAGCAAAAATTGCTAAATTGTGTGCTTGTATGTTTTGTTTTCTAGGAATTACAACAAAGTCACACTCAAGCAATTCTTTGATCAGATCTAAAATTGTTTCTCTATATTGGCTTAATCTAGGATTATATACATAATATTCTCCTCTAATATGTTTTACAATTAAATCAGAGTCTCCCATGATAGAAACTATTTTGCCTCCTAAATTTCTAACAATCTGCACTCCTAAAATTAGAGCTTCATACTCTACCATATTGTTTGTAAATTTGAAGTTTAATCTAAAGGCATGAACTTCTGAATGATTTTTTTCCTTGTTGTGAATCCAAACTCCTACTCCTACTCCTAATTTTTTCACTGATCCATCAAAGTATAGGTGCCACATTGATTCATGAAATATGTTCTCACTGTCTGGGTATTTATTTTTATGTTTTAATTATGTCTTACTCTTTATGCCAGTTTCAGAATTACATAAAATGAAAGAGTCCATATCAGTAGGTGTATAATAAATAGGATAGTTTTGAGGGATTTCTACACTACTAACCATGTACTTCATTAGATTCTCTCTGTGACGCTTCTTGGGTTGACCAAATACTAAAATAGTGGCATAAGACATGTCTAGTTGTAGAGATACCTGCACTTTTGCTCCCCATGAGCGAGATAACAACATTCCATACTTAGGAGGGATATCAACTACTACAATATCCATGACTATAATTTTTCCAGGGTATTGGACTAGAGTGACACATAAATATTTGATTAAGCCTAGACATTTCACTTTACTGGAATCAAATGAGAAAAGATCTTTATAAGGTCTAGTGATGTATAAATTCAAGGTTTCCATAATGGCTTTTGGCATTAAATTATGTGAGACTCGGGAATGTAGCATAGCATTATGTAAAATTTGATCATGAATATTCAAGCTAATGTAGAAAGGAGGAACTCCTCCTTCTTGGTGTTTTCCATTTACCTCAGGACCAAATATTAGTTTTGGTTGGTCAGCACTCAAATTAACAGAGTCTTCTCTTTCATTCATGTTTAATTTCTTAGTGATCTGTGATTCATATAAATCATGCTTTACTAATTCTTTCAAAGAAATTGGCATCTTCAGTTTGGATGTTAAATGGTGCTTGTGTTTTTCCTAACTGAATGACTTCTTCTTTACTAACTGCAGTTTGAGTATGTTTCTCTTCTTTTTCTACAATTGGTTTTTCATTTTCTGTTTGTGTTTCCATTTTTTTACTGTTTTTTATCTTCTTTTCAGGGACAGTTTGAGTTGCAGTGGTAACTTTGGTAGTTTTGGAAGTTTCAGCAACTGTTTTGGTAGCAATTGTTTTAGCGTCAGCTAATTTTTTATCAGCAGTAGATGTTTTAGGGTTAGTAATTGTTGTTTTAGCAGAATTCATTGTCTTAGCAGCAGCAGATTTTTGAGGATCAGCTGATGTTTGAACATCAATATCTATAATGTCAACAATTTTAGGACTGGGTGCAATTTTAGGACTAGAAATTTTTTGGTTAGGATTTGAATTTTTCTGATTTGAACTAGATTTTTGTTGGGTTTCCCTAGGGAGGATTTGAAGTATTTTGGTTGTAGGAGCTTCTACTGTTTTCTTTTTTTGAGTTTGGGAAGATTTCTTAGTATGGCCTTCTACATTTTTCTTACTCCTAAGGTTATATTGCTTATGAACTTCATTAATGGAAAACTCATAACCTTACTTGTAATCAAAATACTCCCCATATTCTAATTGTAATTTTTGTAGTTCATATAATTCCTATTCTTCTTGTGTAAGAAAAATGGTATTATCATCATTAATGCCCATTATATTAATCTGAGTGTCTTCATCATCTTCGTTTTGATGAGAAATTTCAACATAGTTATCTTGGAAAGGTGGTCTTATTGTTTGTTCAGGTGTTGATTCTGTAGATTTACCAGTTTTGTTGTTTTTTCTAAAGTTGGGATTTCTTATTTGAGGACCTTGTTGTTGATTATGCCAATGTGGTTTTCTTTCCATACTTTCTAGTATATCCATCATTTTCTCCATGGCTTTTGCTAAACTATCTATTTTTCTATCTGATGTAGATGTTTCCTCTTTTATTGTTACCCTTCTTTCATTTCTCATTCTTTCTCTCTTGGCTAACAAATTAGCTTTTACACTAACTGCTATGTTTTTCATTTTTTCTAGTGTTTATGGGTTCCTTTCCCTCAGTGGGTATGACATATCCATATCAAAACCATCAGGAAATTTAAGTAAAGCTATATCTGGTGGGGGTTTAATATTTATTGGAATAGCATTTTAGATACTATTGAATTTAGTACAATAGTATTGAACTGACTCATTAGGTCCTCTTTTTATGTGTTCATATTCAGAAAAAAATTGTAAAGGATTCTTCTTTTTCTCCCATCTACTGATGAACAATCTATGGAAGGCTTCTAAATCAACAATATGATTTGCAAGTAAAGCTTTGAACCATTTTTTTACTTCTCCAGCTAAATTTTAGGCAAACAGTCTCATTTGGACATCAGATTCATCAATTTCATGTAGTTCGAAATAGTAATTCATTTTGTTAACATGTTGTTGTGCAGTGTATTGACTGTTCCATAAAATTGAGGGATTTTTCTTTGTTAATCTTGTGGCATGTTATGTAACTTCCCTGGTAGGACGAAAGGAGCATATCTGGCAGCCACAGCTAAGATTCTGGCTGGACTAGGAGGTAAATGTGTAGTGCTTAGTGATGAGGTTGAGGTACTTGTAGATGAGGTTGGTACACTAGAAGATGTACTGGGAAATGTGGTTGAAGTGCTCGAAAATGCAACAGCAGTGCTAGAGGATGAACTTGCAGTATTTGGGGATGGAAATAAAACTCTAGGTTGTAGAGGAAGCTTAGGGATGAAGGATTTTGTGGAATGAGGTGTAGTGGAAATAATAGATGAGGTGGTACTAAATAAATTTGAATTTACTGACTCTAAATGACTGGTAGAAGGCTTAGGGGTATAGGTAGATAAAACAATCAATTCAACTGAATTTTGACAATAAGTTTTGTCAATTTCCTTAATCAAAGTTGCAGTTAAAGCATCAAATTTATCATAAACTTCTAGGGCTTTTTCATATGAATCAAGTGAAACAATTTCCTTCTTAGTTTCAATAAATGAAATGAAATCATGATCTATTACACTATTATATATGTCACTTTATGATTTAGTTTTAAACAAATATTTCTCAAAAGCTAAATCAAATTCAATGTCTTGTAAACTTGATAATTTATTGGGAAGATAATTTGCCTTGACCAATGAAGTTTTATTACCTAAACTTTCTATTTTTTTTTTCTTTAAAATTATGTCAGGATTATCTACTATTACAACAGGTTATGGATCTGGATTAGACCTGGTATAGTAAATTCTTCGGGAAGCCAGAATTTCAGTTTTTAATGAAACGTTTACTCACAACCCTTTAAAACAATCTTAAGGTGAAAAGATAAGTAAAATTATTTCCTTTAATATTAATTTTAAACACTGAGGATTGGTTAGTTCCCCAGTATGGTCACCAAAATGTTATCACTCCAATAATTTTCAAGGGTTGTGTATATTTTGGTTTAAAGAATATTAGAGGTAACCACAAACCTACTTTTAAGCCTTAGGATCTAGCCTTCCTAATTCTCAGAGAGGGCTCTATCTATATGATTTATCTTTGTTGATTTTAGTTGATTTTAGGCCAGTTATGTAGGATTACTTGGTATTTTATTTTTGGATTTGGTTTGGTGGTGGAATCACTAGTTCAGATGGATAGATGTAGGTCTGTATTCCATTGGGCTAATGGAGTCAAAGTGTCAAGAAGCAGGACAGAATCAAGGTCAAAAGGAAATTTTCACAGGGCAAGATAACTAGGTTAATTCAGATCTTCAGGCTGGATGGTGAAATGGTTTTGATTGGTATGAGAGAGCAGTTAAGGGTTCTCAGATCTTGATAATGAGTGAAAACGAAGGAGTCAATCGAAAATAGGGAGAAATTAAGAATTCCCTAATCTGGATATCAAAAGAAAACATACAAATGATAAACAGTTCAAGACAGAGTGTAATTAAACATATTCTATAATAACATTCATGTTATATCATTTAGATTAAGCAAAAATATAAGCATGTGAAAAACATAAGAATTTTACAAAGAACAAGTGAAAATACTTCACTAAAGTGGCTCCACACATGAATCCTGTAATATGATGCTTTATTGCTCAATCCAGTATGCTGACTTGAAAATGGTGCAAAGAACCCTCAGGTTTCAGCTCAGTACAACTATAGAGATGTTTAGCAATTCATCCACCCTCAATACTTCGAAATGTGGAGTATTTATACAAAAAATCTTACAAAATATCCTAAAACAAACTTAGGAATTATTCATGGAAAAATAAATATCTTCTTGCAAGAAGATAGAGACAACTATCTAACTAATGCAAGTTGTCCCTTATTTTATTGAATTTGTTGTTGGTTGTCTTTAATTTGTTTTTGATTTGTCTCTTTGTTGTTTGCTCAAAGAAGGCTATTTGTTAGGTAGTGGAGTGTCCTTTAAGCTAGAAATATTTCACTCTAATTTATCATCTCTGATTTGACTTTAACTCTTACTTTTACCTGATACACTTTAACTCTGATATGCTTTAACTATCTCTGTTTTCACTTGAAACTGTCACTGTTGTTTTTAACCTTTTGAATGCTCTGTTTACTGTTTTATCTTCACAGTAAATAAGTAAATTTTACCCAGTCTTCTGTATTTGGTAATTTGATCTTCAAAATCCTTCTGAATATTTCATCTGCCTCTGTATATTTTGAAAATGTAGGCTTGTTGACAAATATGTGTTTTACCTCACGTTGCAAGTAAAAAAGATTTTCAAAATTCTTGTAGAGAAATTTCCCTATTGGAATTCTTTATGAAGAAGGAAGGTTAGCTTGATCCTTGGCCACTTCTCTCATTTTCTTATCATAATCCTCTTGTTTTATCAATTTTTCATGAATTATCATAGGATTTGGAAGACCTTTCTGCCTTATAATGTCGAACTTCATCATAAATCTAGTTATGGAAACCTCCATGTTCTAACATTTTTCTTCTAGCTGAATCATTAAATTCCTTTTTGAAATTACCTTCCTGAATTCAAAAATGGTATCTATTCTGTCACTAATCCCAATCTCTTCTAGTTCTTGCTTATTCTTGGAATTGAGGAATTTGATTATTTCATTAGCCTCTTTAGGTTTCTTACCAAGTTCTTATTTTATCTTCTGGATGGCTTCTCCTACTGCTTTGATGAGATATTTTTGTTCATAAATAACTTGGATTCATGGCAAAATATCATTAACAAATTTAATGATATTGGCCCATAGCTACTGCTTGGCTTGTGCCTGTTGGCAATATGATGCAGAGTGTTGTCCTTGATGGCAACCTACTTGATAAAGTTGATGGCAACCTACTTGATGAAGTTGTCCTTGATGGAAATGATGTAAATATGATGTATCTACAGATCAATTCAGAAGTAGCAGAAGAAAGAAATTCAGAAAGTGCCAGAATAATGTTGAACAAGGTATGTGTTATCACTCAGGTTTTCCTAGAAGTTGTATAAGAGGAAAGTATACCCGAGGTAACCACAAACCAACCTTTTAGATGCAGAATCTAGCCAATCTGCATCCAGAGAGGGCTCTCTCTTTATAATTTATCTTTGTTTTTATAAGGTTTTAGGCTAGTTATAGATTCAAGAGTTTGTTTTGGGAAAATGGTGGAATCCACAAACTAAGGGCAAGGTTGAGGGCTTTCAGTCCATTGGGCTATGGAGTCAAAGGATGGCTTTACTGGATTTCTATTCTACGCACAAGATGGCTTTACAGGGCAAGATAGTTAGACAGAGAACAATCCTTAAAATTTAAAGTGGATGGGATGATCTTGAAGGGATGAAAGGCAGCTAAGAATCTTTCACCATGTTCAAAGAAAGAAATGGGATGACTACAAACAAAGAGCAATGAAGAATTCTTTATTATAGTAATCAACAATGTTTAAATTAGCAAAACAAGAGCATTTAAGAATTCATGCTTATAACCAATTTAGAGGAAAACATTAAGAACAATCACATCTGAAATCAGAGTACAATTAAGTAAATTCTGATTCAATCCTTTATGTAAATTATTCAAAAATGGACATAATGATATTATAAACCGATATAAAACTTAAGACAAAGGGTAGAAAGACTTATTGAACTGCAGTCCAACACATGAATCCTGCAAAAAGCCCTGAGCTTCAAATCGTCATCCAGTAAGCCACGAATAAATTTCTCCAAAAAGATTTTATTCCGAAAATCTCAATGTTACAACAGAGTAATAGAATCCACACCAAATGCTTCCAAGAGTGGAGTATTTATACCAATTCTAAACTAAAATATCTTGAAACAAATATCAAAATTGGTTCACAAATCTCTCCAACTATTTTACATAAATAGAACTTAATTAAAGGACACTCAAACTAATGCATCTATTTGGCACTATTTTGTATGGATAGGTGATGACAAAGAGGATAATTCGAATTTGATCCAACTCTTAGTTGATGATGAGGCATCCAAGTCACTAACTGCTTCATTTCTTTGTGCAATCTGCTCCAACAATTCTGCAAACTTGGGGTCAAATGATATCTTTTTATTTCTCAATACGTAATAGATATGTAAAATGTGAAAGAGGTTATTGTAGATAAATATGTTTTTGAGATAAACCTCTTTCACTTTCCTAAAATTCCTCTCCAGCTATGCGCAATAGGCTCTGCAAAAAGATGTGTAAAACAGAGTTTTACAGAGTCTGAAAAATAGCCTCAAAAGATGTGCATGTATCTCTCCGTCTGAAATCAATGTCCAAACAATGAGATAGGTTTTTGTATATGGGTCTCTTAGGAACAAAAACCTCCTTCAGTTTTGTAATATTTATTTCGGATTGGCCACAATATTCTCTGCAAAATGATGACTTAACTGGTATTTTCTGCAAAAAGTGCTTTCCATCATGGTTTAATATTTCCAAAACCATAATAGCTGTTAGAAACGTGAGAGAGGTTTTTGTATATAATCCTCTTAAGAACATAAACCTCCTTCAGTTTTTCAAAATTCATCTTGGATTGATCACAATAGTTTCTGCAAAACTATGACTAAAATATGCAATTTCTGCAAAAATGTTCCCTCTTGTTGTATTTTTCATCTTTTCACTTTTTTGTTCCTTTGACTGTTTTACTTTCACTTTAGATAAACTTCAATGTTGGTGAAAGTATTTTCATCTCTTTTTACCATTTTACTGCCTCTGTAATTACTTTTACTGTTTTACCTTTGACTGCTCTGAAACTTCATTTTAACTTTCACTCTGACTTTTACCTGATACACTTTAACCACTGATACTCTTTAACTGTTATGCTTTTCCTATCCCTGTAATTTCTCATTTCACTTTTACCATTCACTGTGCACATTTCATCATTCTAATCTCTCTCTGACTTTGTATACAAACTGTTTGTTGAATGAAGATATTGAATTAAAATCTGAGAATTTGGAGTAAAAATTTTGTCAACTAGTATTGAAATTGTTGGTCCAAATCCATATTCTGATGATAACCTGCTAAAATCAAACAATTTGTTAATGAAATCCAGGTCTCTATGAGGGGCATTCAATGGGGTTACATTCAGGGCTGCCGGAGCTTCCATTTTGGTTCTTTTGTATTCAAAATGGAAGTTTCTGGGTTTTCTTCACAGACTGAGCGCGATTTCAGTTTTAATGAGGGAAATTGGCACAATTGCAGGTTCGGGGGGAACAATTCATAGTTTAAAAATCAGGGAATGATCTTAGCAATAATATTTTAACACTGATCCAGCGGAAAAACAAGGAACACAGAGTTTCTTTTCAAGTTCGGAGCACAACAGAAGAAATACCTGTTCTTGGAAGCAAACTGGGTTTTAACAGGTATCAGGTGGTGGCAAGATGATGCTCGAACACAGGTCCGGCGGAATTCTGGAGCGAAGTCGAATGGAACAGTGGATTTCAATGAAAATTCGAAAACTGTAGCAGAGAGCACAGTCGCTTTCAATAACGAAAATAACGGGAAAAACACGAAAAATGGCTTTATTTACAAGTTAAAAGGGTTTTTTAGTTTTTCGAGGAGTGACGTCATCAATGTACGGGCTGACGTGTGCAGGGGTCGGGCGGTAAGTGGTTTAGTCCCCGCACCGCTTATGGACTAGAGTGGTTTTGAACGCGGGGGGAGCGATTCCATTGAGCGAAGGACGCGTGGCAGGTGAACAGTTCCAATACCACCAAGCCCCCGCTGGTTAAAATGCTGACAAGGGATGGGTAGCGGGATTGACATGGAACGTTGATCTGCGGAGGAGCGATCCGACGGTTGAAGAAACGGAAAGATAATGGGATAGTTATTGCGCGGGCCCGGAGGGGTTTTAAATGCCATTAACTTTATTAATCTCCCCGGGGGGCGTCTGATAGGCGGAGGAGTATGGTTATTAATTAATTCAGATAATTAATTAATCCCACAGTGATAAAGGAAATAGGGGTCGCGGTGGGGTTAAAACGTCAGGTGAAATGCTAGGTGGATGAGCCACGTTGGCGCGGGATTTTTCCAAAGTTTGGTTTTGAAAATAAAACTTCAGGTTTTATTTATATTTTTGGGTTTAAACATATATATCGTATGTTTAAAGTTTTATTTTTCATATATGTTTTATTATATGATAATTTAATTAATATAATTAATTTATCATATGGGCGGGATTATTATATAAAGATATAATTTAACCAAAGGGCTTATATAGTGGGTTT
This sequence comes from Pinus albicaulis, assembly GCA_034641835.2. Lineage (NCBI taxonomy): Eukaryota > Viridiplantae > Streptophyta > Pinopsida > Pinales > Pinaceae > Pinus > Pinus albicaulis. The sequence continues at coordinate 493,969,324 of CM076575.1, read as the reverse complement.
TTATTTGAATGCATGGGGAAATAATTACTTTGGTTAAACTTTAATAGAGGGGTTTTTGGGATATTATTTTAAAAGGAGTTATATACTTAGGATAGGGCATTTCACTAGGGATTTAGTAAATAGAGTTAAACATTAATATGACAAAGGGACAAGGGAACTCAAAAAAACTTTGCATATCTAAGAAAGTGATAACTTCTGAAGTATTTAGCAATATCTCATCTTCCACACTTAAACTTAGAATAGTAAGTTATTTTGAGGTATTTTTATGGAATTTTGCATAGTTTTCCTAAGTAAAATGGGATTTTACTTAGGACAAGGTTAAAGGTGAATGATTATAATGATGAATTATCTCAAGTACTTAGGTCTTTTTGATCATTAGGCCGAGGGTCCGGTCCCTCCAAAAGTCAAGGAAATGCCTTGAGCCCTTTTGATCTCCAAATACCTTAGTACTTTTGGGGGAAATTAGTGAAACCTTTGAGGGGAAAGTGATGAGGGAAGTTAATGAGTTTGACTTTGCTTGCTGTGATTTTCCAGCGTTTTCCCTGCTTTAGTATTTGTGATGAAAGCAAAGGATCAAAAACATGTAGCAGCATCATTCATCAGATAACACTTTGCAGCACCATCTACCTACCCTATCTACTTAACACTACCATTTTCTCTTCTTTATTAGGGTGCATTTAGATTTACAAACCCTTTTCAATCTTTTCTTTTTACAAGGCAAATCTATCTAATTCTACCCTTATTACATCCAAGGGCTCAGATTAAACTGTTGAGCACCTCTTATTAACTCTACCTATCTACTTATCTGCCAAGATTAAACTGTTTGGTCAGATATTTATTCTCTAATCTACAACATGAAATTGAAATATGAGTAAGCCAAGTTTAAACAGTTTGACTTATTCATGAATTGTGGCAAAGGTTGTGACAAGCTGCACACAATTGCTTTATTACAAAAAATGAAATAGTAGTGGCATTTGGATTTGCACACTTTCCTTGGTCTATTTTTGCTTGGGGTTCATTTCTTTCTCTTTTTTGACCATTTTATTCTTTTTACCCTTTGATCTTTCTTTTAGGGTATACCCTCTTTACATTTTTAAATTTTTTGACTTTTTTTGGTTTTTCAAGAATATGGAACACCTTTGCTAAAGAAAGAAGGTTTGAACATATTCCGTAGTTCAATCAAGACAATCATGAAAAATGACACCTATTGGTATAGGAGTCTAACACTGGCTCCACTTGGGGATGGCTTTTCCTTGTGAAAAGTCAAGAACAGCAGGTCAGATGCCTCAAAAATGTCTTCAGTCTGAACATGTAATCTCCTTCTTCTGGTAGCTTTATTGTATATATGATGGTGCAACTTCTGAAGCTTAGGGCCTTCTCCTCGGGCTTCAACTCCAGTAAGTTACTATCCATTCAAAACTTAAAACTTTGTTTCCCAGTTGGAAATCTTCTGCATTGTTCCAATCCCAAACATGCATTTTCTGTGGTTGAAAATCTTTAATTGAATATAGTCCTTTTTCTGCAACCTGAAACCTGATTTGAAACTTAAAACAACACACAAAAATTTTAAACCAACTTAATGAAAAACTAGCTGAAAATTGACAACTAAAAAAAATGCTCAAAATTTTGAGCTTATTAGCACTCATTTACCTACTCTAATCTACTAAAAGTCTTATTGAATCAGGTAATACAAAAATGCCAATGAAGCCAATCAAGTAGCTGTAAAAATAAATGGATAACTTGATTGCTTATGATCAAAATTGGAAGTATGTTATGATCATGTGCCTTTATAGTCAACGATAAGATGTGAAATGGCAATTGTTGATATATTTGATCCTCATAGATAAAACATGTTTGCAGATTTGAGGTAAAAATATTCTCCATATAATTTTCTATAGGATCATTAAAAGCATGATGTATGTTATTTACTTCTAGGCCTTCAATGACTAATTGTTCAATTGAATTATGAATATTAGACCATGAACTTATTTCTTCAGCCTTGTGTTTGAAAGAATAATCATCTTCAATATGCAAGTCAAAAGATAGTACAATTTCCTCTTGCTTTGGAGAAGGAATATTTTCAAAGAATTCTTTAGGATTTCGGAAATTGTATGACTGAATTTGAGAATGCAAAAGTTTGATTTCATTTTCATAATTTTCAGAAATTATATCAAGAAGCCATTTTTTAACTTGAGGAGAACATTTTCTTGATTTTAAGAGAAGAAAGAAAGCTCTTAGAAAATCCTCATCAAGCTGAAATTCTAATATCTCATCCCTCAAAATAGCTAGTGATTGTTTTGTGAAATTATCATAATTATCATCATACTGATCGTATTTAGGCAAATCTTCAGAATAAGGAATGTCATTAATTATAAACATTGGATCAACATATTTCTCTTCCAACAATCCCAATATATCTTGATTAGATTGGTTGCATTCTGTTTGAAAATCATTGTTTTGTTCAATAGGCGTGATATCAAGCAATGGGCCTTTTTGGGAAGGTAGAATAACATGAGCATCAACTTGTTCTTCTGTCCCTTCATGGATAAAAACCTTTGTACATTCATCAACATTAGAAGAAGTAGAAACAATTTCTTCATTATGTAAATATTCTGAGGATGGTTGCATGTTTAGAAGCGAATTGATTTCTTCTTCGGTGAGGGGGGGTGTGAATCTCTGAATTCTTAGATTGAAATGACAATTGTTTTTTCCCTTATCTAAAAGTTGATCATGAGGTTGATTATTGTCTTTAACTCTATTCAAAACATTAAATGGAACATCATTTGTTAATACAGAGGGGTTTTGTGGATATTGATTTATCTCCTGAATTATTTCATCTTTGTTTAACTCCTCTTGATTATTATGACATTTAACTTGAGAATGAAAGTTTTGGACTTCTTCTAATAAATCTTCAGGAGACCAATTTCCAAAATCTTCATCAATATTTTTAAGGTAATTTATAAGATCTTCAGCTCGATCACAACAATTTTCAGCTAATGATAAAGATGGAAAATCTTTTTTGTAATGCTCATAAAATACCTTATGAAAATCTTTTAGAGAAAACAAACTTGCAGGTTTGAGAGCTTCATACCATTCCCTCGCTTTTCCTTCTAAGGTTCCCATGAATATCTTCATGAGGCAATCCTCATGCCAATCACCCTTCAATCTTGATAAGTGTATATGAAATTTAATGAGATGTAGTAAAGGATCATCAATATTCTCATCTTGAAACATGGGCAGATTTTCACCCCAATTTACCTTCGGTAGTTTGTGTGGAAATCCAGGTATGTGATCTCTGCTCATGGGAGCATATCTTCGTTTTATTCTTGGATCATCTTGAAAATCATCCATAATGAAAGGCCACGATATCTGTAAAACCAAGTTAGATCCTTATATAAAATAAAATACATATTGAAAAACGTTCTTAACGAGAAAGAACATAATGTCTTGGATTAAGATCCAACTTGAAAGCCTGATCTTTCCATATTGTTCTTCCAGGTTCATTCCTCCAATGGAGTCTTGATTGTGAAATGGATTTGGAGTCGCCAGGTGGATGATTTTAACCTTTGTGTGTCTGATCCCTATCCACCATCATAGATCAGATCTAAACTCGTAAAACAATTCTGAAGAAAAAGTTAGTTCTTCAGGAAACCAAATTTTTTGTGAATTTTCAAAACAACTTCTACAAACTCTTCAAGAAATTTAAGATTTTTAATTAAAATTTTCTCAAAGATTTATTAAACTAGAGAATCTGATTGAATGTTTGAAACTAAGGTTCAGTTTATAAGCTAAACCAGAGATAGACTGAAGCAACATTTATTTACTATGCAGTTGCAGAGCAAAAGCATTTCAAAAGCTACCTGGCTGATCTTCAGACTCTGTCTATAACTTATAAATCAAACAATAGTAAAATGATTCAGATCCCCAGTATGGTCGCCACTATGTTATCACTCAGGTTTCCCTAGAAGTTGTATAAGAGGAAAGTATACCCGAGGTAACCACAAACCAACCTTTTAGATGCAGAATCTAGCCAATCTGCATCCAGAGAGGGCTCTCTCTTTATAATTTATCTTTGTTCTTAGAAGGTTTTAGGCTAGTTATAGATTCAAGAGTTTGTTTTGGGAAAATGGTAGAATCCACAAACTAAGGGCAAGGTTGAGAACTTTCAGTCCATTGGGCTATGGAGTCAAAGGATGGCTTTACTGGATTTCTATTCTAAGCACAAGATGGTATTACAGGGCAAGATAGCTAGACAAAGAACAATCCTTAAAATTTAAAGTGGATGGGATGATCTTGAAGGGATGAAAGGCAGCTAAGAATCTTTCACCATGTTCAAAAGAAAGAAGTGAGATGACTACAAACAAAGAGCAATGAAGAATTCTTTATTATAGTAATCAACAATGTTTAAATTAGCAAAGCAAGAGCATTTAAGAATTCATGCTTATAACCAATTTAGAGGAAAATATTAAGAACAATCACATCTGAAATCAGAGTACAATTAAGTAAATTCTGATTCAATCCTTTATGTAAATTATTCAGAAATGGACATAATGATATTATAAACTGATAAAAAACTTAAGACAAAGGGTAGAAAAACTTATTGAACTGCAGTCCAACACATGAATCCTGCAAAAAGTCCTGTACTTCAAATCGTCATCCAGTAAGCCACGAATAAATTTCTCCAAAATGATTTTATTCCGAAAATCTCAATGTTACAACAGAGTAATAGAATCCACCCTCAACACTCTCTTTTGAGGGTTTATTTATACAAATTCTAAACTAAAATATCTTGAAACAAATATCAAAATTGGTTCACAAATCTCTCCAACTATTTACATAAATAGAACTAAAGTAAATGACACTCAAACTATTTGGCACTATTTTTGATGGATAGGTGATGACAAAGAGGATAATTCGAATTTGATCCAAATCTTAGTTGATGATGAGGCATCCAAGTCACTAACTGCTTCCTTTCTTTGTGCAATCTGCTCCAACAATTCTGCAAACTTGGGGTCCAATGATATATTTGTATTTCTCAATCCGTAATAGATATGTAAAAAGTGAAAGAGGTTATTGTATATAAAGATGTTTTTGAGATAAACCTCTTTCACTTTCCTAAAATTCCTCTCCAGCTATGCGCAATAGGCTCCGCAAAAATATGTGTAAAACAGAGTTTTACAGAGTCTGAAAAATAGCCTCTAAAATTGTGCATGTATCTCTCAGTCTGAAATCAATGTCAAAAAAATGAGATAGGTTTTTGTAGATGGTTCTCTTAGGAAAACAAACCTCCTTCATTTGTGTAAGATGTATTTCTGATTGGCCACAATATTCTCTGCAAAATTATGACTTAACTGGTATTTTCTGCAAAAGGTGCTTTCCATCATTGTTTAATATTTCCAAAACCAAAATAGCTGTTAGAAAAGTGAGAGAGGTTTTTGTAGATAATCCTCTTAAGAACATAAACCTCCTTCATTTTTTCAAAATTCATTTTGGATTGATCACAATAGTTTCTGAAAAACTATGACTAAAATATGCAATTTCTGCAAAAATGTTCCTTCTTGTTGTATTTTTCATCTTTTCACTTTTTTGTTCCTTTGACTGTTTTACTTTCACTTTAGATAAAATTCAATGTTGGTGAAATTATTTTCATCTCTTTTTACCATTTTACTGCCTCTGTAATTACTTTTACTGTTTTACCTTTGACTGCTCTGTAACTTCATTTTAACTTGCATTCTGACTTTTACCTGATACACTTTAACCACTGATACTCTTTAACTGTTATGCTTTTCCTATCCCTGTAATTTCTCATTTCACTTTTACCATTCACTATGCACATTTCATCATTCTAATCTCTCTTTGACTTTGTATACAAACTGTTTGTTGAATGAAGATATTGAATTAAAATCTGAGAATTTGGAGTAACAATTTTGTCAACTAGTATTGAAATTGTTGGTCCAAATCCATATTCTGATGATAACCTGCTAAAATCAAACAATTTGTTAATGAAATCCAGGTCTCTATGAGGGGCATTCAATGGGGTTACATTCAGGGCTTCCGGAGCTTCCATTTTGGTTCTTTGTGTATTCAAAATGGAAGTTTCTGGGTTTTCTTCACAGACTGAGCGCGATTTCAATTTTAATGAGGGAAATTGGCACAATTGCAGGTTCGGGGGGAAAAATTCACAGTTTAAAAATCAGGGAATGATCTTAGCAATAAGATTTTAACACTGATCCAGCGGAAAAACAAGGAACACAGAGTTTCTTTTCAAGTTCGGAGCACAATAGAAGAAATACCTGTTCTTGGAAGCAAACTGGGTTTTAACAGGTATCACGTGGTGGCAAGATGATGCTCGAACACAGGTCCGGCGGAATTCTGGAGCAAAGTCGAATGGAACAGTGGATTTCAATGAAAATTCGAAAACCGTAGCAGAGAGCACAGTCGCTTTCAATAACGAAAATAACGGGAAAAACACGAAAAATGGCTTTATTTACAAGTTAAAAGGGTTTTTTAGTTTTTCGAGGAGTGACGTCATCAATGTACGGGGTGACGTGTGCAGGGGTCGGGCGGTAAGTGGTTTAGTCCCCGCACCGCTTATGGACTAGAGTGGTTTTGAACGCTGGGGGGAGCGATTCCATTGAGCGATGGACGCGTGGCAGGTGAACAGTTCCAATACCACCAAGCCCCCGCTGGTTAAAATGCTGACAAGGGATGGGTAGCGGGATTGACATGGAACGTTGATCTGCGGAGGAGCGATCCGACGGTTGAAGAAACGGAAAGATAATGGGATAGTTATTGCGCGGGCCCGGCGGGGTTTTAAATGCCATTAACTTTATTAATCTCCGCGGGGGGCGTCTGATATGCAGAGGAGTATGGTTATTAATTAATTCGGATAATTAATTAATCCCACAGTGATAAAGGAAATAGGGGTCGCGGTGGGGTTAAAACGTCAAGTGAAATGCTAGGTGGATGAGCCACGTTGGCGCCGGATTTTTCCAAAGTTTGGTTTCGAAAATAAAACTTCAGGTTTTATTTATATTTTTGGGTTTAAAAATATATATCGTATGTTTAAAGTTTTATTTTTCATATATGTTTTATTATATGATAAATTAATTAATATAATTAATTTACCATATGGGCGGGATTATTATATAAATATATAATTTAACCAAAGGGCTTATATAGTGGGTTTTTATTTGAATGCATGGGGAAATAATTACTTTGGTTAAACTTTAATAGAGGGGTTTTTGGGATATTATTTTAAAATGAGTTATATACTTAGGATAGGGCATTTCACTAGGGATTTAGTAAATAGAGTTAAACATTAATATGACAAAGGGACAAGGGAACTCAAAAAAACTTTGCATATCTAAGAAAGTGATAACTTCTGAAGTATTTAGCAATATCTCATCTTCCACACTTAAACTTAGAATAGTAAGTTATTTTGAGGGATTTTTATGGAATTTTTCATAGTTTTCCTAAGTAAAATGGGATTTTACTTAGGACAAGGTTAAAGGTGAATGATTATAATGATGAATTATCTAGAGTACTTAGGTCTTTTTGATCATTAGGCCGAGGGTCCGGTCCCTCCAAAAGTCAAGGAAATGCCTTGAGCCCTTTTGATCTCCAAATACCTTAGTACTTTTGGGGGAAATTAGTAAAACCTTTGAGGGGAAAGTGATGAGCGAAGTTAATGAGTTTGACTTTGCTTGCTGTGATTTTCCAGTGTTTTTCCTGCTTAAGTATTTGTGATGAAAGCAAAGGATCAAAAACATGTAGCAGCATCATTCATCAGATAACACTTTGCAGCACCATCTACCTACCCTATCTACTTAACACTACCATTTTCTCTTCTTTATTAGGGTGCATTTAGACTTGCAAACCCTTTTCAATCTTTTCTTTTTACAAGACAAATCTATCTAATTCTACCCTTATTACATCCAAGGGCTCAGATTAAACTGTTGAGCACCTCTTATTAACTCTACCTATCTACTTATCTGCCAAGATTAAACTGTTCGGTCAGATATTTATTCTCTAATCTACAACATGAAATTGAAATATGAGTAAGCCAAGTTTAAACAGTTTGACTTATTCATGAATTGTGGCAAAGGTTTGACAAGCTGCACACAATTTCTTTATTACAAAAATGAAATAGTAGTGGCATTTGGATTTGCACACTTTCCTTGGTCTATTTTTTGCTTGGGGTTCATTTCTTTCACTTTTTTGACCACTTTATTTTTCTTACCCTTTGATTTTTCTTTTAGGGTATGCCCTCTTTACATTTTTTAAATTTTTTGACTTTTTTTGGTTTTTCAAGAATATGGAACACCTTTGCTAAAGAAAGAAGGTTTGAACATATTCCGTAGTTCAATCAAGACAATCATGAAAAATGACACCTATTGGTATAGGAGTCTAACAGTATGTCACAAGGCATACGCGGGTTTGTTAAGGAGAAGTCGCGTATGTACGCGGAAATGAACGTGCCAAGTCACGTATGCCAATTTGCGCTCTAATTTTATAAAACCAGGGGGCATTGTTGAGCCTTAGAATTGCCTTCTCTTTTACAAACCTTCACTTCATTTCATCGTTATTTTATCACTTCATAAGCCTAAAATCAATGAAGAATGATTAGGATTGCTTAAAGGTTACATGAAATTGATTAACATATTGTATTTTCATGATTTTTTCTATTTTAACAATTTTCTGCAAAATAGCTACAGAATACAGGCATTCCGTAGCTGACCGCGCATTTCGTAGCTGATCCCGAATTCCGCAGCTGTTTTACAGTTTGAGTGGGTTCCACGTGTCGTCTGAAGGAAAACCGCATATGGGCATATTCCACGTCATGTCTACATGGTTCGTTGCTCACCATGAAGGAATAAACGAATTCTGTGTATGGTTTTGATACGTGGGAACATATTTAAGAAAGCAGACTTCTAGTAGGACTGTCTCAGTCCAGCTGTCTACAGCAAAAGTACGCAGCCTTCAATAAGAGTTTTAATTCAAATAGGAATGGGAAAGACAATAATCCTTCATTATCTCAAGTTCTGTTATGTAATTTTATTATAAATATGACTTGGGAGACCAAGCAACGCTAGTTAGATCTTGGTTAGAATTTGGCTTTTGCTGCTAACCGTGAATACTCTGTTTTAAGCATTTTTCTCCTTTAATGAAAAAGCATCATTTTGCTGCATGAGCTGAGTCGATTTTGAGTTAGATTACGTGCTACCAGGTGGTGGAGGGCCCCTGCCTCCTGTGCAGCTCTGTTTGTTTTAATTTAGATAAGTAACTCTCGTGTCATTCTTAGCTTAGTTAATTTTCTGAATTCTGCGTTTTTATGTTCATTTGTATTGAATTCTACAGTTTAGTCTCATTCTAATGAATTCTTCCAAAATATCTGTAATGATGAATGGGAATTAACTGTGGTATTTTAGGAGTTTAATTGTGTTTTCATTTCAAACTGTGTAATTTCATAGATTAATGGCATGTCAATTTCAATAGAATACTCCGGAGTTAGAATGCATGTGGTTCAGTTCTGTTATTTCATTTTCAGTTTGATAATGACTTTCTTTAGTTTAGTTTTAATTCATTTTGTTTCAAGATAGATTAATAGCATCCTAGCTTAGTTGTAGTCACTGTATTTTCAGATTGATAGATTGCACTCTCACCTAGTGTCATCCATTGCATTTTAAGTAGTATTAACTGTTAACATTAAAACTCACAGCCTTCATTATTTACAAAAATTACTTTTGTTCTGAATCTATATTGATATATCATCACATGAAAAGAGGTCAGTCATATTAGTTTAAGGCTTTGATTATCCTGCAAATCTTTTATAAATTCACCAATAGCCTTTTTCCCAAACATTATTCTAGAAAATCTCTAAATTTCTGAATAAGGCTTAGTAGTGATAAATCAAGTTGCAGAATAGAATAACTTCAGCATCATAGGTTAATTTAGATTTTTGTAATATTATGAGTTGATTGTTTAGTTAGGAGAACTTCATTTACACTTAGCTTGTTCATTTCTCAGGTTCATTTCAATTTCATGTTGTGAGTTTACAATAGAGTCATTATCAAGCTTTGTATTTGTTGGTTGCTAGTCATAGTTAGACTCTGTTTTGTTTCAGCATTTGCATTTATTTACCATCATAGTTTAGGCTTCACTCTGTTTTGACCAATATTTTTCCTTTAGTTAGCACTTAGTTCTTTTCCTTTTCAAAATAAAACCATAAAACCAAAAACATCAGAAAACACTAAACACAACGAAGTAGGAAGAGGTTACTTAGGCACATATGGTGCACTTCACTTCAGCAGTTTACTAACCCTGGTTGACAATTAAATGAGCTCAATTTAGGAGACTAGATTGAGCACAAACATTTTGGCGCCGTTGCCGGGGAAGTGTAACTAGGTATCCTAATTTCCTACATCCACAAAAACAAAAACAAAAACTTCAATCACTTACCACCTTTGGTAAGTGCCACACATCCACATCATGAATTCATATTTTTGCAGGTAGAAGAAGAGGTGACAAAGCAGGTGGAAGAAATGGATGGAGATGATGACAATGAGGAAGATCCTTTTGGATTTCCCATTCAAGAAACTGATATCAATATTCAAATGAAGAACATCCATCCATCTATACTTCCTAACTTCAAAGGTATGAGATCAGAAGACCCGGAAACCTTTCTTTTTGAATTTGAAATAATTTGTAGATCTTATGGCTACTCATTGCACATGCAAAAATTGAATTTGTTTCCAGCAACATTAAAGGATAGAGCTCTTAGATGGTTCATGACTTTAGGAACAAATTCTATAAGGACATGGGATGATATGAAAAGAGTATTTTTGGAAAAATATAAAGGTTATTGTATGCACCATGACCTTAGAAATGAAGTCTTTAACATGAACCAAAAAGAGAATGAAAGCCTAGAAGATTTAGTAGAGAGATTTACTTATAATATCAAAAGATCTAAATTGCATAATTTAGGATCAGATGCATTAAAAACTCTCCTACTAAATGATATAAAGGATGAATGGATTGATCTTCTTAATCTTGTGGGAAAAGGAGATGTCTATCAATTACCATTTCAAGAAATTTGTGAACTATGCAAGAACATATCAAGAGGAAAAGCAAAGTGTGTAAGATCCCCTCAAGATCCATTTATGGCAAAAGTAAGTAAGTCAGCATCAAGATTGGTAAGTCAAACTGAACCTAACAATTTGCTAAACATTCTTGGTAATTTAAATGAACAAACTGACATGCTAATAATGCAAAACAAGCAAAAAGTTGCTTCATTTATATTTTGCCCTAAATGTAGAAAGAAACATGCTTTGCATGAATGTCCACTTGATAACATTAAAATGTGTAAAATTTGTGCAGGATCACATACTACTGAAGATTTCCCATCATTACCAGGGTTGAAGGCAATTTACCAGAAGGATAATGGAGCAAATCAAGCACAAGAGCAACTTTGTTATGTAACTCCAAGAGGACTATGGCAGCCTCATCAACCCAATATGATGCAATATCCTTATGCACAATTTCAAGGTTATGCACAACAACCTCAAGGTAATTGGAGAACACCCTTGCCTTGGCAACCTTGGCCATCTCAATCCCAACCTCAAAACCAACCTTGGAAACCTTTTCCATCTCAATCCCAACCTCAAAACCAACCTTGGAAACCTTTGCCATCTCAATCCCAACCTCAAAACCAATCTTGGCAACAAAGTTGGAAAAGGCCCTATAAAGGAAATCCACCATATCCTAAATCTTTCCCTCTCTATCCTCAATATCATCATCAATGTTATTCATACCATTTGCCTCCACCACAACATCAATATCACCCTCATTTTACCTCAATTCAACCTTTTCCATTACCATCCACACAAGCACCCCAAAGATTCCCCACTTCACTACCTACACAACCATTTCATATTCCCAACAATAAAACACCTCAATCAACTTACAATTCTGAGGTATTGCAAAATGATTCACTAGCTGTCATTGAAGAACAACAACCAGCAGAATAAGACTCAGATAAGGTCCAAGAATCAGGGATGTCTATTGATAAAGAGGAGATATTGGAACCAGAGATTGAAAAGTCTCATGCATGCCTATCACTAGATTCTATGAATGAAGATCATATCTCCGAAGACTTGCATTTCATGATAGAGGAAAGACAAGGAAGACAATATTACATTGAATCTTGGTTCAATTCAGTCATTGGATTCCAATGCTCAATTATTCAATATCTTCTGACAACATCTAAATCAAGACAATTGGCATCTCATATACTGGTACATATCAAAGAGTATCTTTCAAACCTGCATATGAGTTTATCTATCATCTTGTTACAAACACGGTTCCATTGGAAGTACTCATATACTTGAACAAGATTTTATTTTTCAAGTAGAGTAGGACATAAAAATAAAAATAAAAGAGAAAAAAAAAGGAAAAAAAGAAAAGAAAAGAAAAAAAAGAGTAAAGAGAAAAATAAGTCCTATTGTGAAAACCATCTTGCTGGCGCAATTGGACATGAGCTTTGTCTGAAAACCAGGCAACTGGCGGGCAAAGTTCACAATAAAGTTCTGCAATTTCATGATGATTTCAATCTTTCATGGTTCTTCAAATCATTCTTGGTTCTATGCTCGAGTTGGATGATGTGGAATTCCTTAAGGTCCACCTTCCAACAGATCTTGTCCCATCGACCTCGACACTTTATCTGGGATCAAGATTAGAGATTATTTGAAGTGCCTTGGAGCTTTCATTCATCAATGGCAAGCCTCCTCGTTGATAACAATGGGAATACAACAATGTCTCTTGATTGTCAAATCTTGCAGGCGACTCGACTTCGACACATTCATTCGTCCCTGTCTAGATGCACTGAGGTACCTTGACACTCATTTACATTATCGGTGAGTTGTCTCGCATTGGTTAACGATTTTCATTATTGATCGGTAATCCAATGATTTCTTCTCATGCTCGACTTCGACACATTTATTCGCATGGTAAGAATTGTACCATGAATGTTGGCTTTGATGAAGACTAATGGTTTTATGGAATCAACAACAACTTGCAGCAGTGAATTTTATTAGTTTCTTGTAGCAGCATGTTCATCTTTTTTTCAATTCAATAACAGCTGCGGAAAGTGGCAGTTTCTGCAGCCATTGCTGTAGCAGCCTGTTTTCGTCTTTTTGCAACTTTTTCCAGAAGGCAGTTTTGGCGCAAATTTTGCAAGAGAGTGGAGCAGAAATAAAAAATTCTGAGCTTCTGGGTTTTCTCAGAATATGATAAATTGAGTAAGACGCAAACAGAATTTGGAAAAAAGCAATTTTTAAGGGCATTTCAGAAGGGTTTTTCAGGCAGATTTTCAATTTTCAGCGTTATGGACAGAATAGGACAGATTTGAGTATTTTTGCACAGAAGCACCTTTTCTTCATCAAAATGAAATTCTGGAAGCATGTGGCAGTAGAGAAGGTAAAAATACACATTTTCCCATTGGAATCACTCAATTTGGCCTTAAAATGAGTCCGTGGCGTATTTTTTTGTTGCAACATTGGGCAGAATGAAGGGTGAAACAGGGCAGAAATTGATTTTATCATAAATTTCAAACCGTGCATCCGTTGGTCCTGAAATTTTTATGGTAAATGAATTGAGGTAGGGTGAATAAACACAGAAAATTTCAGAAAATTTCATTGTGTATTTTTCAAGAAATTGGCCACTTTCACCTACAGCCATTTCTCATTTTCCGGGAGATCCGTGCAACCAATGGCAGAGATTTTTCGCCGGAAGATGCATAATAATATTGGTAACAACCTCAGAAAATTTCAGGGAAGTCTGATGTACCATTTGAGAGAAATTGCAAAATTCATTTCATTCTACAATTCCACTCCATCTCACTCCACTTTCACTCCATCTCACGCCATTTTCATTTCATTTCACAAGTCCATTCCACTTTCACTCCATCTCACGCCATTTTCATTTCATTTCACAAGTCCTATTCCACTTTCACTCCATTAAATTTCACATCCATCTTCCATAGCCATACTTCATTTGTTTTTACAGATTGCATGTTGCAGCCACATCTTATTCAACAATTCTGACATAATTGTACAGCCTACAAAGAGATGATGATTACAGGAAATTGAAGGATTCTGTTTTGAAGATCAACATGCTCAAAGAGGACCAAAGGAACAGCATCAAGCACATCAATTAACAAGGTCAAAATTCTGAGGTAAATTGTGAAAATTATTTTAATAGCAAAAAGTCAAAACATGAAATAGATACAATGTGTATAATCATGTGTTTCCTAAACAACCTATCATTCGAATTGATTAGCCATATCCCTTATCCAACATTCCATATTTCACCACAAGGTCATCATAAATTCTCCATCAGATCCATAGCCACTTCATTTTCCCTTATAGCTTAATTACCTCCATCCATTCACTTCCATTACACTTTGCAGCCAATCCATCCCTAAGTGCAGAAAGGTAATTCTAAGGTGAAGCATCATTCTTCAACTAATCCATCTTCAGACACATAGATACAGTTTCAAAATAAAGCATTAGACTCTGTAGTCAATCTAGCTTCAAGCATAGAAAAGTAATTCTGAAAGGAAGATAATCTGCACAAAGGAGGAATGTGGCTAATTGTCAGGACACAATCAGTTGAAGTCAAGTATTTGGAAGGATATCCACAAGTCAAGGAGCTACCACAATAAGAAGGGAGGCTAAATTTTATAGATAAATTTGATGGCTTCCATAAGGAGATTATAAAATCTTTTGTCAAATCTTTTGATGGAGCAGAAGAAGAGAAACTGACATGGATATTGAAAATAAACTTGACACTCCACTACAAAAGGAAGATGAAGAACTAATCTCTAAAAAGTTAACAGAGATTAGAAAATAGATTAGGGCCAAAAGAAGCAGAAATATAAGGTTGGATGTTCTAACAGAGGTTTCAAAGCACATGGAATAAGTTTTGATGAAATTGCATGAGGACATGCAATAGTCTTGCAGTGGGGGTATGTTGAACCTTAGAATTGCCTTCTCTTTTACAAACCTTCACTTCATTTCATCGTTATTTTATCACTTCATAAGCCTAAAATCAATGAAGAATGATTAGGATTGCTTAAAGGTTACATGAAATTGATTAACATATTGTATTTTCATGATTTTTGCTATTTTAACAATTTTCTGCAAAATAGCTACAGAATACAGGCATTCCGTAGCTGACCGCGCATTCCGTAGCTGACCGCGCATTCCGTAGCTGATCCCGAATTCCGCAGCTGTTTTACAGTTTGAGTGGGTTCCAGGTGTCGTCTGAAGGAAAACCGCATATGGGCATATTCCACGTCATGTCTACATGGTTCGTTGCTCACCATGAAGGAAGAAACGAATTCTGTGTATGGTTTTGATACGTGGAAACATATTTAAGAAAGTAGACTTCTAGTAGGACTGTCTCACTCACCGTTCACAAATTAAGCACGCAAAATTTCCTTCTATAAGAGTTTTAATTCAAGAGGAATGGGAAAGACAATAATCCTTCATTATCTCAAGTTCGTTATGTAATTTTATAATAAATATGACTTGGGAGACCAAGCAACGCTAGTTAGATCTTGGTTAGAATTTAGTTTTTGTCGCTAACCGTGAATACTCTGCTTTAAGCATTTTTCTCCTTTAATCAAAAGCATCATCTCCGTCGCATGAGCCGAGTCTATTTTGAGTTAGATTACGTGCTACTGTGTGGTGGAGGGCCCCGCCTCCCCCCGTGCAGCTCGTTTGTTTTAATTTAGATAAGTAACTCTCGTTTTATTCTTAGCTTAGTTAGTTTTCTGAATTCTGCATTTTTATGTTCATTTATATTGAATTCTACAGTTTAATCTCATTCTAATGAATTCTTCCAAAATATCTGTAATGATGAATGGGAATTAACTGTGGTATTTTAGGATTTTAATTGTGTTTTCATTTCAAACTGTGTAATTTCATAGATTAATGGCATGTCAATTTCAATAGAATACTCCGGAGGTAGAATGCATGTGGTTCAATTCTGTTATTTCATTTTCAGTTTGATAATGACTTTCTTTAGTTTAGTTTTAATTCATTTTGTTTCAATTAGATTAATGACATTCTAATTTAGTTGTAATCATTGTCCTTTAATATTGATAGATAGTGTTCTAGCTTGATGTTATCCATTGTATTTTAAGTAGTTCTAGTTGTCAAAATTAGTCTCTCGGCCTTCATTATTCACAACTTACTTTTGTTCTAAATTTTTATTAATATATCATCACATGAACAGAGGTCAGTAATATCAGTTTAAGGCTTTGATTATTCTGCAAATCTTTTACAAATTCACCAATAGCCTTTTTCCCAAACATTATTCTAGAAAATCTCTAAATTTCTGAATAAGGCTTAGTAGTGATAAGTCAAGTTGCATAATAGAATAACTTCAGCATCATAGGATAATTTAGATTTTTGTAATATTGTGAGTTGATTGTTTATTTAGGAGAAAATTTCATTTACACTTAGCTTGTTCATTTTCTCAGGTCCATTTCAATTTCATGTTGTGAGTTTACAATAGAGTCATTATCAAGCTTTGTATTTGTTGGTTGCTAGTCATAATTAGACTCTGTTTTGTTTCAGCATTTGCATTTATTTACCATCCTAGTTTAGGCTTCACTCTATTTTGACCAATAGTTTCCCTTTAGTTAGCACTTAGTTCTTTTCCTTTTCAAAATAAAACAATAAAACCAAAAACATCAGAAAACACTAAACACAATGAAGTAGGAAGAGGTTACTTAGGCACATATGGTGCACTTCACTTCAGCAGTTTACTAACCCTGGTTGACAATTTAATAAGCTCAATTTAGGAGACTAGATTGAGCACAAACATGCATTACCATGGTATTGGCCCAAAGTATTGAGCGCTTGATTATCTATTTGATCCCATCCAGGAATACCATCAGCGGTTGAGTGGTTTTGACTCATGGTATTGATAAAGGCCAAATCTATTTAAGGAGAAGAAAATCATAGTGCAAGACGTGGTGCAAGTGTCTGGGCTTTAATGAATACTTCACTCTGAAGTATATCTGCATGGTTGAACTCTGTTCTTAATTAATAGATCTGAATCTATGATGCACCTATCAATATGATGAAAGTTAAAGATCTCTAGATCTAGAAATGATGAATCTCTAGGATGATCTGAAAATAAGTAATGAAGACCTGGCGCAAATCTGATGAAGAAATTGAAGAAATCTGGGTAAGTTCATAGATCTGATTTGTTCTGCAAAGTTTATCTTTTATAAATCTATACGCAGGTTTTTTTGGGGAAAAGTGCGTGTATACGCGGATCTGATTAAATAAAGACGCGTATTGGCAGTTAGGATTTTTCTGAAAAACGCACAGATGTATATGCGGGTTAGTTTCAAGAAAAGCGTGTATGGTATCTAAACCAGTGGTTGCTCAAGGTTGAATGTGTTTCTGCATATAAAATTTGAAGTCTGGGTTATCTCTGGTATTTTGGTTACAGTGGTTTCACTGTTCTGTTTGAAGCATTGGGCAAAGTATGTCTGTTGATAAGTGAAGGGTTGTGTTGAAGTTGTTTGATCCAGTTTGAAAATTGATGAAACATGGTCGGCAGTAGTGCTGAGGGTTGAAGCCTTCAGTAAGGGGGTAGCAGCTCCCTTCCAATAGTAGCTGGTAAACGAGAGCAGGGGGTAGTAGCTCCCTTCCGGGAGAGGCTGGTAAACGAGAGCAAGGGGTTGTAGCTCCCTTCCAGGAGAGGCTGGTAAACAAGAGAAGGTTGTAGCCTTCTGCAGGTGGGTACCTGCGTGCTGGTATGACTCTGCGCTAGTACATGATTGTAAGAAGTTTTATTTATATAATAAATATTGAAGACTGAGACGACGACAGTGGTGGTTTTCTCCTGAATTGGGTTTCCACCTTAAATCTTGGTGTTCATGTGTGTTGCTTATGTGTGGTGATTTATTCTGTTCTTACTACACCTGTTTACTGCTTACTAAACATCTGATGAATGAATGATGCAATGATCTAAGTTAAGACTTAAATGCATAATTAGATCTCTGAGCATACGCGAGTTTACTTAAAGATATCGGCGTGTATACGCAAGTTGTGTCCATTAAAGTAGCGTATGGGTTTAAAAGCAAGAAAAATTTTAAAAATTTTCAGTCAGCACTAAATACTGATTCACCCCCCTTCTCAGTATTTTTCCCAACAATTGGTATCAGAGCAGGTCCTTCTGAAAAGCTTAGCCGCTAGAAGGAAGATCAAGCAAGATGAGCAATCAAGATGGAACAACATCTATCAAGCCTCCGCTCTTTAATGGAAGCAATTTAATCTTCTGGAAAATAAGGATGAGATCCTTTCTTCAGTCTATGGGAGCAGATGTATGGGCCATTGTTGAACGAGGATATCAATATCCAGCTACAGTACCAACAGATCCAACTGAAAAGAAGAATTATGAAACAAATGCAAAGGCAGTCAATGCTCTAACAGGAAGTCTAACTGATTCTGAATTTGTCAAAGTTATGCAGCTGAATACAGCAAAGGAGATATGGGACAAAATCATTCTAAGTTATGAAGGTGATGCAAAGGTAAAATGTGCAAAACTTCAAACTCTCAGAATTGAATATGAAAATTTAAGAATGCATAGTGATGAGAATATTGCCAGTTTCTTTTTACGTGTTGATGATGTTGTAAATCGTATGAGAAATATGGGAGAAACAATAACCGAATCTACTTTGGTTGAGAAAATTTTAAGATCGCTAACAACAAAATTTGAGTCAAAAGTTTCTGCTCTTGAAGAAAAACATGATCTTCAAAATCTTACTGTGGTACAACTTCATGGCATACTAACCGCATATGAAATGAGAAGAGGAGGACCATCTGAAGTCAAAGAGGTTGTCTTCAGAGCTTCTACAAAAGGGAAATAAGTACAAGAAGCAGAAGGATCGAGATATATCTCAGAAGAAGATGAGGCAAATTCTGTAAAGAAACTACAACTTGGCACAGGACGGTTCAGAGGTAAGCTTCCTTTCAAATTTTTTGAGTGTGGAAGAGTTGGTCATTATGCTGCTAAGTGTCCTCATAAAGAAACACCTGCAAAAGGGAAGGAAGTAGCAAGAAGGAATAAGAATCAGTTTAACACTAGAAAAAGTTACTATACTCATGAAGACAATGATGGGTTATCTGATAGTGAGGAAGAATGTGAACAAGATCTTAGACTTCTCATGGCATTTGAATCTAGAGAAGAAAATGATACTTTTGTGGATGCTCTAGAGGACAATGATTTTCTTGAAGAAAACAATCAACTCAAAATATGCTTAGAAGAAAGTAAATACTCTTAGAAGAAAGGAAAATAACCATAGAGACTCTGGAAAAGCAGGTTGAAGAAGCAAAGACACACATTGAGAAATTAGAATGTGAAGTGGTAAGTCTAAGAAAAGATTTTGAGAAAGTAAAGACTCTGAATCTTAGATTTGCTAAAGGATCTGAAACCTTAGATGAGATTATCAAGGTATAACGTTCTCCTCTTATAAATACAAGTCTTGGATATACCGGAGAATCTTCTCAGGCTTCAGCACCAAATTATCTAAAAGCAGCTACAACTGGTTTACAAAATTCTGCCACTCAGCAAGGGAATAAAGAATCATTACAGGTAAAGCATGATCATCTCAATTCAAAGAAGACTAACATGAATATCTCTCAAAGAAACACCAATCAACAAGTAAATTCAAGTAGAAGATTTCATGATCGTAGAAATTTCTTCTTTAATGGACAATGTTTCTCATGTCACAATTTTGGTCATAAAGTTGTTCAATGTGTTGCATATAAAACCATCATGACTAGAGAAGCAAGAAAGAAAAGGATTGAATTTGAGAAGAATACCTATAACAACTTTTCTCCTCTTCTAAATGAAGTTGAGTGTTCTTATTGCAATAACTTTGGGCATGAAGAATCTGAATGCAGGAGCAAAGTTCAGCCAAAAGAGCATTTTCCTTCAAGTTCCAAAGTATGGAAAAAGAAGGAATTACAGGTTGAAAATTGTGGCATAGCGTTATTTGCAGAAGGTGAAGAAAATCAATGGTACATTGATAGTGGATGCTCAAGACACATGACAGGTGACAAAAACAAAATTCTTGCATATAGTGCTCTAGAAAAGGAAAATAAAGTTACATTTGGAAATGATACTCCTGCTGTAATTAAAGGAAAAGGGTCTGTGTTTCTAAAAGAAAAGGTAAAGGCTAATGACGTCATGTATGTGGATGGATTAAGGCATAACCTGTTAAGTGTAATTCAAATGTGTGATCAAGGAACTGAAGTTGTCTTTAGTTCAAAAGAATGTGTGGTTCGTGATCTTGATACAGGTAAAACAATTATAAAAGGAACAAGAACTCCAAGCAACCTGTATGTATTAAAGAACTGCAAAGAACAATGTTACTTGAGTAAATCTTCAGAAAACTGGCTATGGCATAGAAGGTTGGGGCATCTAAGCTTCTCTCAAATCAACAAATCAAGCAGACTTAATGTTGTTCGTGGTATTCCCAATATTACTCTACCTGAAAGTATCATATGCAAATCTTGCCAATTCGGCAAGCAGACCAGAGTGCAATTTAATGCCAAGGAAGGATCATCAATTAGGCCTCTTGAACTCATTCATACTGACATATGTGGACCTATGAGGAAAAATTCACCTCGTGGTGAACAATACTATATCTTATTTATTGATTATTTCTCTAGAATGTGTTGGATTGGGTTGCTTAAACACAAAGATGAAGCATTTGAGAAATTTCAAATCTTCAAGGCTCTGGTTGAAAATGAATTAGATCTAAAACTCAAATGTCTTAGATCTGATCAAGGAGGAGAATATACTTCAGATGAATTCCTTGATTTTGTGAACAACATGGCATAAAAAGACAGTTCTCTGTAGCTAGCACTCCACAACAAAATGGCGTATCAGAAAGAATGAATAGAACAGTTCAACAAATGGCTAGAGCTATGCTTGATGATTCTGGAACACCTGACACATTTTGGGGAGAAGCAGCACATACAGCGGTAAACATTCTCAACAAGGCACATGTTTGTGTAAATAGTGACAAAACTCCATATGAACTCTGGTATGGTAATTCTCCCTCTGTGAAGCATTTTAGAGTTTTTGGAAGTAAATTCTTTATCAAAAATAATGATGAAAAAATTGGCAAGTTTGAACCTAGAGCAGATGAAGGAATACTTCTTGGTTACTCCTCTACGAGTAGAGCATATAAATGTTACAATAAAAGACTTCAGAAGATTGTTGAATGTATTGATGTTGTTATTGATGAGTCTCCTGCAGCCCCAAAAGAAGAAAAACAAACAATAAATGAAGATGATGGTGACTTATGTCCTTTTACATCAAATAGAAATGATATAGACAGTGAACCCAATGAAGAACCTGAAGATGATTTATCTGAAAAAGCTCCATCAAGATATGCTCAAAGGAATCATCCAAAATCTCAAATTTTGGGAGATAAGGGATCAGGTGTACAAACAAGAAGGACTCTTGTGGGATCTTCTAGCTATCTGGCATTTCTATCCACTATTGAACCACAAAATGTCAATCAAGCTAGCAAAGATGAATGTTGGGTTCAAGCCATGAATGAAGAGCTTGATCAAATTGAAAAGAATCGCACTTGGGAATTAGTACCAAGACCTCATAACAAAAATGTCATTGGAACTAAATGGATATTCAAAAACAAGTTAAATGAGAATGGGGATGTTGTAAGAAACAAATATATACTTGTTTGCAAGGGGTATACTCAACAAGAAGGTATAGACTTTGAAGAAACTTTTGCTCCTGTAGATAGACTTGAAGCCATAAGAATGTTTCTTGCTTTTTCAAGTTTTCAACAAATCAAAGTTTATCAAATGGATGTTAAATCTGCATTTCTCAATGGTGATCTAGAAGAAGAAGTTTATATAGAACAATCAGAAGGATTCATTTTGGGAAATGACGAAAATCTTGTTTGTAGACTTAAAAAGGCTCTATATGGTCTCAAACAAGCTCCAAGGACATGGTATTATCGTCTTGACAAATATCTTCATCAACAAGGATTTTCAAAGGGGTCTGCTGATAGCAACTTATACACAAAAATTGAAAATGATAAACTATTGATTGTGGTTGTATATGTTGATGATATCATTTTTGGACGTAATGAAGAATCTATGAGTCATAAAATTTCTTCTGTCATGCAACAAGAATTTGAAATGTATTTACTTGGGGAACTAACATTATTTCTTGGCTTGCAAGTGCATCAAACTACAAAAGGTATATTCTTATCACAAGAAAAATACCTTAAGCAAATTTTGAAGAAGTATGGCATGGAAGAGTGCAAACTTGTAAGTACACCAATGATAACCGGATGTAATCTCAGTTCTCATGATGATTCTCCCATGGTGAATCAACCAGAATACAGATCTATGATAGGAAGTCTACTTTATCTCACTGGGACTAGACCGGACATTATGCATGCAGTTGGTATTGTTGGACGATTCCAAGCTAATCCGAAAGAGTCTCACCTTCAGGCTGTCAAAAGAATATTCAAATATCTACAAGGAACTCAAGAATTTGGACTATGGTATCCAAAGAATGCTTATCTTACTCTTCATGCTTACACTGATGGAGATTGGGCTGGAAATGTTGATGATCGGAAAAGCACTAGTGGCGGTGCATTCTATATGGGGCCCCGGTTAGTTTCTTGGTTCAGCAAGAAGAAAAACTCTATTGCCTTATCTACAGCAGAAGCAGAATATGTGGCTGCCGCATCATGTTGCACTCAAATTCTTTGGATGATGCAAACATTACAAGACTTTCAAATCAAATGTTCACCTCCTATCTCCATCATGTGTGATAATACAAGTGCCATCAGCATCTCAAAGAATCCTGTTATGCATTAGAAGACCAAGCACATTCCCATCAAGTATCACTTCTTATGTGAACAAGTGCTTGAACAAAAGGTGAAGTTGGAGTATGTTCCCTCCAAAGAACAAGTTGCTGACATACTGACCAAACCTCTGCCCAGGGAAGCGTTCGAATATCTCAGACAGAAGTTGGGAGTAGTCTCTGCCATGCAGAAAATCAGAACTTCTTAAATTCAGAAGATTAAATTGGATACGCAGGTTTCCTGAAAGACAGTCGTGTATATATGCAAGTTTATACAAAGAAAACCGTGTATGGTTAGTTGCTGACAAATTTTACTTGGGATCAACATTCTTCAGCACAGCTGTAGTGTTGTTTGGTATCTCTGATGTTGTATGGTATCTCTGATGATGTTTCAGATCTTATATTTATGTTTCATTCTCTGATATTGGGTGAAGATTCCTTGATGATTGGCTGTTGAAAGTGTTCAGGTTGCACAAGCTAAGGAGGAGTTTTGGTCATATGGAAAGGATGCATTGGATGCACAGTTTCAGGGGGAGCATTAGCCTTGCTGAATGTAATGCATTGTTGGCATTATGATGATTCTGAAATATGATCTCTCTTGAGGTATTTTTTATATTGGTTATAAAAAGTCATATGTGTAATTTTATGAAAAGGCTATGACCTATGATTTAAATTGCAATATTCAGTCATGTAAAGGGCTCGTTCGAATTTGTAAACCCACTTGGTTGGGTAGTTGAGTCAAAATGTGTAAACCCACTTGGTTGGGTACAAGAGTCATATATGTAAATCCACTTGGTTGGTCTTTGTTGTAAGTATGGGTCCTTGGTTATAGAGTCATGTACTTCATTGAAAAATATGTTTGAAGACTCAGCATGAACTCAGGGGGAGCATGGTAACTTCAGTGCACATCAAATCTACAGAGCTCTTCTTTCTACATGAGAAGGAAAAACCTTGTTTTGGTTTTTGATCTGCCCTTTGCCCTTGATGTCAAAGGGGGAGAGTAACATGGTGTTTGAATAGGGGGAGAGTTTCATGATGTTTGCATAATGGTTATAATCAATGTATCTATCTGTTGTGATGATCAAACACCATCATGGTTTCCATCAAGTCCAAAGGGGGAGATTGTTGGCAATATGATGCAGAGTGTTGTCCTTGATGGAAACCTACTTGATAAAGTTGATGGCAACTTACTTGATGAAGTTGTCCTTGATGGAAATGATGTAAATCTGATGTATCTACAGATCAGTTCAGAAGTAGTAGAAGAAAGGAATTCAGAAAGTGCCAGAATAATGTTGAACAAGGTATGTCACAAGGCATATGCGGGTTTGTTAAGGAGAAGTCACGTATGTACGCAGAAATGAACGTGCCAAGTCATGTATGCCAATTTGCGTTCTAATTTTAGAAAACCAGGGGGCATTACCATGGTATTGGCCCAAAGTATTGAGCGCTTGATTATCTATTTGATCCTGTCCAGGAATACCATCAGCGGTTGAGTGGTTTTGACTCATGGTATTGATAAAGGCCAAATCTATTTAAGGAGAAGAAAATCATAGTGCAAGAGGGTGTGCAAGTGTCTGGGCTTTAATGAATACTTCACTCTGAAGTATATCTGCATGGTTGAACTCTGTTCTTAATTAATAAATCTGAATCTATGATGCACCTATGAAGATGATGAAAGTTAAAGATCTTTAGATCTAGAAATGATGAATCTCTAGAATGATCTGAAAAGAAGTGATGAAGACCTGGCGCAAATCTGATGAAGAAATTGAAGAAATCTGGGTAAGTTCACAGATTTGATCTGTTCTACAAAGTTTATCTTTTATAAATCTATACGCAGGTTCGTTTCAGGAAAAGTGTGTGTATACGCCAATCTGATTAAATAAAGCACGTATTAGCAGTTAGGGTTTTTCTGAAAAATGCACAGATGTATACGCAGGTTAGTTTCATGAAAAGTGCGTGTATACGCGGGTGTATGGTATCTGAACCAATGGTTGCTCAAGGTTGAATGTGTTTCTGCATATCTATTTTAAAGTCTGGGTTATCTCTGGTATTCTGGTTACAGTGGTTTCACTGTTCTGTTTGAAGCATTGGGAAAAGTATGTCTGTTGATAAGTGAAGGGTTGTGTTGAAGCTGTTTGATCCAGTTTGAAAATTTATGAAACGTGGTCGGAAGTAGTGTTGAGGGTTGAAGCCTTCAGTAAGGGGGTAGTAGCTCCCTTCCAGTAGTAGCTGGTAAACGAGAGCAGGGGGTAGTAGCTCCCTTCCAGGAGAGGCTGGTAAACGAGAGTAGGGGGTTGTAGCTCCCGTCCAGGAGAGGCTGGTAAACGAGAGAAGGTTGTAGCCTTCTGCAGATGGGTGCCTGTGTGCTGGTATGAGTCTGCGCCAGTACATGATTGTAAGAAGTTTTCTTTATATAATAAATATTGAAGACTCAGACGACGACAGCGGTGGTTTTCTCCCGAATTGGGTTTCCACCTTAAATCTTGGTGTTCATGTGTGTTGCTTATGTGTGGTGATTTATTCCATTCTTACTGCACCTGTTTACTTCTTACTAAACATCTGATGAATGAATGATGCAATGATCTAAGTTAAGAATTAAATTCATAATTAGATCTCTGAGCATGCGTGAGTTTACTTAATGATATCCGCGTGTATACGCGATTTGTGTTCATTAAAGTAGCGTATGGGTTTAAAAGCAAGAAAAAGTTAAAAAAATTTCAGTCAGCACTAAATACTGATCCACCCCCCGCCCCCCCCCCCCCTCTCAGTATTTTTCCCAACAGTGCCATTGGTTCTTTCAGTGTTAGATCTTTCTCTAACTTCTTTAATTTCTTTGTTAATCTGTTTGATTTCTGTTCTTCATTCTTGAGCATAATCTGAGCAAGTTTCTTTTCATCCTCTAGACTTTTCAGTTTTTCTTTAAGTCTTTTGATTTCATTTGTCTGATTAGACATTTCCTGCATTAATTTTACTAACTTACTTGCCTCATCAATAGGCTGTGCTGTTGTTGTAGATGACTCTGCTGCTAAAGTTGTTGTTGAGGTGACAGGAAGTGTTGTATCCATTAGGACTGTAGGGGCCAATGATTCTGCTAGTGTAGAAGGAACATCTGTTGTGACTACATGAATTACAGTGACAAGAATTTCTTCTCTGGCCTTTTTCTCCTGGACCAACTTGTCCATTTCATTCTCGATTTCTTTTATTTGGGCAGTTAATTAAAGGATGAAATTCATCATTTCATAGTTTTGACTTTGAATTTATAGAATTTATTTAGCTTGAGGATGTTCTGTAGGAGGCAATTTGAGTTGCTTTCTTAATGCAACAATGTCTGCATTCTTCTTTTTTATCAGTTCTTCTGCAATTTTGACATTATTAGGATCATATTCTACTTCAATTACCAAATCCTCCAGAGATTTTATTCTATTGTCTTTAGCCTATGAAGATGCCTTTTCTAATTTGAGTTGATCTTTGATGTTCCCAAGAGTGTTTTGCAGCTTCTGCACACTCATGGCCTTGGTGGTCACTGTAGAATATATCATTTCCCCTGCTTGCTTATGAAACTCAATTTGGTCCAAAGGATGAATATCCCTTGCCATGAATTCAGAATCTGTATTTTTGTAATCAGAAGATGACTTAGGAGTTTGAATTGTGGGTTGAAGAAATTTCATCTGCAACTTGTTATTCTTATAATCAAAGGCAGAAAGTAGCCTATTTTGGCTTCCAGGAGTCTATTTTAGATATTGAGAATATATCTCAGTCTTGATTTCCTCATTTATGGCCTCGATTTCCTTGTATCTTTCTTTAATATCCATCTCTTTCTCTGTTGGTTTGTTGGATGAGGACACTTCAACATTGTGTTGTTTCTGAATCATTTGAGTGTTTGAAGTTGAATGTTGGTGTGTTTTTTCATCAAATACAGGTGGTGCATTATCTTTCACCACTTCATCAGTATCAATTACTTCAATTGTTTCCACTTCCTCATTTACAGGATTTTATTTTGGCTTCTTCCGTACATCAATTTAAATTTAGTTTCAATAGTAGTTTCTGCAGTGTATGATCCTTCTTCTCTGATTATTTTTGAGTTTGTATCTTCTTGGGCTGGAGTTTGCAAGATTTGTCTAGTATCACCTTTC
Organism: Pinus albicaulis; assembly: GCA_034641835.2. Classification (NCBI taxonomy): domain Eukaryota; kingdom Viridiplantae; phylum Streptophyta; class Pinopsida; order Pinales; family Pinaceae; genus Pinus; species Pinus albicaulis. The sequence continues at coordinate 493,942,253 of CM076575.1, read as the reverse complement.
TTCTCTGCCTCTATCAAAGTGTTCTCCAACCATTCAGATTGATTGGAGTATTTCTTAATGTCTGGTTATTTCTCATGTACATAAGGATTTAATTTACATTTGACTCTCAATTTTCTTATTACTCCTAGAGGTTCATAATACCACTAAAATCTATGACTGAACTTAAACTCTTGCAAATACTTTTCTGCCTGTGGACATGCATCTCTACTGTTACAAATAAAAGGGTCAACCTGATTCTTAATCTTAAATTGTGTCTTCTTTTTGGCTGCCAAGAAATTGATTCCATAAGAATTAAGGATCTACCTAATATACTTAAGGGAAAATAACCTCATTGGGAGGTATTTGGGCAGCTTATATGGAAGAAGATTAGATCCATATACCCTAATTTCTGTATGACTTTGATACAAGTATCAATCTCCTATCCTAATGTGTTCTAACAATTGCAAGACCTTTTTAATTTCCTCATTGATTCTTATTTGATTGTTGTTGTTCAACATGTTGACCATAGGATGAATGAAAGAATCAATCAATTATGTATAGGTGGACTGTGTGGAGTCTCTTATAATAATTGGAGTCCAAAATATAACTGACTGTGGGTTACCTTCAACATCAAGCTTTTGAAGGTTGATGGAAAATTTCTCAGACTGAAAGTACAGAAACATGTGGAATAAAACTGAGGAATACTTGAAGACACCTTCTTCAGGAATTTTGACCAGTTGTTCATGAATATTATCAGCAAGGTACTGGGAAAAATTAAAAATGGTAGCAGGAGGTTGACCAAGTGTGAAAGTAGTTAGGAAACCCAGGATTGAAGCATCAACATGCTCATCATTAAAATAACCCAAAATGCAGGACAACATTTTGATAATGTGTCTGGTTCTCTCATAAAATATTGCAGACGGTTAAGGAGGATTTGTCTTGGGAGTTTATACTGATGAAGGCATGAAAGTTTGGAATATCTGGAACCTCTTGGGGAAGTCCAGATTCAGATACAACTGGGTAAGGTTTTCAATGGAAAAAGGGTTTCATCTGGCCTAGGTTGGATCTGCAGCATTAATTTGGTTGATTGACTCAGCTGTGATAATGAATAGAATTTATTTTCCAGGGGTAATTAGGGCTCTTTGGTCAGGGAAATAGCAATATTGACAGAGTCTAATCACTTCTAGGCACTGGAAAGTATGTGGGAGAACATACTTTGGAAAATTAGATTCCCAAAGGAAAACTTCATCAGCTTGGTCTATGGATTTGTCATGGATCCAGAAGTGGAGCTCAAGAAGATTAAATTCAGTAATTTTGTCATTAATCTTAAAGTCTCTATCTGCTAAAGGAGTGTGTTCCACATCTACAACTGGATGTTGCAGGGGATTTACAGTTATAATTCCTTTGGAAGCCATTGATTATTAATTTTTATCAATTGATTACTCTTTTGACTTGGAAAAACCAATTCAGGCCTTTAGGAGCACCTCAGAAAGATAATTACAGTTTGCAGACTGATTTAGGATGAAACATGGGCTTATCTATGGTTTGCAAAGGTTTAATTGATATAATATTCAATATCTGTGATTAAAAATAGTATCAGGCTTTGGGAATTCTTGTGAAAGGATAAGTAGGGTCTGCAGAAAAAATTTAGGAAGCAATAAGGCTTTCTTCAGGTATGCAGAGGCTCCTAAATGATTCAATTACTTATTGCTTTCTCTTTAGATTAAGTACAAGTCTTTTCTTTCAAGAATACCTAGATAAAATGAATTTTTAAGTTTGCAGAGGGTTTCTGAGGCAACGTAGTTTCTCTAAAGCTTTGCTGGTATTTATAAAGCTTAAAATTGGTTCTGCAGCAGTTGTAGAAGCAAATGATCTTGAATTAAGGTGAAAAAGGCTTAAAATAAGGTCGGCAGAGTGATCTTGTTTCTCAAAAATAGGTCGGCAGTCTTTCTTTGTGCAAGTTTGTAACAGAAATGGTAAAAAGGTATAATAGGGCGGTCTTATTTGCATTTTAACCAACAATGATTAAAACATTGAATGTGCAGGGTTAATTCAAATGGCAGGGTGGTTTCCTTAACGGGCCATAATACAACTAAATGGTTTTCGCATGAGCTAAACGGTCGGGTGGTATAATTCCTGAGGATGCAATCTAATAGAATAACAGCATGTAGCCAGAAGCAGGGCTTCGAAAACCACACATTTCGCAAGGTCTTGAAGTAGTTAAAGTTTTGACTATCGTGCGTGCGATAAGAGATATGGGCCATTGGATCTTATCACTTAAGATTTGATGGTTGGAAAATAGCAGGGATTGGTCGAGGTTTTTGATAGGCGGGGCTCGGGAAATAATGTCATGCAATGGGATAATAAAAAGGGTTAATATATAGCGGAGTTTATAAGATGGGCCCAAAATAAACTAAATGCGAGGAAACTATGGGTTAAAATAAAATATGGGTTGGGAAATATATATATGTGGGAATTATTTTAATACGGGATAAATGAAATATAAAGGATTTAATTGATCTGAAAGGAGTGTATTATTTTTGTTGTGCTAAGTGTCCAATCAGTAAGATAAACATGTAAAATTTGTCTCCATATGTTTACTTAAGGAATGATAGATTTCACCATGAAATATTGATGAATTAGTGAACTTAGAGCATGTAAATAAGCCTTAAAAACACTAAAAAATAGTGCATAACAAAGAAAAACATTCACACATAAGTTTTACACAGTAGGCATGATGAAGTAGTTCACCCCTCCTGGGCTACATCTGCTAGTCCAGCTCCCAATGACATGTCCCTCTTTGTCATTATGCTCAAAATTTTAAATTAAATATGTTTACAGGCCTCTAATGGCTATTTTTTTTGCACCAATGGCTCCAAAATGCTCAAATTAGTCTAGGTAGACTCTTGTTTCACCAAAATTGGTCGAAAATTGACCTCTCCATGCCTTTTTCCCAATTTCAACTAGAAAATCTCCACTAACTGTGGAGAACTGCAAATAACTTCAGTTAAATTTAGTTTTAAACCTAAAAATAGGGGTGTGCTATATTCTCCGCCGGATTGACCATTTGGTTAAACATATAACGGTTGGGCGGGGTGGTCACATACCCCGCCGTTAACTTCACATATAACGTTTGAACAAACCTCATAGTGGATGGAAACCAGAGTTACGGTTCCCAAACTAACCATCGCATTTAAATTCTTTAACCCACCATGTGACAGGTCATTGCAAACCCGCTGATTTTTACGTTAACCAAACCATAACATTAATTTCCACTGCGACATGTGAACACGCTACACTATCGGGTATTTCAGATATGGTTTCCGCCAGTTGAAGTTTTTATGCTGCAGTTTAAAAAATGCATTTGACCAAGATTTCGGCCTGTTGTTACAGTTTGTCGCTAGTTTCGTTTACATTAACCATTGAAACCTTGTAACAAATGTCATGGTGTCATGTGACCAAACATCACCGTCAGTTTGGTTGGATGCTATGATTAGAACCAGAGCCACAGTTTTGGGTGCTAGGGCATATGGAGGAAGGTTGGCCCTTCGGGGCTAGCCTCCCAAGCCCTCAACGCAAACTTTAATAAATTTTAAGTATAACTTGGTTCTATGAATGTTAAGAACTTCGATGTAGGTGAGTTGGTAAATAGTGTTGAGTGCAGAGAGGAGGTCGCGGGTTTGACCCCTGTCGACCCCATAATAATTTTACACCAACCTTGTAAGGACACGAGGAAGCTTATGGGCTTGCCATGTGTCACTCAGCTATTCGCCCGCCTACAAACACATCCAATAGCTAGATCACTTATGTACCCTCATCATCCAATGGTCCACAAAGTGCCACGTGTCACCACCATATTGGCTCTAACGAAAATGGAATATTTCGCTGACTATACCTGCAAGCTGACTAGGCATCCAGTCACCAAAATTTTGTTGTTTGCGAAAACGAACAGAACGCAATATCTTTCTCATACGACATCAGTTTTTTGAACCGTTCACAGCGCCAGAATTGAAAGGACGAGACCTTTTCGGTCGCTCAAGTTCAGACTTGTTTCGAGCACTTTCATTTTTTAGCATATGACTTGATCTCCTTATCACACCTCCCCATTGGGAAGCTTTTGGACCCTAAAATCTCTCTGGACTACTAAACATGAAGATGAGGAGACTGTATCCCCACTCTTCCAACCTTTATCCACTGAAATTTCCCTAATTTCATTAATTGGAGCTTTTCATGAAACGACAAATTTTTCCTTGAGTCCATTGACCAACCATTGCTAACTTTGACATAGTCATGCTGCACATTTTCTGAACTTGCAAAACAAAAACTTAACTTTGTAGTAAACTTATTATTTCTACATTGGTCTGTAATCAAAGGAAACTTAAATTTACTTTCACCTTGCATCCTATCCTTATGGTTATTTTTTGCTAAATTTTCTTTGAACTTGTGTCGATTCCTAACCAAGTTTCTTCGCCATTGTACCATGCCTTTCTGAAACCAGCAATGATCATTTCTGAATCTTGTGCCTTCTTTTTCAAGTTGCTTTTCCCACTCTTGGACCTTTGTAACTTCTTGCACTGACACTTTGTTTTCAACACCGTTCAACACCAATATTGACTGTTGCAACTGCTTGTCATCTTCTTTCAAAGACAACCTCCTTTCAAACTGAAACAACTCATTATATACATCAGTATTTGTATGAAAAGCATTATGTAAAACTTCCCTTTGTTTAATCATCATCAATGAATTTTTTTTACTTGCATTGACGAGCCTCTTCATTTGCCTTGCATTAACTAAAGAAGTGTCTAGTTTTTTGCGATGATCTCTCAAAATGTACTCCTTTCCATCCTTGAATAAATGGTATTTGTTCTCATGGAAATGGAATATTGATTTCCTGTCATACAAGTAAGGACTGCCCAACACCATACCTGTTATATCAAGCGGAACAACATCTAATTCAACCATGTCAATGAAATGTGCAGTTATTGCAAAACACAACATGCACTTTTTGAAACCTGTAAATTTGCATCCTTACAAATCCAACCAAGTGGATATGGTTTCAGATGTGGAATGGTCTCAAGATTCAGTTTCTTGACCAAGTCTTTAGAAATTAAATTCGCTTGTGACCCATTGTCAAATAATGTGTCAACCTTCGTATGTTTGGAAATGACCCTCACATGAAACAGTTCAATTCTCTATTCTTCATTTGGAGCATCTATGTGACAGTTAGAAATACTAGAACTGGGTTTATTTTCAATCTCTTTCCCCTTTAAATTCTTAAGTCCCATAGCTATGATTTTTGTTTCATCTCCTGAATCTGACCCTAGGTCTTGTTCAACTATTGCAATTGTCTTGCCTTTCTCCTTGGCTTTCTCTTTGGCTTTAAAAATTTCTGGTTTCAACTCTGGATGAAGTTTCCAACAATGGTCCTCATCATGGCTAGTTTTAGAACAGTGTTTGCAAAAGAATTTTCCCTTCTCTTTTCTAATATTTTCATTTCTCTTTTTCTTCCATTTTCCTTTAAACTCACTTTCCTCCTTCCCATCTAAGTTTTGTTTTCCCCTTGCCTCTGAATGTGTGGCTTGAACACAAACCTCATCTAAGCTTGTAGGGTTAAACATGAGGATTGCATGTCTTAGGTAGGTATGTAACCCTTCTATATACTTGAGCAAAGTGTCTTGGCTATGCAAATCTACTCCTAGTAAAAGAGCTCTTCTCCTAAATTCTCGAGTATACAATTGTACATTTTGTCCTTTCAATTGTTTAAAATTTCACCAGTCCATTATGGCTTTCTGCATGTGAGCTAATGGATAAAACTGTTGTTTTATTGCAGTAATGAAATCAATCCATGATAAAATAATCTTACCATATTTCTTGATCTCCTCCTTTGTCTTTGATTCCCACCAAACAAGTGTTGCACCTTCCATTCTCAATGAAGCTAATTGGATTTTGGTGTCATCATCATGAAATTATGGATTCTCAAATAGACCTCTAATTGCCTAATCCAATTATTTAACTTTTCTGCATTAACTTCACCATCAAAAATTGGCAATTCAAAATTAACATCAATTTTTAGAAAAGGAATTTTACCAGTGTTCTTTGACTTGTGTGACTAGTGTACTGAAGATGAAGTAGAGGATGATGATGATGAGGGTGAGGTTGGTGAATTTCCACTGCCTCCATTTCCTCTATTTCCCTTCTTTGATTTATCTTCATCATTGTGACCTCCTGATGATCCTTGACCTTCCTTGTGAAGTTTGGATCCTTCTCCTTCTAGTCTTTGATTCCTTTCTTGATAAAGTACTCTCACCATTTCAGTCATGTCAAGGAATGCTTTCCTGAACACTCTTTCTTCCTCTCTGGGATCCGCCTATTCATGGGTTCCTTCTTCTCCTGGAGGCATGATGTATGATGCTTCTCATTAGGGGAATTTTGAGGTCTAAAATGGGCCTCCTAAGGAAATTATAAAATAATAGTGGAAAAAATCAAATAAGATTTGATGACATCATCAAATTTTAGAGGGAAAAATGAAAAAACTACTTTTTCAACTCATATTTTCAACTTATCTCCCAAAGTTTTTACTCAAATTTCGAGCGGGAGTACTCGTTGGATGCAAAATTTAATTCATCATCCAAGGAGTACCCATGTTGCATACTTTTGATGGGTCCTACTACATGAAAAATGAGAAATACATAAAAAACGTGATTGTAATCACGTTTTTTTATGTATTTCCCATTTTTCATGTAGCAGGGTTCATCGAAAGTATGCAACATGGGTACTTCTTGGATGAGGAATTAAATTTTGCATCCAACGAGTACTCCCACTCGAAATTTGAGTAAAAATTTTGGGAGATAAGTTGAAAATACGAGTTGAAAAAGTAGTTTTATTATTTTATTATTTTTTAATATTTTTACTCTTTTATTTAAAAAATGGTAAATCATCCCCATGGTTGACATCATAATCTTGAATCCTATTGGTTGTTATAAAGTTTATTTTTGTTGTACATTTTTCTTAGGAGGCCCATTTTAGACCTCAAAATTCCCCTAATGGCTTCTCTTGGAGGTGAACTAGGTGGTGGAGAATGTGGCAATCTTGCCCTCCTTTGCTGTGGTTCACTTTGAGAACCTCTTGCTTCCACCAATTTGCCTTCTCCTCTCTTAATCTTGAGCCTAGTAAGCATGAAAACCCTTGCAAACAGTTAACAAATACTTGCACATAAAAACACCAGAGATAAAACTCTAGCTCCGATACCAACTTGATCTGAAAGGAGTGTATTAGTTTTGCTGTGCTAAGTGTCCAATCAGTAAGATAAACATGTACAATTTGTCTCCATATTTTTTCTTAATGAATGATAGATTTAACCATGAAATATTGATGAATTAGTGAACTTAGAGCATGTAAATAAGCCTTAAAAACACTGAACAACAGTTCATAACAGAGAAAAACATTCACACATAAGTTTTACACAGTAGGCATGATGAAGTAGTTCACCCCTCCTGGGCTACATCTGCTGGTCCAACTCCCAATGACATGTCCCTCTTTTTCATTATGCTCAAAATTGTAAATTACATATGTTTTCAAGCCTCTAATGGTTGTTTTCTTTGCACCAATGGCTCCAAAATGTTCAAATTAGTCTAGGTAGACTCTTGTTTCACCAAAATTGGTCAAACATTGACCTCTCCATGCCTTTTTCCCAATGTCAGCTAGAAAATCTCCACTAACTATGGAGAACTACAGTTAACTTCAATTAAATTTAGTTTTAACCCTAAAAATAGGGGCGCACTATATTCTCCGCCAGATTGACCGTTTGGTTAAACATATAACGATTGGGCAGGGTGGTCACATACCCCGTTGTTAACTCTGCATATAACGTTTGAACAAACCGCATAGTGGACAGAACCCGGAGTTACGATTCCCAAACTAACCATCGCATTTAAATTCTTTAACCCACCATGCGACAGGTCGTTGCAAACCCACCGATGTTTACGTTAACCAAACTGTAAACTTAATTGCCACTGCGACATGTGAACACGCTACACTATCAGGGATTTCGGATATGGTTGTCGCCAGTTGAAGTTTTTATGCCGTGGTTTAAAAAATGCATGTGACCAAGATTTGGGCCCTTTGTTATAGTTTGTTGTCGATTCCGTTTACATTAACCGTGGAAACCTTGTAACAAATTTCACGGTGTCATGTGACCAAACATCGCCATCAGATTGATTGGATGCTGCGATTAGAACTAGAGCCACGGTTTTGGGCACTAGGGCATATGGAGGGGGGTTGGCCCTTTGGGGCTGGCCTCCCAAGCCCTCAACACAAACTTTAATAAATTTTAAGTATAAGCTTGGTTCTATGAATGTTAAGAACTTCAATGTAGGCGGGTTGGTAAATGGTGTTGTGTGTAGAGAGGAGGTCGCGGGTTCGACCCCCGTTGACTCCACAATAATTTTACACCAGCCTTGTGAGGACACGTGGCGGCCTGCTGGTTTTCCACGTGTCACTCAGTTATTCGCCCACCTACAAACACATCTAATGGCTAGATCAATTACGTACCCTCATCATCCAACAGTCCACAAAGTTCCACATGTCACCACCATATTGGCTTTGACGAAAATGGAATATTCCCAGAATATTCCACTGACTATACCTGCAAGCTGACTGGGCATCCAGTCACCAAAATTTTTCTATTTGGGAAAACGAACAGAATGCAATATCTTCCTCATACGACATCGGATTTTTGAACCGTTCGTGGTGTCAGAATCACAAAGATGAGACCTTTCCAGTTGCTCAGGTTCAGACCTGTTTCGAGCACTTTAAGTTTTGAGCATATGACTTGATCTCCTGATCATTAATACATAATGGTTAGATTTAAACTAATGTTAAAATGAAATATGATGCGGGAGATAAAATACACTAAGGAAGGATTTTAAAATAACATCAGGTGATTTTTTAGCAGTGGGGCCCGATTTATTATTTTAATCATTTAGACTTAGGATAAGTTTATTTTTAGGGGTATTTGTGAATAAAAATGGAAGTTAATAAATGGTTTTTTACTTTTCCGAAGGAAAATATGTATTTTAACTTAGGAAAAGGGATTTTTGTAGGGGAAAAAAGAGTGAAGTAAGGGGAAAGAATAAAAATGAAGGGGAAGGGATATTTTTACAAGAGAAATGATGTTGAACGGAAATTAATAAGTATGAAATGACCAATTTCTGTTGTACATGCCTTGTGAAAACTTCTTCTGCCTACTCATCATCGATCCTAACATTTTTTCTTCATTTCTTTGGGTGCATTTGAGCTTGCAGACCCTTATTCATTTTTATTTTAACAACAAACTATCTAATTCTAACCTTATTACTTCCAAGGGCTCAGATTAAACTGTTGAGCTCCTTATTATTCTCTACCTAACTACTGATCTGCCAAGATTAAACTGTTTGGCTAGATTTTTATTCTCTATCTATCAACATGAAATTTAAAGCATGAAAGGTCAAGATTAAGCAGTTTGACCTTCATGGATTGTGGCAGTTTTAACAAGCCGAACACAATATTATTTTGCAAAGTAAAGTAAAAAGTAGTGGAATTTGAATTTGCATCACTTTCATGATCTATTTTTATCTCTTTTTTGTTGGGGTTCATTGTTTATATTATTTTTGTTCTTTTTCTTTTAGTCCTTTTATTTTTCTTTTAGGACATTTACCCTCTTTACATTTTTTATTTTTAATATGGGAAAACAATTTTGTAGAAAGAAAAGTATGTACATATTACAAGACTAATCAAATTCAATTCAAAATTATGAATCCTATTATTATAGAACCCTAACAGGCACAACACTAGAATTCCAAAGAGAGCCCCCAACAACCTGCAAATAAAACTCTAGTCTAACTTGCACATCAATATCAATAAATAAAATTGAATCCTGCACTTCGAAGGAAACTTGAGAAAGAATAAACACCAATCTTGACAATTGAAAACAAGGTTCGATTAGACATTCGAAAAATAAAAGGCAAACCTAAACTATTAGCAATTGCGAAAGGAAATCCTAGTCTTTAATAAACAAAAGGTAAAGCCTAACTATTGTTTGACTAGAAACCAAGCAATGCTTGAACAACATAAAAAAGGAATATTGTAAATGTTGAAAGAAATTGAAGGTCAATTCACACCATTCTCCATGTAAATAAAATTTAAAGAAAAGAACAAGACTTTAATTTGTACTAATTATGTCTAGTTCGCCTTTTGTGAAACAATTAAATCCTTTAAGAAATTAAAATGCATTCACTGTGTATGGATAAGGTCAGATCAGAAAACACTCTCGCTCTCAAATGCCTTGCAAATAATATAGGGGAAGAAAATATTCGTTTATGGGAATAAAAGAAGGAAGTAAATGACTGATAGAACCATGATCTTCCAATCTTAAGTATGATAGAATTTTCACCCGTCAATAAATGCTCTCAACCATGATTATAAATTATCAAATAATAGAAATATCAGACCATTGTTCCTAATGTACTGACGAGTATGAGTATGCGTCTTCAAATTTGTTTAGAATTCAATTTATTCATGCATCGATTCTTAATCCATATATGTTTACCTCATATCACAATCATTCTAATTAAAGTGAACTCGAAAGATAGGAGTAAGTCTTGTATTTATGGAACACAAGGTCACAAGTTCCCATCATTGATTAACATTACGCAAAAAAAACTTGTAGAGGAAAAATGTCCTAAAAAAAAGCAATTGAAATCTGAACAACTCGCTTACCTTATGCGCCATGGTGCAATTCAAAAATAGACAAAACATTCATAACATGAGGTTGTGAAAACTAGGTATCGAGAAATCAAAATATCGACTAGCATAATCAACACACTTCATGGGAGGAAATATACAGTAATTTGAAAGGAATGACATGAAATCAATAAATCATTTGGTATAAAAATTCGTCTTGTTCACAAAATAAATCTTCCCAACGTTATGTTCAAAGAATGACATAGATCAAAAAGAATAATAAAAATGTTTTGGAAAGAAAATTTCTTGATCTAGCTATACGTACACCAGTCACACATTAAATGATAAATTAAATGCATTCACTCAGCAAACCAGAATCCAACCTAATCATGAACAATTCATAGTGGTGTCGAGTTTATCTAGGGGCCAACCCAGATAGCTCGCACCCTTTTTCAACGGTCTAGTTCACACAGAGATCATAAAACACATAAAATAATTTAACAGAACATAGATTGAAATTCCTTGATTAATATTGAAATCTCAATCTTTACATTGTGTAGGAGAATATCAAACTCCAGCAAACTGAGGGAGTAGTCTATAGGTTCACTATGTGTAATTCTTCATTGGGAGCATCTCCTTCCCTTCTCTCCGCCTAATAAAATCGACCTATGTTTGTCAAAATACAATTCTAAAATCTAATATTCTATGTCACCTCTAAAATACAAGATCTTCAGATTTATAATAGCAGGGTATCCTAATTATCTGGATCGGAGGTTAAACAACACATACAACTTTATAATTGTGAATTGATTTCTATAAAAAATAAGGAGTCTGTGTATTTGAATAAATTCCCATCAATCTGAGGTTCTATATAAACATAAAAATTGGTATTGAATCATCGAACCCTCGCCATCGTATCAATGGGCATATCATGCTGCTATTAATCCTCATGGCTTCTAGAAATAGTTTTATTGCCTTGATTCCACTTTGTATTGGGTGTAATATAATGCTCATATGTGTTTGCCTCATCCTTTTGGGTGTCAAAACGTGGAAAATGGATCACAAAGTTGCATTATATATATGAGTTAAAATATGTGTGGCCAAGAAAATTTGTATGCAACACCATGCTTGGGCTTATGCTATTTCCATTTCCATTTCCCATAAATACACCATTGATGAATATGCAAATGACCTCGCAATTCAATGTGAAGCATTTTTTGAACATTACTTCTCAAAACGGTCTGTTGTTGTCAACATTAATATTGATCATGTACTATAGGTAATCTGATATGTCCTTAGTTGTATTGATATGTTCCAAAAGGTCTGCTGTTTGAAAATAATCATTTCCTAAAAATCCAGTCTTCTCCTTAAATGATTCCCACCTTTCACCAATTGGTAGCATTTCCATAATGTTCGTTTGAGAACTTATATTTGCAGTATTGAATGCACAGCCTTGTAATCAGGAAGTATGCTAATTGGCCATGCGAGTAACACATATATAGCTTCGGAACCAGACAATCACATCAAATTTAAAATCCATATTTGAAAGGAATGTTGTGCATTCTCCTTTCTTCGTTTCAAAAACATGTTCTTCTTGTGATAGACCTAATGAGTAATATACTTTGAATTTCATGTTGCATGTTGTCTCAAAGGCCTGGGTTTGATTAAGGGAACACATAAGCGTATTAAGCCTCTTTTCTTCAGAACCCATATGCTCGTTTTCCATCATGATAATTGGATGAATGAAAGTCATGAAAATGAGAACTGTTGGAACAAGAATTGTGTTGTTGGAACAGGAACTTTGCTAATGGAATAGGAACTTTACACAAGATCAGGGCACCCGGATTATGATTAAATTATTCTATGCTCTCCTTGACTTCAGTACAGGAATGTGAGTGTAGTGAACGAACTCTTAAGAGTGCAGGAAGCTCACAGTAAACTGGTGTTGGAATCCCAATTGGTACAGGAATCTGTTGCATAGTACAGGGAGGTGAATGCAGGATCAAGGCATGTTGGCATATGCATAAAAATATAATCAACTCAGTTTTAGACCTGCAAACACACAAACTATTATTAATGATTCTTTTAATGTTTAAATCTCATTAAAACAAGGGAATCATGGAAAAATAGTAAATACTTACCCTATTGTCTCCAAGAATGCACAAAACCACGACAACAACCATTCAAACTTAAACAAAAGCATGAGGTATTTTGAGTAAAGGGTGATATAAAGCAAGGAAAAATAGAGGCCTAACAGTAACATCCCTAGTGAAAATTCCATGTAATAAAAGTTAATAAAGGAAAAATAATAACCAAGATCATGGAACACATATTCCAAGTTGAAAGTTGGGAAAAACATCCTAGTGCAGATGCTTATATGGTTTATTATGGCTAATTAAATTGGCAAACGAAATGCCTAAGACTTTGGAAAGGAGAAGTGGAATTTATTGGCATTAATTTATGAAAATAATGTAAATTAGGAGAAAAGGGAGGTGAACGGTCACAGGTTGGATGTGAGTAGGAAAATGAAGGAAAATAATGGAAAATGAAGAAAATAGAGGCCTCATTAATAAAAAGGCTTATGAGGATCAATTCATGGCTTTTGTTCAATGTGATTTTGGAGCTCTCATTATTCTCTCTCTCTCTCTCGTACTCTTAGATACTTCGAGTTTTCTTGGAGAACTCTTAGAGAGTGCGACATACTTAGTGATTTGGAGTAAGAAATAAAAGGAAGAGCAGGAAAGTGCAAGAGGATATTGGGATCAACAGCTACAGTTGGTTTTGATTGTAGGTACCGAGTTGCATGTTTATTTTCCTCACTAGTTTTGGCATGCATGGTGTGTGCATGAGGTTTCTTGGTCATGATTCGTCAATTGCATGGAGATTTCCTGGATTGACAGTTGGTTTTCCTATCCTTTCCATTTCACGAATAGCCATGGTGTTGTGGGTTCATTTTCATTGTGTGTTTTCTAATTGGTTCTCATGTTCCTTTAGTTGTGAGTTGAGTTATTAGTTCCTGGAAGCCTTGGTTGGACAAATGCTTTAGAATCCCGACGTATAACTGTGGGTTGAGTTACTAGTTCTGGAAGCCTTGGTTGGAAAAATGCTCTGGAAGCCCTAGGTGGGTTGAGTTACTAGTCTTGGAAGCCCTCGTTGGAAAAACGCTCTGGCAGCCTTGTAACAGCTGGGGTTGAGTTACTAGTCCTAGAAGCCCTTGTTGGAATAAATGCTCTGGAGCCCTAGAATAGCTTAGGTAGTGACCAATTTGTGATGTTTGTGATGTCCGACCGTGAGGTGGAATCATTGGTTGAGGGTTGAGGTGGTCTTCCCTTTGGAAGACCTAGTTTGTCTTAGATGTATTTGATTTATGAAATCCCACATTCATGCTTGGAATATGGCAAGGGGGTGACTAGCTGAAGAGAGATTTGGATCAAACATGTCTATGGTCGGGTGGAACGTGGAAGTACCAGACTTGGTTGCATTTTCTTATGGAAATAAGAGATATTTTCCCCTTATATTGATGGGTAATTATGCTTTCTATTGTGTGGCTTATATGACTAGTATGTTCTTGTCATTTTTGTTGCTTATATGTTGGTTATGACTAAGTTTTATGATGGTGATGATGTATTGTTCTCATCATGCTTTGATTCGTAATTAAATGAACAATGTATCTATGCATAAATAGACTATAATGTAGTTAATGTGATGTAGCAACAATTCTTCTTAATGATTCTCAGATAAGTATGAGACCCCTATGCTCAGACTTGTTGTTTAAACCTGTATATTAGCTTCTTACGACATGTTTAACGAAATGCTTGTCATGTCTAGTAGGGGTCCAATCAAGTCCTTGTTTGAATTTTTTCTTGTGCACCATTATTTCGTTGTTATATTTCATTTTTAAATTTGTGATTGAGTTCTGGGTAGTGACCTAGGCTCTATTCCTGAAAAAGTGGCTCAAATATCAAGAACGCTAGCACAATTCTGTGGGAAAATTTCCATGAATGCACTCATGCATATGTTCTGGGAGCATCTAGAGCCTCTCAAACGCACCCATTCCTATACTGTGGGAGTGTTTGGGGTTTTGAAGGTAAAAAAACTCAGTGGGACCCAAGGGCTAGATGCCTGAGTGGTTGGGTTGGCTCCCGAGAGTTCTGTTGTTTATGTGGAAGGTATGTTTGATGTGTTTTTGTCAGTTCTGCTTCCTTAAGGTCACCTATGAGGTTGAATTAGATCATAGTAATTGTTTAGCCAATTTAATGTCTTAAATTGCTTATCATAAATCATCAATTGAGGTTAGTAATCTGATAAAGTGTGGTGCACTATATATGCTTAGTTAATCACCTCCTTACTTCATTGTGCATGTTTTTATATTGTTTTGGGGGTTTTGTTTCTTTATGTCTAAAGATTTAATCTTAAGAAATGAGAACTAAGAAATGAATCACCTAAATCTAATGAAGTTTAATGTTAAAAACTAGTTTTGAAAGAAGGAAGAAAAGGAGATGTTCTTTAACTATTCTAATTTTCATAAAAATGAATCAAACTTTAAATGGTTAGAATCCAATCTAAAAAAAACAAAGTATTTATTCTAATGAATTTGATCTTTTTTAAATTAAAGCTAATTCTAATCTATCTTATTCTAATTCTACTCCATGGATTGAAAGCATAAATCCTATGATTAAGAATTGAAATGACAAAGCTAATCTAAATGGAAAGAAATTGAAAAGAAACTATTGTATGACCAAATACTCAATCATCCAATTTTGGAAGAATGACAAAGTCATCTTCTTGACATGATTTAAAAAGCAATTGATTATACATTTAATTTAAAGATTTAATCTAGGAAAGAAACTAAAAAACATTTAAGGCAACTCGACTACTATATGACCAAATACTCAATCATCCAATTTTGGAAGCATGACAAAGTCACCTTCTTGATATTATTTGAACAAGCATTTAATTATAGATTTAATTGAGAATTTAATTTAGGAAAGAAGTATGAAAACATGTAAAGTAAACTCAACTACTGTATGACTAAATACTCAATCATCCAATTTTGGAAGAATGACAAAGTCATCTTCTTTATATGATTTTAACAAGCATTTAATTATACATTTAATTGAGAATTCAATCTAGGAAAGAAGTATAAAAACATGTTAAGAAAACTAAGATAACTGTATGCTCTAATGATTCAAACATAATCCAATTTTGAAAAATAGAATAACTACTTTCTTGAGATGATTTTGGTCAGAAAAATATTACACAGTTATTCTAAAACTAATTCTGAGAAAGCATTCATAAATCTAATCTATGAAACAATAAACAATTTAATCTAAGTATCAGCTGCAAAGCAATGTAAATTTAACTATGAATTGACAAAACATAGCTAATAAAATTAAACTAAAAACAATTAATGAAACCTCCTTTCTATGCATGGGCCCTCTGCAATAGAACGAGTTGAAATCCTAGTAGACTATGCGCACCTCAAGAAGGAACTAGAACAAATGAGCATGGTCTTTGTATTAAAATGAACAGAGTCTCAAAGCATACACAACGTTCACAAAATTAAGACTGTCTTCTGGTTTCAAAATGACTGGTATTTAAACAGATTTAAATGTAATTGTTTGGAGGTATTTCTTCCTACATATGGAAATTACAACTGAAATATAGAAGAAAAATCTAAGTAGTTAACTCTCAATTTTCTACGTCAGAGAAAATCGAGAGTCTTTCGTTCTCGGATCACGTCCTTTGACCGAAATTTGACCACGAGCATAGGCACTTTTTTCTGTCGAATTCAAACAGGTGGATAGGACAAGATCCAAGTGTGGATCATTCTAAATATTCCCATGTGATTCATTCCTTCATTCGCTCCTCAGAACCTGTCAAACCATTAAATTAGCTGCGAAAACAACAATTAGCTGCAGAATAGCATGCATTTTGTAGCCGAGTTACAAAATTTGTTCAAATAACGAGAAACATTAAAATATAAAATAAAGACTATTCAAATGCATTCTCTGAGATGAAATATGTCATTTATCATTTATTGGAGTTATGGATTTATGAAAAGGCAGGGAAAAGTGATGAGAAAGGATGTCAGAGAAACAAAAAATTTGAGGTTCAACATACCCCCACTAAGAATCCATTGCATGTCCTCATGCAATTATAAAAAATGTGAACTTCCTTCTCCTATTGCATTTGTTCAGAGACTTCTACCAATACATCCAATTTTCTCTTCTTGCTTTTCCTTGAGGTAATTGCCATTATGGGCTTCCTCATAAGGATTTTGTACTTGAGATTGATGATTGTCCTGTTCAGAGATTTGTTATTTATTTTTAGCTTTCGGTTCTTTTTGTACCATAGTTCTAAATGTAGGATGATGTTATCACTCATGACTTTCTCTACTTGGTTTTTCTGTTTTAAAGCTTCATTTTCCTGTTTAATGTGCCTATTAAGTAACTCTAGCTCATAGATTTCTTGCTTGAGGGTGTTAACCCGAGGTTCTTGTGGACTGATAGGTTGTTCTTGCATACTTGGATTTACTACTGCATTTCTTTTCTCCAATGACTCAATATAGTCATATATCTCTTGCTGAGTTGGGTCAATGCCTGGAGATATTCTATTTGGACTACCTTCAAAATTATGTACAGGAGAATGTGTAGGACTATGTGGAGGAGAGACATTGATGGGTGATGGCAGTTCAGGTTCCTCCTCTAAATTCACAAACTCTGTTTCTTGTGATGGTGTCTTCTTCATGGATCTTCAGAGTCTAGAGCTTCTCCTTGGCTATGGAGGGTTTAAGTTTTCTTCACTTGTAACCTTGCTCTTATTTTCTATTTTACCTCTTGTCTTAACTCCACCCTGTTTCTTATTTTTCATCAACTCCGCAATGGTAAATTCCTCTTCATCTTGTTGTAGTGGAGGTGAAGGTATGTCCTCAATGCTTGTATCAATCTTCCTTATTCTACTTTTTCTAGTCTTGTCTTCCTTAAGCTGCTCTGGCTCATCTTGGAAATGGTTTCTGATTAGGAAACTATCCTAAGAGTCTCCTATACTTTTCAAATGAAATTCAAGAAGTATTTTTACAAACCGATGATTGTGCATAGTGTTTTCTATAGACTGAATTCTTTTGTGTACATTTGTGGATTTTTTTTTAAACTATTCAGTAGAAAGAAATGGAGGTTTATTTCTCCATCCTCCAAAAATTTCATCAACAACCGAATATGATAAACAAACATGCAACCAAATTTTCCTTCACAAGTGATAAACTTTTGTAAAATTAAAAGCATATTTCTCCATTTGTTCTTGAGTGCTGAGCTAGGAATATCCTTTTTGTAAATAGAAGTATCCATACCTGGATTCTTGAGAAAAAATCTCCATGATTCACTGTGAAATTATTTGTTTTTAAACCATCTCTCACCAACTCTTGGGAGCTCTGTAGCTTCAGCTATGAAGGCCTCGATCACTGAAAAATTTATGTCTCCTATTTCGACCTTTGTTCCATAAAAAGACCTCGCAAAATACTTAGTGATCTCCTTGTGGAATCTGTCAAATTTTTATATAAACCTGAGCCACTTAACCTCTTGCAGCATCTCTTTGATCTGAGGATAACCCTCCATGTATTTAGTTCCCACTGGTTTAGTCCTAACTATCAAACCCATGTCTTCTGTCGTGAAGAGTCTAGCCTTCATAATTGTTCTTCTCTGTGTGAAATGAATTGGGTTGCAGAACTGGTTAAGGACGTCGAGGGTTTGTAGGGAAATATGAGTGAAATGAATACTTGATGGGGTTTTAAGAAACGTGGATGAATATGTTACGAAATTAGGATATAACCATTTAATAATAAATGGGAGAATCCATTATGGATCGTTATGAGATATGATGCAGATGATGTGATCAATTTATGACATGAAGTGAGTCCAAATCAAATCAAATGATAACATATTGAGGCAACATGTGATCATCTACGTTATATATTCTAATGTCTTTTATCTTGTTATTTAAACAAATTTATGTAACATACCTTTAGAACTAACCTTTTGTTTCTATTTCCTTGATGTCGATTCTTCAGGTGTCCTTCAGCATGATGATCTTCAAATGGAGTTCTCAATTTATTTTGCTCGGTATTCTTGTTTCAGTAGGTTGTAAGAAAAATGTAACAGGGCTGCAGAATGTGGTATTAGCTGCAGAATGGAATATCAGCAAAAGAATGGAACGTCAGCTGAAGAATGGAATAATAGTTGCAGAATGGAAGTAGTTATGTAACTGCTTCTTTTATTACTTTAGAAAAAGAAATGGAACAAATATTTTTGAGATTTTTAGAATGGAATAGAAAATATAAGATGTCAGAGCTCTGATTTTCATCCTATATTTTCTGTATAAGGATGCCAATCATTGATTGGTTTTAATAGTTATACAATTTTATTTTATTTTTGAATTATATATATATATATATATATATATATATATATATATATATATATATATATATATATATATATATATATATATATATATATATATATATTTTCTTTGATCAGTGGTTGTCATTGATGTCAACCCAAGCAGCACCAAGGGCTAACCCAATATTGCATGGGAATTTTGACCTACCAAACTACTATATTTTGGGTCAAGAATATTTTTGATGGTTTCTACTTATAGAGATGTTCCGTTGATATATGGCATGCCATGTAATTCTTCACGGTTTGAGAGATATTCATGTTTGAAGTTTGTAACCCCAGTTAGTGGGCTAAAACCCCATGGGGTTGTGGCTTGTGGCATGGGTCATTGAAAAGTAAATATTCAATAATTTTTAAGCTCGTAAAATCCCTCCCACATTCACTTGTTGAAGACCCTCTCAACCTAAGCATTTATATAAATTGCGATCCTCGTATCCTCCTCATGTAGGGTTTTGCTACCTGAAACAGGTCATCATGGAATTTGTGCTCTAACGCTTTTTCTACAAAGTTTGAGAAGCTGAAATTTTAATGAGACGAAGACGAAATTCTGAGGAAGCTCCTATAAAAATTTTAGATCTGTGTACGCAACATTTTCGGCGATATGATCTGTGGAAGTCAATATTTTTGCAGGCTCCTAAACTTCATCTCAAAAAAGTGACCTTGGGAAAATTGTCATAACTCTCTCTCTAAGTATCAGATTGGAATTCTGTAAAAAGTGGCGGATAGTGCACGGACTATAGTTTTTTTTATATCAATTTCAGAGCTGAATGAAGAAACAGTGACACGTCGCACACCATACAAGTTCGATCTACTAAACCAATCCATAATTAGGGAATTGTGAGAGATTGGGCATAATTATCTCTTGAAGAATCAAAATTGGTCTAGACCTATGGCATTGGTAAGAAGATTTAGAGGACTACTACAGGACCAAAAATCACAAATTGGGGATCTGAAATGACAGAGATACACGAGATTCAATATTGAGCTCCTAGAAGGCAAGAAAAAGCTAGATCATGTGTTTTCAAGGGCTGCAAAGGACAAGACTTTATAGGGCAGAAAAGTAAAGCAAGTTGCAGTAGAGGGTAGTATGACAAGAGCAGAAATGAAGGTGAAGAACAGCAACAAGAAGTTCACCGCATGAATTCTTCAAGTGGGGAGCACTGCATACAGTCATTGTAAAGGTATCATTGCACAAAGTCATTGTAAATGCATCATTGTAAAAATTGTACAAGTGTCTATCTGCCAAGAGTTGAAGAGGCAGTGTCGAAAGGCCTAGATCATCACTAGGTGGTTGTGTCATATTTGGGGTTATGGTCTAGTGTGTATTTTTCTTCTACATCATTCTTTATCATTGTAAAGTGGACCAATTTCCCTGGTACAGGAGTCCATTCCTCTTTTATTCTTCTATAGGGTGGTAGGGTGGTGCTAGGCTGGTGCATGAAGTCACCAAAAGGTTCAAGCCTATGAAAACTTCAGGGTATTAGGGTGGTACTAGGGTGAGTTGTAGCTCATTGGGTGTTGGGGCATTTGTTCAGTTGACTACTGAAGAATCTCGGGTGTTGGAGAGTCCATCCAGTGGGAGCTAGAGGAGAATGTTTTTATAGATTCTAGGAAGTTGGAGTTTTATTTTCAATTGGAGTTGAATATTAAAGAATTATTAGAAAATAATTCAGGTGGTTTTTGTCCTGGAGAGGGTTTCCACCTTAAAAATATGTGCAGTTGTGTTCCTTTTGTTTACTACTATCATTGTACAAACACTGATAATAATTGAAGATTAACTAATGCTCTGAAAGATTAATAATAATACTAATTGAAAGGAATATTGATTCACCCCCCCCCGCATTTCAAATATATATATATATATATATATATATATATATATATATATATATATATATATATATATATATATATATATATATATTCTCTCTTTTTTTTAGATATGTGTTATGCAGTAATTTGTCACCGTCCCGCACATTGGAGGGCTTTTTCTGTGACCTGTGAGCAGTGACATAACCTGAAACCACTTTCATGGCATCCCCCTTGACAAGGACAATCATTCCTCTGAAGAAATTTTCCTTGAAAAAAACCTAAAAACTGATCTTTTGGCCTTGGCGCGACTAGCCAGTTCAGCCCTCGTGCCAATGGGGAAAATCCACCAAAGAGGGCACGCCAACTGGCGCTCTGTCCCAGTGTCTTACTTGCGCCAAGCTTAATAAGGATTGTTTTTTAAAAATAAATGGCGGAAGTTTGATTCCAAAAAACTCCTGAACGAGTCTCTAAAAAGAGTTGGGAGGTTTGGCTCCGGATCTCCATGTACGGGAGGTGGTTTTCCACCTATAATGGAAGCTTCCTTGAGGATAGGGTCAATCCCACAATTTTAGGGATCCCAACTCCGCTTCCACCATCTATATAAGCTTGCCATTTTCCCTTAGCAAGCTAGTAGTCCTAGTAGCCTTAGTGATCATAGAAGCAAGAGCTGAATCTGTAGTAAGGAGACTATCTCCAGACAGCCTTTGAGAGCCAAACCGAAGAGAGAGAGCTTTGTCCCATTTCCGACGAGCTTCATTGAGACATGCTCCACTGTCAACCCCGCCGAAGGAAGATCCGGTGTCAGAGCTTTGGGTTGTATCTTTCTTTCTTTATTATTAATGATAAGAAACTTTGATTATGGTTTCATTCGTGTATCTTTATCTTTGATGCAATGAGTTACATCTTCTCTAACTGATGTATAGTTACAAGATTTAGATTCTATGCTGTATATCATTGTGTTTCTTCGCATGTGTGCAGGTGTTCGGACGCACTAAGCGGAAGGATTGTGATATTCCAGAGCGGAGGATGGGAAGCGTCATCCTTTCTTCGACATACATCACGTAGGACCTGAGGTAGGCAACTTGTTATGTTTTTTCGTTTTGTAACTAGAGACCTACGTCACTGCG
Organism: Pinus albicaulis; assembly: GCA_034641835.2. Taxonomy (NCBI): domain Eukaryota; kingdom Viridiplantae; phylum Streptophyta; class Pinopsida; order Pinales; family Pinaceae; genus Pinus; species Pinus albicaulis. The sequence goes on along the minus strand of CM076575.1, from coordinate 493,920,163 downwards.
TGACTGATTGTTGCTAGACCCGATCTGGGCTAGTAGGGATCGCCTCTATCCGTAGAGGGGATTTACCTCTTCAACAAACTGGCGACTCCGCTAGGGAGTCAGTTGGAGTTAGTCTTTCATTTTTTGGTTGTTTTTTTGGCTTTTGATTCATTTATTTGCTCTTCTGGTTCACCCTTCCTTGGTCTTAGACCCCTGTTCAACCCCAGAGGATCAGATCTGACCTCTGCTTTTCCGAAATTTTCATCTTTTCATGGTTGGCGCGGTTGGCACAGTTTCTACCCTGACAGCCAGACAGTCATGCCATTTCCTGTAGGTGCTAGGGTTTTCCCTTGTTCGGGAGTTTTTTTGGTCAGTACTTTTGCTTGTGGGTTATTTGTAGATTTTTCTTGAAGTGGTGAGTCTGGTCTTGGTTGGAAGAAATTATTTGTTTTTTCATTTTCAGGCATTGGCACTTGTTGTCAGTTAGAAACCCACGCCAATTGGCCATTGGCGCTAGTTTTCAGTGAGCAAGTCGCGCCAGTTGGCGCTAGTTTCACCCACAAAAGTCGTGCCCGTATTAGGGTGTGTGAAAATTGAGTTTTTTTCCCTAAATCCTTCACCAGTGTGTCTTTCCTTTCCGGTCTTTTCTCTGTATGAGCATAGATTACATTGCTCATTGTTCAGCTGGAATGTATTCTTTCCATGATTGCTTGATTGAAAAGGGAATGATTGCCTTGTTTTGATCTCATGCTTTGGAAGTCCTCTTTGTGTCTGACCTTATATGTCTTCTCGCCTTTTGAGGAATTTCATTATAAATTTTTTTAAAAAATGATTGCATTCTTAGTGTTTGTTTACATCTCTTTTGCATTCATCCTTTCATTAAGAAGATTTGCATTCATTTAGTTTTCGTCTCATAGTTTTCTTTTCATTAAAATGCATTAGATCACATTGCATTAAAAATAATTTTTTGAGATCCATCATTGAACTTAGATTACATTTTTTAATGATTGAAAGCTAAAAGCATTCTCTTTCATTAAAAGCATGCATTAAGTAGATTCTCATTTCATCAAAAAATGCATTGAGTGCATTCTTATCATTTGAAAGAAAAAAGGAAATTGTGCATAGATTACAATTGCATAGTTTTCAAAGAAAAGAGGATTTTTCATAGATTACATTGCATTATTCGCATCGTTGGATGTTTTAGATTACTTTTGGATGGTGAAAGTCATCTAGTTTGGAAAAGTTTCATTTTCAGTATTTTTGTTTGTTGCATCATTGTTTGAAGCTCTTCCCTTAACTAGATAGCATTCACCGAATGGAAAGATTTCTTTTCTCATATAGCTGCATATAGGAGATTGTCAGATGGCATGCGGTAGGGCCTTGAAAACAAGACATAATTGAAGATCAACTCTAAAATTTACTGAATTAACCTAAGGCAACATTGAAACATTAATGGAATATCTAGTGGTCTAGGCTAGAGACGTGTTCCGGCGTCTTAAAACCTAGTAGCTGTCGTTCGCCATCTGGATTTAGACAGCACTAGTACAGACTTGTGCTCCCCGTACCGTCACATATATAACGGGAGACCCCTCTAGGTTGAAATTTTGTTATCCATAGGAAGTCGATTCTACCGCCTTGTAACCGTGATACACCGAACACAGCATTCGGGGAGACTACCTGCATGTACGGAAAGTCCTTGGTCATTTCTCTTTCATTTGATCACCAAGGTGTATATTGTAGTTCACAGAAACTTAGTACACCCATTTACCTAGATTACCAGAGTAGTCATTTTTGATCTTTACTAACTCATTAAATTTGAAAAGATCATCAAGCGCTTGTCCTTTCACGCTTGTTTCCAAATTGAAAGAGATAGAGTCATCTTTTACTCGTTTCTTGACTCTTAAAATATGAAATGGTAGAGTTTTGTTTCAATTTTTTAAAAATCAACTGCCCACGAAATATTCCTGTTAAAGTTAGTTTCCTTAGGGTGTTGTTTTGGATCATCTCCGATGGCGACTTTTCCAGAGTTCACCAACCAAGGAATCCGCTCCGAGGGGAATCCTGGTCTTTTTCCTCCTTTTGGGAATGTTGGTGCTCCTTATATGGCAATGTTGTCCCTTCCTGGGTTAACTGTTGGGTTGCCTGTTTGGTTGTTTTCAACCTCTGTGGTCCTAAATTTCCCGGCTACTGGTCAATCAGTTCCGCCGCCTGAACAACATCATGTTGATTCCAAGGTGGACCTCTCCCCTTCTTCACTTATTTCTGCGTCCTTCTCTTCTACTTCGCCTGGTGAAATTCTGGATTCGAGTAACCAGGTGGCTACACTACTACATTTGGCGGAAATTCCGACACTTGGTTCCGACGCTTTTGACCAAATGTCGGAAATTTCCCCAAATTTTTTCCATCCCGCTCGAAACCGTCGTTATACCGACGTTTATAGAAAAGTGTCGCAATACCGATACTTAGACAAAGTGTCGCAATTGCGAGGTCTGGAGGAAGACGTCGCAATTGCGACACTATGGCCCAAAGCGTCGCTATTGCGACGAATGCCTCCAAACATCGCAAGTACGACACAACGTCTAAGTGTCGCAATTGCGACGTTTGGAGGCAGTCGTCGCAGTAGCAACGCTTTGTCCGCCGTTGGTATAACAACACTTATATGCGCGCTACATAAAAATGATTTTATTGTTTCGTATCCATCGCAATAGCTACATTAACGTCTGATATCACGCGTGCATTCGCCCTCCACTCTTGCAGAACAGCATTCGCCCTCAGCTCTTGCAGAATA